>CM062296.1:275632872-276232872 GCA_031216915.1 Pictodentalium vernedei | reverse complement strand
TATTTTGTTAAAATAAATCCTTGTTCAGTTGTCTTCTCTGTATTCAATCTAACCTATTTTTGCATGTAGTGATCAAACAGTTAACTGAATCAGCTGACATAATCGGCTGATTATAGGGTATCAGAATCGAATTGGCACTATCAGAAAAATATCGGTTTTCACCGATTGTCATTTTGTTTCGAACACAAGTCTCAAATCACCACAGGCGGCAATTTTGCAAAGTGCCTGCTGATAGCAAGAAATCAGCAGAGTACTATTATACTACCAGCTGATAGCTCCGATAGATTTACTACCCACTGTTTCGATGGATTTATCAAATTAACGAAATGCTGGTCTATTGAAATCACGTCCAGAGCTGGCTGCAACTCTATCGGGATGCCCTTGGGCTCTTAATGTTCCCTTTGGAAACTTTGGCATTTTTAGCTGCGACTAGCAGCTCTATAAGTGGCAATGTTGGTCTGTCTGTCGGTCGGTCTGTCTGTGACCAACGAGTTTCAAAATTCAATAACTTTTGAAATACTTGATGGAATGACTTTATATTTGGCATGTAAGTGTATCTTATTGGTGTCTAGCCACTGTTCAATGCATGTGTTGTTCCAAATATTTTTCTTGGAGTTATGGCCCTTGATGAACTTAGAATTTTGTGAGATTGCACCACCCGTCGCAGCTACGGCGTCGATGTCACGATTTTTTCAAATTTTTTTGTTTACAAAATATTTTTTGAATTTAATTATGATTGCTATTATTCATGTATCTCAGTTATATTTATATATTGTTGTGGAGTTTGGAGGACTGATATCGACTTTAGTTGATACACTCCTGCAGACTCTTGTCATTCTTGTGCTGCACTGGGATGACTGATGTTGGAGTCGGGTGTCGCGGTACATTGTTGGCGGTGAGGTTCTGAGGATCAGAGCCTTGCACTGCGTTTTAATTCATTCTGTCAGTTTCTATTTCAGAGGAACATGTATTTATTTATTTATTGATGTTTAAGGTCACATAGTTATGCACAATGGCTAATCATGACCGTGACAGTTTTACAGGTGGAGGAAGCCGGAGTACCTGGAGAGAACCACCGAGCAACGACGAGCAGCTGCCAGCTCCCCAACATTGTAACTCTGCACTGCAGCACAGGCAGGGTTAGATTGGTTGAAGACATGTGTACCATTGAAGTACGCCTTAGTACGCGGCGTCATCGTGCCCCCACGCAGAGGAACATGAACATGGTGATGATATTCTGACACCCATCCAAGTGTGCTACCGTCATCGCGCTCCTTGGAGCATATAGAGCTAGCTGCAGTGCTCATTATTGCAAGAGTTAGGGCCTTTTGTTAAAAGTTTTAATTTCTTGCAAGCAGCTAGCTCGACCGGTGAATCAGTACTTCGTCCGTGGGTGCCGGGTAAGTCTGTTGCGGTCTAAGAAGTGGATTGGGTAGAGCAAGCACTATAATATAAATAGCTCATCCAGCGACGACGGAAATAGGGAGGAAGTCAGCAAGTTCTTGTACTCTGCGAGGTCTGATAGACCTCGAGCGGGAGATGCCCCCCTCTCTAATCTAGCAACGTCTGGGGTCAGATGCTGTTTAGAGAAACTTGCACAAGCTGGAGTATATGTCTGCCCCCCCACTCTGTTTAGACTGCAGCCGGGGTCGGCTTCAGTCAAGGCTTCCTCTGCTACGTTTCACAAGGCCGAAATGAAGTTTTCTGGTTGGAAACTTGCACGAGACGGAGCATATGTCCGCCCGCCACTCATGACGCTCCGTCTAGTCAGCAGTCCGGGTCGGCTTCAGTCACGGCTTTCTCCGCTACGTTATTTAAGCACACACGACTGCATCCTAGCTACCCGACTTCGGATATCCAACCTATTGTACGAAGAAGGAACCACTCTTTTCCTGTGAAGTCGGACCATCCTGTAGCTAGGGAGATGAGGCCTTGATCATCGGGACGTTCGGAGAAAGGATCCGTTTCTGACACACCGTCTGTCCCAGGAGCAGCATGCGGCTAAGCAACAGAAGACCGCTGCTCCTCAGGCCTCGATGACGGACTTGCTGTCGCAGATTGCAGATCTGATCCCAGCAAGTGAAGTTGCAGCCTCTCTCAGACTTAAAATCTGAGCTGTTGGACGGTGCTGGGTTGGTCCAGTCATCTGTTCATGCAAATGCAATGGACCGAGATTCGCAACTGATTCTCTCGAATGGTGAAAGGGATAAGGAAGAGGATTACCCTTCCCTGTCGGAACAGTACATGGTTGTGATGGCTTTCATCCATCAATACTACCCTGATTTTGTTCCGCCGAATCAGAATGCTGCGACGACAAGAGAGAAACTGCTGGCGTCGTTAGGCACAGACTTTATCCGGACAAAGGAGGAAGTCCTTTCTTTCCGGGTCAGTTTATGCAGGTGTTGCAGGCCTTCGGCCATATAGATGACGCCGTATTTATCCTCTTGAGTGCGAGGAAGAAGGCAGTTTCTTATCTTCATCTTCCGTATACATACCGTTTTTTGGACCACGTTCATTTAAAAATGGTCGGGGAAGATGTTCAGAGAGCTCTTCTGCATTTGGATGAGCAGGCCGGAGATCTAGAGGTATCCTTGCCTGTATCATTCACTATTCGCTCAGACACAATTGAGATGGCAATTTCTTCAAATAGAGTGAATTTGGACGTTATGTCTTACACAGATCACCTTACAAGAGCTATGGGGCAAAGTCTCAAGGGAAAGGAATTTGAGAATGTTTGTACCTCTCTTAGAGTTCTTTCCAGGGCAATTATGTATACCACAGATAACTCAGCCCTAACAGTGGCTGATCTGGAGTTAATCAGACGTGATGCTGCCCTTGCGTCGTCGTCACTGATAAGATGACAAGGTGAAAAGTTCTCTCTGAGTCGCTCCGGTTTCCTGACTTTTTATTTTTGACGACAAGCTTTCGTTAGTCTATGAACAGGCGACATGTACTAAGAAAGCATTTAGTGCTCTGCTTTTGAAGTCGGTGTATCAACGACCCACTTCAGCAGACAAGAGTAAGGAGGGCGTTCCAGACAAAAATTGTCAAAAGGAAACTCCTCACGAGGGTACAAGAAACCCTCTTATAATTACTCTGGATGTCGTCAGTATAGCGACTCGGGAAAGGGGCGTAGATCTGATCGGGACAATAGGTCAGATGCCCCTTGGCCGACGAGACAAGGTTTTTTGTGGGGAGGATGTGGTTCCTCCTCCTGTAAGCCTCGCAGGTCAGGTTTAGACCTCTATTGCTGGCCAGTTGGCAGAAGGTTATCAAGATCCACAAAAAAATGAATAATAATCACAGAAGATCAGTGGGTGAGAAGTGTAGTCTCGGACGGCTTACAGCTATCATTCTGAGCAATAACCCCACTAACATGTTGTCCGCGTTTGATAAATCTTCCATCAAATTCTTGCATAAGAGAGTTTCTCCTACCAGAGGTATAAGCTCTCTTATCAAAGGAAGCAATACAGGTCATCGAGAATCAGGATTCTCAAGATTTTTACAGTCACCTGTTCCTTGTACCGAAGCCAGACGGCTCGGTTCGACCGGTAATAGACTTGAGCTGGATAACAAGCTTATCGTGGCTCCAAAAGTTTATTTATGGAAATCATTCAGTTGGTAAAAGCGAGCGTTCGAGTAATCGACTATGCGGCAAGCATAGATCTAAAGATGCATACTTTCATGTCCTGGCACATCCGGCATTCGAAAAGTACCTGCGGTTCGCTGTACAAGGAAAGGTGTATCAGTTCAGAACAATATGCTTTGGTCTGAATCTGGCCCATTTCACTCAAATAATGAACTCGGTAATGTCTTACTTACGAGCTCATTTATCTGCTGTAACTTCGGCTTACTTGGACGACCTTCTACAGGGATACGGCAATAGAATTATTCTTCAGTATGATGTTCAGAGTCTGCTTCTATTACTCCGACATCTCGGTTTCTTCGTAAACGAGAAAAAGTTGGATCTAGCTCTGTACAAGTTGTCTATTCACTTAAGATTGAGCTTTGAGACTCACAACAATCTGGTTCATCTGCCATTACCCAGAGCGACGTTAGTCAGTTGTTATGCTCGCTTTTGTCTACACTCAGACACATTAATAGTGAGGGAATTCATGCGACTGTTGGAGCTGTACAGAACAGCTGTGGATCTCATTCTGATTGGCCGTCTGCGCGCACGTCCTTTCCAGATATTCTTTACTCAGAACTGGAGTGTGATGTCGCTTTTCTTGAACCAGTATTGTTTCAACAGACCTAGTAAAACAAGGGTTCAAATTGGGCAGATATTCAGTGGTTAACTCAGGGAGTTCTGCTGCAACTGCCAGATCTGGTTTTCACGATTATGACGGATGTGAGTCAGACGGGTTGGGACGCGACCCTAAGTCCTGCAGTCTGGAAGTGTCAGGGCCTTTGGGACTCTCGGTTCCAGGAGAAACACATAAACATCAAAGAGATGATGTCGATATGGCTAGCAGTACAACATTGGATTCACATAATAACGGACGTCCATGTTCAAATTTGGTCGGACAACTCGACAGTAGTAGCGTACATCAGGAACCAGGGCGGCACCCATTCATTTCCGTTATGCCAACTAACCGAGTAGATTTTCCTATACGTCATGAATCATCATGTTCATCTTTCTATCCGTCATATACCGGTTCGTCTGAATGTACTAGCAGACTCGCTCTCTCGGAAGGGTCGCCTGTTGCGATTGGAGTGGACGCTCAACAAGCGAGTATTTGGGCAGATTTGCGACCACAGGGATTGCCCCATGATAGATCTGTTTGCGATGCATCGGAACAGTCTGTTACCGTCGTTAATGTCGCCATACCTAGACCATTGAGCGTATGCAGTAGATGCTCTTGCGATCTCAGGGGGATGATTGATAGGATACGCATATCCTCCAATTCAGTTGATTCAGTAGATTATGTTTAAGATCAAACAATCTCATCGTGAATCCTACTAGTAGCACCTCTGTCGTCACAGAAACCTTGGATCAGTCTTCTCAGGTGTCTGTTATGGGACGTTCCCCGGAAACTTCCTCCACGAGAGGACCTTCTTTATCAGGGGAAGTTTTTGTTCTTCACGTCCTTCTCCGCCCATAGTGGCATAATGGAGTCAGACGTGAGGGAACCACTGCGGTTCCTATATTATTTTATGACCAACACAAGAACGATAAAGTTATGCGGGTGAGGAGGGTCCGATATGACTTTGAATCCCCCCTCCCCCCTCACCCCACCGCCAATGTGTTTAGAGGCGATTACCGAGCAAGATGTAGTTTTCTTCCCGCAAGCCTCGTATGAGTTTAAATACATGCATACATTTCATGACTTCTCGATTGGCGGCTGGGTTGTGTTCTATGGCGACCTCATGGGCACATCCACTTTTTAGTTGGTTGGTTTCCTGTGATTGTTCATCTATATGTCATGTACGAGTGCATAATTCATCATAAATAAATTGCTAGTCTTTGGGTACTTCGAAGGCTGCATAGCCAGTTAACTGGTATTCAGATGATTACATGCGGGTTTTCAATGCTCATGCGCATAATAATGATTTATTAGGCAGATGCATTATTGTATGTTATGGACCTTAGAAATTATGAATTATTTCGGGGGCAGTTCGGGTCGAGCCTGTTAATCATACCTACTTCCATTTCTAGAGCCAGGTTTCTATTAATGTTGGTACTCAATCGAATACAACTTGTTTACTCTCTCGTACATTTGTACGTTTATAGTGTCATAGATATCGGATAGTACACGTCGGGGAGTGTTGTTACTGGAATTTATCGTACGCCTGAATGGGGTCTCCTTTGGGTTACCTCGGAAGTGTGTCACTTTCCAGAGATCGTTCATTGTGGTTCTGTTGGACACATATATGTTATATTATATTATATCTCCAGTTTTTGACCTATTTGTGCATGCCTAGTCCGGTGTACGTTATATAGCGGGCGATAATAATTACCGAGATTGTCGCTATAGCCTTAGCCTCTGAAGTGGCATTAAGCACCATTTATTAATAATAATTAATACCTGAGTGCCTGTTCGACGAATATTTATATTGTTTTTTGGTACTGCTTTTTACTGATTCCAGAGCGCTCCCCTCTTTCTTTTTGAAGATTCCTTCAAAAGAAAAGGTGGGGGGAGGATTTTTTTACCTCTCCTCTGGCTTGATAGGTATGTAACTATGAGGGAAGCTGTTTTGTCCGTAATTATATCCTGCATACAGCTGGAGTTTTATTGTATATGGCATATGTTTGTGGGGGGGAGGGGGAGGATATTCTCGCATTCTCAAATATATGCCATCCTAATATTTGGGGCTTAGTCTGGGCTAACCTTAAAAATTGGGATCTCATTACATCCATTTAGCATAGTCTTCATGCTAAGTATATGGAATTACTTGAACTGGGCTCCTTTTTGTATGATATGTCTTCTCTATTACTGTATAGAGAGACATACATGTAATTCCTAATAATTTTAATTTCCTTTCACCTTGGATTACAGGATTGGAAGTATGTTGATCTACTAATTCTGAAGTCCTAGGCCCTCCACCTTTTTACGATTCAGCTAGTCTGGGCCATTGGTTTACAGTGTAAAAATATTATAAATTTAAAGTAATTTGTATTTCTTTTCAACCTACTCACAATTGTTTACAATTGTCTACAACGTAAGTGCAAGCCCTACTTCGGAACTAACTCAAGCTTTTAAGAAACTTTTCCAAACAAGCTGGAAAAGTAATAGAGTGCAAAAGCACGAAAAAGATCGAAAAAGGGTCGAGCGAGACCAGAGCTCGAAATTACAGGTACTCTCTCTGCACACCTCTTGCGTTTACCGACTTGCGCAACAACCGTGACGTCAATTCCGTATTTCCGCCAACGAGAAGTTTGTGATTTAGTGGGGAGGCATCGATATCAAAGATATCCCCACGGAGGTTGGGCCTCCGGTAAACAATTGTGGTAGGTATGTTAAGAAACAAAATTTACTAAAAAATTTTAATTTCTTTTCAACCTACTCACAATTGTTTACAATTGGCTGAATAAACAATAGGAGGAGGTGAATCACATAACCAATACCAACAAGAGTAGCCGAAAGAAAAGCAAAGAGGGCAGAGAACAATAGCGAAACCTGTAATGAAGATAGAGAGAAGGCACCTGAAAAGAACAAGGCTGAGCAAAGCACAACCTCGAGAAAAACAATTTAATGAGGGTGCACAACAGCCTGAGCAGCAACGAGAGGGCCTAAAGAATAAAGGTCCTCAGATTGCTGCTGTAGGTGGCGGAGATAAAAGGAGGAGAAGGTAGAAGCATTCCTCCAGTAAGCCACATTCATAACATCCCAGAGCGAAACAGAATTGGAGAACGCCCAGGAAGTAGAAATGGCACGAACCTCATGCGCATTAAACCGGTTCGAAACAAGATCCGAAGCAGACAAGCAGGAATAAGCCAGCTTGATTGCAAAACAGATCCACCTGGAAATAGAATGGGAAGAGAGACTGCCTCTTAGGAATGAGAGACAGAAAGAATCTCTTCCGACCCCTCCTAATGAACTGAGTGCGATTAATATAAGTCTTGATCGCACGAACAGGACAAAGAAGAGGTCTCCGACCATTGACAGCGGGGTGAGTCCGAGAGTGACAGCTCACCGGGGCTGTCACTGACCTCTGCCGAACAGCAGGCCCTGGATGCCAATGTCCCAACCCCATCCTGCTAGTCGGCACACTAGCAGGGGAAGGAGGAACAATAAACGATTCGCTCGAGGGACGAGGAATCGCTGCCGAAGCAACCGAACAGCTCAACCGACTAGGAGCAAACCTAGCCAGATGAGACGGAGCAGACAGCAAACCCGCACAGCTTCGCCACGAAGCCAGGGGAAGCTGAGAGCTCAGACACACCAGCAGATACAGCCTCGGTCCCCCAAGACTGTTTTCCATCCCCAGAGGAGATGGAAGAGCCACCATCATACAGGATAGGATCTGTAGTAACAATTTCCTCAGCAACTGTCGATGGCGTAGGAGGCAAATCGGAGAGGGTCACCGAGCCGACCTCGGAGAAGCTCTCTACAAAACAGATGCCTCAAGAGTGACATCAGAAGACAAAGAGACCATGGTCTCCACGTCAGGTAACACCGAACTAGCACCGTCAACAGTTGCAGAGGAACTCACCACAGAAAAAGACAGATCAGCATCCTGTGTGACTGAGTCACCACGTGGACTAACAGAAATGTCTGATATGGCACGGCTACCCTTACGCCAAGAACGAGGGGTTCTAGCTCTGGACAGAACCACCTTAACAGAAGCCCAGAATTTTGAGGACCAAATCCCACAAATACCACATGATTGGGTCTGAGTACAATTGTTGCAAGTGACACATGTGGAATGAGAGTCGTCCACATGTTTCACCTGCAAGCAAGAGGTACAAGGAATAGTCTTTGGCGTAATATGAATGTGAATAATGAAATCAAGCTTCCCGCCGACGGAAAACAGAACAAAGGTTGTGTTCACACGTGGGGGAAAAACAAGACTGTGTGAAAATACAAGCAAAAATGATCAAAAATAGCATTAAATAATAATAATTTTGAAAGCTTGAAAAAGGATACAATCCACTTGCACACAATCAGATGAAAATAGCACATACAATAAGTTGTTCACAAAGATTATAGCTAAGAATAGCACGAGTCACAAAAATTTCCGACCATGTACAATGGCAGAAATAAAAGGAATTGACGTCACGGTTGTTGCTCATGCGCTCGGTAAACGCAAGAGGTGTGCAGAGAGAGTACCTGTAATTTCGAGCGCTGGTCTCGCTCGACCCTTTTTCGATCTTTTTCGTGCTTTTGCACTCTATTACTTTTCCAGCTTGTTTGGAAAAGTTTCTTAAAAGCTTGAGTTAGTTCCGAAGTAGGGCTTGCACTTACGTTGTAGACAATTGTAAACAATTGTGAGTAGGTTGAAAAGAAATACAAATTACTTTAAATTTATAATATTTTTACACTGTAAACCAATGGCCCAGACTAGCTGAATCGTAAAAAGGTGGAGGGCCTAGGACTTCAGAATTAGTAGATCAACATACTTCCAATCCTGTAATCCAAGGTGAAAGGAAATTAAAATTATTAGGAATTACATGTATGTCTCTCTATACAGTAATAGAGAAGACATATCATACAAAAAGGAGCCCAGTTCAAGTAATTCCATATACTTAGCATGAAGACTATGCTAAATGGATGTAATGAGATCCCAATTTTTAAGGTTAGCCCAGACTAAGCCCCAAATATTAGGATGGCATATATTTGAGAATGCGAGAATATCCTCCCCCTCCCCCCCACAAACATATGCCATATACAATAAAACTCCAGCTGTATGCAGGATATAATTACGGACAAAACAGCTTCCCTCATAGTTACATACCTATCAAGCCAGAGGAGAGGTAAAAAAATCCTCCCCCCACCTTTTCTTTTGAAGGAATCTTCAAAAAGAAAGAGGGGAGCGCTCTGGAATCAGTAAAAAGCAGTACCAAAAAACAATATAAATATTCGTCGAACAGGCACTCAGGTATTAATTATTATTAATAAATGGTGCTTAATGCCACTTCAGAGGCTAAGGCTATAGCGACAATCTCGGTAATTATTATCGCCCGCTATATAACGTACACCGGACTAGGCGTGCACAAATAGGTCAAAAACTGGAGATATAATATAATATAACATATATGTGTCCAACAGAACCACAATGAACGATCTCTGGAAAGTGACACACTTCCGAGGTAACCCAAAGGAGACCCCATTCAGGCGTACGATAAATTCCAGTAACAACACTCCCCGACGTGTACTATCCGATATCTATGACACTATAAACGTACAAATGTACGAGAGAGTAAACAAGTTGTATTCGATTGAGTACCAACATTAATAGAAACCTGGCTCTAGAAATGGAAGTAGGTATGATTAACAGGCTCGACCCGAACTGCCCCCGAAATAATTCATAATTTCTAAGGTCCATAACATACAATAATGCATCTGCCTAATAAATCATTATTATGCGCATGAGCATTGAAAACCCGCATGTAATCATCTGAATACCAGTTAACTGGCTATGCAGCCTTCGAAGTACCCAAAGACTAGCAATTTATTTATGATGAATTATGCACTCGTACATGACATATAGATGAACAATCACAGGAAACCAACCAACTAAAAAGTGGATGTGCCCATGAGGTCGCCATAGAACACAACCCAGCCGCCAATCGAGAAGTCATGAAATGTATGCATGTATTTAAACTCATACGAGGCTTGCGGGAAGAAAACTACATCTTGCTCGGTAATCGCCTCTAAACACATTGGCGGTGGGGTGAGGGGGGAGGGGGGATTCAAAGTCATATCGGACCCTCCTCACCCGCATAACTTTATCGTTCTTGTGTTGGTCATAAAATAATATAGGAACCGCAGTGGTTCCCTCACGTCTGACTCCATTATGCCACTATGGGCGGAGAAGGACGTGAAGAACAAAAACTTCCCCTGATAAAGAAGGTCCTCTCGTGGAGGAAGTTTCCGGGGAACGTCCCATAACAGACACCTGAGAAGACTGATCCAAGGTTTCTGTGACGACAGAGGTGCTACTAGTAGGATTCACGATGAGATTGTTTGATCTTAAACATAATCTACTGAATCAACTGAATTGGAGGATATGCGTATCCTATCAATCATCCCCCTGAGATCGCAAGAGCATCTACTGCATACGCTCAATGGTCTAGGTATGGCGACATTAACGACGGTAACAGACTGTTCCGATGCATCGCAAACAGATCTATCATGGGGCAATCCCTGTGGTCGCAAATCTGCCCAAATACTCGCTTGTTGAGCGTCCACTCCAATCGCAACAGGCGACCCTTCCGAGAGAGCGAGTCTGCTAGTACATTCAGACGAACCGGTATATGACGGATAGAAAGATGAACATGATGATTCATGACGTATAGGAAAATCTACTCGGTTAGTTGGCATAACGGAAATGAATGGGTGCCGCCCTGGTTCCTGATGTACGCTACTACTGTCGAGTTGTCCGACCAAATTTGAACATGGACGTCCGTTATTATGTGAATCCAATGTTGTACTGCTAGCCATATCGACATCATCTCTTTGATGTTTATGTGTTTCTCCTGGAACCGAGAGTCCCAAAGGCCCTGACACTTCCAGACTGCAGGACTTAGGGTCGCGTCCCAACCCGTCTGACTCACATCCGTCATAATCGTGAAAACCAGATCTGGCAGTTGCAGCAGAACTCCCTGAGTTAACCACTGAATATCTGCCCAATTTGAACCCTTGTTTTACTAGGTCTGTTGAAACAATACTGGTTCAAGAAAAGCGACATCACACTCCAGTTCTGAGTAAAGAATATCTGGAAAGGACGTGCGCGCAGACGGCCAATCAGAATGAGATCCACAGCTGTTCTGTACAGCTCCAACAGTCGCATGAATTCCCTCACTATTAATGTGTCTGAGTGTAGACAAAAGCGAGCATAACAACTGACTAACGTCGCTCTGGGTAATGGCAGATGAACCAGATTGTTGTGAGTCTCAAAGCTCAATCTTAAGTGAATAGACAACTTGTACAGAGCTAGATCCAACTTTTTCTCCTAATAATTTTAATTTCCTTTCACCTTGGATTACAGGATTGGAAGTATGTTGATCTACTAATTCTGAAGTCCTAGGCCCTCCACCTTTTTACGATTCAGCTAGTCTGGGCCATTGGTTTACAGTGTAAAAATATTATAAATTTAAAGTAATTTGTATTTCTTTTCAACCTACTCACAATTGTTTACAATTGTCTACAACGTAAGTGCAAGCCCTACTTCGGAACTAACTCAAGCTTTTAAGAAACTTTTCCAAACAAGCTGGAAAAGTAATAGAGTGCAAAAGCACGAAAAAGATCGAAAAAGGGTCGAGCGAGACCAGCGCTCGAAATTACAGGTACTCTCTCTGCACACCTCTTGCGTTTACCGAGCGCATGAGCAACAACCGTGACGTCAATTCCTTTTATTTCTGCCATTGTACATGGTCGGAAATTTTTGTGACTCGTGCTATTCTTAGCTATAATCTTTGTGAACAACTTATTGTATGTGCTATTTTCATCTGATTGTGTGCAAGTGGATTGTATCCTTTTTCAAGCTTTCAAAATTATTATTATTTAATGCTATTTTTGATCATTTTTGCTTGTATTTTCACACAGTCTTGTTTTTCCCCCACGTGTGAACACAACCTTTGTTCTGTTTTCCGTCGGCGGGAAGCTTGATTTCATTATTCACATTCATATTACGCCAAAGACTATTCCTTGTACCTCTTGCTTGCAGGTGAAACATGTGGACGACTCTCATTCCACATGTGTCACTTGCAACAATTGTACTCAGACCCAATCATGTGGTATTTGTGGGATTTGGTCCTCAAAATTCTGGGCTTCTGTTAAGGTGGTTCTGTCCAGAGCTAGAACCCCTCGTTCTTGGCGTAAGGGTAGCCGTGCCATATCAGACATTTCTGTTAGTCCACGTGGTGACTCAGTCACACAGGATGCTGATCTGTCTTTTTCTGTGGTGAGTTCCTCTGCAACTGTTGACGGTGCTAGTTCGGTGTTACCTGACGTGGAGACCATGGTCTCTTTGTCTTCTGATGTCACTCTTGAGGCATCTGTTTTGTAGAGAGCTTCTCCGAGGTCGGCTCGGTGACCCTCTCCGATTTGCCTCCTACGCCATCGACAGTTGCTGAGGAAATTGTTACTACAGATCCTATCCTGTATGATGGTGGCTCTTCCATCTCCTCTGGGGATGGAAAACAGTCTTGGGGGACCGAGGCTGTATCTGCTGGTGTGTCTGAGCTCTCAGCTTCCCCTGGCTTCGTGGCGAAGCTGTGCGGGTTTGCTGTCTGCTCCGTCTCATCTGGCTAGGTTTGCTCCTAGTCGGTTGAGCTGTTCGGTTGCTTCGGCAGCGATTCCTCGTCCCTCGAGCGAATCGTTTATTGTTCCTCCTTCCCCTGCTAGTGTGCCGACTAGCAGGATGGGGTTGGGACATTGGCATCCAGGGCCTGCTGTTCGGCAGAGGTCAGTGACAGCCCCGGTGAGCTGTCACTCTCGGACTCACCCCGCTGTCAATGGTCGGAGACCTCTTCTTTGTCCTGTTCGTGCGATCAAGACTTATATTAATCGCACTCAGTTCATTAGGAGGGGTCGGAAGAGATTCTTTCTGTCTCTCATTCCTAAGAGGCAGTCTCTCTTCCCATTCTATTTCCAGGTGGATCTGTTTTGCAATCAAGCTGGCTTATTCCTGCTTGTCTGCTTCGGATCTTGTTTCGAACCGGTTTAATGCGCATGAGGTTCGTGCCATTTCTACTTCCTGGGCGTTCTCCAATTCTGTTTCGCTCTGGGATGTTATGAATGTGGCTTACTGGAGGAATGCTTCTACCTTCTCCTCCTTTTATCTCCGCCACCTACAGCAGCAATCTGAGGACCTTTATTCTTTAGGCCCTCTCGTTGCTGCTCAGGCTGTTGTGCACCCTCATTAAATTGTTTTTCTCGAGGTTGTGCTTTGCTCAGCCTTGTTCTTTTCAGGTGCCTTCTCTCTATCTTCATTACAGGTTTCGCTATTGTTCTCTGCCCTCTTTGCTTTTCTTTCGGCTACTCTTGTTGGTATTGGTTATGTGATTCACCTCCTCCTATTGTTTATTCAGCCAATTGTAAACAATTGTGAGTAGGTTGAAAAGAAATTAAAATTTTTTAGTAAATTTTGTTTCTTAACATACCTACCACAATTGTTTACCGGAGGCCCAACCTCCGTGGGGATATCTTTGATATCGATGCCTCCCCACTAAATCACAAACTTCTCGTTGGCGGAAATACGGAATTGACGTCACGGTTGTTGCGCAAGTCGGTAAATGCAAGAGGTGTGCAGAGAGAGTACCTGTAATTTCGAGCTCTGGTCTCGCTCGACCCTTTTTCGATCTTTTTCGTGCTTTTGCACTCTATTACTTTTCCAGCTTGTTTGGAAAAGTTTCTTAAAAGCTTGAGTTAGTTCCAAAGTAGGGCTTGCACTTATGTTACAGCCAATTGTAAACAATTGTGGTAGGTATGTTAAGAAACAAAATTTTAATATTTTTATACTTATCAATGGCCCAGACGGAGATGGCCCTCCCATGAGTGGGCACTCATACCTCGCCGCTGAATTATTATGTAGTACTCTCTTCTACAAAGAATGATGTTGGTGCCAGTTCCAGTCACTTCCTGACGTCTCTGCATGCATGGAGAGTAAATGTATGGAGGGCCAGATAGGACTTTTAATTTTTATGTGTACCCATACTATGTATGGTACACATAATGCCGGCATCTGGGGTGACCATCCGTCGTTCGTCCATCCTTTATCCATCCGTCTGTCTGTCCGTCCGTCCATCTGTCCGTCCGTCCGTCCGGCATCCGTATCCATTTCTTTGGCATTTGATAACTTGAAAAATATTGCTTGGATTGTCAAGTTACTTTGTATTTGTGTTCAGGTTACTGATGTGCTGAGCTGTATAGTTTTTGGTGTAAATCGGATAATTTGATCCTGAGATATTAACCCTTTATCCTTCAAATTGAAAATTCCTCCAATCCCTTTGGCATTCGATAACTTGAAAAATATTGCTTGGATTGTCAAGTTACTTTGTATTTGTGTTCAGGTTACTGATGTGCCGAGCTGTATAGTTTTTGGTGTAAATCGGATAATTCGATCCTGAGATATTAACCCTTTATCCTTCAAATTGAAAATTCCTCCAATCCCTTTGGCATTCGATAACTTGAAAAATATTGCTTGGATTGTCTAGTTACTTTATATTTGTGTTCAAGTTACTGATTTGCCGAGCCGTATAGTTTTTGGTGTAAATCTGATGATTTGATCCCGAGATATTAACCCTTTATCCTTCAAATTGAAAATTCCTCCAATCCCTTTGGCATTCGATAACTTGAACAATATTGCTTGGATTGTCAAGTTACTTTATATTTGTGTTCAAGTTACTGATGTGCCAAGCTGTATAGTTTTTGGTGTAAATCGGTTAATTTGATCCTGAGATATTAACCATTTATCCTTCAAATTGAAAATTTCTCCAATCCCTTTGGCATTCGATAACTTGAAAAGTATTGCTTGGATTGTCAAGTTACTTTATATTTGTGTTCAGGTTACTGATGTGCCGAGCTGTATAGTTTTTGGTGTAAATCTGATAATTTAATCTTGAGATATTAACCCTTTATCCTTCAAATTGAAAATTCCTCCAATCCCTTTGGCATTTGATAACTTGAAAAATATTGCTTGGATTGTCAATTTACTTTATATTTGCGTTCAGATTACTGATGTACCTAGCTGTATAGTTTTTGGTGTAAATCTGTTATTTTGATCCTGAGATATTAACCATTTATCCTTCAAATTGAAAATTCCTCCAGTCCCTTTGGCATTCGATAACTTGAAAAATATGGCTTGGATTGTCAAGTTACTTTATATTTGGGTTCAGGTTACTGATGTGCCAAGCTGTATAGTTTTTGGTGAAATCTGTTAATTTGATCCTGAGATATTAACCCTTTATCCTTCAAATTGAAAATTCCTCCAATCCCTTTGGCATGAGATAACTCAAAAAATATCAATCCAATTGTCATGTTACTTTATATATTTATTCAGGTTACTGATGTGCTGTGCTGTATAGTTTTTTTAGCTCATCTTGACAAAGTCAAGCTGAGCTAATCTCATCGCTTCCCGTCCGTCGTCCGTCAACACCATGTTTTGGTCTTCTCCTCCAAAGCCACTGGGCCAATTCAAGTGAAAGTTTGTGTGAGTGATGGTCCCAAAGGGGCATTTCATTTTTGTTCAACTCAGCATGCCCAGCCCCATAGGGAGGGAGTGGGGGAAAATGCTCCAAAATATTTTAAAAATCGTCTTCTCAAGAACCAGTGTGTACAATGACTTGATATTTGCTATGGAGCTTCCATATGAGGTGTAGAATCAAGTTTGTTCAAACGAAGTTCGTGAAGTAATATTTGGCTTTGTAATAGGAGGGGTACGATTTTTGGCCCCGCCCAAAATTTATATTTTCTGAACCGATGGTCCGGTATGAACCAAATTTGGTTTGTGGTAGTATTGGGTCATAAGTACTTGACCCATGCAAAAAAAAAAATTCCCGCATCCCCATGGGAACCCTGGGAGCTAAAAATAGAAATATTTTCAAATGCCCATATTTCCCAAACCCCACGGAACAGAGAGCTTTTATTTGGTATGAAGTATCCTTATGACCAGTAGAATTGAATGGTAAAAAAAAATTGCCATCGGTTATGTTAGGGTTTTCTGTAATGGGCATCGAAAAAATGCTGAGTCAGCATATTTGCAAAAATTTTAAAAAATCTTTTCTCCAGAACCAATCATCAGAATCTTTTGATATTTGGTATACAGCATTCATAGGGGAGTCAGATAAAAGTTTGTTGAAATAAAGCTCATTGGTTCATATTTGGGCTCTCGACAGGAGCCCAAAGTTTTAACACAGGGTAATATGGGGAATATTCTTTAAAAATCTTCTTCTTCAGAACCACCAGTCAGAATCTTTTAATATTTGGTATACATCATTGTTATGAGGGTCAGATTCTAGATTGTTCAAACCAAGTCCCTAGGTTAATATTTGGGCTTCCTACGGAAGCCCACATTTTATCTTTGTTCAATATGGAGGGTAATTTAAAAAAAATCTTCTTCTTCAGATCCATCAGTCAGAATGCTTTGATATTTGGTATGCAACATCTCTATGGAGGTCAGATTCAAGTTTGTTCAAATCAGATCCCTAGGTATATATTTGGGCTCACTATGGTAGCCCAAATTTTTACTTAGTGCAATATGAGAAAATTTCTTTAAAAATCTTCTTCTTCAGATCCACCAGTCAGAATGCTTTTATATTTGGTATACAACATCTCTAGGGGGGTGAGATTCCAGGTTGTTCAATTCGAGTGCCTAGGTTAATATTTGGGCTCCATATGGGAACATGAAATTTAACTTAGCACAATATGAGGGAATTTCTTCAAAAATCTTCTTCTTCAGATTCACTTGACAGAATGCTTTCACATTTGATATACAACATCTCTAGGGGGGTCAGATTCAAGTTTGTTCAAATCGGATCCATAGGTCAATATTTGGGCTCGCTATGGTAGCCCAAATTTGAACTTAGTGCAATTCGAAGAAATTTCTTTACAATTTCTCTTCTTCAGATCCAACAGTCAGAATGCTTTCATATTCGGTACACAACATCTCTAGGGCAGTCAGATTTAACTGTGTTCAAATCAAGAGCCTGGGTTAATATTTGGGCTCTCTGTGGGAGCCGGAATTGGCCATTTTGCTGAAGAATTAAAAATTTTGTATTCAGTACCCTCTAGAGGTACTAAGATTAATCCACATAGGTTGTATCAAGGGGCTTCATAGGGGAGCTCTACATTTTACTTATGATCAACTGAAGAAAAGGCATGATGCCCAGATTATTTTTGTCACTCCTGAGGGACTCAAGGATTGATAGTGTAGCCTATGGAGATGGCTTGCTTAATGTAGACTCATTCTTGGACTCTGTTTAAATTGTGTTCTGTACAAGATGAGCGCTTCAGGCCCCGTGGGGCCTCTTGTTATGTAAATCTGATAATTTGATCCGGAGATATTAACCCTTTATCCATCAAATTAGACACTCCTCCAATCCATTTCTATATGTACCCATACCATGTATGGTGTACATAATGTCGGCATCCGTGGTGGCCCTCCGTCATACAGCTTTCTACTAGTTGCGCTTATGGGTACACATCTGACGATTTCATCGGCCTATTTTTGGTTTTGCAAGCAAATTTTGGGGATTGGGGGGTTCAAAATTTGTGTTTGGCTCTTGATAACTTTGAGTTAAGAACCAGCTGGTATAAAAATCTACAAATTACTTTAAATTTATAATATTTTTATACTGTACCAATGACCCAGACTTATCTTGTGCTAACTCTAAATTATTCAGGGCCAAACACAAATTTTGCCCCCCCCCCCCCCCCCCCCCCAATCCCCAAAATTTGCATCCAAATCAAAAAAATCAATGTCCTTTTTGGTCCCCCATACTTTTGTTCACTGCGTATGCACAGTGTCAAGAAGTACCGAAATTAGCTCAAAATCCTCATTCTTTGTTTGGCCCTTCTATCAGTAACATCTCACTGATACCTGTGCTTATAATCTCAGTTAAAATGATGCCAGACACAAAATCATGAAGGAAATGGTGGATCCAAGGATGAAATGAGAGGATGAGAGGAAGAAACAGTGGAAGGATGTGTTCAGGGCTGTAACTTATAATTTTTCTGTAAAATTATTTCATGTTCCCTAATTTCGGGGCATGGGCTGATGTTTTCATTCTTGCTATGAAATCTCCACTGTTTGTTAAGTGTTTCCTCTCTCCCTTTCCTTAATTCCCCCCTTGCTAATCTCCCATGCTTTTGGTATAATTTTTGAAATTTTTTATTAAAATTTCCTGGGAGTTTTAGCATAGTTACAGAATGTTTACTCTGTTATCCCCATGGTTACGTCCTCACCCTATGGGTGTTTAGGCGTTTTGGTCATGCATCTACCATCCGATGTATTGCAGCTTCTGTGGAAGATTCTGTTTTACATTGGATAGTGTTTTAAATTGGTTACTGATTTCGGGCCATGTTTTTCAGTGCCTGGAGTCTTGTTTCCAGTTTTTATTGACTTTTGTTTACATTGACAACGGTTACTTCTGTCAGTGATTCCTTGTCTCCTGGAAGGTTTATTATATAGTCAGATACATTAATATTGTCCGTTAGTGTAAGATTAATTTTTAGAAATGTTTTAAAATTTTTGTCCACACTTAGGCTTTTTTGGGATCCATTTGGGCTCATCGTTCCCTTTGGGAACTTGGGCTCATCTCAAAATTTTTTAGAAAATTTTTTCTTTTGAATTATTTTTTGAAATTTTTGTTATGGATTATATTATTATTATGTATCTTTGTATTTTCAAGGGTTAGTGTATTTGCTATAGTCACTGTACTCACACTAATTCTTGTTCAGTGTGTGACAGGTGGGATGACAAATGTTGGAGACGTGTGTCACGGTATATTGTTAGTGGTGAGAGGTCCATGCCGGTCCTCTCGCCACAGGGTCACTCTAGTTTTTCTCTCTTTTTCAGAGGAACAAGAACAGGGTGATGTTTCCGTGATGTCTTCCGGAAGTGTGCTGCCGTCGTCGCAAACCAATGAAGAGCTAGCGGCAAAAGTGCTCAAGGAAGTCAGACAAGTGCCTAGATCCTTAATAGGATTGACGACCTTGTCGCCAGCTAGCTCGCCCGCCGGATCTATCACTCGTAATATGGGTGATGTGACGCCGGGTTCGTCTGTTGCGGTCCAGGAGAGGAGAAGGGGTGTTGTGAGCACTATAATCTTGGATCACGCACACCCTGCGACGACGGATCGGAGGATGGATCAGAGGAAGCCAGTTAGTCTGGTAGATAGCTCGTTCAGGTCTACCCAGACTGCAAGCCAGAGAGGCCCCTCTCTCTTACAACAACATCTGGGGCCAGATGTTGTCATACATAATGTTCATCAGTCGGAGCATACGTCTATTCGACTCGGGACGCTCCGTCGCATAGACAGCCAGGGTCAGCTAGTCTATTGACTTCCTCTTCCACACACCAGCACACACGACCGCACATTGGCTATGTGACCTCAGATATCCAGCCTGCTTCACCGACAAAGGATTCCACGTCGCCCAGGTCACTCCATCCAGTAGCCAAGGACACAAGACCTTACCAGTCCGGACATACGCATAAAAGAATTATGCAAGAGGTACCGTCCCAGGTGCTTCCAGTGGCTAAACAACGTAAGACCGCAGCTCCACAGGCCTCTGACGGACTTGCTATCGCAGATAGCGCAACTCATCGCAGCATCCCAGCAACCTTTGGAAACTCTTTCAGATCAGGAACTGTCTGAGGAAGCTGGGTCGGTATGTTCCCCTGCAGTGTCAGATAGGGACGACCGAGATTCCCATCTGGTCCAGTCAGATGGTGAAAGGGAATCTGCGGAGCTGGATTTTTCCCTTCTGGAACAACATAAGGTGGCTGTAGATTTTATCTGGCAACACCTTCCAGACGTTCCACCGGACCAGAGAGCTGCAATACCAGATAAGAGACTGATAGCATCACTGGACACAGACTTCTTCGGCCGGACTAAGGACGTCGTTCCTGAGTTTCCGGTCCAGTCCAGAAATGTCTCACGGACGTTTGAATTGCTGAATGACGCTTAGGCTAGCCTCTAAGACTGGCAGATCCAGTTTCTTATCGCAACATGCTCTACATCTGCCGTTCATCAACAGTAGAACTAAATTTGAAACAGCAGGAAAGCAGGGTTCCCGCGGGGCCTTGAAAACCGGGAAAAGCCTGGAATTCGTCAAAAGGTCATTCAAGGCCTTGAAAGCCTTGAATTTCCAATGGGAGCCTTGAAAAGCCTGGAAAATCGGAGAATTTTGTGATGCGTAATTTAATCCGAACATATTTTACGGCATTTACAGCAAGTGTAACTGTGTGGTTTATTAATCCGGTCATATTTTGGAGTATTTATGGCAGTTCGAATGCGTGCATTATTGATAGAACTTTGCAGTGATGTGACACTGAAATCCTTTGAATCAAGCATTGTGAATGGTTGCTATTGATGTGGGCGAGCACAATGGTGTATATTTAAGCCAGTGAGAAGATTTATTGTAAATTCTGCCTGTTTGAATGCTGAGCGCATGTGCGTGGATAATTTATTCATATTGAAAATATTACAAATGGATGATTGTTCAGTTGAACTATTTGAGTATTTCCGAAGCATGTATGTCTGATGAATTTGCCACAACGCCATCTTAAAGTCCTGGCATGGGTAGTCGCCATCACGGTGGATTCCGAGTTTGGATTTCCAAATGAAAGTGTTATTGTCTTATTCACCTCAAATGTTAACCTGTGCGATTTTAAGGATGATTCGCCCATGTATGAAACATTAAAAACTTTTCGACACTTACTGCATTTAGTTGAATACCGTTCTACTGGAACAGACAGTAACCAGTTATAGTATGTAGTTGATTTAATCCAAGCTGTTTGGAAGGTACACTTCCCCACAATGGAATTACATTTTGCTTTTCGAATGACATTTCCGGAGACATTGTGGGTTACGAAATGTGTCATTTACATGTAACATGTAGTTTACAACTTTACTCATTGGGAGAAAGGATGACATCAATTCATTTGCATTCAGTAAGTATTCAGTTAGGGGTACATGTACAAGAGACATAGCTATTGTGCCACCTGGTAATTACACTGCAGTTGTAGGATAAACACAAGAAAATGTCTTTCTCAGGCTCACTAATTCTAATCAGTGATATCATTGCTTGGATAGCTTTCAGAAAGAGTTTTCCAAGAAATGATGTCAAGTGTTAGAATTACCAACAAAGGGAAATATAAGAGAAAGTTTCTAGTCGTTATCTGATAATTTAGGGTACTTTGCCATCCTCGGCCTTGAAAAGCCTTGAATTTCATAAATGGGAGCCTTGAAAATCCACGAAAATTGCCGAGAAATGGCCTGGAATGGCCTTGAATTTCAAAGATTTTAACCTGGGGGAACCCTGGAAAGGGCGTTCTGAGAGTTCCTCTGCATTTAGACGACCAGGCAGAAGACTTGGAATTGTCATTGCCAGCGTCTTTGTCTATTCTCTCCAGTACGTTGGAGACGACAATCTCGTCTAACAGAGCCAGTTTAGATGCCTTATCTTACGCAGATCACCTTACCAGAGCGTTAGCACAACGTCTCGATTGTAAAGAATTCCAGGATGTTCAAACTTCCTTGAGAGTTCTTTCTACGGCAATCGCCTTTCTTTTCCACGTATAACTCCGCCCTTTCAGTGGCAAATTTGGAGTTAGTCAGATGTGATGCTGCCCTGGCTTCATCCCCTAGGGTGGATTCTAAGGTGAAAAACTCTCTTTGAATCGCTCCGGTTTCAGGAGAACTTCTCTTTGATGGTAAGCTTTCATTAATCTACGATCAGATTACCAAGAAAGCTTCAGACTCTCTGCTCTTTAAGTCCGTTTCTAAAAAAAAACGGACTCTGCAGAGAGGAGTAAGTCAGGGACTCCTGGAGCGAGTATGTCTAAGGGAAGCTCCTATAGAGGATCTAAAAAAAGCCTCTAGTTCTTAGTCCAGAGACCGTCAGAGTAGCGACTCAGGTAGGGGACGTAATGCTGGCCGAGACAACCGGTCAGATGCCCCTAGGTCAACTGGTCGAGGTGCGGGTCGGGCAGGATGTAATTTCTCCTCCTGGAAGCCTCGCAGGTCCAGGAGGTGAAGGTCAGAACCTCTATTGCGCTCCAGTGGGCGGAAGGCTGTCCAGATTCTTAACCAATTGGTTGTCAAGTACGGCCGGCCGATGGGTTCAGGAGGTTATTTCGGAAGGTCTAAAACTGTCCTTCAGAGAAAAACCTCCTTTAACACGAAGTCCACAATGGACTCGGCTTCCATCAAACCTTCAGAAGAGAGATTCGCTTTTATCAGAGGTGCAATCTCTTCTGGAGAAGAACGTAATAGAGGTCGCAGAAAACCAGGAATCTCCCGGTTTTTACAGTCAACTGTTCCTGCTACCAAAACCAGATGGCTCGTTCCGTCCAGTTATAGATCTAAGCTGGATAAACAAGCTGATCGTGGCTCCGAAATTTTATATGGAGACCATTCGATCGGTGAGAGCGAGCATTCGAGTGAACGATTATGCTACGAGCAAAGGTCTCAAGGATGCAGACTTTCACGTCATGGTCCATCCGACATTCAGAAAGTACCTTCGCTTCGCTGTCCTGGGAGTCGTTTATCAGTTCCGAGCAATGTGCTTCGGACTGAATCTAGTGCCCTGGACCTACACTCGAATAATGAACTCGGTAATGACTCATTTCCGAGCTCATTCGTCTGCGGTAACATCGGCCTACTTTGACGACATTCTTCAGAGGCACCGCGACAAATTAACTCTTCAGAACGATGTTCAGAGTCTTCTTCAATTGCTCTGACATCTCGATTTCATAGTAAACGAAAAGAAGTCGGATCTAGTTCTGTCCAAGTCGTTCATTCATTTGGGAATGAGCTTCGAGACGCACAACAATCTGGTTCGTCTGCCGTTACCCAGAGCAAAATTAGTCAGTTGTTATGCACGCTTTTGTCTACACTCAGATGTAGTAACAGCGAGAGAATTTATGCGACTGATAGGTTTGTGTGGAGGCACTGTGGACCTTATTCCGATGGGGCGCCTACGCACTCGTCCACTCCAGATATTTTTCACTCAGAATTGGAGTGTGACGATTCATGCGCTCGAAATGAACATCGTCTTGTCGGACCAAGTAAAACAAGAGATTCAGACTTGGGCAGATATTCAGTGGTTAACTAAGGGAGCTCCACTGCAACTGCTGGATCCTTTTTTTACGATTATGACGGATGCGAGTCAAACAGGTTGGGGCGCGACATTGAGCCCAACAGAGTCGAGGTGCCAGGGTCTTTGGGATCTGCAATTTCTGAACAAGCTCATAAACATCAAAGAGATGATGTCACTTTGGCTTGCGCTACTTCATTGGATGAACATATTTCAGAATTCACATGTTCAAATACTGTCTGACAATTCGACAGTAGTTGCATACATTCGGAACCAGGGAGGCACTCATTCCATTCCGTTGTTCAACTTAACGGAAAGAATCCTTTTGTTTGTCCTACAGCATCAGGTTCTTCTGTCAGTCCGTCATATTCCGGGTCGTCTGAACCTTCTAGCGGACTCCCTTTCTCAGAAAGGTCATATGTTGCCGTCAGAATGGACTCTCAACAAGCGAGTATTCAATCAGATCTGCTACCAATGGGATCATCCAATGATAGACTTGTTTACGATGCATCTCAACAATCAGTTGCAGACGTATGTGTCGCCCAGATCCTCGAGCGTTCGCAGTAGACGCTCTCTCGATCTCTTGGGACGGAATGATAGGATACGCGTATCCTCCAGCTCTGTTGATTCAACAGATATTGCTAAAAATCAAGCAATTTCACTGCAAGATTTTGTTGGTAGCATCTCTGTCGCCCCAGAGACCATGGATAAATCTACTCAGGTGTCTGTTATGGGACATTCCTCGGAAGCTTCCTCCATGGGAGGACCTTCTTTCGCAGAGGAAATCGCGCACACTGCATCACAACCCGCAAGGTCTCAACCTTCACGTATTTCCATTGTGCGGTCCTTCTTGCACAGCAAGCAATTTACAGGACGAGCAGTGGACGCAATTTCTAACTGTAGGAGGACCTCCTCTTTGCTGAATTATGCTGCTAAGTGGAAGGTTTTCTCTCGTTGGTGTAGGGATCATTCAGTTGATATCTATGATTCCTCCATTCCAGACATTGCTAATTATTTGGTCTGCTTGTTTGAAGAGATCAAACTGCAGCCAATAACTATTAAGGGTTATAGGTCTATGCTATCGGATACTTATGCTCATCATGATAGCTTACAAATTGGATCTAATGTCTCTTTATCAAAGTTAGTTAAAAAATTTTTGATAAATAGATCTAGAACCCTTAGGTTAATTCCTAAGTGGAATTGAGCTTGGGTTCTTCTGGAGCTAAAAGAAGCGCCATTTGAACCCCTTGACACAGTAGACTTCAAATACTTATCTTATAAGACAGCTTTTCTCTTAGCCTTCTCTTCTGCTAGAAGAGTTAGTGAGCTTCATGCTCTATCTGTTGATAATTCTCACTATCGTAGTGTTGGTAATACTATTACTTTGACTACCAATGTTGGATTTTTGGCTAAGAATCAGGCTCCTAATAAGTACCCTGAGCCTATTGTTATTAAGGCTCTTCCGTCCTCAGATGGCCATAGGCCTTTGCTGTGTCCAGTTAGATCTATGCGTATTTACAAACGTAGATCTGAGTTCATCAGAAAGGGACGAAAACGTTTCTTTCTGTCTCTGCTTCCTAACCTATTTCTAGGTGGATTCAGTTGACTTCATACTGCTTATGAAAGATTATCTTCTACTCAGCAGTCTGTGCTTAAGATTTCAGCACATGAAGTTAGAGCACTGTCTACATCTTGGGCTTATGCTAATAGTATTGCTATTACGGATTTGATGAAGGCTGCATACTGGTCTCAGCCTTCTACGTTCACAAATTTTTACCTTAGAAATATTGAGTCTATTTCTGGCGACCTTAGATGTTCGGGTCCGTTATCTGTTGCTCAGAATGTCGTCCACTAAACAGTTGCAACTATAGTTATGCAGGCTTTCTGTTCCAGGAGTGACTCTGTCTTGCTGCCCTCTTCATTCTGGGGTGATTGACTGGAGTCAGTAATTCCGAATCGGTGCTGGGATGGTTTTAAAGTGTAAAGCTAATGTCTATCTCATTTATGTAATATTTTTAAAGTGTAGCTCAGTGTGAAGCATTTGTATATGTCACGTGTCATACAAGCGTTAATATGCAAAGGAAGACATAGCCTGGTACGAATTGAATTAAATTTAATGTAACTTAGTTCTAGTTTTTAGGGTGATGGCAGGTAGACAGCCAATCTGGCTATGCCATTTCCCAGCAGCACATATTATATGTTTTTCGT
This sequence comes from Pictodentalium vernedei, assembly GCA_031216915.1. NCBI lineage: Eukaryota > Metazoa > Mollusca > Scaphopoda > Dentaliida > Dentaliidae > Pictodentalium > Pictodentalium vernedei. The sequence continues at coordinate 276,207,235 of CM062296.1, read as the reverse complement.
TATATCAAACGTATTACTCTGTATTATACAAATGCTGCTGAATAAAGTATATCTATCCATCCATCCATCCATCCATCCATCCCCATCCATCCATCCATCCATCCATCCATCCATCCATCCATTTTCAATGAGTATAAAGAGTCTCATTCTCTGGACTATCTTTATTTATTGGCTTTCCTTTAAGAAATTAGTATAATGGGTTATACTGGATGTTAATAGAGATCATTGATGTTATTGTGCTCAATTACGGATTGGTAATATGTCTTTCTTATTTTGTATAAACAAGAAAGATATATGTAAATCCTGTTTCTCCTTTTCTCCTTGAGGGGATAATTCTATATATGTAATTGAGCCTATTGGATTTTCCTTTATGTCCTAGGCCCTCCAGCCTTTTTTCTATTCAGCTAAGTCTGGGTCATTGGTACAGTATAAAAATATGAAAAAATTTATAGTAATTTATATATTTTTATATTGTACCAATGACCCAGACATAGCTGGTGCTAACTCTTAAAAATCTAGGGCCAAACACAAATTTTGCCCCCCAATCCCCAAAATTTGCATCTAAAACCAAAGAAATCATGTCCTGAATGGCCCTCCATACTTCGCCTCTTCTGCGCATGCGCAGTGTCAAGGAGGTCCCGAAATTGGCGCCATTTATCATTCTTTGTTTGACCCTTCATCAGTTCACATCTGACTGATCTTTGTGCTTGTAAATCTCAGTTTAAATGATGCCAGACACATAAATATTAGAGAAATGGTGGATCTAAAGAGGAAATAGAAGGAGGAGAGGAAAAATGAGTGACAGAAAATAATCAGGGCTGTAACTTAAAAATTTTTAATGAAATTATGTTAAGTTACCTATTTTCGAGGTATGGGCCTGTTGTGGTCATTCTTGCTATAAAGTTACACTGCTTGTTCAGTGTTTTCCTCTCTCCCTTTCCTTTAAGTCCCCCCTTGCTATTCTCCCATGCTTTTGGCATATTTTCTGTAATATTATTACTAAAATTTCTTGGGAGTTTTAGCTGGGTGACAGAATGAATTCTGTTCTTTTCCCCATGTTTACGTCCTCACCCATGGGTGTTTAGGCGTAGTGTTCTGCATCTACCATCTGATGTTCTGCAGTTTCTTCCCTGGAAGTCTCTGTTTTGCATCAGATAGTGTATTATTGGTAACTGATTTCGGGCCATGGTTATCAGTGCCTGGAGTCATGTTTCTGGTGTTTTTACACTTCTTGTTTACATTGACAACAGTCTCTGTGGAGGGGGATTTCTTGTCTTTGTGTTAGTTTAATCATAACAAGATACATTATTATTATTCGTAAGTGTTGCATTAATTTTTAAAAATAGTTTTAAAATTTTTGTCCACACTTAGGCTTGGGATCCATTGGGGCTCAACGTTACTTTTCAGAAACTTGGGCTTTTCTGAAAAAAATTTTTTTTTGATTTCAATTATTTTTTCTATGTTAATGGATCATGTTATTATGTATCTTTGTTTTCAGAGGTTGGTGCGAGTACTAGGACTTTTTGTATTCTTTTCACAATGAAAGGATATTGTTCAATTGTAATAAGAGGCACTACGTCATTGGATGAACATTATTCAGAAAGCGCATGTCCAAATCCTGTCCGACAATACGACAGTAGTTGCGTATATCCGGAACCAGGGAGGCACTCATTCCATTCCGTTATTCAATTTAACGGAAAGAATCCTTCTGTTTGTTCTAGAACACCAGGTTCTGCTTCGGTCCGTCATATTCCGGGTCGTCTGAATGTATTAGCAGACTCCCTTTCACGGAAGGGTCGCTTGTTGCCGTCAGAATGGACTCTCAACAAACAGGTATTCAATCAGATTTGCTACCAATGGGAGCGGCCAATGATAGACTTATTTGCGACACAACTCAACAATCAATTGCAGACGTATGTGTCACCATGTCCGGATCCCCGAGCATATGCAGTAAACGCTCTATCGATCTCGTGGGACGGAAATAGGATATGCGTATCCTCCAGCGCCGTTGATTCAGCAAATATTGCTAAGATAAAACAATCACAATACAATTCTGTTGGTAGCATCTCTGTCTCCACAGAGACCATGGATAAATTTACTCAGGTGTCTGCTGTGGGACTTACCGCGAAAACTTCCTCCACGAGAGGATCTTCTTTCGCTGGGGAAATCGTGTCAACTTCATCACAACCCGCAAGGTCTCAACCTTCACGTATTCCATTGTGCGGTCCTTCTTGCACGGCAAGCATTGTACAGGACGAGCAGTGGACGCGATTTCTAACTGTAGCAGGACCTCCTCTTCGCTGTACTATGTGGCTAAAGTGGAAGGTCTTTTGTCGTTGGTGTAGGGATCATTATGTTGATATTTTTGATCCCTCCATACCAGACATTGCAAACTTTCTAGTATACTTGTTTGACGAGATCAACTGCAGCCTGTTACTATTAAAGGTTATAGGTCTATGTTATCTGATACCTATGCACACCATGATAGTTTACAATTGGATCTAATGTCTCTTTATCTAAATTAGTTAGAAACTTTTCGATAAATAGACCTAGAACTCTTAGATTAATTCCTAAATGGAATTTAGCTTGGGTTCTTCTTAAACTAAAAGAAAACCATTTGAGTCTCTTGAGACAGTAGATTTCAAATTCTGGTCTTATAAGACAGCATTTCTCTTAGCTTTCTCTTCTGCTGAAGAGTCAGTGAGCTTCATGCACTATCGGTGGACGATTCTCACTTTCGTAGTATCGGGAACACTATTACCTTTACTACTAATGTTGGATTTTTGGCTAAGAATCAGGCTCCTAATAAATAGCCGGAACCTATTGTTATTAAGGCCTTTCCGTCTTCAGAGAGACCTGCATTGTTTAGGTCTGTTATCTGCTGCTCAAAATGTCGTTCACTAAACAGTTGCAACTATACTTATGTAGGCTTTCTGTTCAGGCAGTGACTCCGTCTTGTTGCCCTCTTTGCTCTGGGCTATTTGACCCAGGGCAAGGGGAATGGAAGGGGGGGGGGGGGAGGGTGTTCACTTGGGTCACCTGTTTTATAAGGAAAACAAGGGGATACCTTCTCCGGAGTCAGTAATTCTGAGCTGTTACTGGGATGGTTTTAAAGTGAAAAGTTAATGTTTAAAAAATTCATTGATGTCATATTTTTAAAGTGAAGCATTTGAATATGCCACGTGTCAAACGGGCATTAATATACAATCCTCGGACACTTTTAAAAGAGTATAAAGAGTCTCAATTCTCTGGACTAACTTTATTTATTGGCTTACTTTAAAAATAATTAGTATAAGGATTATACTGGATGTTAATAGAGAACATGAATGTTATGATGCTCAATTATGGAGGGTGTTGTGTCTTTCTAATTTATCATAAATAAGAAAGATACATGTAAAGCCTAATACTCCTTTTCTCCTCGAGGGGATGACTCTATTTTATATAGTTGAGCTTATTGGATTTTCCTCTATGCCCTAGGTCCTCCAGCCTTTTTACTATTCAGCTATGTCTGGGTCATTGGTACAGTATAAAAATGTTAAAAAATTTATAGTAATTTATATATTTTTTATACTTCCCAATGACCCAGACTGGGATGGCCCTCCCAGGAGTTGGGAACTCATACCTCCCCGCTGAGTACATAGTGCTGACCAGGCACTGATTGTAAGAATGATAAATGGCGCCAATTTCGGGACCTCCTTGACACTGCGCATGCGCAGAAGAGGCGAAGTATGGAGGCCATTCAGGACATGATTTCTTTGGTTTTAGATGCAAATTTTGGGGATTGGGGGGCAAAATTTGTGTTTGGCCCTAGATTTTTAAGAGTTAGCACCAGCTATGTCTGGGTCATTGGTAAGTATAAAAAATATATAAATTACTATAAATTTTTTAACATTTTTTATACTTACCAATGACCCAGACGGGGATGGCCCTCCCATGAGTTGGGAACTCATACCTCCCCACTGATCATATAACATTTACCAGGCACTGGTTGTAAGAATGAGGATTTGGCGCCAATTTCGGTACTTCCTTGACATACGCAGTGGACAAAAGTATGGAGGACCATATAGGACATTGATTTTTTTTATTTGAATGCAAATTTTGGGGATTGGTGGGGGGGGGGGGAGGAATTTGTGTTTTGCCCTGAATAATTTAGAGTTAGCACCAGCTAAGTCTGGGTCATTGTAAGTATAAAAAATATATAAAGCTATAATTTTTTTCATTTTCATAGGTATAAAGCTGGCATATATCAGAAGAGGTTGACTGATAAAGAACCTCAAAACAAAGTGAAACATGTTCAAGTTCAATACAAAAAACAAACAGGACATTTCACTCCACATGGCCTGTAACAATTCTATCAATATAATTATCCCCCCGAAAAAAAATTTCGGGGGATATAGTCGTCACGCGTTTTTTTTTGTCCGTCCGTCCCTCCCTCCGTACGTACGTACGTACGTACATCCGTCCGTCCGTTTACATTTCGTTTCCGGATGATAACTTCCCTTGAAATAGTTTGATTGTAACCAAACTTGATATGTGGCTTAAACATATAAAAATACAGGTCAAGTTCGAATCCGGGTTCATCCTGATTAATATTACCAGAGTTATGCCCCTTTTTAATTTAGAAAATCTTATGATTTTTGGTTTCCGGATGGTAACTTCCCTCAAGATAGTTTGATTGTAACCAAACTTGATATGTGGTGCAAACATATCAAAATACGGGTCAAGTTCGAAAATGGGTTTGTCCTGATTAATTTTACCAGAGTTATGCCCCTTTTCAACTTAGAAAATCTTATGATGACCACACTTTTTTCGGGGGGATCAGCTGCCCCGTGGATGTGGCAGCCCTCTAGTCACAGGTACCTATTATTGCCAAGGTTTTTAGCTCACCTGACTAAAAGTCTGGGTGAGCTATAGATCACTCTCATTTGTTGTCTGTGAATCATGATGTTTGCAACTTCTCCAAAACCACTGGATTGATTTCTGTGAAATTTGAGGTGAATTTTTGTTGGGACATCACATTTTGAGTTTGTTGAAATCAGATTGCACTGCCCCATAGGGATGGGGTGGGGAAAAATGCTACCAGATTTTATTAAAATCTTCTCATAGACTGATTGGTCTTCTTTTTTGAGGTATAGAATAAAGTTTGTTCAAAAGAGTTCATAGGGCAATATTTTCCTTTGTATTGGGAGGGACAAGATTTTTGGCCACTCGCAAAATTTCTATTTTATGTACCGATGAGCCGATTTGAACCAAATTTGGTATGTGGTATTATTGACTTAAAAATACTTGAGTCATGTAAAAATACAATTTTCTGCATCTCCATGAGAACCGAACCCCTGGTGCTAAAAATAGAAATACGCCCATATTCGCAAACTGCTGAAACAGGGAATTGTTATTTTGTGTGAAGCATCCTTAAGACAATTCGAATTGATTGGTCAGCAAAAAAAATATTGCATTTTATTGTGTCATAGTGTACCAGGTGTTGGGGGAGTGGGAGGGGGGGAGGCAAGGGGTGTGCAGGTCAGCATATTTTCAAAATTTTTTTTAATTCTTCTTAGCTGGAACCACCAAACACAATCTTTTGATATTTGGTATGCGACACCTTTCGGGGGGTCAGATCCAAGTTTGTTCAAATCATCATGATCCTGGATTAATATTGAGCTCCCAAATCATGTCACTGGGTTAATATCTTGGATCCTTATGGGGACCCAAATTTAAACTTAGTCTGGTATGAGGAATAATCTTTAAAAATCTCCTTTTGATCCACAAGTCAAAATCTATTGATGTTAGATATACATCATCCTTTGGGAGGTTGGATTCAAATTTGTTCAAATCAAGTCCCTGGATTCATATTTTAACTAAGTACAATTTGAGGAATATTCTTTAAAAAACCTTTTCCTGAATCACCAATCAGAATCTTTTAATATATGATATCCATCATCCTTAAGGGAGAAAGGGAATGGGGTCAGATTCAAGTTTGTGCAAATCAAGACCTGGGCTCATATTTTGGCTTTGTATGGGAGCCCAAATTGTGGCTTAGACCAATATGAGAAATATTCTTTAAAAATCATATTCTCTATAAACACATGTCAGAATTTTTTGATATTTGCTATGCAACATCCCTAAGGGGTCAGGTTCAAGTCTCCTCAAATCAAGTCCCTGAATGAATATTTTAGCTGCCTATGAAAGTCCAAGTTTTAACTTGATCCAATATGAGGAATAATCTTTTAAAATATTCTACAGAATTACAAATCAGAACCTTGTTGGTATGTGATATACAGCATCCTTAGAAGCATCAGATTAAGGTTCCTGGCATAATATTTGGGCTCAGTTAAAAACACTGTCACTTGATTTCTGCAAAACAAGCAAACGAATACCATCGAGTGCCAAATGGAAATCGCCAGTGTTCAAACAATCGTTAACAATTTATATGACTGCAATAATAGTGATGATACATCATAACTGTGGTCACCCTGCATTGCCCGGTCACAAAACCAGGCCTTGCTATTTGAAAATCACAGCATGCTGCGCTCCTGAAACAAAGTTTGCATGTGCCATTTGAAGTGAGGGACTATTGTCGTTAATATTAGGTTTTGAATTTTCCAACCAGTTTATAAATTGTAGTAAGGCATAGTTAACTGTATTAGCTAAGAGCCTCTTACCTTCAGTGACTTGAATTTGATGTGATCGTAGGGTGAATATGTACTCCTAATTTTTAGCTCACCTGACTGAAAGTCAGGGTGAGCTTTAGTGATCACTGTTCATCCGTCATCTCTCGTCTGTCGTCCGTGAACATGGTGTTTGGGACTTCTCCAAAACTGCTGAACCAATTTAAGTGAAAGTTGAGATGATTGTTTGTTGTGACATCGCAAATCTTAAAAAATCTTCTCATGAACCAGCAGTAGCAGAGACTTGATATTTGTTGTGCAGCTTCCTTTTGAGGTGTAGACTCAGATTTGTTCAGAGGATGTTTGAGGGGATATATTTGCCATCATTATGGGAGGGGCAAGAAGTTTCGCACTGCGCAAAATTTCTATTTTCCAAACCGAGAGGCTGATTTGAACCAAATTTGATATGAGGGCTTATTGGGTCATAAGTACTTAATTTATACCAAAAATATTTCCTTCGTCGCATGGGAACCGTAGGAGCTAAAATAGGAAAAATTTAAAATGCCCATATCTCCAAAACTACACGGCAATGAGAATTTTTATTTGTTGTGAAGCTTCCTTAGGACCAGCAGAAAGGAATGGTCCAAAAAAAATTGCCATCGGTTTTATCATAAGGTTCTTTTCCAGGACTTTTGAAAAATTGCTGAGTCATCATTTTTTAACACTGGGTCATGGGAAAAACATTAAAGAAGGGGAGGTGAGATTCAAGTTTGTTCAAGCCAAGTCCCTGGGTTCATATTTGGGCTCCCTGTGGGAGCCCAAATTATAACTTAGTTCAATATGAGGAATATTCTTTAAAAAATCTTCTTCTTCCGATCCACCGATCAGAATCTTTTTTATATTTGGTAGGTTGCACCCTTATGGGGATGAGATTCAAGTATTTTTAAGCCAAGTCCCTGGCTTTATATTTGGACTCCCCGTGGGAGCCCAAATTTTTACTTAGTTCAATATGAGGAATATTCTTTAAAAATCTTTTGATATATATATTTGGAATAAGCTTTTTCTTAGGAAGGGCAGATACAACTTGTTCAAATCAATTCCCTGGGTTGATATTTAGGTTACCATGTCAGGTGTGCACCCCCAGGCCCTCTTGTTTAAGTATCTTTTTCTGTTCTCTGCTAAGAAAAATGTCATAAACAGTTACATTTTCCTATTCCTCGCAATGAAATTCTGGCAGGAATATGTTGTGAGTCTTGAAAGGGGTGTGTTCAGAAAATATATGTTCTACAGTCCGAGAGGGGAGCTGGACGTTTCATACATGGGTGTTTCATACACGGCAGTTTAGGACATTTCGTACACAAACCATTTAGGACATTTCGTACACAAGCTAGAACATTTCGTACACAGGGTTATGCCTGCCTTGAGCCAAGTGAATAGTGTTCAACTGATTACCAAAAATGGCCGCTGACCAATTACAGGTTATTTGAGCACACAATCGACTGATTTTGATGCCGATTACAATTGTAACACTGTGCACTACTAGACATGACGAGGCTCGATAGAACTACATTAAACTGAACTTAATTTATGAGCTCACATCATTATATTTTGATTTTTCATGAAAGAAAGATGTTTTTACAGTCTGCAGTTCATATTATTTCCTAACAATATTTTCAAATGTATGACATATTGTGGTGGTGTTGGACGCATTAAATTCTGTTCTTTGATATTTCAAATGTGGATTTTTTTTATATTGGATTATAATACCTTACAAAAGTAAGTAGTCTATTATTTCATATAAAAAATACTTAAAAACCCTATAAAATTTGCCAGTGTATGAAACGTCCTTTGATATATGTCCGAACTATCTTCTTTTGTATACGAAACAGTCAGTGTACGAAACGCCTATGTATGAAATGACACTAATTCGTCCGAGAGCCCCTCGTCTGCCATTGACCATTGAAAAACAAATTTTAAAATGCAAGATTTTAAAATATTTTTTTTATGACATACACTCATACTTTTAAACAGTTCAATACAATCAAACATGGTATTTCTGAAACACGTTGAAAAAGAACCAAACAGTCAATTTGTTTTGGAAGCACCATTACTTGCACTGAGGGATTTTCTCAGCATTATAATCTTCAATTAACAACATCTTATCAAAGAGAAGAATGTCAAATTTGTCTGTAGAAGATTATGTTGCATTGACAGGTCCGTGCTCACTGCTGCCCATGCAGAAAACAACCAGCAGTGCACTCGACTGTCGGCAGTTTGTTACCAACATTTATCCATGACTTGACAGCCCAAGAGACAGAAATAACTGTTCATTGAACATTCTAACACCTTAACCCTTTCATGTTATGTAAATCGACAAATGTTTGGCAGCTTTGACGATGCTTGCATCAGCAAAAGAATTCTAACGTTCCGTGGTCAAATACTATTTATTTTTCCGATGCTGTCCCGTAAACTACAGGTATAGAAGTTATCCAGTTGACAGCATTTTCAACCAGTTACGCCGATAACCGGTTGCTAACCGGTCATACAGCTAACTGTTTCAGCACTAAATAAAAACACCTAACACAGGCCATTTATATTTTTAAATTTACAGGCCACATTTGCACTGAAGTTATGGCAAATGGTTTGGTGTTTGGAAATTATATGCAATTAGCAAGATTATTCAGTAAGAGATATCCAATTATGTCGTATCCACTGTATTACGTAAAGAGAAACAAAATGTGAAACAAAATGGGGCAGTCCACAACTAATTTGATAATTTGTTCAATTCTTCATTATTTCAGTCATTGAAAATGCTTGAATTCTTCTACTCCCTGCAACAATTTGCACTGGATGGTACACTGGAATCAGTTAGTCCATTTGTCTGTCCATCTATCTTGTCGTCCATCCATCCGTCTTGCCATCCATCATGTCATCCAGCCAACCATCCTTCTGGCTGTGGACCCAATTTTATCTGGAGCGTTTTTCGGTAATTTATTAATGGATTTTTCTGAACTTGGCACATGTGTTAACCACTGTGGGAATCGGTGCACCTGCAATTTTGAGACCAAGTGGACATGTCGCTGTAGAGTTAATGCCCTTTTTTACTTAGAATATCACATCCATGGACACAACTTTGTCTGAGCTTGTATGCCTTCACTTTTTTGGTCAGTGTTTTTAGCTCACCTGACTTTCAATCAGGAGAGCTATAGTGATCACTCACAGTCCGTCGTCCGTGAACATGGTGTTTGCATCTTCTCCTCCCAAACTGCTGAACCAATTTAATTGATATTTGAGATAATAGTTTGTTATGACATCGCAATTTGATTTTGTTCAAATCAAGTTGCCTCTCCCCTTGGTAGGGCCACGCCCAAAAAGTGTGCTGAAATCTTAAAAAATCGTCTTCTCATGAACCAGCAGTAGCAGAGACTTGATATTTGGCGTGCAGCTTCCTTTTGAGGTGTAGACTCAGATTTGTTCAAGAGAAGTTTGTGTGGCTATATTTGCCGTCGTTATGGAAGGGGCAAGAATATTTGTCCGTCCCAAATTTTCTATTTTCCTACCGAGAGGTAGATTTGGACCAAATTTGATATGAGGGCTTATTGGGTCATAAGTACTTAATTTATGCAAAAAAAAATTTTCCCGTTGCCCCATGGGAACCGCAGGAGCTAAAAATAGAAAAAATTAAAATGCCCATATCTCCAAAACTACACGGCACTCAGGATTCTTATTTGGTGTGAAGCTTCCTTAGGACCAACAGAATGGAATGATAAAAAAAAAATTGCTATCGGTTTTATCATGGGGTACTTTTCTGGGACTTTTGAAAAAGTGCTGAGTCAGCATTTTTTTTAACACAGTGGGTAATGGGAAAAACATATAAGACTACTTTTCTCCCAAACCACTGCTCCAAAAGCTTTCAAATTCCACATATAACACCTTTGGAAGATTGTTTCACATGTTTATTGAAATCAATTCCCTGGGTCCATATTTGGGCTCTCTATGGGAGCCCAATTGTTTAAATTTGTGCAGGATGAGGAATATTTTTTAAAAATCTTTTTCAGATCTACCAATAAGAATCTTTTGATATTTGGTATGCAGCATCCTTAGGGGGGTGAGATTAAAGTTTGTTCAAGCCAAGTCCCTGGGTTCATATTTAGGCTGGAAATTTGGGGGTCGGGTGGGACTTGGAAAATTTTGGACCAAAATCCAGAAATTAGTTTTTTTGTTTTTTATGCGTTTTGGTCAATTTTAAGAAGAAAAAATAATTTCAGGCTGAAAATATTTTGTTTGGGACTTCGAAAATTTCCAAACAAAAATAAAAAAAATCTGTTTTTTATGCATTTATCTCAATTTTGGGACGTAAAAGTGCAGGAACTGAAAATAGAAGGAAAATCCTGTGTATTGTGTGGGCACAACTGCTTCATCTAGTTGGTATATGCTTTTCTTAGGAGGGTTGTATGCAGGTTATTCAAATCAAGTACCTGGTTTGATATTTGGACTACCCAGGCAGGTGAGCGCACTCAGGCCCCCTGGGGCCTCTTGTTAAAATTTGGCACAAAGATTGACCAGCATGGAAACCTGTGCATCTATGGTTTTGAGATCATTTTGGAAGAGTTATTGCCCTTTTTTGACGTAGAGTATTTTTACAACCTTCATAATTTTGTCTGTGCTCGTCCATGTGTTTAATAAGTTGGCACAGAGATTAACCATCATCAGAATCTGTGATTTTGACACTAGCCAGACTTATTTTGGCGGAATTATTTCCCTTTTTAGCTCCACTGGCCCAAAGGGCCATGTGAGCTATTACCATCACATGGCGTCTGTCGTCGTCTGTAAACTTTTGACATTTTTATCTTCTCTGGAACTGCTGAGCCAATGTGAACCAATCTTGGCAGAAATGGTATATGGGAGGTCCTCTACCAACAATCCTCAATATGTTCCCGTCGGATGAAGAACATGGCTGCCAGAGGCATTCTTTGATTCTGATTGGTGGATTTTCAAAAATCTTCTCCTCTGAAAGTACAAATCCAAATGTTTTGAAACTTCACATGCAGGATGGCTTGGACACTCTCTGCCAGCGATCCTTATTTAATGTTGATCCAGTTGAAACATGGCAGCAATTGCGGCCCATAGTTAAAATGGAAACCCTATGGGAAATCACATTTTCATCTTCTCTGGAACTACTGAGCCGATGTGAACCAAACTTGGCAGGAATGGTCTATGGGAGGTCCTCTACAATCGAACATCATATTGTTCCCGTCGGATGAAAAACATGGCCACCAGAGGCATTCAGTGATTCTGATTGGTGGATTTTCGAAAATCTTCTCTGAAACTACAAGGCCAAATGTTCTGAAACTTCACATGATTGATGACTGGGACACCCTCTACCAACGATCCTCATTTAATGTTGATCGGGTTGCAAACATGGCCACAGTTGCGGCTCATAGTTACCATGGAAACCCTATGGGAAATCACATTTTCATCTTATCTGAAACTACTTGGCCAGTGTGAACCAAACCTGACACAAATAATGTATGGAAAGTCCTCTGAAAACAAAAATGTTTCGCTCAGATGAAAGAGCATGGCAGCCAGCTGCATTCTTTGCTTTTGATTAGAATTACTGAGGGATATGTAGTTCTGCCAGGTGAGCAATTAGAGGTTCTTTAGAGCCTCTTGTTCAATTTTAGAAAATTTTTGTGACCTACTTAATGTATGAAGACAGCCAAGACTTGCTCAGAAACAACTGCAAAGCCACAGAATCGTAGACAGTCAAATTACAGCAGAAATGTATAAAAATCTTTAGGTCTTTAAGGATTAACACTGATCCCTGAGACAGGCCTTTAGATTTCCTTAATTTGGGCACCCAGAGACACAGACCAATCTGTCCTACCATGGTTCGACCCCTCATGAGACTTCTCATTGAAGAAAGACTCAAAGTTTCACCTGTGATGTTCTTCACATCATAGAGGTCATCGAAGCAGTGAAGTAGGAGCAGTGAAACACCAGGAAGAAGTATTATTCACTTCTAAGTAACAAAGTGAGTGTTAAGACAGGAAAGCCATTTTTATACCCCACGCAACAAAGTTGCGGGGGTATAATGTTTTTGACTGGTCCGTCTGTCAGTCCGTCAGTCAGTCCTACTTGTTTTCTGGACTTTTTTCTACACACTTCCAGATATTGAGCTGATTTTTGGTATGTGAGTCTAACATGGTGGCCTGCAGATCAAGTTTGCATTTTGTTCCGCTCCACTGATTTTTACCGAAATTACGGCCCTTGAACTTTGAAAAGTTCATCAAAATTAAAGTTTTACGGACTTTTTTTTCTATACGCTTCCAGATATTGAGCTGATTTTTGGTATGTTAGTCTGACATGGTGGACTACAGATCAAGTTTGCATTTTGTTCTGCTCCACTGATTTTTACCGAAATTATGGCCCTTGAACTTTGAAAAGTTCATCAAAATTACAGGTTTGCAGACTTTTTTCCTACACGCTTCCAGATATTGAGCTGATTTTTGGTATGTTAGTCTAACATGGTGTCTTACAGAACAAGTTTGGGTTTTGTTCCGCTCCACTGATTTTTACTAAAATTACGGCCCCATGGACTTTGAAAAGTTCATCAAAATTACAGTTTTCTGGGCTTTTTCTCTACATGCTTCCAGATATTGAGCTGATTTTTGGTATGTTTGTCTGACATGGTGGCCTACAGATCAAGTTTTTATTTTGTTCTGCTCCACTGATTTTTACCGAAATTACGGCCCTTCAACTTTGAAAAGTTCATCAAAATTACAGTTTTCTGGGACTTTTTTTCTACACGCTTTCAGATATTATCGAAATTATGGCCATTTTAGTATGTGAGTCTACCACAATGACTTACAGATCAAGTTTGCATTTCGTTATGCTCGGCTGATTTTTGCAGAATTTAAGGGGCCCTGGACTCTGAAAAATACAAGTAACAGATTTCCGGGTCATTTTCCTAAAAATTACACTTTTCCGAGCTTGAAATATCGGGGCGCGTGGGGTATGTGAGCGTGCTCACTAAGGTTCTATATTTTAAAAGTTCACAAATGCTTGTATGGAGATAACTTTTAAGCATGTAAGACAATATCATTAATGCAAAGATTTATTTATTGGTCTTCAGTAGAACTTTAAACATATAGGGAGATAGTAAGATTGCAACATGAACAAGCCTCTTGTTTCAGGCATGAAATTGTCGCACTTTCACCATTTTGTTGTCTAAGCTTGTTGTTCTAATTTCTGTTACAGCCTAAAAAACGCAAGATTTCACCCCAGGTAAGTTTTCATTTTTCCCAGAATTATGTAAGTTTGTTTTTTCATCTTAATATCAAATGAAGACTGAAGTTTAAATTTTTGTGCGAAAAATAACTACATGTTTCCCAATGTTGATGGTAATTATGTCTCCCCTTCCCAGAAGGGAGACATATTGTTTTAGTGCATATTCTTCTTCTTCTTCTCATACAAACTTTGTCCGGGGCATAACTTTTTTGTCTTTTGACCTAGACCTTAGATATTTGGCACGTGGATGTATCACCATGAGCCGGTGTGTCGCGTACCATAGTGACCTTCATGTGACTTTGACCTGAAGGTCAGATTTATGTGCTTTTTAAGGGAAAATTTGTCCGGGGCATAACTTTTTAGTCGAGTTTTGACCAAGTCAAACTCGACTTATAGTTTGATGAAATGACGGGCGTGCATAAACAATTGGTTTCCGGGTAATAACTTTAGTTCTATTTGACGCACCTTTACAAAACTTACACCAGAGGTTACCCTATAGGAAAGGAAGACACCTATCGATTTCAGAGTCTCATGCCCTAAGGACAAGGTCAGTGTTACTATAAATAGAATATTTTGTGACAAATTGGTTTCCGGGCAATAACTTTAGTTTTGTTTGACACTCCTTTACCAAACTTATACCAGAGGTTACCCTATAGGAAGGGAAGACACCTATTGATTTTGGACTCGGGGACTCCAAGGTCAAGGTCACTGTTACTATAAATAGAATATTTTGTGACAAATTGGTTTCTGGGCAATAACTTTAGTTCTATTCCGTGTATCTTCACCGAACTTATACCACAGGTTACCCTATAGGAAGGGAAGACACCTATCGATTTCGGAGTCTGGGCCCCCAAGGTCAAGGTCACTGTTACTATCAATAAAATATTTTGTGACAAATTGGTTTCCGGGCAATAACTTTAGTTCTATTCCGTGTATTTTCACCAAACTTATACCACAGGTTACCCTATAGGAAGGGAAGACACCTATTGCTTTAGGAATCTGGGGCCCCAAGGTCAAGGTCACTGTTACCATCAATAGACTCCCTGTGGGAACCCCAGGAAGTAAGCAGCACTTGTTTACTGTGGTAAACCAGTACAACTTTACTAGTAAAATAGGACCCAGTCACGAATGCTTGGGGTGTGAGTCCTCTAAAATGGGCAACATGTAGATCAACGATTGACTAAACTTGACTTCATCTCCATGTTGTGTCACGATTAGCCATGGTGCATAAATATGTGACGTTAATCACCAACAAACAAACAAACCATCAACAGAATATTTTGTGACAAATTGGTTTCCGGGCAATAACTTTAGTTCTGTTTGACGCACCTTTACCAAACTTACACCAGAGGTTACCTTACAGGAAAGGAAGACACCTATCGATTTCAGAGTCTCACGCCCCAAGGTCAAGGTCACTGTTGCTACAAATTGCTTATTTCTTCAGAATTTAATGTCAAAACTCGGCTTCTGGATCTGTGATCCTCTTGCTGTATTTTTTGTCTTTTGACCTAGACCTTAGATATTTGTCATGTGGATGTATCACCATGAGCCGGTGTGTCGCATACCATAGTGACCTTCATGTGACCTTGACCTTTGACCTGAAGGTCAGATTTATGTGTTTTTTAAGGGAAACTTTGTCCGGGGCATAACTTTTTTGTCTTTTGACCTAGACCTGAGATATTTGGCATGTGGATGTATCACCATGAGCCGGTGTGTTGCGTACCATAGTGACCTTCATGTGACCTTGACCTTTGACCTGAAGGTCAGATTTATGTGCTTTTTTAAGGGAAACTTCGTCCGGACCAGAACTTTTTTGTCTTTTGACCTAGACCTTAGATATTTGGCATGTGGATGTATCACCATGAGCTGGTGTGTTGCATACTATAGTGACCATGTGACCTTGACCTTTGACCTGAAGGTCAGATTTATGTTCTTTTTCAAGGGAATTATGTCTCCCCTTCCCAGAATATTATTCGTGTGTATATAATTTGCAGTGCATTAAATAGAAAGGAAGGGGAGACATATGTTTTAGTGTGCTAAAACAGTTTCTAGTATTTAATGTGCTTGACACTGAGAATTAAGCTTCGGTTAACATGCAAAGGATATCTGGCCAATACACTGTTCACAAAAATCACCATTCAGTTTCTGTTATGTGAAGGGGGCATTATGGTGTTATACCTGTTCGTTTGTATGTATTCTGCGTGATAACTTTAGTTCCCTTCAAAGACTGTTTTCAAATATTGCATGTGTATGCTTGACCATAGTTCAGATGTCTGTATGAACATTTCAGAATTTTTATGCTTGTAGTTATGGTTCTTAGTTGTACAAAATTTTGCCTTTTTTTCGGGTTTCCAGATTATGAAAAGATTGAAATAGGACAGTTATAAATTTAAAATGGAGATTATGTCCCATTTTCATATTTCTTGCACATTAATACCATAGTTATAATCCTTGGTTGTGCAAAGGCTTCATTATATTGGAGTTTCCACAAGGTAACTTTTCTTTCCTTTGGAGGATTGATTTGAAGTTCAACAGATGTTTTTATGCTCATACAAAAAGGTGCAAGTTAGATTTTCTGATTTCTAATGCACATATTTGCAAAGTTATGGTCCTTGAAAAGTGCAAAATCTTAGCTTTTTTTTTTGCTTTTTTAGTTTCTGCATCATTGATTTGAAATTTGAGAAGTTTTCTTATGACTACAAAATAAATGCCCTGTTCAGTTCTCTTGTTAAAAGAAACGGTAGGAAGATATTACAGTCTTCAAAAAACAAACACTGATGTATTTTGGTTAAAAAATGAAATTAGATTTAATTGCAAACCTAGCAGTGTAGCAGTGTACATGAAGACTTCAGAGAGAGCAAAAACATACAGAATAAAAAATTTTTCAAACTACAGACCGCTACTGTACTCGGATTGTGAATTAGAGTGATGGACCAATTATCAGTATTGGACATAAGCTGATAAGTCAGATATCGGCATCATATATGTATCCACAAAGTTATGGCATATAACTGATAACTTCCTCTCTTGTTCAAGTACCTTGGTGATATGCAATTTATTGAGGAAGTTATAAAAGAGGCTGGCACAGGGATTGAATTGCCTTTGATGAGTTCAAATCAGAACAAAACCTGTCGGGCACTAAAATATGAGGGTACAGAAACTGAGTGTGACACCCCTGCCCATTCAGTTTTGATATTTCGACCTCAAAATGCAGAGAGTTAAAAATTTTTACTGGATTTGCAGTCGTAACTACTCTGCATCCTAATCAGTGCAGTTTTTAACCCTTCTCCTAGAGTGATGTCTATAACTGGCCAGTGCTATACATAAAATTCACTATTCAGACTTTATTATTTTTTCGATTTTTGCTTCAGAAGCATAGCTTATGAACCCCTCAAGGCCTCAATGGAACTCGCTTGTTCCATTGTTTTGTCATTGCCATATATTTGTGATCAAATGAAAATGGATTATCAATTGTATACCAACAATAAGTTGATCCAGTGCAGGTCTGAGATATGACAATGCCTATCCAGGGGTTACAAGTTTCATATTACCTAATTCCATGTGATAATTGAGTATAATGATGATTCCCCCCTCCTCCATGAATAAAGGTTTACTGTTCATTGCCCACTAAAAGTAGCAATAATTTGACTTTGGAAAAGGGTATCAGCTGATTGTCAAGTGGACCATTGACTTTCTGGATAAAGGGTCATTTTCCTTATCGATCGATCACTATAAATACTGTTTATTTGTTGAAATGTGCTGGAGGGTTATGATAATTCATTGAAACCAAAAATGCCATCGTCATGGGGAAAATGCTGCCGAAAGAAAAATTTGGAGCCAGCAATTTCATTCCAGCACTAAAACAAGTAGATTCCAGTGCCCTCTTATTACCTGAGAAACATGAAAAAAAATGTAATAGACTTATTTCAATAATTTTTTTCAAGTTTTGTCTGCTATTACATCTGGTAAAGGATTAACCATATTTCATGAACATGCACATTGCATTCCTTATTTCATACATACAAAAAAATTCTCCACCCTTTATCTAACATAATGGATGCATCTGATCAAGACTATTCATTAAAATTTCCATTCAAATTTTTTGTTAGTTTAACCCTAAAGGGCCTAGGCCTTTTACATTTTTGCTGCACTTTGACAGTCTGCATCCTGTATTTTTGCTGCTGTTTTTGGAAAGTCTTGGCTGCCTATATAGGTAGCCAAGACTTGCCTAAAAACAACTACCAGGTGCTTAGATTGTAACTTATGAGTTAACCCTAAGACTCCATGTAGGTGCACCTGTTCTGTTGCACAAATTGTGCTAAAATGTCGGAATTAGGCCCCTAAGGGTTGAGGAAATATTTTGAGAGTGTCACCTGCAAGTCATGTTAGGTGTGGCATTAAACCCTTTGAAAAGCACTTGAAAAAGAGTGTCATGATACCTCCGCAAACAAAGTTTGGGGGGGGGGGGTATATAGGAATCACCCTGTCCATCCATCTGTCCGTCCATCCCTCCGTCCGTCTGTCCATCCTTATAAGCGCAACTCCTCCTAAACCGTTTTGAAGAATTTTCATGAAACTTTACACAATGGAAGAACTCCATATGAAGATGTGCATGAAGCAGTATAATTCCGTTCTGACATTTCCAAGGGGAGATAATCTAACTTATACATTTTAATGTACCAAAAAAGCTACAACTGAGGCATGGGTGGGGGGGATCACTTTGTGAGCTTGCTCACAGTACCTCTAGTTACATTATCTGCCAGTTAGGCTTATGAAAAACTCTTTATTTCTCAGACTATTTTCCGAGGGTTTTTTTTTCTGGAAGAAGGCTTATTTACCCTTTTTGTCAATCTATAAAACAGTTGTGACAATAGTACAAATATAACTCCCTTCAGGCTTATGTAGAAAAACGGTCACTTTCAGAAGCAAAGATTCCCCATAATCTAGCTGCTAATTTAACAAATTATATCTTGTTTGCAAGAACTCTGTGAACTCAGTCAAACACGTTATAATTGTTTAAATTTTTAGTTCTACAAGTGCAAAATGATATAACAGAAGAGATTCCCAAGGCAAAACAAAAATAAAGAGGCATATATTCATAAACAAGGGAGTTGCTTGTGAAATAAGACATTTTTTTAAATATTCTATGGTAAAACTTTTAATGTTATGAGCTGATGGTGTGGAATTTCTGTACACATACCTTTTACTTATTTCAGTCTTTCATGGTTTTTTTTCAGCATAAACTGGCTGAAGGATTGGATACTATTGATGTTGGCCAGATCCTTTCAAAGATATACAGCTAGTTTCCAGAAGAATATTTAGTTATTTTTATGAGGATGGACTTCCAACATCTACTCAAGATTTGAATCTTCCTGGTTAGAACTGTTTAGCATTGTACCATTCCTGATGTTGCATTGTGAATTTATTGTGCATGTACAGCCCAGCTTACTCTTTGACTTCTGTCTTGAATGTTCCTTCATAAGAAATCTTTGAAAATAAAAGGAAATCATTTTTTTTTTGTTTTGAAGGCTATTAAAAAAACTTCTTGTTTCTTAGACACCTTCCTCATCATTAAAAATCTGTTTCATAATTGTTTTAGCCCCGAAAGCAGGCATCATAAGTCCAGGTTGTCCATTCTTCCATCACACTATCCAAAATTTGTCTGTCTATCCAGGTCCATCTGGAAAATTGTGTCTCAGTTGTAACTCTATAATGGCTGGGTGAATTTCCATGAAACTTCACACAAGGGTAAAAGACAAAGGGAAGTTGTGATGTGTAGCACCACCAGATCAAAAACACAGAGATCAAGGACACGTGATCATGAAAACTCAAATCTTTAAGAAAGTTTTTGTCTCTGTCATCAATTTATGGATTCGGTGACATTACTGACAAGGGGTTGGGGGTTTACAGTTTGTCTTTTCTTTTCTTGGTTAAAAGTCTTGTCGATGATACTAACTTGCACCCATGGGAAATCTTATTTTAACTGATTATACTTATTTTGACAAAGCGTACTGAGCTCTATCAAAAGGTATAGTTTGTTAAATTTTCAGCTGCATAGATTATTGAAAGGCAGCTGTAAGGGCAGAGAGTTAAATCTCGTTAAGACATTTCCAAGTAATGTCAGTACTAATTTTCAAATTAACAACAACATAAAAGAAAAAAGTCCTTTCTCATTGTAATATTTAGGAAACATTGTCTGGGAAACAAGAAATTTTTTTTTTGCTGGCCTAAACAAATTATCATTAATTTTTTTTCAACTAAAGGTATAGAGACTTTTGTTGGTTACCAGGTCTCTAATGATAAATTGAGAATTTAAGTTGGTATATTTAGTTTTTCAAAGCCTTCTAACCTCTGTCAAGCAAGTTGTAATGAATTTGCCCCTGAATAATTAATTCTAACTTGGATCACGTTTTACTGCCACAAACCAGGTGCCCCAATATGCAGTCTCTGGGTAAACTTCAAAGTTATATTCCATGTTTCTTGGCAGTTATTTCTGCTCTCTGCATAGTCAGCCAATATTTTCATAGTAAAAGAAAATATAGGCTGTCAAGGTGCAGCAAAAGTGTCTGGAAATCTCCAGGCCTTTAAGAGTTAACCCTGAAGGGCCTGGGGACTTTTATACATATTTTTCTGCATTTTGACAATCTACTTCCTGTGGCTTTGCATTTGTTTCTAGGCATGTCTTGGCTGCCTATGTACTTAGAATGTAACATGCTAGTTTCCCCAGAGCCAATATGTAGGGGCACATGTTTTGCTGCAGTAAAAAGTGATCAAAAGCGGAATTAAGCACTCAAGGGTTAACTCTTCACTGAAAGAAATTGCAAAATCTCTCTGATGATATGTTGATAAATTACCATTCAGATTCAGGCATGTGGATTTAAGAAACTGATGGAACTGAAATGGGTGAATTTGATGTTTGGGAACCCTGTAGAACCTTTTGTATGATGTGGAAAAATAGGTCGAAGGATTTTTGTTGGAATTATTCCAACAAGAATAATGATGGAAACCCATTTTTAAACATTTTCTCTGGATTTGTTTGTTTATAAGCTTACCTGACTGAAAGTCAAGGTGAGTTATTGTGATCACTTTTTATCTGGCACCCCTCATGAAGGTGGCATTGGAGTCTTTTCTCAAACTTCTAGCCTGTTTACAATCAAATTTCTTGTGATTGATGACTTAGGTATTGCATTTCACTTTTGTTAATATCATTCCCCGTATGGAAGGGGTGGACAACCATCCCAATGTTTTTAAAAATCTCATGAACCAGTGGATACAGTGACTTATATTTGGTATTCTGCATCCTATTAAGGTGCAGATTGAAGTTTGTTCAAATGAAGTTTGTGGGACAATATTTGCCATCATAATGGGAGGGGCAAGATGTTTGGCTCCTCCCAAATTTCCTATTTTCTGCACTTATGGCACAGTTTGAACCAGATTTGGAATGGGGTATTATTGGGTCATAAGTAGTTGATTCATGCTCAAAAAGGTTTTCTGCATCCCCGTGGAATCCCCAGGAGCTAAAAATAGAAAAATAGAAATATTTTCAAATGCTCATATTTAAAAAATTGCGTAGAACAGAGAACTATTATTTGAAATGAGGCATCCTTAGGATATGTCGAATCAAATGGGCAAAATAAATTGCAGTCAGTTGTGTCCAAGGTTCTAGTATGGGAAATTGAACAATTCTTGAGTCAATGTATATTTTTATCACTGTACCCATTGGCCCAGACTTAGCTGGTGCTAACTCCAAAATATCGAGGGCCAAACACAAATTTTGCCCCCCCCCCCCAATCCTCAACATTTGCATCAAAACCGAAAATAAGAAGTCCTATCTGGCCCTCCATACATTTACTCTCTGCGCAAGCGCAGATGCCAGGAAGTGACCGGAATTGGCGCCAACATCATTCTTTGTTTGGCCCTCAGTCATATAACAACAAACTGACTTCTGTGCTTTTAAATCTCAGTTTATATTGATGCCAGACACAAATCAATGGTTAATTTGCTAGATCCAAGGACATAACTGGATGAAGGAAGGAAGAAACGGTGGTTTGAAACGTTCAGGGCTGTAACTTTATAATATTTATAAAAATTAGTTCATGTTCTCCAATTTCGGGACATGGGCCTGACGTCATCATTATTGATAATGATTTTCCCACTGTTTGTTAAGTATTCCTTCGCTACCCTCCCTTGAAGCCCCCCAAGCTTTTTGGCTTGTTTTATTGAAATTTTTTTATAAAATTTCTTGGGAGTTTAACATGTTACACAGAATGTTTATCTGTATATCCCTATGGTTATGTCCTCACCCTTGGAGTGTTTTGGCATTTTGGTCATGCATCATACATCTGATGTATTGTTTTTTCTTCTGATGAAGATCTTGCTTTCCATCGGATAGTTAAAAAAATTTGTTACTGACTTCGGGCCATGTTGCCTGGGGTCTTGTTTCCGGTTTTCATTCTGACGTTGTTTACATTGACAACGCTCTATTTATATATGTAGTTTCCTATTTATTATATGGTAGGACTGTTGTAAGATACATTAAATATTCCGGTAGTGTAGCAGTTAATTTTTTGGTTAGAAAAATAATTTTTGTCCACACTTGTCCTCTATCGGGGATACATTTGGGCACATCGTTCCCTTTGGGAACTTGGGCTCTTGTCAAAATTTTAAAAAAAAATTTTTTGTCTAAATTATTTTTCGACTTATATATTGAATGTTATTTGTCATGTATCTTTTTATAATATTTAATGTGGAGTCTGTGGGAGTATGATCGACTTAGTTTGCTTCATTTTGAAAGCATATTGCTCAATAAGCAAGGCGAGGAAGCCTTTCCTCTGATTTACATGTTGGTTGCCTTGCTTGTAGTCGATGTACTCCCACTAATTCTTGCTCAACATGTGTCGCATGGGATGACAAACGGAGACGGCTGTCACGGCACGTTGTTAGCGAGAGGCCACTGCCGGTCCTCTCGCGGTGAGAGGCCACTGTCGGTCCTCTTGCCAAAAGTCGCTCTAGTTTTTTAGTTTCAATTTACAGAGGAACAAGAACATGGTGATGTTTACATGACACCGTCAGAGAGTGTGCTTCCGTCGTCGCATTTAGATAGTCCATCAGATCTAGCGGCTAAAGTGCTCATGAATATTAGATAGGGCAATAAACCACAGCATGGTTTCAACTCCCTGTCGCCAGCTAGCTCTATTGGTGAATTGGTTACACCGTCCGTGGGTACCGTGATGCCGGGTGTGTCCATTGCGGTCGAGGGCTTTTGACACCATAGATCATAACATTCTTATTGAAAGACTGGCAGTGAGAATAGGCCTTACTGACCGAGCAATTAATTGGTTTTCGTCGTACCTTAATGGTCGCACACAGAGTGTCCTTATTGTCAGTAAGTCGTCAGACAAGGTCACACTATGTTTTGGTGTCCCTCAAGGATCGGTGTTGGGTCCACTACTGTACACTGTCTATGTCTTACCTCTCGGTGACATTATCCGAAGCCATGGCCTTGACTTTCATTTTTACGCAGATGACACACAGCGGTATATTAGTTTTACTCACGCCTTTGAGCCTGAAGCATGCAGTAAGATTGAGCTTTGTATTTCAGACATCAAGGCATGGATGACTAAAAACTTTCTTAAATTGAACAATGACAAGACAGAAGTAATATATATAGGTCTTACCTCATCAACTTTCAAAAATATCCAAACTGTCCCTCAATATTGGAAGTTCTGTGATAAAACCCAGTAGCTGTGTTCGAAACTAAGGTTATTTCATGGATGAAAATTTGGCCGCTGATGAACATATCAAACATGTCTCTCGCAGTGCATTTTTTCATCTTAGAAATATTAGCAAAATTTGATACTTCATTGATACGCAGACATCACATGAGCTTGTCCACGCCTTTGTTACAAGTCGCCTCGACTACTGCAACTCTCTTCTGATTGGCTCTAAAACATCTATTCTTGAAAAGCTACAACACATCCAAAATTGTGCTGCATGGGTCATAACCGCAACTCAAAAGTACTGCCATATAACACCAGTACTCTGAGTTACACTGGCTACCCATTAAGCAAAGAATTCAATTTAAAATTGTCCTTTTGGTGTTGAAGTGTATCTCGAGTTCTGCACCATTCTACCTGTCAAATCTGCTTACCATCCACAAACCGCTGAGGTCTCTTAGGTCATCAGGTCAATTCAATCTGGTTAGCCCGTATCTAAATTTACTAGTGCTGGTGATAGGGCCTTTGCGGTTGCTGGCCCAAGGCTTTGGTATTCTCTTCCAATCGACATAAAAATTAGTGAATCACTTGAATCATTCAAGTCTGGTACTAATACCTACCTTTTTCGAAAGGCATTGCCTTCAGTAGTCTTTTAATTTTGGTCAGAAGCTGACATTAGCAGGTGCGTGGGTGTGACTGAGTCAGTGAGGATTGCCTCATTACTCGTCAAGTTACACTCACATATTTGTTTTGGTAAATTTGTAGTTTGTTTTGTTTTGGTTTTTTTTTTTATTTTGTTTTAATTCAATACCCTTTTTCTTTTAGATTCTGTCGCTTATCGCCACGATATAGCCTTGGTTGCAGATGTGGCGTTGGGCACCAATAAATGATAATAGTGATCCCGTGTGTGGATTCTAGGCTTTAAAATTATTATTATTATCATTAGGAGAGTAGAAAGGGTAGAGCGAGCACTATAAAATAATAACAGGCTCACCCTGCGACGACGGAGAGGAAGAAGCCAGCAAGTTCAGCGGGAAGCTTGGCGAGGTCCGAAGGACCGCGAGCAAGAGAGCCCCCTCTCTTTCATAACATCTGGGGTCAGATGTTGTGGTTCAGAACTTGCGTCAGTTGGAGCTTTCGTCCACGCCTCAAGTCTGGGACGTTCCAATCAGATCACAGCCGGCTATAGTTATGGCTTCTTCAGCGTCTACCAAGCACATACGACTGCATCTTGGCTACGTGACTTTTGATATCCAGCCTGCATCGCCAAGAAGGTCCACTCTTCGTCAAAGAAGTCACACCATACTGCAGCCAAGGAGACAAGGCCTCATTCATCGGGACGTCCACAGAAAAGAGCCATCAAGGACACACTGTCCCAGGAGCAGCCAGGGGCCAAGCAACAGAAGACCCCTGCTCCTCAGGCCTCCGTAACGGACTTGCTGTCGCAGATTGCACAGCTCATCGCAGCATCCCAGCAAGTGCAGAAGCAGCCGACGGCAGTCTCAGAACCTGAGCTGTTGGATGGTGCTGGGTCGGTCCAGTCATCTGCGCTTTCAGATGCCGATGACCGTGAGTATAATCTGATTCAGTCGGATGGTGAAAGGGATTTGGAGGAGAATTACCCTTCCCTTTCGGAACAACACAGGGTGGCGCTGGATCTAATTCATCAATAATTCCCTGAGTTCGTTCCTGAGAATCAGAATGCTGCAACCGCTCGAAAGTAGCACTATTCAGTAGCTAAGAGACGAGGCATCATATATCGGGACGTCCGGAGAAAAAAACCGTCTCAGGCACACTGTCCCGGGAGCAGCCAGCGGCCAGAATAGATGACCGCTGCTCCTCAGGCCTCCGTAATGGATTTGCTGCCGCAGATTGCGCAGCTCATTGCAGCATCCCAGCAACTGCAGAAGCAGCCGATGGCAGTGTCAGAACCTGAGCTGTCGGATGGTGCTGGGTCGGTCCAGTTATCTGCATGTTCAGATGCCGCTGACCCTGATTTTCAACTGATTCAGACGAATGATGAAAGGGATACAGAGGGGGATTACCCTTCCCTTTTCGGGACAACACATGGTTGCGATGGATTTAATCCATCAACACTACCCTGAATTTGTTCCAGTGAATCAGAATGCTGCAACTACTTGCAAGAAACCGCTATCGTTGTTGGATGCTGACTTCATCCGGAAAAAGAGGAGGCCATGTCTTTTCCGGTTAATCTTCCGGTTAAGTCTAGACAGGTGTCGAAGGCTTTAGGCCTTTTAGACGACGCCATATTCAACTTTCCAGTGGGAAGAAGTAAGGTGGTTTCTTGTCATCATCTTCTGTAATTTTACCGATTATAACGGAAAATGGGGAAGAGGTATAGAGAGTTCCCCTGCATTTGAATGAGCTGGCTAAGGACCTAGTTATGGCCTTACCTTCGTCATTCACTTTTCGCTCAGACACAATTGACACAGCAATTTCTTCATTCAGAGTGAATTTAGACTCACTGTCTTAAGCAGATCACCTTTAAGAACTGTGACGCAACGTCTCTACGGAAAGGAATTTGAGGACGTTCGCATACCTCATTTAGAATCCTTTCCAGGGCTATTATATTTATCATGTATAGCTCTGTCTTAACAGTTTCTAATTTGGAGTTATTCAAACTCTCTTCAGGTCACTCCGGTTTCCAGACACTAAGTTTTTGACGATAAGCTTTCATTGGTTTATGACTAAGCTACAAAGAAAGCATCAATACTCTGCTCCTTAAGTCGATGTCTAATCGACCCGCAATAGCAGAAAAGAGTAAGGGAGGGCGTCCTAGACAGAAAGTCTAAAAAGGACTCCTCGCGAGGGTATAGGTAACCCTCCTATAATTCCTCTAGGGATCATCAAACAGCAACTCGGATAGGGGGCTTAGGTCTGATCGAGACTACCGGTCAGACATCCCTGAGCTGTTGGCTCGAGGCTCTTCTCGAAGGAGACGTAGTTTCTCCTTCCGTAGGCCTTGCAGGTACTACAGGTGAGGGTTAGGACCTCTATTGCTTAGCAGTTGACGGATGGTTATCAAGATTTGCTTTAAACTGGATAACTATTAGGGAAGACCAGTAGGCGAGAAGTGTGGTATCAGACGGCCTTCGGCTATCTTTCTGAGAGAACCACCACTAACTTAATGTCCGTGATGGACAATGCTTCCGTCAAATCCTTGCATAAGAGTCTCTCCAATCGGAGGTAAAGGTTCTCTTGACAATGAAAGTAATAGAGGTTGTCGAGAATCAAGATTCTCTAGGATTCTATAGTCACCTGTTACTCATACCGAAGCCAGAGAGCTCGTTCCGACCATTAATAGACTGGAGCTGGATAACAAGTTTATCATAGCTCTAAAAGTTTATTTATGGTAATCATTTAGCCGGTAAAAGCGAGCATTCGAGTGAATGACTATGCAACAAGCATAGATCTAAGGATCTGTTCTTTCATGTTCTGATATATCCGGCATTCAGAAAGTACCTACGTTTCGTCGTCCAAGGGATAGTATTTCAGTTCCGAGTGATGTGCTTCGATCTGAATCTAGTGCCCTGGGCTGTCACTTGAGTAATGAACTTGGTAATGTCTCACATCAATTTGGTTCATCTGCCGTTATCCAGAGCGAAATTAGTCAGTTGTTATGCTCTCAAGATGCATTAACAGCTACGCATCTTATTCAGATGGGTCGCTTATGCACACTCCCACTCCAGTTATTCTTTACTCAGAACTGAAGTGTGAAGACGCATTCGCTCAAGACCAGTATTGTTTTAACGGATCTAGTAAACAAAAGGTCCATATTGGGGCAGATATTCAGTGGTTAACTCAAAGAGTTCAGCTGCAACTTCCAGATCCGGCTTTCATGATTATGACGGGTGTGAGTCAGTAGTTTGGGGTCGACCCTGAGTCCGACAGACTCGAAATGCAGGGGTCTTGGGACCCTCGGTTCCCGGAGAAACACATAAACATAAAAGATAGATGTCAGTATTGTTCAACATCAATGGATTCACATTATTTGCGGACACGCAGGTTCAGATATTGTTGGACAACTCGATAGTGATAGCGTACATCAGGAACCAGGGCGGCACCCATTCATTTCCGTTATGATAACTAATGGAGAAGATTTTTCTATTTCGTCATGTACCATCATGTTCATCTATCTATCCGTCATATACCGGGTCGTCGGAACGTACTAGCAGACTCGCTCATCGGATAGGTCACCTGTTTCATTTGCATTGGACGCTCAACAAGCGAGTATTTGGACAGTTTTGCTACCAGTGGGATCGCCCCATGATAGTTCAGTTTGCGACGCACCGGAACAATTAGTTACCGTCATTTGTGTCGCCATGCCCAGCATGCAGTAGACGCTCTGCAGAATTCATGGGGGATGAATGATAGGATACGCGTATCCTCCAGTTCATTTGATTCAGTAGATTGCGTTTAAGATTAAACAGTCTCGTTGTGAATCCTACTCGTATCACCTCTGTTGTCACAGAAACCTTGGATCAGTATTCTCAAGTGTCTGTTATGGGACGCTCCCCAGAAGCTTCCTCCATGAGAGGGCCTTCTTTCAGAGGAAGTTTTATTCTGCACGTCCTTTTCCGCCCATAGTGGCATAATGGAGTCGGTTAGACGTGAGGGAACCATCGCGGTTCCTATATTATTTGATAACTGGCACAGGAATGATTAAATAATGCGGGTGTGGAGATTTCGATATGACTTCGAATTCTCCCCGAGGGTGGTGGTGGGGGGGGGGGGGGGGGGGGGGGTGGGGAGGGGGGGATTTTTACCTCTTCTCTGGCTTAATGGGCATGTTACTATGAAGGAAGCTGTTTTATCCATAATTATATCCTGCATACAGCTGAAGTGTTATTAAAGTGAAGTGTTATTATATGGCGTGTGTTTGTGGGGGATTTTCTCTCATTCTCAGATACGCCATCCTAATTTTTTGGGCCTTAGTCTGGACTAGCCTTAAAAATTAGGAACACGTTACATCCTAATTAGCACTGTCTTCATGCTTAGAATAAGGAATTACTTAAATTGGGCTCCTTATTTAGGATATGTCTCCTCTATTACTGTATATAGAGACATACTTGTATTTCCTAATTATTCTAAATTCCTTTCATCATGGATTACAGGATTGGAACTATTTCGGAAGTCCTAGGCCCTCCACCTTTTTACGATTCAGCTATGTCTGGGCCATTGGGTACAGTGAGAAAAATATAAATTCATAGTAATTTGTATATTTTTGTGTCGCCGCCCCACGAAGTGGGGAGCGACATATAGGGATTACTTTTGTCGTCTTGTGTCGTCCGCGTCACACTTTCTCTTATCTGCCACTCCTCTTTAACCTATGAATGGATTTTGATGAAACTTTCAGTGATTCTTTATCACATAATGGCATTGTGCACTTCCTATTTTATTTTTTGATCCGCTGTATTTTTTCCAGAGTTATGCCCCTTTTCCACTTAGAATTCTGTTTGAAACGCCAGGTGACACACGTCTTCCATGGAAGACCCTCATCTAAGTTCATACTTACCAATGGCCCAGACGGGGATGGCCCTCCCATGTGTGGGCGCTCATACCTCCCCGCTGAATTATTATTTAATACTCTCTTTTTCAAAGAATAATGTTGGCGACAATTCTGATCACTTCCTGGCATCTGTGCTTGTGCAGAGAGTAAATGTATGGAGGGCCAGATAGGACTTCTAATTTTTGGTTTTGCATGCAAATTTGGAGGATTGGGGGGGGTGCAAAATTTGTGTTTGGTCCTCGATATTTTTGGAGTTAGCACCAGCTAAGTCTGGGCCATTGGTAAATATGAAAAATATACAAATTACTATGAATTTATAATTTTCAAAAATTAAAAAAAATCTTTTCCAGAACCATTAATCAGAATCTTTTGATATTTGGTATACAACATACTTACGAGGATGAGATATAAGTTTGTTAAAATCAAGTCTGTGTGTTAATATTTGGGCTCCATGTAGGAGCCCAATTTTACTTTGAGGAAAATGCTGTGTCAGCATGTTTTTGAAAATATAAAAAAGCCTGGGATGAACCACAGGAAGTGAAGCAGTTACTGAAGTAAACATGCTCTGTTTCATAGATAAAGTAGGACCCGGTAACCAGTGCCCAGGATAGATGTTCTCTAAAATTGGCAACACGGGTATAAAAGATTGGTTGGACTTGACTTTATATCCATGTAGCAATCACGACTAGCCATTGTTCATAAATATGTGACCTGAAGTCGGATCCAAGCTTGTTCAAATCAAGTCCTTGTGTTCATATTTGGACTCTATGTAGGAGCTCAAATTTTAACTTGGTGTAATATGAGGACAATTCTTTGAAATTCTTTTTATCCACAAGCCAGAATCTTTTGATATTTGGTATACAGCATCCTTAGAGTGGTCTGATTGTTCAAATCGAGTACCCTGGTTCATTTTTTGAGCTCCCTATGTCCAGTATGAGTAATATTATTTAAAAAGTTTCTTCTTCAGATGCACCATTCATTCTTCAAATGCATCCATCTTTTGACATTTAGTATACAGCATGTTTGGGGCTTGCGGGGGTGGGGGGGGTGGGGGAGGGATAAATTTTTTTAAGTTTGTTGAAATCAACTCTCTGGGGTCATATTTGGGCTCCTTATCAGAACCCAAATTTTAACTTGCCGCAATATGAGGAGAAAAATTGTTTAGAAAAAACCTTTTCAGTCCCAATCTTTTCATAATATTTGGTATACAGCATCCTGGGGTTGGGGTGGACACTCAGATTTAAGTTTGTTAAAATCAAGTCTCATGGGTTCATATTTGTGTTTCCTGTGTGAGCCCAAATTTCAGCTTAGTGGAATATGTGGAATATCATTAAATCATCTTCCCTAGATCTACCTGGAAGAAACTTTATATTTGGTATACGCCATCCTTGTGGGGTCTGATTTAAGTAGGTTCAAAGCAAGTCCATGGATTCATATTTTGGCTCCCTGCAGAGTCCAAATTTTCACTTAGTACAGTATGAGGAATATTCCTCAAAGGCCTTCTTCATCAGATCCATCAGACAATATTTTGATATCTTGTTAAGAAAACAAATTTTATTTGAATCAAATGTTCTTTTTTCATTTCAACTTGAGACGGCATGTTTTTAAAAATTAAAAAAAGCATGTCCTCCAGAAGCACCAGTCAGAATCTTCTGTTATTTTGTATGCAACATCTAGAGGCAGGTCAACTTCAAGTTTGTTCAAAGCATGTCACTGGATTCATATTTGGGCTCTGTACATTAGCTCCAATTCTAACTTAGTACAATATGAGGACAATTAGCCCATATTTCAACTTTGTGCATTGTGGGTAGGATTATTTAAAAATCTTCTTCAGATGCACCAGTCATTCTTTAGATGCTACTGTCATAAACTCTTGACATTTGGCATACAGCATGGTTGGAGAGGTGGGGGGGGGGGGGGGGATTTTTTTAGTTCAAATCGTCTCCCTGTTTTCATATTTTGGCTATCTGTGTCCAAATTTTAATGTGGAATATGAGGAATATTCTTTAGAAATCTCCTCTTCTTCAGATCCAGTCATAATCTTTTGATATTTTGGTATACAGCACCTTTGGGAGGGTAGATTCAAGTTTGATAAAACCAGTTCACTTGGTTCATTTTTTGGGCTCCTGAATTTTAACTTAGTTGAAATATGTGGAAAATTGTTTAAAACGATTCCAATAATTCACCCTTTGAATATCTGTCTCCAAACAAACTCAATATTTTAGGTGGGTGTGGACAAGCAATATCTTTAACTCACCTATTTAAGCAGGGAAAATATGTCCACTAGTGTTCGCCCGGTGTGTTGCTATCAAATTACCACTTAAGGGGAAAACAGGAAAACAGCTAATCTAGCTGTGTCATCTCCAATAGATGCCCATGTAAAATGCTTGTGAAGAACTGGTCTGTACATTAATTTTGTGTCGACATGTATTGTTCAACAAATTATTTCATTCCATTTTATTTTCTGCAGATTCAATGGACATAATTTTTGATATTTGGTATTTATCATTCTTGGGGTGTCTAGTTCAGGTGGGTTCAAATCAAGTCCCTGTAATCATATTTGGGCTCTCTTTGAGTTTTAACAATATGAGGAAAATTCCGTAAAAATCTTTTTCTGCAGATCCACTTTCTTCAGTGACCAGAGGCATATAATGTCAGATTTCTTTAAGATTACATATCATTTCTGTTTAAGACTTGCAGAAGTTCAAGAAGGACCTAGAGTGTAAACTTTATCATCAAATTTAAAAACTGTAAAAGCATGTTTGAGGAAATTAAAAAAAAAAGAAGAAAAACAAAACAATCTAGGCCAATTTGATGTTAATTTTTAGTTTAACTTGACAAAGTCAAGATAAGCTATTGCCATCACGCGTGGGGTAGTCTGTAAGTCTAAGTCTGTGAGTTTGTTTACATTTTCTTTAGCACAGGCTACACCCCATAGTTCTTGTCCAATCTTCACACAATTTCATGTGTAGGATCGGGGTCATGTCTAGATGAGAATGTCCCCTTTGGTCGCGATAGATCAACTGTGATGGCTGCAAGGGCCAGGAACCCCAAAAGAGTCTACAGGCTGTATTTATGAAGGCACTTCATTGTAACTTGTTTGGATGACTCCATAAAATGTCGAGATGAGAACATCCTATTCTGGTCAGGTTCAGTCAACCGTGACGGCCACTGAGGCAAGTTACCTAGTTTTCTTTAGCACAGTCCACAGCTTGCATTTGTGAAGGGATTTCATTGTAAATTGGTAGGATGACTCGGTATAATGTCCAGATGAGAATGTCCTATTTTGGCCTTGATGACCGTACAGGCAAGTGACCTAGATTTGTTTAGCACAGTCTACAGTTCATATTTATGAAGGGATTTCTCCCCGCAGGAACCCTGGGAAGTGAAGCAGTGCCTGTTCACTGCGGTAAACAGGCTCTGTTTTACTGGTAAATAGGATCCAGTCACCAATGCTTGGGAGGTGCAAACCCTCTCTAAAATGGACAACATGGCTTTTTACCTGCGTCGCCAGTGGCAGAGCAGGTCGAGTAACCGCTTGACTCTGTCCGTCCAGCCATCCGTAAGTCTGTCCATCCCTCCGTTAGTCCGTCCGAAACACTTTTTCCGTCAAAGTTTTCTTGGCTTCTATGAAAGGGAATGATTTTATATTTGGTCTGCTGCTTCATAATGATGAGTTGTATCGTTTAAGCAATTTTCAGATCTGCCGTGCAGCCACTTCCTGTTTGCCGATACTTTGAAATTCTACGGTACCCACTGAACATTGAAATTTTCCATCAAGGTTTTCTCGGCTTCTATGCAAGGGATTGATTTTATATTTGGTCTGCTGCTTCATAATAATGAGTTGTATCGTGTAAGCAATTTTCAGATCTGCCGTGCAGCCACTTCCTGTTTGCCGATACTTTGAAATTTTACTGTACCCACTGAACATTGAAATTTTTCGTCAAACTTTTCTCGGCTTCTATGCAAGGGATTGATTTTATATTTCATCTGGAGCCTGATAATGATCAGTTGTATCGTGTATGCAATTTTCAGATCTGCCATGCAGCCACTTCCTGTTTGCCGATTCAATTGCATGCAGCGACGCAGGTCCAGACCCGGTTTTGGTCTTGGCTTGTTTACACTCACCCCTGGTCTCGAGTCGATACTCATGTTGTGGTCATGATTAGCCATTGTACAAAAATATGTGACCTTAAACACCAATAAATAAATAAATATGAAGCGATTTCATAGTAACTTGGAAGGATAACTTGGTATGATGTCTAGTTGAGACTTACCTATGTTGGTCACGATTGGTCAGCCATAACCGCCGCCTGGTCACGTGACCTAGATTTCTTTAGTACTGTCTACAGGTTGTTTTTATGAAGGGATTTCATTGTAACTTGGTAGGATAACTCGGTATGATATCTAGATGATCCTGCCGTATTTTGGTCGTGATCGGTCAACCGTGACTGCCAGACCAACATGTGACCTAAATTCCTTTAGCAAAGTTTGAGTCATATTTATGAAGGGATATCATTGTAACTTGATAGGATGTCTTGTTCTGGAATGATTTTACTGTAACTTTGGTTGACATACATTAACTGTGCTGGCTACATCAACCCAGGCCTCAATTCTTTAGTACAGTCTTCACCTCAAATTATTCTTATTGAAAACGTAGCATGTAGGGAACAGAAATTACCATATTCTCAATTATCACAATTCTTGTCTTATTTCATAATTCTTTCATAAAAATTGAACATTATCCTTTTCATCAAACACTTCACAGTCAAGGTAAGCAACAGTGTCATTAACACTTTCATTTTTGTGTAGTTTCAGTTTAATAAAAGAGTGAAACCATTAACTAGGCAAATTCAGATTCAGAAGGAAAAAATCAACTAGTAATGAAATTCACCAGATACAGACAGAATGGCATTCTCGTTTCGAACTGTAATATTTTATCACACAAGATCGATTTGGCTGGAGGGATAATATTGAACGAGAAGCCGAAGGCATCTCGTTCAATATTATCCCTCGGCCAAAATCGATCGAGTGCGGTAAAAAATGACAGTTCGTACACGTATGCTGTTTTGTATTTATTGCATGCCTACAGTTTACTCAAAAATTATTATTTGATTTTGGCAGAGAGATAACATTGAACTCGAAGCTTTTGGCTTCTTGTTCAGTTTTATGCCTCTGCCAAAATCGATCGAGTGCGGTAAAAAATGACAGTTGAAATGCGTATGCTGTTCTGTACTTATTGCTCACCTGCAGCTTTCTAAAAAAAAAAATATTAAAAACACAAACTATTACCAAAAATAACCCAAACATAAAAAAGAAATAGATAAATAGTCCACGCACATGATCCATATTATTCAAGGACAATCAAAAAAATTTATTTTTCACTTTGGTTTTTGCAGAAAAAGCAGGAAAAAGTGTGTATTTTATGAAAATAAAAGCATAGGCGTGCAATAAAAAATGAACTGTCATAAGGGTGAAATTTCCCATCCTATGTTTAGATCTCCTCTCTTTTCCTTGCACCTGCTTGAAGTTCAGCAAATATGTGCACAAAGTACAGAGAAAATCTTGTATTTGAGGAAGAAATGTCTGTTGTTGTTGTTTTTTTTTGTTTTGTTTTTTTTGGGGGGGGGGGGGGGGGGGTGTTGTTTCATTTTGCGATTTTGCCATGAATCAACGGGAAATTGAATAATCATTACTGTGCATTCATCATGCTTGACATAAGATTATGTTTCCAATATTTGCTTCCAAAACATAGCATATAACCTTTCATTGGAATGGACTTTTTCAATGAGGGGGTCATAAGCTATGTTTAGGAAGCGCACACTGAAATCATTTACTTATTTAGAAATACTGTAAGTATCTTCTTTAATTCAAATGGCAAAAGTAGTGATTTATCAGTTGAACTGTCAAAATGGTGTTGATTTTTGGAGGCCATAAAATATTCTATTCAGTTAACCCTTTTACCCTCCCCACAGGAACCCGGGAAGTGAAGCAGTGCCTGTTCACTGAGGTAAACAGGCTCTGTTTTACTGGTAAAATAGAACCCAGTCACCAATGCTTGGGAGAAGATTTTTATTTTTTACCTCAGAAACATAGCTTATGACCCCTCATTGGAACAGGCGCAATAAGTTTGTTCCAGTAAGGGGTCATAAGCTAATAAAAAATGAAAAAAATAATAAATTTGAATGGCCGTTTTGTGAAGAGTGTTTCCTGATTTTGGGTAAGGGGTTAAAAGAATTTCTCATATAACCAAGAAGCAATGAATAGATTTTGTTGCACGCCTATGATTGTATTTTCATAAAATACATGCTTTTTCTGCAAATACTGAAGCAAACAATTTTTTTTGCCTTGCCTTTGAACATTATTGGTCACGTGCGCAGACTATATAACTATTTCTTTTTGTACGTTGCGGTCATTTTTGGCAATTTAATTTTTTTTTTTTTTTATTTTTTTTAGTGAACTGTATGCATGCAATAAATACAGAACAGCATACAAGTTCGAACCGTCAGTTTTTACCCCACTTGATCGATTGTGGCGGAGGGATAATATTGAAAAAGAAGCCGAAGGCTTCAAGTTCAGTATCATCCCTCCGCCAAAATCGATTAATCATTTTTCAGTAAACTGTAGGAGTGCAATAAATACAGAACAGAATACGCATTCGCCCTGTCATTTTTTACTGCACTCAATTGATTTTGGCAGTGGGATAATATGGAACTCTGAGCCTTTGGCGTTTCATTCATTATTATCCCTCCACCCAAATCGATCTTGTGCGATAAAAAATGACCATTTGAACACGAATGCCATTCTGTTTACAAATTTCAAATGATTTTAGGGTAAATCATTGATGCAGTAAAAATATAATCCAGTAACCTTTTTTCTAATAGAATGGTCATATCTGGCTATTCACAAAAATCGTTATGTATATTATTTTTTCGAGTTTTGTCTCCAAAACGTAGCTTGTGACGCCTCATTGGAATGACGAGCCCAGGCAAACGCTATGTTTTTAGAGGCAAAAAATGAAAACCCTTTGGTTATTTAAGAATTGTTTTTTGCAACTGACATCTGCTAGTCATGTTGGCCTGCCTAGATGAGCAGTGGCAGAAAGGTGAACTTTTTAAATAAAAAAACAAAACAAACAACATCTCCATATAGGAGCCTGATCAGACAGACATTTGCTTTAAAAAAAAACACATTAATCATCTAAATATGCTTTTTCAGATTTTAAGGAATTTTATAGTCATGTATGGTTCCTTACAAGCAATGTTTTGGTAAATGTTCAGAAGCATTTACATTTATGAAGTTCTTGCAGCGCTTTGTAGTCTGCTTTATGCCTACTACCACTTGAGCTTGGAGCAGACTAAGGATGTCAATAAATGAATCAATTACCTTTTAAATGTTGAATTGAAACTGTCAATTCTTCCAGTGACCCATTTATTAGCTCAACAAGAGTTTGCTCTGTAACCAATATGCAACTAACAGATCAAGTTTGTAATGAAGGTATGGTAAATAGTGGGAGCGAGGTGGCTCAGTGGTAGACTGTTGGCAGGGTATTTAATGACTGGATTCACATCGCAAAAATGCCCAAATGCTAACCATTTTTCTTTCATATTGGCCTTACATTAACTATTTATCATCACTTTTTAAAACCAAGATGGAAAATGCGAATCAAATTTTTAGAAAGAAAAAAAATACCCTGCTGTTGGACTTCTATGCTAGAGGTTCTCAGTTTGATCCCCGTCTGGGATGACCCGCATTGTGTCCTTTGGCAAGGCACTTTATCCCGGTTGCCTACATGGGGGCACGATGACGCTGTGTACTAAGGCGTACTGCACGTCGATGGTGCACATGTCATCAACCGCTGTAACCCTGCTTGAGCGGTGATTGAACAGAGTTAGAATATTGAGGAGCTGACAGTTGCTCGTCGATGCTCGGTGGTTCTCTCCAGGTACTCCGTAAAACTGTCACAGTCACAATTAGCCATCATGCATAAGTATGTGACCTTAAACATCAATAAATAAATATGGTAAATAGTTTTGTGTTTGGAAGTTATACTCAAATTAACAGGGTTATTCACTTAAGAGATATCCAATTAAGTGGGCTCCACTGTACCACGATGCATTATCAACATTTTACAGTGCTGCTTTCTTGCAATCATGCTAAAAGATGATTACGGGTACAGAGTTAATTTTAAATGGATGTTTTTACTTTTGGTGCGGAAACAGTTTACACCCGTTTTGGCTTTTGCTATGAAACAATTTCAAACAAGATGGAACTAATTTTCACTGAGAATTAATAACAACATTCATGATTGCATTGAGATACATTTATTTGGGGGCATGAAGGATTCTTTTGATACATACCATGCAAGCTAAATTTCAGTTTTTGTCGGGTTTTTTATTGACCTTAACCTTTTGCCTTTAACTCTAATTTCAGCCCTGCTATCAACAAAAAAAGTACTGCTTTGGGTGGAGTCCATTTCCAAGGGGAAATGTATAGTTGTTGAATATTATTTAGATGGAACAATCCATTCCATCAAAATACAGTTTGTGATATTTTGCTCTTGTATATCATTCTGGTCAATATTTATTTATTTTACAACAAGACTGAAAGTACAGGCATGACGTTGAAACTGAATTTCAAATTGGAAAGAAAATTTGTTAGTTATAATTTTAGCACATCTAATTTAATCACTTTTAATACAGCAAAAAAGGTGCTGCAACATGCACAGTTTTTTGGTAAACTTGCAAGTTACATTCTTAATAACTTGACAGTTGTTTCTAGGCAAGTCTTGGATGCCCATATAGGCATCCAAGACTTGCCTAGAAACAATAGCA
The DNA here is from genome assembly GCA_031216915.1 of Pictodentalium vernedei. NCBI lineage: Eukaryota > Metazoa > Mollusca > Scaphopoda > Dentaliida > Dentaliidae > Pictodentalium > Pictodentalium vernedei. The sequence goes on along the minus strand of CM062296.1, from coordinate 276,169,257 downwards.
AAGCCACAGGATACAGATGGTCAACATGAAGCAAAAATATTTGAAAATCTCCCAATACATATGATGGGTAACATTCGGTGAAGAGATTATTCCAGAATAGAATTAGTCTAACAAGTTCTTACAGACATGATTTAAGCATTGTGATAAAGTAATAAATAAGAATTTTTCTTTAGAGTTTACAAGTGTCATATGTGACCTCAGGAAGAAACACAAACCTTGAATATAGTGGGACCAGTGTTCAAAGTTAAATATGAAATCATTGATTATGATTTTGATGCATTGCACGGATGTGTCAAGTTTATGTACATTGATAATGTGTATCACTTTGAACATGTGATTAACTTTAGTTAGTTGATTAATGTCATTTTCTTCTTCCACAAGGTTAAAATTAGATACATCAGATAATGTTAACCTGTTGTCGAAATATCCCATCCCATGATGTTAACCTTCTGTAAACTGCTGTCGGAATATCTAAATTTGAAGAAGCAAATTTTCCCAGTAACGCAACAAGAAATCTGACCAATTCAGTTCATTGAGCCCTGTCAAACAAGATTGGATTGATTTATTTATTTATTAGTCGAGTTGTGACGAAGTCAAACTCGACTTATAGTTTGGTGAATGGTGGCCGGGCGGGCGTAAACAGTTGGTTTCCGGATGATAACTTGATAGTGGTTCAACTCACATTCATTAAACTTCATGCGTAGGTTGGTCTTGGTGGGAGGAAGAACCCTATTGATTTTGGACATGCTACGTCGAAGGTCAAGGTCACAGTGACCTTGAACGTAGTAAATCTTAAACAATTGGTTTCCGGATGATAACTTGATAATGGTTCAACTCACATTCATGAAACTTCATAGGTAGATTGGCCTTGGTGAGGGGAAGAACCCTATTGATTTTGGACTCGTTACGTCAAAGGTCAAGGTCAAGGTCAATGTGACCTTCAACATTGTAAATCGTAAACAATTGGTTTCCGGGTGATAACTCGATAATGTTTCGACCCACGTTCATGAAACTTCATAGGTAGGTTGGCATCAGTGAGAGGAAGAACCCTATTTATTTTGGACTTGCTAGGTGAAAGGTCAAGGTCACAGTGACCATAAACAATTGGTTTCCGGATGATAACTTGACTATGATTCAACCCACATTCATGAAACTTCATATGTAGGTTGGCCTTCATGAGAGGAAGAACCCTATTTATTTTGGACTCAATAGGTCAAAGGTCAAGGTCACAGTGACCCTGAACATAGTAAATCAAAACAATTGGTTTCCGGATGGTAACTTGATAATGGTTCGACCCATGTTTATGAAACCTCATAGTTAGATTGGCATCAGTGAGAAGATTTATTTTGAACTCGCTAGGTGAAAGGTCAAGGTCACAGTGACCTTCAACATTGTAAATCGTAAACAATTGGTTTCCGGACGATAACTTGATAATGGTGTGACCCACATTCATGAAACTTCATAGGTTGGTTGGCCTAGGTGAGTGGAGACCCCTATTTACTTTGGACTCACTAAGTCAAAGGCCAAGGTCACAGTGACCTTGAACATAATAAATCATAAACAATTGGTTTCCCGATAATAATTTGACAATGGTTCCACCTACATCCATGAAACTTCATAGGTAGGTTGGCATTGGTGCAAGAAAGAGCCCTATTTATTTTGGAATCACTAGGTCAAAGGTCAAGGTCACAGTGACCCTTCACATAGTAAATTGTAAACAATTGGTTTCCGGACGATAAGTTGATAATGATTAAACCGACTTTTGTGCTGTCACAACTCGACATTGGATCGGTGATCCTATCAGCATTTTTTATTTATTTATTGGGATTTAATAACACTTTCAACAGCTAGGGTCACCTCGTGTCGGACAGTTTTACAGGTGCAGGAAGCTGGAGTACCCAAAGAGAACCACTGAGCAACGGCGAGCAATTGTCAGGCTCCCCAACATACTACATCCACACAAGCAGGGTTAGCATTGGTTGAAGGCAAGTGCCCCATCAACGTGCAGTACGCCTCAGTACACAATGCCACCATGTTCCCACATAGGCAAAGGGGATGAAGTATCTCGTAGGTGGGATTCGAACCGAGGACCTCTCAGCTTGCACCTCTATCTATTCAGCCACCACATCCTCGATTGGATTGATTAACTGGTAGAGTGCTAAATAATTGTTTGTTGTCAAAATGTGTTCACATTACTTTTCCTTATTACAATTTATGAGAGAGTGCCAACAGGTGGTCTCCCATAAATGTTTGCAAGACAAATACATACAGATAAAACGATTTCACCTCAAAGGTAATATGAAAAACATTCACTAAACATGAAGCTTTTAAGTTGTGGTACTCAAACTTCAAAAAAAGTCCAAATATAGGCTTTAAACACTCCATCTGTTAAATTCCTACTTGCATTTTGGTACAAAATTGCTGCTTTAAATTTTTGTATTTTGACATCTGTGTGGGGGCGCGGTGGCTCAGATGGTAAAGGTGCAGGCTGCAAGCCGAGAGGTCCTCGGTTCGAATCCCACCTGCGGCAACCGCGTTGTGTCTTTGGGCAAGATACTTCACCCCCCATTGCCCACGTGGGGGCACAGTGACGTTGTGTACTAAGGCGTACTGCACGTCGATGGTGCACCTGTCTTCAACCAATGCTAACCCTGCTTGTGTGGAGTTGGTATGTTGGGGAGTTGACAGTTGCTCGCCATTGCTCGGTGGTTCTCTCTGGGTACTCAGGTTTCCTCCACCCGTGAAACTGTCACGATCATGGTTAGCCATTGTGCAGAAATATGTGACCTTAAAACACCAATAAATAAATAAATTTGACATCTGTGTGCAGATTGACAAACTGAGAATATAGATTAATATTTATTTTTTATCACAATTCTTGAAATGCTTACATTGCTTCTGGTGTGTAAAGGCCATTAATATGAAAGAATGACAAGGTTTGATTTCATCTGAGATAATAAAGACTTATTTTTGAAAATTTATTGTACATAACTTAGTGAATTTCACTATTTGTTGGGTTTGTTCAAACTCAAATGGAGTATCTTCTTTATATGATGGGTAGTTTTGACTGACATGGTAACTTCATTCTATTTCAATTTTATGTTGTTTGATAGTGTAATACAAAATTTTTTTTTTCAAAATGAGCCCCAAACTTGCGTGTTATATATATTTGTATATTTGTTTTGACTTGTATATTGACATTTAATTTAAAATTTAAATAAAAGGATTAATTTTTGTTTTCATAGTTCTGTAATTTTTAGCTCACCTTGACAAAGTCAGGCTGAGCTAATCTAATCGCTCTCTGTCCGTTGTCTGTCCATCGTCTGTCCATTGTCCGTCAATGCCATGTTTTGGTCTTCTCCAAAACCACTGGGCCAATTCAAGTGAAAGTTTGTGTGAGTGATGGTCCCGAAGGAGCATTGCATTTTTGTTCAACTCAACATGCCCTGCCCATAGGGAGGGGATGGGGAAAATGCTCCAAAATATTTTTAAAATCTTCTCACGAAACAGTGTGTACAATGACTTGATATTTGTTATTGAGCTTCCTTTTGAGGTGTAGAATCAAGTTTGTTCAAACGAAGTTCGTGAAGCAATATTTGGCTTTGTAATGGGAGGGATAAGATTTTTGGCTCAGCCCAAAATTACTATTTTCTGAACCAATGGTTTGATTTGTACGAAATTCGGTATGTGGTTTTATTGGGTCATAAGTACTTGACTCGTGCAAAAACAAATTTCCTGCATCCCCATGGGAACCCCAGGAGCTAAAAATAGAAATATTTTCAAATGCCCATATTTCCCAAACCACAAGGAACAGAGAACTGTTATTTGGTATGAAGCATCCTTAGTACCAGTAGAATTGATTGGTAAAATAAATTACAATTGGTTATGTTAGGGTGTTCTGTAGAGGGCATCGAAAAAATGCTGAGTCAGCATATTTGCAAAAAATTTTTAAAATCATTTCTCCAGAACCCATGGTCATAATCTTTTGATATATGGTATACAACATCCATAGGGGGTGGTGGTCAGATACAAGTTTGTTAAAATAAAGCCCATTGATTCATATTTGAACTCAATACAGGAGCCCAAATTTTTAACTTTGGGCAATATGGGAATATTCTTTAAAAATCTTCTTCAGAACCTCCAGTCAGAATCTTTTAATGTTTGGTATACATCATTGTTATGAGGGTCAGATTCAAGATTGTTCAAACCAAGTCCCAAGGTTAATATTTCCTATGGAAGCCCACATTTTAACTTGGTGCACTACGGGAGATAAGTTTAAAAACTCTTCAGATCCACTGATCAGAATGCTTTCTTATTTGGTATATAACATCTCTAGGGGTGGGGGGGGGGGGGGGGGGGGCAGATTCAAATTTGTTCAAATTGGGTCCCTAGGTATATATTTGGGCTCACTATGGTAGCCCAAATTTTAACGGCAATATGAGGAAATGTCTTTAAAAATCTTCTTCAGATCCACAAGTCAGAATGCTTTCATATGTGGTATACAACATCTCTAGGGGGTCAGATTCAAGTTTGTTCAATTTGAGGATCTGGATTAATATTTGGGCTCCATATGGGAACCTGAAATTTAACTTAGTGCAATGTGAGGAAATTTCTTGAGAAATCATCTTCAGATTCACCAGTCAGAATGCTTTCATATTTGGTATGCAACATCTCTAGGGGTTGGGGGTGTTTAGATTAAAGTTGTTTACAGTTAATATATGGGCTCGCTATGGTAGCCCAAATTTTAACTTGGTGTAATATGAGGAAATTTCTTTCAAAATTTTCTTCAGATCCACCAGTCAGAATGCTTTCATATTTGGGATACAACATCTCTATGAAGGTCAGATTCAACTTTGTTCAAATCAAGTGCTTGGGTTAATATTTGGGCTCCCTATGGGAGCCAGAATTGGCCATGTAGCTGAAGAATTAGAAATTCTGTATTCAGTACCCTCGAGAGGTGTGTAAGATTAATCCACATAGGTTGTATCAAGGGGCTTCATAAGGGAGCTCCACATATTACATTATGATCAACTGAAGAAAAGGCATGATGCACAAAGTGTTTTGTCACTTCTGAGGGGCTCAAGGATTGACAACGTATCCTATGGAGATGGATTGCTTAATGTAGATTCATTCTTGAATTCTGTTTATATCGTGTTCTGTTCAAGGTGAGCACTTCAGGCCCCATGGGGCCTCTTGTTAGCTCACCTGACTGAAAGTCAGGGTGAGCTTTTCTGATCACTTTTCGTCCGGCGTCCGTCGTCCGGCGTGAAGGTGGTGTTTGGGTCTTTTTCTTCCAAACCACTGGCCGCATGTTAATGAAATTTCATGTGAGTAGGGGTTATATAGCGGCATTTTGATTTTTGGGCAAATTAGGTTTCGGCTCATATTGAGCAGAGGGGTGGGGCAAAAATGCTCCAATTCTTAAAAAATCTTCTTCTCAAGAACCAGCAATAGCAGAGACTTGATATTTGGTATGCAGCTTCCTTTTGAGGTGTAGACTCAAGTTTGTTCAAGAGAAGTTTGTAGGTCTATACTTGGCGATGTTATGGGAGGAGCAAAAATTTTGGCCCCACCCCAAATTTCTATTTTTTAAACCGAGAGGCCAATTTGAACCAAATTTTATGTGAGGGCTTATTGGGTCATAAGTACCTAATTTATGCAGAAATTTTTTTTCCTGTAGCCCCGTGGGAACCACAGGAGCTAAAAATAGAAAAAAATTAAAACGCCTATATCTCAAAAACTGCACGGCAGTGAGAATTTTTATTTGGTGTGAAGCTTTCTTGGGACCAACAGAAAGGATTGGTAAAAAAAAATTGCTATCGGTTTTATCATAGGGTACTTTTTCGGGACTCTGAAAAAGTGCTGAGTCAGTATTTTTTAACACAGTAGGCAATGGGAAAAAAATAAAGAATTGTTTTCTTCCAAACCACTGCTCTAAAAGCTTTCATATTTTACATATAACATCTTTGGAACATTGATTCACATATTTGTAGAAATCAAATTCCTCGGTCCATATTTGGGTTCCCTATGGGAACCCAAATGTTCAAATTAGTGCAATATGAGGGATATATTTTAAAAATCTTCTTCTTCGGATCCACAAATCAGAATCTTTTGATATTTGCTATGCATCATCCTTAGGGGGGTGAGATTGATGTTTGTTCAAGCCAAGTCCCTGAGTTCATATTTGGACTCCCTTTGGGAACCCAAATTGTAACTTAGTGCAATACGAGGTATATTCTTTTAAAATCTTCTTCTTCGCATCCACCGGTCAGAATCTTTTGATATTTGGTATACAGTATGCTTAGGGAGGTGAGATTCAAGTTTGTTCAAGTCAAGTCCTTCGGCTCATATTTGGTCTCCCTGTGGGAGCCCAAATTATAACTTAGTTCAATATGAGGAATATTCTTTAAAAAAAATTTTTTTTTCAGATCCACCAGTCAAAATGTTTTGATATTTGATGTACAGCATTCTTAGGGGCTGAGAGTGAAGTTTGGTAAAGCCAAGTACCTGGGTTCATATTTGGGCTCACTGTGGGAGCCCAAATTATACCAAAATTTTTATTTTCCAAACCAAAAAGTCGATTTGAACCAAATTTGATATGAGGGCTTATTGGGTCATAAGTACCTAATTTATGCCGAAAATTGTTTTCCTGTCCCCCACGGGAACTGCAGGAGCTAAAAAATTTTTTTCTTTTTAAATGCCCATATCTCCAGAACTACATGGCACTGAGAATTTTTATATGGTGTGAAGCTTCCTTAGGACCGGAAGAAAAAAATGGTAAAAATTTTATCATAAGGTTCTTTTCTAGGACTAAAAGTGCCGAGTCATCATTTTTTAACAGTGTAGCTAATGGGAATAACGTTGAAGAATCTTCTTCTCCCAAAACACTGCTTCAGAAGCTTTTATTTTTGGGCTCCCTATGGGAGCCCATGTATAACTTAGTTCAGTATGAGAAATATTCTTAAAAAATCTTTTTTTTCTGATACTCCTCTCAGAATCTTTTGATATTTGATTTTTAGTTTTCTTAGAAGCGGCAAATTGAAATTTGTTCAAGTTCTGGTTTATTGATAAAATTGGGCCCAGTAACCAATTCCTGCGTTGAAAGCCCTGTAAAGTGGGCAGTAATAGGCATAAACGATTGACCAAACCTGATATTATAATTATGCCTCTGTAATGATGTAGCCTTAGAAAGTGACCTTAAATTCCAATAAATAAATAGATAAATTATTGAGTACCCAATATGGGGATCTAACATATGAACACTCTGGGTTACTAAGTAGAGAAAACACTTTTATGTTGAAAAACTGATAATAACCACAAGGCAGAATCCCTTGCTATTTTGGTGATATGACTCGGCCAGTATCAGGTGAGCGCCCTCAGGCCCCGTGGGGCCTCTTGTTTAAATTTATCTCCTAAGATCCTTGAGGAAACCTCTAGAAGTGGCGCAGTGCTTTATTTTAGTATATGTGACAAATTTTTGCCTAACTGGTATAATAGTGTGTGGTAAGTAAGTCCTGTGGTGTGAGTGAGTCCACAAAAGTAGGCATCATTTTAATAAACTGCCAAAACTTGACTTTATACTTGTGTTGCAATCATGGCATAGCCATAGAAGCTGAAAGTGGCCATAAAAACCTCATAAACTAATTCTCCCGTTTTCTCTGTGGGAATTCACTTGGAGTATAGCTGTGCTTGTTGACTATGGATGATAAGTTCTGCACTATGTAATGCAACCTGTTGACCAATGCCTTAAGTGGAAGTTCTTGAAAATGAGCTTCACACCGATAAATGAGTTTTAACGCTTAACCCGCAGAGTATTTTCCAGATATTTTTCATCAAATCTTGTCATGGCTGCTATGAAGCAGTCATGACTAGATTTGATGAGAAAAATAATCCAAAGATAACATAAGATAACATTAGAAATCATTGGTGAAAAAATCCAGCAACGGATGTTCATCATAAATTAGTGTATTGTTAAAAACACTGTTTATCTGTAGTTTTTACCATATTTGAATATTGAATGAGAGCATAAAATATTGAATCGTACCATGCGAACCAAATTTTGGTGATTGGATCGCACCTAGGAGATCTTGCTTCACAAACAGCAATGCGAACCCAAACAATAAATACCCTGTTATTGACCGGTATTCTAGCATACCTCGGTGTTATATTCTGAATTGTGGGGTATTTGAGTTGGTCAAAAAACCCAAGCCTAAAATTTAATGTGTTGAAAATTTACCCTCTGTGAACCTCAGTCTGAATCAAGGTCTCAAGCCAAAACAGAAAGATGTACCTAGAGGATACATTGGCCCACTGTATGGGATAGCATTAGCAAGTTCACCTTCTGGGGACCACATTTTGCAAATGACAGGTTGCTTATATTCAGGCCTGGTGACCGGCCGATATAGTGGTGTCGGTACATATCAGCGTATCGGGATATCGTCCCAAGCCAAGCACAACACAAGGTCTCAAGCCAAAACAGAAAGATGTACCTAGAGGATACATTGGCCCACTGTATGGGATAGCATTAGCAAGTTCACCTTCTGGGGACCACATTTTGCAAATGACAGGTTGCTTATATTCAGGCCTGGTGACCGGCCGATATAGTGGTGTCGGTACATATCAGCGTATCGGGATATCGTCCCAAGCCAAGCACAATATAATCAAAGAGGTTGAAAGTAACCTAAAACACCAATAAACATAAACAGCTCATTTTCCCTGTTAACTTGTGTTTACCCTCAACACCTAGGTTTTATTTGTTAGCTTACCCAAGAAAGCTCCAGGGATGCTTCAGTGATCACTTTTCATCCATCGTTCTTCCATCCATCCAACTTCTCAAAAACTCCTGGGCCAAATTGAACAAAATTTGATGTGCATATTTCTTATCACATGTCAATTCAAGGTTGTTCAAAGTTGCCATGAACAGGGGCACCACATGGGGTATAATTCTGTCAGCACCCACAAATTCTTTTTTCTTAAATTTTGAAACTCTTCTCCAGAACTGCCAATAAGAATAATTTTTGATACTTGGTATATAACATCCTCAGAGGGGCCAGATTCAGATTTGTTTGAAACAAGTCTCTGAGTTCATATGTGGGCTAGATATTTGGTATGTAACATCCTTAATGGGGTGAGATTCAAGTTTGTTCAAATTAAGTATCTCCCTGGGTTCATATTTGTACTTTCTATGGGAACCTGAATTTTAACTCCGTCCAATATGAGGAGAAATGTCTGAAACTTTTGATCATTGGTTTAGAGCACGACAATATGAGTAATGTTCTTTAAAAATCTTCTTCAGATCTACCAGTCGGAGTCATGTCATATTTGATATGCAGCATTCATAGTTGGTTGATTCAAATTTGTTAAAATCAAGTCCCTAGGGTCATATTTGGTCCCCCTATGGGAGTTCGAATTTTAGCTTCTTGCAATATGAGGAATATTCTTTTTTTATTTATTGGGGTTTAATGACTCTTGACAGCCAGGGTGACCTCATGTCGGACAGTTTTAAACTGGAGTACCCAGAGAGAACTAGCAAGCTGCAGTGAGCAATTATCAGACTCCCCAACGAAATAACTCCACACAAGCAGGGTGAGCATTGGTTGAAGACAAGTGTACCATCGATGTGCAGTATGCATTAGTACACAGCGCTACCGTGCCCCCACGGGGGCAATCAGGATTGAGTGCCTTGCTCAAAGACACAACCAGTTACCCCTTTTGGTTTGAAGTCCAATGTCATAACCACTGAGCCACAACACTCCCTAGGAATATTAGTATGCCCCTGATTTGAAAAGTAGAAGGGGTATCTACAGGAGACATCTGTCCCAACATTTTCCCTTGTCTCTTGGCCACTGCTACTCCTGATTTGAATGATATTTGGTGTTGTGATAGAACATCTTGGGGGAATGATACCCATGTAGTGTGAGTTTTTTCTACACATTTCTTCCAGAGTTATGGCCCTTTTTCACTCTTTTGACTTGGAAATTTTTTTGTTTTTGCGGTCGGGGGCATTAGCAGTGCTTTGCGATGCAGGCCTCTTGTTTAAAAATCCTCTTCTTCAGATTCATCAGTCAGAATCTTTGGATATTTGGTTTGCAGTATCCTTCCCCGCGGGAACATCAGGAAGTGAGGCAGTGCTTGTTTACTGTTGTAAACCAGCACTGTTTTACTGGTAAAATTCATTTGTTACATGGTATTGGTATTCTTGGTGCGGCGAGATTCAAGTTTGTTCAAAGCAAACCCCTGGGCTCATATTTGGGCTCCCTATGGGAGCCCAAATTTTAAATTTGTGCAGCCTGAGGAATATTCCTCAAAGATCTTCTTCAAACCCACCAGGCAAAGAGGGTCCATTGGGAAATTTTTTTTTATTTTTACTTGAGAAGATTTGGAGGACTTTTGAGTGATTTTGTGCCCAAAAATTTCACCTTGGGGGAGGGGATTGGGGTGATTTTTTTTTTATCTCTTTTCTTCAAAAAATATGTTTTGAAGAGGTTGGAGTGATTTTACTCAAAAAAAAACAAAACAAATGCTTCCAACAGACCCTTCTCACCCACTTCCCAATTAGATTATCATATTGATTCTGAATGTGACCGTAAATCCTTCTTTGAATAATTTTATTAGCTTAGTGATTAAGGTCTCTTTGGGCCTCTTGACATTGTTGATTATCTGAATGTGGGAACTTCTATGACTCAGATGATCACCGAAGTTAAGCAACATCGAGCCCAGTTAGTCCTTGGATAGGTGACCGCCTGAGCGATCAATTTGGACTCCATGGGCACTTAACCCCGATTGTTCACATTGGGGCACGATGATGCTGTGTACTAAGGCGTACTGCACATCAATGGTGTGCATGTCTTCAACCAAAATAACCCTGCCTGTGATGCAGTGCAGAGTTTCGATGGATCTGAAGAAAAATATTTTTGAAGAATATTCCTCATATTGAACCAAGTTATAATTTGGGCTCCCATAGAGAGCTCAAATATGGACCCAGGGATTTGATTTCAACAAACATGTGAATGAATCTTCCAAAGATATCATACGTGAAATATGAAAGCCTTTGGAGCAGTGGTATGGGAGAAGAAGATTCTTTAATGTTTTTCCCATTTCTCACAGTGTTAAAAAATGCTGACTCGGCATTCTTTCAAAGTCCTGGAAAAGTACCCTGTGATAAAACGATGGCAAAAAATTTTTTTTGGACTATTCCTTTTTGCTGTTCCTAAGGAAGCTTCACACAAAATAAAACTTCTCAGTGCCATGTAGTTTTGGAGATATGGACATTTTAAATTTTTTCTATTTTTAGCTCCTGTGATTCCAATGGGGTGACAGGAAATATTTGTTGGTCATAAATTAGGTACTTATGAACCAATAAGCCCTCATATCAAATTTGATTCAAAACGGCCTCTCAGTTCGGAAAATAGAAATTTTGGTACAATTCAGGCTCCCACAGGAAGCTCAAATATGAACCCAGGAACTTGGCTTTAACAACTTATATCTCACATCCCTAAGGATACTGTACACCAAATATCAAAAGATTCTGAATGGTGGATATGAAGAAGATTTTTGAAGAATATTCCTCATATTGAACTAAATTCTAAATATGAACCCAGGGGCTTGGCTTGAACAAACTTGAATCTCACCCCCCTAAGGATGCTGCATACCTAATATCAAAACATTCTGACTACTGGATCTGAACAAGGAGATTTTTAAAGAAAATTCCTCATTTTGAACTAAGTTATAATTCGGGATCCCACAGTGAGCCCAAATATGAACCCAGGGACTTGGCTTGAACAACTTGAATCTCACCCCCCTAAGGATGCTGCATACCAAATATCAAAAGATATTCAGATTGGTGGATCTGAAGAAGATCTTTAAAGAATATTCCTCATACTGCACTAATTTAAGCATTTGAGCTCCCATAGAGAACCCAAATATGGACCCAGGGATTTGATTTCAATAAACATGTGAAACAATCTTCCAAAGATGTTATATGTGAAATTTGAAAGCTTTTGGAGCAGTGGTTTGGGAGATGAGTCTTAAATGCTTTCCCCTTTACCTATAAGTGTTAAAAAATGCTGACTCAGCATTTTCTCAAAGTCCCGAAAAAGTACCCTATGATAAAACCATTCAGTTCTGCTGTTCCTAAGGAAGCTTCACACCAAATAAGAATTCTCAGTGCCGTGTAGTTTTGAAGATATGGGTGTTTTAATTTTTTTTCCTTTTTAGCTCCTGCGGTTCCCATGTCTGCGACGGGAAAATTTTTTTTAGCATAAATTAAGTACTAATGACCCAATAAGCCCTCATATCAAATTTGGTTCAAATCAGCCTCTCGGTTTGGAAAATACAAATTTTGGGCGGGGTGACAAAAATTCTTGCCCCTCCCATAACAACGGCAAATATAGCTGCACGAACTTCTCTTTAACAAATCTGAGTCTACACCTCAAAAGGAAGCTGCACACTAAATATCAAGTCTCTGCGACTGCTGGTTCATGAGAAGAAGATTTTTAAAGATTTAGGCACACTTTTGGGGCATGGCCCTACCGATGGGTGGGGCAACTTGCTTCGAACAAAATCAAAATGCGATGTCATAACAAACAAGCATCTCAAATTTCACTTAAATTGTTTCATCAGTTTTGGAGGAGAAGACGCAAGCACCATGTTCACGGACGACAGACGAGTGATCACAATAGCACACCGTGACTTTCAGTCAGGTGAGCTAAAAAGAGCTATTGCTGAAGGCAGTTTATACCCCCCACTGTAGTGCTGGACCGATGAAGCGTAAATGAATTAAAAACAAAGTAAAGACCATAACTCTGTTGAAAAAGGTTGCAGGCAACCTTTTTTTATAACATGCAGGAGCGGCTCGTCATAAGGATCCTTCATTACAAATTTCATTGAAACCCATCTACTCACTGGGTAAGATATTACTGTGGATGGATGGATGCACAGATGGACACACACTTGCCTGGACACATGCAATCCAGTATACCCTCCATTCGCTTTGAGAGAGGGGGTATAAAAATGCTCAGATGATCTCTACAATACAGGAAAGTAATAAAATGCCAGTTAATTGAATACTTCTGTTAATTGAATAATTCTCACAAGCAAAATGGTTATTCAGCTAACAAGGTCTCAATGTGTATGATGAGGCCATAAGATTCAATCTTACAGGTAATGAAGAAAACATCCTTGTGGGAACCCTGGGAAGTAAATTAATGCTCATTTTCTGTAGTGAACAATTTTGGTTTGCACTGGTAAAATGGGACCCAGTAATGAATGCTTGGTGGAAATCCTCTATTGGGCAGCTTAGGTAAAATTGATTGGGTAATTTATTAGTGTTTACTGACACTTTCGACAGCCAGGGTCACCTCGGGTCAGACAGTTTCATGGGTGGAGGAAGCCAGAGTACCACCGAGCAATGGCAAGCAACTGTCAGGCTCCCCACCGTACTAATTCCACTCAGGCAGGGTAAGCATTGGTTAAAGAAAAGGGCAACATTGACATGCAATACGCCTGAATACACAATGCCACCATGCTCCCACATGGGCAAATGGGATTAAGTGTCTTGCCCAAAGACATAACGTGGTTGCTGCGAGTGGGATTCGAACCAAGGAGCTCTCGGCTTGCAGCCTGCATCTCTACCTACTGAGCCACTGCACTCTCCAATGATTGGGTGAACTAGACTAGACACTTGTTTTGCAGTCAGGATATTGACATAGCTGATGAAAGTGACTTTTAAGACTTTCGCTGCCTAAAGCGACAATTGTCACCTATTTTATAATTATCTGGACATTCTGGTGTGCGAAGATCAAACCTACCGACTGAATAATTGTTGGAAAGGGCTCAAAGAGCCCTTTCCAACAATTAATCAGATGATAGATTATCGAGTATGTCATAAATTTTATTAAACTTTCTCGCATACAAAGAGGTACTCAATATAAAGTTGATAAAGTGGGCATGGCAAAGAAAGGGTTAAATCCTGATGAACTCTCCAACATTCTCTGTGTGTTTTGTATAAACCTTGATGCTGAAAGTTGCCAATAAACATCAAATGCATGTTTGCCCAAATAACTTTTGTTGATTCCTGACAAATACTTTTCATTTGTTTATATTTGAAGTTGCTGATTATCTGAATCTATGAAATACTAGGAATAAAATGAGGGGTTGCAGAGGTCCATAATAAGCCTTTAACCCTACCCAATGCACACAATATTAAAATTTATTAGCTCACCTGACTGAAAGTCAGGGTAAGCTTTAGTGATCACTTTTTGTGTTTGCGACTTCTCCAAAACTGCTGCACCAATTTCAGTTATACCAGTTTCTTAAAACTAAGTACCGTGGGATACATTTGAGCTCAATACAGGAGCCTGAATTTTGACTTGGTGCAATATAAGACATACTCTTTAACTGATAAAGTGCTGGAAGCCCATATTTGAGCTTTATTTTGAACTGCAGGTACTACATCATAAAGGCTTCATACTCTGTGGATGTGTTTCATATTAACTTTGAAAGAAACTTATTTAGTTTGTATCGATTTGCTTTGTTACAATTTATGGGAGAGTGCTCATAAGCACTCTCCTATAAATTGTAACAAAGCAAAAATATGTGAACCAATTTTGATGACCAAAAATAATTTAGCACTCTACCAGTTAAAGAACCCTCTGCAGAATGACCAGCCAGAATCTTTTAATATATGGTGTTCCACATCGTTCCAGGGGTCAGATTCATGTTTGTTCAAATCAAATCCCCTAGTTACTAATTGGGCTGCCTATGTTGGGCCCAAATTTAACTTGGCGCAATATGAAGAATAATCTTTAGAAATCTTCTTCACATCCACCAGTCAGAATCTTTTGATATTTGGTATACAGCATCCTTTGGGAGGTCATATCAAAGTTTGTTCAAACCAAGTTACTTGGTTAATATTTGGGCTCCCTATTGGAGCCTGAATTTTAATTTAGTGCAATATGAGAAATATTCTTTTTAAAAATAATCTTTAAAACTCTTCTTCTCCAGAACCACTTGTCAGAATCTTTTGATATTTGGCACACAGGGTCCTCAAAGGGGTTGGATTCCAGTTTGTTCAAATCAAGTCCTTTGATTAATATTTGGGCTCCTTAGTGGAGCCTGATTTTTAACTTACAATATAACTTGCAATATGAGGAGCATTCTTTATAAATCTACTCACAAAACCCCCAACCAGAATCATTTGATATGTGATTTTCACCAAATCAAGTCCATTGGTTAATAATTGGGCTCTCAATGGGAGCCCAAATTTTAACTTAGTGCAATATGGGAAATATTCTTTATGCAGCAGCCTTAGGAAGGTCATATCTAAGTTTGTTGAAACCAGGCCCCTGGGCTAATATTTGTTTGTGTTCCCAGTTGGGAAGCTGCACCCAACCCTAAGGGTGTAGTATACCAAATATCGAGAGATTTTGATAGGTAGATCTAAGAAGATTTTTAAACTAGAAAAACTGTGAGCACTTCTCACTAAATGATACCACCCACTCTCACCAAGAAACATTTTACATCAGTAAAAGTGTGTTTAATGTAGAGAGCACAAACACTGACACCAATGTTTGAACGTTTCATTGAAATCCATTCACTAGTTTAAAAGAGGCGTGGATAGCAAATGTCAACACCCCCCCCCCCCCCCCCACGCAAGCTTGAATTGGCCAAGTCCATTTTTAAATAGGGGAAACCCTAAAAATGAAAATATCTGAAAACAAAACAGGAGGTGCACATCTTCAATATATGTTAAAGAAGGTCTGAAAGTTTCGATGAAATCTGTTCAATGGTTTCCGAGGAGTTGCGGATAGCAGATCTGTACAGAATGTCAATTCAATTTGACCAAGTTCATTTTTCAGTATGGGAAACTGTAAAAATGAAAATATCTGAAAGGAAAATAGGAGGTGCACATCTTCAATGTATGTAAAAGAAGGTGTGAGAGCTTCAATGAAATCCGTTCACTGGTTTAGGAGGAGTTGCGGATAGCAGATGTGTACCCCCCTAAAGCATTACGGACGGAAAGACGGACGGACCAAGTGAACACTATATACCTCCCACTTTTCAAGTGGGTGGTATAATATACTTCCTCATATTGCATGCACTAAGTTAAAATCCGAGCTCCCATAGGAGCCCAAATATGAAACCAAGAACTTGATTTGAACAAACTTGAATCTGAACCTCCTAAGGATGCTGCATACCAAATATCAAAAGATTCTGACTGGTAGATCTGAAGATTTTTAAATAATATTCCTCATCTTGCATGTAAAAGTTGGAGTTCCCATAGGGAGGCCAAATATGACCCCAAGGACTTGATTTGAACAAATGTGAATCTGACCCCACTAAGGATACTCTATATCAATCATCAAAAGATTCTGACAGATGGATCTGAAGAAGAGTTTTTTTTTTAATTTGTCATATTGGACTGAATTCAAATTTGGGCTCCCACAGGGAGCATGAACATGAACTTGATTTGAACAAACTTGAATCTCACCCCATTAAACATGAACTTGATTTGAACAAACCTGAATCTCACCCCATTAAGGATGCAACATACCAAATATCAAAATATTCTGACTGATGGATATGGAGAAAATTTATTTGAACAAACATGAATTGACATATGATAAGGAACATGCATGTCAAATTTGGTTCAATTCACCCCAGTGGTTTACGAAAAGTCGATAATGTGAAGTTCACACTGGAGGGGAAAAAGTAATCAGTTAAGGTCTCCCTGGCTTTCAGTCAAGTGAGCTAAAAAAAAAAAAAAGCATTCAGGTGTGTTTTGGAAAAACGATCCCCTTGGCTGGTCAAATAGATAGTCTTCAGCCAAATTTGACCAGCTGCTCTCTTGGCCATTTGTCAAACTTGGTTGTAGACCAGTTATTTTGCCAGCAATTTCACTGAAATTAAAAAAAATAGCATAAAAATTGCAAAAACAAAACATCACAAATTAAATAAGTATGAAAAAGACAGGTATCATCTCGATGAATTATTTAGAGACAGAATTTTACTTATATTGACCTTGCTGATTCAATAGATTTGTTCAACACTGACACTCTTTCAATAGATATTTAGCAGTCCATTGATCTTATGGCTACAGATTCCAATATTGATAAAGTTCTCTTCTACATGCAAATACTTTGAAGAATGATTCAGTCAGGCCTGAAAATAAGCAGTCTGACATTTGCAGAATGAGGTCCCCAGAGGGTGAATTTGATGATGCTATCCCATACAGTGGGCTAATTTATCCTCTGGGTACCTCTTTCTGTTTAGTTTTGAGATCCTGATTCAGATTGAGGTTCACAAAGGGTAAATTTAGTGATCCTACCCTGCTGTACATCACTAAATTCACCCTCTGGGGACCTCATTTTGCAAATGACAGTCTGCTTATTTTCTGGCTTGGATTCAGTTATGTTAAACAGAACTGATGTTATAGTCCAGAAACACAAAATGTGTTAATACAGTGGAATCATGTTAATTGAAAAGCCACTTTGGCAAGGAAAATTATTCAATTATTAATGGTAGTATTCAATTAACAGGGATTGTGTCACTTTCCTGTATTCTAGAGATAAACCTAGCTCCGTGAGCTCTGTCAAACAAGATATAATAGATTAAATACCTGTATTGGATGTACTGAGCCCAAAATTGGTCTATAAACAAAGGAAAACTGGGGAGAGTCAGAGTAATTTCACGACAGGTTACACAATTTTTTATTCAATTAACAGGAGTTTACTCTATAACCTATATTCAATTAACAGGTCAAATTTGTACTGAAGGTATGGTAAATGGTTTTGTGTTGGGAAATTGTATTCAATTAACAGGGTTATTCAGTTAAGAGATATCCAATTAAGTGGGCTCCACTGTATTAGTAACAGAAATCTCACCCTTTTGATGACAAACCTGAAAATCGATGTGGTTCTCCTTCCTAAGGTGTACCTGCCTTGTAAGATGGGTTGAGTGTCTTCAATAGAACTAAAGTTGTGGTCTAAAAACCAAACGGAACTTGCTTACCACTCCACAGTGAAAAGGCTCTGCTCTACTTCTTGGGGCTCCCATGGAGAGCTTAGATATATATAGGAGGAGAATTAAAAAAAAAATACTCTATTCAGCGTGACTTTTGGTCAGCTGAAACAGTTGTGGCTCTGATTTTTAAGGAAGGCCAACATTCAATACCATTGGTAAAAACAAACTTAATATCCCTTTTCAACCATTTTTTATTGAAGAATACTTACATATAAAAATAAAATTCAAAATATCCCTCTTAATATACCATAATATCACAGTATCACATCGCCAAGAACAAATGCATTATTTATGTAAAATGAATAACAAAAATAAATAAACAACATAGAGTATCTGTGCAACAGACTGTCTGCGCAACAAAATGAGCTTCATTTCACAACCTGAAAGCTTAACCCTTTCCCAACATGAAGAGCAGGCATCACTTGCAAAAGATATTGTGAATAATTAAATACATAGGTTATGACCACTCAGCGAATGAACTCAACATGCTCATTTCCATGAAGGTTCATCAGCAATGTTTTTTTAATACAAAAGATGGAGAAAAAAACTTTGATAAGTGATTTTGGTGAATACTGCAGGCAGGTTTGGGTCATTATATTGGGCAAAGGATTAACAAAATGTACAGATCTATATTATAACAAGCTCATTCCATATTAGTGACATGTATTTCTATGAATTAAAATTTGATTTATTCAGTCACAAGATATGTCATCAAACCCAAATTATAAAAGATATAAAAAATATAAAAAATTCATTAAGTTTGTATCAAAGAAATCTTAAACCCTTTGAACACTGATGTCAAAATACAGACATTCCAAACAGCAGATTTTTCCCATAATGTAAATGACAATTTAAACACTTCATTATTCAACCTTGCTTGACAGAGCTCTGTCTAAACAAGATTGAATTTGTTAAATCCCTAGTTGGATTATGCGAAAATTTTGTATCTTAATTTTTAGCTTAACTTGACCAAGTCAAGATAAGCTATTGCCATCACGCATGTGGAAGTCTATTAGTCTGTGAACATTTTCCTTCAGCACAGGTTACACCCCGTAGTTCTTGTTTGATCATCACAAAATTTCATATGCAGGTTGGAGGTCATGTCTAGATGAGAACATCCCCTTTTGGTCACGATCGGTCAACCATGATGGCTGCCCCAGCCCAAAACCTGAAAACCTTTAGCACAGTTTATAGGTCATATTTATGAAGGGATTTAATTGTAACTTGGTAGGATGCCTCTGTATAATATCTAGATGAGAACGTCCCCTTTTGGTCGTGATCTGTCAACCGTGACGGCTGCCCAAGACTGAAACCCCAAAAGTTTTAGCAGTCTACAGGTCATATTTAATATGGAGGGATTTCATTGTAACTTGGTAGGATGACTCCTTATGATGTCTAGATGAGAACTTCCCCATTTGGTCGCGATCTGTCAAGCATGACGACTGCCCAAGCCCAAAACCCCAAAAACTTTAGCACAGTCTACAGGTCGAATTTATTGAGGGATTTCATTGTAACTTGGGAGGTTGACTCCTTTTAATGTCTAGATCATGAGAATGTCCGCTTTTGGTTGCGATCATTCAACCATGATGGATGCCAGAGCCCAAAACCCGAAAACATTTAGCACAGTCTACAGGTCCTATTTATGGAGGGATTTCATTGTACCTTGGTAGAATGACTCCATATAATGTCTAGATGAGAATGTCCCCTTTTGTCCAAATTGGTCAACTGTGACGGCTACAGGGGCCTGAAGCCCGAAAACCTTTAGCACAGTCTACAGGTTATATTTATGAAGGGATTTCATTGTAACTTGGTAGGATGACTCCAGAAAATGCCTAGATGAGAACGTCTCCTTTTGGTCGTGATCATTCAACCATGACGGCTGCCTGAGGCTGAGCCCAAAACCCTTTAGCACAGTCTACAGGCCGTATTTATGAAAGGATTTCATTGTAACTTGATAGGATAACTCGTTTTGGAATAATTTCACTGTAACTCAGTAACTTTTGTTGACATACATTAACTGTGAAGGCCACATTAACCCACCCCTCAATTCTTTAGTATAGTCTTCACCTCATATTATTTTTATTGAGAACATAGTATACAGGGAACAGAAATTAACATATTCCCAATTATTACAATTCTTGTCTTATTTCATAATCCTTAGATAAACATTGAACATTATTCTTTTCATCAAACACAACACAGACAAGTTAAGCTACAGTGTCATTGACACTTTAATTGATATCAGTGTGCAGAGGGCTAATATACATTACATGGAGAGTGTATTATCATTAAATTACCCGCAGAGCGGCAATTCCACCCAAGTAAAAATTGCAAATTTGTTGCAAAGCATAATCATCACAAGCAAAGTTCCAGCCAATGGACCTCTGGGTTAAACCTGGAGGTCCATTGGCTGAAACATTGCTTGTGTTTTTTGTCCACATGCACAGAATTTGAAAGTGATACTTTGGGTATAACTCCAATCTGTGGGTGATTTAGTTACAATACACTCTCCATGTACTGTACATAACTCTTTACTATACATCAACATTTATAAACATCTGATATGTGCTTTTAATATCTCATTCTTGTTGGCTTCTGAAACATAATTTTGGACCTTCTGAATGGTACTAAGAACTTGATGGAACTGGCTCATGAAGCCCATTGCAGTGAAGGGTATAATGAACTTTTTGTTTGAAAAGAAAAAAATACTTAAAATTATTTTGGAATTGATACTGGTTTTAATGTCAGAACATGGTGTTAGGTCAAACATTAGAAATGTGAGAGATTATTATTATCCTTGACGGGTGAAGAAATCTCACCCGAGGGCAAGATATTTGGGCCAGACACAAGGCTTGCCGAGTGTCTGGACTAAATATCTTGTGCTGAGGGTGAGATTTCCCCATCTCACACACACCCACACCAGGGATAATTTTTCTCCCCTCACCAAAACACCCTGAGGGCATCAAAAGTAATTCAAGAGCATGTGCACCTCTATCGAACAATTTTGTTGTCCATTTCTGAAAAAAAAAAATGATTCACTTATTCAAAGGAGCACACAAAAGTTCTGTATATATCACAGGTATATACCACAAAATTAATTCCCTACACCGTAAAGACAGGGGTTAAAGATTTGTAGCGAAAGGAACATTGACACATTCTGATGACATCATATTATAAATTCTGCAGTGTATTGCATAACTTTTTGACTGGAATTTCGTGCAACTCACTCCACTCATAACCCAAAAATGTACATAAAAGAGTCAAGTATCCTTTGATTTTGCAGTCTGTGTTTTTATTTCTGTTTTCTTCGACAAACGTTTGTCTGTTAATATTTCTGAAATGTGACACCATGTTTGGATACAGAAGAAATTAGTCCTGTGCTCATTAAATATGCTACTAAGCCGGTCATGTGGGTCATGTGAGATAGATATCTTGCAAAGGAAGTGGGGGGGGGGAGATATAATACAAGTGCTATGATACAAACTGATAGCACAAGTAGTCTTTTCAGATTAAGTCTCCCAGGCAATAGATCTGTACAATTGAAAAACAGATAACAAATTTTTAACCATCAATTTAGGATATATTGTTTATTTCCAATTTTAAGTCCTTAAGTGCTGAATTAATTTGGAATGTGCCCACAGCAATGGTACCAAAATTTCAGTTCATGTTTTATTCATAAACATACATTATTTTCAACAATTTATTGGACAGTGTCCATTGGCACTCTCCTATAAATGCTCAGTAATTCTTATGAAGAGATACTCAGTAGATCTTCAGGTAAGTACATGGTCAACAAAGGAAGCACTCAGAGCTCAAATATGGTCTTCCAAGATATTTTCAGTGGGGCAGAGGACTTTTTGTCAGGGGTACTTTTATTCCTTCTGCAGCCTGATTCACAGTCAACCTTTAAAGCCCTTCCCCATGTATGCAATGCACCGATACAACATTTGTGATGAAAAGTCTACATGATTGCATTACTTCAGAACATTGGTAACAACTGTAATTTCAAAATAATGAAAGTGTCAATGACACTGTAGCTTAACTTGTGTGTTGTGTTTGATGAAAAGGATAATGTTCAATGTTTATGAAAGGATTATGAAATAAGACAGGAATTGTGATAATTGGGAATATGTTCATTTCTGTTCCCTGTATGCTATGTTTATGATAAAAATAATATGAGGTGTACACTGTACTAAAGAGCTGAGGGGTGGGTTAATATGACCTCACAGTTAATGTATGTGGCCCTCACAGTTAACGTATATCAACAAAAGTTACCAAGTTACAGTGAAATTATTCCAAAACGAGTCATCCTATCAAGTTAGATTAAAATCCCTTCATAAATATGGCCTGTAGACTGTGCTAAAGGTTTTCGAGCTTCAGGCCCCTGTAGCCGTCAGTTTCCCAATTGCGTCCAAATGGGACGTTCTCATCTGGACATTATATGAAGTCAACCTACCAAGTTACAATGAAATCCCTTAATACATATGACCTGTAGACTGTGCTAAAGGTTTTTGGGCTTTGGGCTCTGGCAGCCATCATGGTTGAATGATCGCAACCAAAAGCGGACATTCTCATCTGGGCATCATCTGAAGTGATCCTACAAAGTTACAATGAAATCCCTTCATAAATATGACCTGTAGACTGTGCTCAAGATTTTTGGGCTTCGGGCCCCTGAAGCCGTCACAGTTGACCAATCACAACCAAAAGGGGATATCATCATCTAGGCATTATATGGAGTCAACCTTACAGGTTACAATGAAGTCCTTCCATAAATATGACCAATAGACTATGCTAAAGGTTTTGGGTTCGGGCAGCCATCAAGGCTGAATGATCGCGACCAAAAGGGGACGTTCTCATCTAGACATTATTTAGAGTCATCCTACCAAGGTACAATGAAATCCCTTCATAAATATCACCTGTAGACTGTGCTAAAGATTTTCGGGCTTTGGGCCCCTGTAGCCAACACAGTTGCCTAATGGTGTCCAAAAGGGGCTGTTCTCATCTAGACATTACATGAAGTCAACCTACCAAATTACAATGAAATCCCTTCATAAATATGATCTGAAGACTGTGCTAAAGGTTTTCGGGCTTTAGGCTTGGGCACCCATCATGGTTGAATGATCGCAACCAAAAGGGGACATTCTCATCTGGACATCATCTGGAGTGATCCTATGAAGTTACAATGAAATCCCTTCATAAATATGACCTGTAGACTGTGCTCAAGATTTTCGGGCTTCAGGCACCTGTAGCCATCACAGTTGACCAACCACGACCAAAAGGGGATGTCATCATCTAGGCATTATATGGAGTCAACCTAACAAGTTACAATGAAATCCTACCATAAATACGACCTACAGACATGCTAAAGGTTTTTGGGCTCGGGCAGCCATCAAGGCTGAATGATCGTGACCAAAAGGGGACGTTCTCATCTGAACACTATTTGGAGTCATCCTACCAAGCTACAATGAAATCCCTTCATAATTATGACCTGTAGACTGTTCTAAAGGTTTTCGGGCTTTGGGCCCCTGAAGCCGTCACAGTTGCCCAATCGTGTCCAAAAGGGGACGTTCTCCTCTAGACATTATATGAAGTCAACCTACCAAGTTACAATGAAATCCCTTCATAAATATGACCTGTAGACTGTGCTTAAGGTTTTTGGGCTCGGGCAGCCATCATGGCTGAATGATTGCAACCAAAGTGGACAATCTCATCTGGGCATCATCTGGAGTGATCCTAAGAAGTTACAATGAAATCCCTTCATAAATATGACCTGTAGACTGTGCACAAGGTTTTTGGGCTTCGGGCACTTGTTGCCATCACAACTGACCAATCACGACCAAAAGGGGATGTCATCATCTAGGCATTATATGGAGTCAACCTAACAGGTTACAATGAAATCCTTCCATAAATATGACCTTTTGCCTATGCTAAAGGTTTTTGGGCTCGGGCACCCATCAAGGCTGCATGATCACGATCAAAATGGGACGTTCTCATCTAGACATTATTTGGAGTCATCCTACCAAGTTACAATGAAATCCCTTCATAAATATGACCTCTAGACTGTGCTAAAGGTTTTCAGGCTTTGGGCCCCTGTAGCCATCACAGTTGCCCAATCACGTCCAAAAGGGGACTTTCTCATCTTGAAATTGTATGAAGTCAACCCACCAAGTTACAATGAAATTCCTCAATAAATATGACCTGTAGACTGTGCTAAAGATTTTCGGGTTTTGGGCTCGGGCAGTCGTCATGGTTGGCAGATCATACCCAAATGGGGAAATTCTCATCTAGACATCATAAGGAGTCATCCTACCAAGTTACAATGAAATCCCTCCACATTAAACATGACCTGTAGACTGTGCTAAAAGTTTTTGGGTTTCGGGCTTGGGCAGCCATTACGGTTGATAGATCATGCCCAAAAGGGAACGTTCTCATCTAGGCATTATACAGAGGCATCCTACCAAGTTACAATGAAATCCCTTCATAAATACAACCTGTAGACTGTGCTAATGGTTTTCGGGTTTTGGGCTCGGGCAGCCATACCGGTTGCTCGATCGCGACCAAAAGGAGACGTTCTCATCTAGACCTGACCCCAAACCTGCATATGAAATTTTGTGACGGTCAGACAAAAACTGCGGGGTGTAGCCCGTGCTAAAGGAAAATGTGAACAGATGTCACAGACTCACAGACCAACAGACTCACATGCTAACAGACTTCCGCACGCATGATGGCAATAGCTTATCTTGACTATGTCAAGTTAAGCTAAAAATTAGATTAATTTGAGCAAAGTAATCACTGCATAAATCAAACTTTGTTGATTTGTTAGTCCAAACATTGTTTCAGTACCACATCCTTATAAAAGTGCAGTTTTTTATTGCAAAGGTCTTGGTATTTCTGAATGCAAGAACGATTTCATCAATTTTGCTGATATGTCAACCAGAAAACAGAGAAATTATTTTCTCCTACCACAAAGGTACTGAGACATATATAAAGTTGCGTGAGACAGCTGGGAGAGATATGCCTGTCTCACCCCACCCACGTGACAGCTATCTCACCCCACCCACGTGACCAGCCTATATTGGCTTATTAGCATATTCAATGAGCGCAGGTCTATTGAATCAATGCACGCTCTTCTATAAACAAACAACATGGTGTCACGTTTCGGAAATATTAGCAGACGAATGTTTGTCGAAGAAAACAGAAATGAAAACACAGACTGAAAAACCAAATGACACGTAACTCTTACTAGAATTTGTGGATAAACGCCATTATGAATGGGGCAAGTTGCACAAAATTCCTGTTGAAAAGTTATGCGAATACATTGCAGAATTCATAATATACTACTCAAAGTTTGCTAAGCACCAAGTATATCCAACTACCTGCTTTACGTTTTAGGTGAATTATTGTAATGAAAAGTATATATATTTTTTATTTAATTATATCTTTAAAGATTTAAGTACAGAAATTAAGATTTTATTTGTGTTTGACATTATTTTTTTAGCTTTTGAATATGATAACCATGGAAAATGGATATTATTGGTAAAAGAGGAAATTTTCCAATTTGCCAAAAAGTTGACGGAGCGAACTGGTATGGGTTCAATATCGAGTATGAGACCATTACTGCTAATTACAGCTTGACAACGCCTTCTCATGCTCCCAATCAGGTTCCTGGTGGTCCTTTCTGGGATGTTGTTCCATTCCTGGACCAGCATGGCTCCAAGCTCCTGGACACTTCTTGGCTGAAATTGCAAGCTGCAACTCATTCCAGACATGTTCAATTGGATTGAGGTCAGGGGATCTTGCTGGCCAGTCCATATGCTCAATCCCCTCCCTCTGTCGGTACTCCCCGACAGCATGGGCAACATGAGGACGGACATTATCGTCCATCAGAATGAATCTATCACCCACTGCTCCTGCATACAATCTGACCTGGACATCCAGGATCTCCTCAATATGCCGCTGTGCAGTCAATGTACCACATTCAAGGACACAGTGCTCTGTATGTCATCCCTGCTGATGCCGCCCCAGACCATGATTGACCCTCCACCATAGCGGTCATGCTCAGCAATGTTGGCTGCATGGAATCGCTCTCCTGGTCTTCTCCATACCCTAGAACGCCTATCTGTGTGGTCTAGGCAGTACCTTGACTCATTTGTAAAAAGGACAAGTCGCCAATCTTCTCTGGTTCATCCAACGTGGTCAATGGCCCATTCATATCATGTCTGGCAGTGGTTCTGGGACAGCGGAATGTAAATACATGGTCTTCTTGATTGGAGACCACATTTGTGCAACCTTGCCTGCGTCGAAACATTTACCCCGGATGCATTCTGAAGGTCACTGCGAAGCTGGGTTGCTGTGGCAATGCGGTTCCTACGGGCCTGAATGATCAAAAACCAGTCTTCAGCTGCAGATGTTGCCCTGTCTCTGCCACCACCATGCCGTCTTACTGGTGTGCCATACTGCTGAAATCTTGCCCAGGCTCTGGTGATCACCGTATGGTGCACACCAAGGGCTTCACCAACCTGACGATGGGTAGCACCTTGCTCCACCATCCCTACAGCCCGCCACATTTATGCTTCAGACAAATGTCTTCTTACATTTGCATTTGCCATATTCAATCATTAAATCATAAGGGTGTGCATTGAAATGAAGATTGAATACCCTACATATGTCAACAGTACATGAAAACATCATGAAAATCAAGGGGTACATGCTTTCCATGACTGTCACGAAAAGTCTGCCTGTCAAGAGAGCTAATGAAAACACTGGGGACCATCTCAATACATCCCTCAATCATATCCACCAAAAATATCGCAAATATGTCACAAGCAAATTTCAAAATGATGTGTCAAATATTTGGTGCTTAGCAAACTTTGAGTAGTTTTTGATGTCATGTTCAATATGTCAACGTTTATTTCACTTCAAATCTTTAACTCATGTGTTGCCGAAATTGGGATTTAATTTTGTGGTATATACCTGTGGTAAATACAGAACTCTGTGCGCTCTTTCTGATAACCAAATCAGTTTTTTTCCAGAAACTCCCATCTAGATATCACACCCAAGCTTCATATGAAATTTGAAAAAGATTGGGCAAGAGATGCAGCCTGTAGATTCAAAAAGGATTGGGTGAGAGATGCAGCCTGTAGGATGTGCTAATGGAATTGTTGACAATTTATATGCCTAATCCAAGATGACTGCTGACTGCCATATTTTTCACTGAAATTCAGAAAAATATAAATTTTATAGTAAATTTCCTTTCTTATTATACCTACCGCAAATGTTTACTACAGGCTTGCACTACAGTGGAAGAACCTAACTCGGATAAAATACTCTCTATTTTAATCTTTCCCAAGATTTGGGAAAGAAAAGTGGTGTAAAAAGACCACGAAAAAATAAGCCAAAACTGGGTCGAACGCCATCAGTGCACACCCAGTATGGGACGCTCTTCCATAGTACAAATCCACGACTACCGTGAAACAGTGCGCAGTGTGTCAATTCGTCATTCTTTTGATTCCGACAACACAGGAGTTATGTGATCAGTGGGGAGGAAGGATTCTTACCCGAATAAGAAGACGGGAGGGCCTCCATGTAAACAATTGCGGTAGGTATAATAAGAAAGGAAATTTACTATAAAATTTATATTTCTTATCAACCTAACTCAATTGTTGACTACTACAAGCTGAATAGACAAAAGGATGGAGGGAATCACATAACCAACCCACACATAACTCAATAGCACTGGAACCGTGGACAGAGGAAGAGATCCCTAGGCCTATCAAACCATAGCATCACAAACATTAGAAAAGACAATGAAAGATGAGGCATACGGTGAAGTGCGACGCACAGACAGAAAGGGCAGTAACAGCACATAGCTGGAACTGACCCTGAAAAAAGCTGAAAGGCTGGGATAGACAACAGCCTGAGCCGAAGAAAGAGGGCCCCAAGGACCAAGGTCCTCTATCGGCTCCTGCAACTGTCGCAGATAAAAGGAGAATGTAGCTTTTCTCCAGTAGGCCGCCAGTATAACATCCGTCATCCGACAACATGACAGAGTTATTAAAAGAGGAAGACAATGCACGCACCTCGTGGCAGAAAAAACAATTAGTAATACAATACCCAGTAGCTAGACGAGCGGAAGCTGCACGAATAGCAAGACAAATCCATCGAGAAATGGATGCAGAAGAGATCTGGCATGTGAGAAAACGCATAGTCATCCAGGATAAAGGTGCGAACGCCCCCACCCCCCAGCACCCAAGAAAGTGACCATCTTGGAGTAAACTGCAAAGTCCTAGGCCTTTTCAAGGAAAAGAGCTGAACAAGCTTGGTGAGGCAAGGATGAGTGTCGAAACAATGCGGTACCACATATGAAAAAGGTCTTCGAAGCATGGACTTGTACCCATTGCTGGAGACCCCCAGAAACAAACATAAACCAGAAACTCTGCAAGCAGTGTGATCGAAGGAGTGAGAGAAGCAACAGAGTGATCGAAGGAGTGAGAGAAGCAACAGAGTGATCGCACACCATCGACAAAAGAACCTTCCACTTAGCCACAGAGGCTAAACCAGTGGAGTGAGTGCCTCCTTGAAGAAGAAAAGCAACTCCACTGCGTGTCTCGAAAAACCACTACGGTGGAGACAGGACCCGATAAAAGACATGTGCGAAGGCACAATGAAGTCGGGTCAACTTGAAACCTCCTCGGGCGACTTTGGCAAAGAAAGTCGCGATGTAGAGGGAGACATGCCGAAACTGCCGCTAACAGAGAGCGGAGCAGATTGACCCACACCCACTGAGGCAACGGGTGTGATCGAAAAGATTCGACAACTGCAGGTTCATATCTGGGAGAGAACCTGAGGCGGAATCCAAACCGGCAGGAAGGCGTAGCCGACAAGAGCGTCCCAAAAGGAGGGCCAGAGCGTCCACGGCGAAAGCCAGAGCATCTGGACACGGGGACACGAAAGAGTCCACCTGATGGTTCCAACGAGCCGCAAAGAGATCGATGGAACCCGCTATGTGGAGCATCCACTCGGAACGAGAACGCACCAAGGCGAGGGCAAAAGGAATTGCCCTAAAGGAACCGAACTGGAAATAACAGAGGTGAGAGCAGTAGAAGAAAAAGGTGAACTCAACAGAAACAGAAAGTAGAAGAACACCCTCAACTACGAGAGAAGGTGGCAGAAAAAAAACGGTGAGTACACGACAGAACCCTGACGGTCGACAGGGACCGAAAAAACAGAAATTCAGCCCTCAACAGAGTGAAGAAATCCTGTCCAGACAGTCCCTGATTGACACCTAACTCCAATAACAATAAAATTCATCAACCGAAAAATTCATTGTCGAATCGCGATGACACGATGTCGAAAACAAAACATTCACGAAAACAGAATAGTAAATAATATACAATGAGAATGTGGTTGAAAATATAAACGAGAATATATAAAACACAGTCCCGTTATTATATGATCTTCAGATCCATAATTCCAGTCGCAGGAAAACCATAATCGACGAGTTAAAATATCACTGTTACTGAGCAAGATGGCACACATGCACCACGTGTGCGGATAATCAAAAGAATGACGAATTGACGCACTGCACACTGTTTTACGGTAGTCGTGGATTTGTACTATGGAAGAGCGTCCCATACTGGGTGTGCTCCGATGGCGCTCGACCCAGTTTTGGCTTATTTTTTCGTGATGTTTTTACACCACTTTTCTTTCCCAAATCTTGGGAAAGATTAAAATAGAGAGTATTTTATCCGAGTTAGGTTCTTCCATTGTAGTGCAAGCCTGTAGTAAACAATTGAGGTAGGTTGATAAGAAATTCAATAGCTCCTCTCTAGACATCACACCAAACTACAAATGAAATTTGTAAAAGATTGGGTGAACGGCGGGGCCTGCAGGGTGTGCTAATGGCATTGTTGACAATTCATATGCCAAATCCAAGATGGCTGCTGGCGGCCATATTTTTCAACGAAATTGAGAAAAATATGACATATCCCATTTAGATATCACACCAAATCTACTTTTGGAATTTGAAAAAGATCATGTGAGAGATGTGGCCTGTAGGGTGTTCTAATGGAATTATTGACAATTTATATCCAAATCCAAGATGGATTGCTGGTGGCCATGTTTTTCAACAAAATTCAGAAATATTCGATAGTTCTCATCTAGACATCACACCAAAGCTACATATGAAATTAGAAAAAGATTGGGTAAGAGATGCGGCCTGTAGGGTGTGCCATTTATTTATTGGTGTTTAAGGTCACATACTTATGCACAATGGCTAATCGTGACCGTGACAGTTTTACGGGTGGAGGAAGCCGGAGTACCCAGAGAGAACCACCAAGCATCAACAAGCAACTGTCAGCTCCTCAACATTCTCTGTTCAAGCTCCACTCAAGCAGGGTTACAGCAGTTGAAGACGAGCACCATCGATGTGCAGTACACCTTAGTACATGGCATCATCGTGCCCCCATGTAGGCAAATGGGATAAAGTGCCTTGCTCAAGGATAGAAGTCCAATAATCTACCACTGTGCTCCCACAGGGTGTGCTAATGGAATTGTTGAAAATTTATATGATAAATCTAAGACAGCCGTTGGCAACCATGTTTTTTTAACGAAATTTGAAAAAAATTTGATAGCTGCCAACTAGACATTGGCCCAAGCCCCATATGAAATTTGGGACTGATCGGGTGAGAGCTGCGACCTGTACAGTGTGCAAATGCAATTGTTGACAAATCTAAGCTGGCCACTGGCGACTATGTTTTTCAATGAAATTTGAAAAAAATTGATAGCTCCCATCTAGACATTGCCCCCAAGCTCCATATGAAATTTGGGACTGATCTGGTGAGAGCTGTGGCCTGTGCAGTGTGCGAATGTAATTGTTGACAAATCTGAGCTGGCCACTGGCAGCCATGTTTTTAAACAGAAATTCGGAAAAATTCGATAGAACCCATCTAGATATTGTCCCAAAGCCACATATGAAATTTGGGCTGATCGGGTGAGAGCTGCGGCCTATAAGGTGTGCTAACGGAATTATTGGACAATTTACATCCAAATCCAAGATGGCCACTGGCGGCCATGTTTTTCAATGGAATTTGGAAAAATTTGTTACCTCCCATCTAGACATTGTCCCAAAGCCATGTATGAAATTTAGAACTGATCGGGAGAGAGCTGCGGTCTGTAGGGTGTGTTAAAGGAATTGTGGACAGACAGAGAAACAGACGGATTGATGGATAGATGTCAGATTGCAACCCATCCCAATAGCTCATACTTGGCATTGTTAAGTTGAGCTAAAAATACAGTTCATCATCATCATTGATCTCTATTGCTGGAATGCTCACCAGTCGCATACAGAAAAGTGTCTCAGGTGTTGTCATCTTGGGAGGCAATTGTTGCTATAAATAAACAATGCTCAACAAAAATAAATTTTCTCATAAGTTTTCAAGTTTCCAACACTTCCAAATTGTAGAT
This sequence comes from Pictodentalium vernedei, assembly GCA_031216915.1. Classification (NCBI taxonomy): domain Eukaryota; kingdom Metazoa; phylum Mollusca; class Scaphopoda; order Dentaliida; family Dentaliidae; genus Pictodentalium; species Pictodentalium vernedei. The sequence goes on along the minus strand of CM062296.1, from coordinate 276,137,772 downwards.
TGCTTGTTAAATAATATACTTATATGTTTGTGAAAAATGAATATGTTCATGATGTCCACAATTTTTTCCACAGCAATGCAAATTGAATGTTTAAATCATATTTTGGTTATTACTGACAGAAAAAAGTGTCAGTATTGGAAAGTCAATAACGCTTACATTTGACGTTTGATGAAGTGAAAGCTGTTATGCTGTGACTGTAGTAACAGGATAACAGCTTTCACATCATCAATGGGAGGAGTTAGTACATTGATTGACTTGAGGCCATCTTGAGGGGGCGGGGTAGCAAATTAAGTTGGGATGTTTTTTTGCTGACGTGCCAGCAACCCAGGTGTATAGAGATCAGTGTATCATCATTTAATGAGTTTCAGAAATTGTTTCCTCCAACAAAACAAAACACATAAATAAAGGAGCTGCTAATAGTGAAACTGAATTTTGTTTAACGGGCAAAGTGCTGGAAGCCAATATTTGGGCTTTATTCTGAAGTGCAGGTACTGCAACTTAGAGGCTTCATATTATATAGAGGTGCTTCTTAACATCTTTTAACCCTTTACCTAACATGAAAAGCAGACAACACCTGCAAATAAAATTCTTGAATAACTAATTTTTTTGACTTTCTGCATCAAAACCATAGCTTATGACCCCTTGTTGAAATGAGCTCAACGATCCAATGAAGGGTCATAAGACATGGTTTTGAAACAAAAAATGAAAATTTAATGGTGATTTTTGTGAAGAGCATTGGCCGGTTTATGTTGGGTAAAGGGTTAAGTAAAATTATTCAGTCTATATGGATTTACCAGGTCAAAATTCATGGGAGAGTGCCGAAAGGCACTTTGCCATGAATTGTAACAAGGCCGAGATACGTGAACAAATTTGTGTGACCAAAAACAATGTAGTACTCTACCAGGTAAGAAAACACAGGTAGATTGATCACTTTAGAAGCAGTTTGCTCAGAGATCAAATTCTAATGGGAATAATAAACAGAAACTTCCTTTTCATGAAATTCATAAATGAACATTTTTATATTGTGAGTGTAAAATTAGCAACAAATAAATAAATCTTGTTTTCTAAGTATATGTGTACCATGTTTTGTTCTATTTTTGAGATACAGATTGAAGTTCTGACTGGAAGAGATACTTTAGACATTTCAGTGTGTTCTTTACATATGGAACCACCTAGAAAAAATGCACATGGAACCACCTACGAGTATTCTACAGGGAGATGAGTTTTTTGATGAAAGAACCACCTATGAGTATTCTACAGGGAGATGAGTTTTTTGATGAATGTATTCATTCATTTCCTAAAAAGTGAATAGAGAACATAATCCTACTGCACAGTTGATGTTCTGAATTTCAGATCCTTTTTCTTGTTTTTTTAGTTCCACTGATACACTGACACAAATGCGATGTTTACCTTTGTATCAGCATGGGAACAACAGCTTTGAGTATCTTTGTCTTCACTACTGAAATGATATTATGAAATACAATGAATGTGGACTTGTTTGTGTATTTTTGCCCCTGTGCAAAGATAGGAATGGGGAGTGCAGGGATGTGTGACACCACCCCAATAATTTTTCCAATCCGGACATTTTCGTGTAGCTTGGAGTCATGCATATCTATTCACCCTTGCCTTTAAATCATGTACTATCTTAAATAATCTATTAATTGAAAACAGAATGTTTTCATTTTTGGAATTCACTCAAAAAAAAAAATTTCTGCAATCCAGTAGAAGTATTTCCATTACTTTCTTAAATCCGGCACCTCATGCTGCAACACTTAACTAACTAACCCTATGCATTTTTACAGTCTTAGTGAGTGTATATTTTCATGTAGTGTGTGATAGGGCAGTTACCAATTTTTTTTTTACCAGAAAAGTGTGACTAACCCTGTGCATTGAACAGGGTTAGTCACACTTTCTGGTTCTAAAAATTTGTTTAACTGAGTAACTAACCCTGTGCACTGTACAGTCTTAGTGTAAGTCTCATTTAAATCAACTCTTTACCCAACGTAACTGCCAAAACTAGTCTGTAGTATTGAAACTCAGCTTAAGACCTCGCACTGTTTTTTACAGTGAATTCCAAAAATGAAAACATATTCTATATTCAATTAATAGCTTGTTCTTATATGACTAGAGTTTGTAGTTGGACGTTTGTCACACATACAATTGGTCATACAAATGGACAAATATGATACCAGATTTGGGCATTCCAAGAAGTCTTCAGATTTCTGACTATAATACTGACTAATATTCCAATCATATTATCAAGGCATGCCGTCAATGAAAGCATGCCTTGATGATGTAAATGGAATATTTGATGAGTTGGGACTTTACACCCCCCCCCCCAAACAGTCACCTTTGTTATGCCCCTGCCCTTGCTAGAGAAATGTTATGAGATACAAATAATGGTGGCTATATCTTAGTGCATCATAACTTTGGCTAATGATATGCTGTAATGCAATATAACAAGTGGCAACAACATGTTTGAGCATTTTATCCTTTGCTAGTGAAATGTTATGAGGAACAATGAACATTTAAGTGCATCTTGCCTTTACTACTGATCATGATAATTGGAAGAATGCCAACTTATTTTTTAAAGGTGATCTGTAACATGAGTATTTCTGTCAATGCTATCATCATAACAGCAAGGGGAGCCTTAGTTTAGCAAGAATTGTGTTCATAAATAATTGTTTTGTTACAATTTATTGGCAAGTGCCTGCTTGATTCTCTCCTACAAATTATAACAACAATGTTACATTAAAAAAAATACATTGAAGCAATCAACAATCAGGTGCATACAGTCTAAAGTACTAAAACACCTTTCAATTTTGTGACGATGCTAGCTTCTGGCACTCAACCAATTATCAAAATTTTCAACAAAGCCATATCAGGTGACCCCTCATTTCAACAAACTGTATGTGCTTGTTCCAATGAGGGGTGGTCACATGATATTGTCTTGTTGACATTTTTTTGAAAAATAATCTTTTTTCAACTTCTCAATTTGCAAATTACGTCGGCGAATGCAGCTGATTTGTTAGGAAAAGGGTCAAGTAAAACAACAAATGGGGACATCTTATTGTGCCTTTCCCTTTCATAGTGTAATACAATGAGATACAATACTATTATGACATACATTATAACTTCTTTACAATTATACATTAACCCTTTCCCAATGCAGACGATATCAAAATTTATTATTTTAAATATCATTTTTTTAAATTTTCCCACAAATTTCAACAAAACCATATCGTGTGACCCCTCACTGGAATGAGCTCAAATAGCTCATTCCAAAGAGGAGTCACATGATATGGTTTTGTTGAAATGTTTTGAAAAATATTATTTTTTCAGCTGCTGAATTTGCATATTACACGGGCAGATGTGGCCGATTTGTTGGGAAAGGGGTTAATATAGAATACAGTTGTCTGTATCTGAAAATATGTTCTATGTTATATCATTATATCGGGGGCGCGGTGGCTCAGTTGGTAGAGGTGCAGGCTGCAAGCCGAGAGGTCCTCAGTTCGAATTCCACCTGCGGCAACCGCATTGTCCTTGGGCAAGACACTTCACCCCCATTGCCCATGTGGGGGCACGGTGACGCTGTGTACTAAGGCGTACTCACATCGATGGTGCACCTGTCTTCAACCATGCTAACCCTGCTTGTGTGGAGTATGTTGGGGAGCTGACAGTTGCTCGCCGTTGCTTGGTGGTTCTCTCCGGGTACTCCGGCTTCCTCCACCCGTAAAACTGTCACGGTCATGGTTGGCCATTGTGCAGAAATATGTGGAAATATGTGACCTTAAACACCAATAAATAAATAAATAAACAAATATCATTATATCACCTTTTCATGACACACACACCATCACCAACACATTGTTATATCTCATTTTTCAGGACAATCTTTCATCACTTCATGACTGCACTGATCAACAGTTTGTATATGTACAATGATATGTAGCTGAAGGTAACTTAACAAATAACTATTATTAATTGTTTTTAATTGAAAGTGTTTTCCACCCCTAATACCTTTTTTCATCATATACCATACAACTGTTAATTTAAAAATGATCATATTCCCAAATTCATTCAATTTGTGAATGGGTTAATCAATATGGCACTTGTGGCATCGCGGAAGGATAAAACACGTGGCCTGTGACTTCGATTTATCCTTCCACGCTGGCACTCATGCCATATTGATTAACCCACTCACACATGTGTGTCATTCTGTGTACATCTTGGCCTTTGCTACTGAAATGTTAATTGGAAGAGCGCTAAATAATTTTTCACAAAGGTGTTGGGCAATTAAAAAAAGATTCTTGTTCTCAGGTACCTCCCTCATCATTGAAAGTCTGCCTGGTCACTCATTTTTACCTGGAGATCCCTTCAATGATACTATTTTGCACTTGTAAGACTAAAAATTTGACCAACTATATTTTGATTGACAGAGCTTACTAATATATAGTTGGTTAAATTTGAAGCTACAGTGTTGGAAATTTTCACTGCTTCTTTCTCAGTCTAATGTAAGGAATGTAAGGAATTAAATGAATAATTCCAACTATTTTCAGGGCTGTTTTGTAGATTAACGAATGTGAAAAAATAAAATAAAACAAATAAAATAAACCTACCTCCTCCCTTCCTCGTCATAAAATCACCTGAGAAACAATCCATTTTTTTAATAGGTCTTATTAATTAATTTCAGGGTGAGAAATTTTTACTGCTGAAAATATTGCATTTTACACAGAATAGTGTAAGGAGTTAAACTAAACTCCCTGACCCATAAGCATGTTCGAAGTAGCCTTTAAGGTATTGTGGGACAGAAAAGTTTTCAAAGTCAAAAGAGTGAAAAGGGGAGGGGGGGGGGGGGGGGGGGCAGATTCAAGTTTGTTCAAATCGGCCCCCTGGATTCATATTTGGCATATTTGGGCTCACTATAGAAGCCCGAATTTGAACTTAGTGCATTTCAGGCAAATTTGTTAAAAAATCTTCTCCAGATCCAGCAGGCAGAATCTTATTTGGTTTGCAACATTGTGGGGTGGATCTGATTCAAGTTGGTACAAATCGGCCCCCTGGGTTCATATTTGGGCTCAGTATGGGAGCCCGAATTCAAACTTAGTGCATTTCAGGCAAATTTCTTTAAAAATCTTCTTCTCAAGATCCAGCAGGCAGAATCTTTTGATATTTGGTATGCAACATTGTGGGGTGGATCTGATTCAAGTTAGTTCAAATTGGCCCCCTGGATTCACATTTGGGCTCAGTATAGAAGCCCAAATTTGAACTTAGTGCATTTCAGGCAAATTTCTTAAAAAATCTTCTTCTCCAGATCCAACAGGCAGAATCTTTTGATATTTGGTATGCAACATTGTGGGATGGATCTGATTCAAGTTTGTTCAAATCGGCCCCCTGGATTCATATTTGGGCTCACTATAGAAGCTCGAATTCGAACTTAGTGCATTTCAGGCAAATTTCTTAAAAAATCCTCTTCTCCAGATCCAGCAGGCAGAATCTTTTGATATTTGGTATGCAACATTGTGGGGAGGATCTGATTCAAGTTTGTTCAAATCGCCCCCCTGGGTTCATATTTGGGCTCAGTGTAGGCAAATTTCTTTTAAAATCTTCTTCTCAAGATCTAGCAGGCAGAATCTTTTGATATTGGGTATGCAGCATGCTTAGGGGGTGAGATTCAAGTTTGTTCAAGCCAAGTCCCTGGGTTCATATTTGGGCTCACTGCGGTAGCCCGAATTATAACTTAGTTCAAAATGAGGAATTTTCTTTAAAAATCTTCTTCTTCAGATCCAGCAGTCGGAATGTTTTGATATTTGGTATGCAGCATCCTTAGGTGGGTGAGATTCAAGTTTGTTCAAGCCATGTCCCTAGGTCCATATTTGGGCTCACTACGGGAGCCCGAATGATAACTTAGTTCAAAATGAGGAATTTTCTTTAAAAATCTTCTTCTTCAGATCTAGCAGTCAGAATGTTTTAATATTTGGTATACAGCATCCTTAGGGGGTGAGATTCAAGTTTGTTCAAGCCATGTCCCTAGGTCCATATTTGGGCTCACTGTGGGAGCTTGAATTGTAACTTAGTTCGAAATGAGGAATTTTGTTAAAAAATCTTCTTCAGATCCAGCAGTCGGAATGTTTTGATATGTGGTGTGCAGCATCCTTAGGGGGGTTGGGGGGGGGGGGGGGGGTTGGGTGGGATTCAAGTTTGTTAAAGCCAAGTCCCTGGGTCCATATTTGGGGTCCCTGTGGGGGGCCCAATTATAACTTAGACAATATGAGGAATTTTTCTTTAAAAATCTTCTTCTTCAGATCTAGCAGTCAGAATGTTTTAATATTTCGTATACAGCATCCTTAGGAGGGTGAGATTCAAGTTTGTTCAAGCCATGTCCCTAGGTCCATATTTGGGCTCACTGTGGGAGCTTGAATTGTAACTTAGTTCAAAATGAGGAATTTTGTTAAAAAATCTTCTTCAGATCCAGCAGTCGGAATGTTTTGATATGTGGTGTGCAGCATCCTTAGGGGGGTGAGATTCAAGTTTGTTAAAGCCAAGTCCCTGGGTCCATATTGGGGTCCCTGTGGGTGCCCGAATTATAACTTAGTCAATATGAGGAATTTTTCTTTAAAAATCTTCTTCAGATTTAGCAGTCAGAATGCTTTGATATTTGGCATGCAGCATCCCTAGGGGGTGAGATTCAAGTTTGTTCAAGCCAAGTCCCTTGGTTCATATTTGGGCTCACTGTGGGAGCCCGAATGATAACTTAGTTCAAAATGAAGAGTTTTCTTTAAAAATCTTCTTCTTCAGATCCAGCAGATGAATGCTTTTGATATTTGGTATGCAGCATCCTTAGGGGGGTAAGATTAAAGTTTGTTCAAGCCATGTCCCTAGTTCCATAAAATTTGTCTCTCATGACTTCATTCCTTTGTAGGCTGATGAACCATGTCTAACTGAATGTGACCCCAAATACTTCTTTGAACCAATTTGGCCGGTGAGCGATTAAGGCTCCTTGGGGCCTCTTGTTTAATAGACCTTATTAACTGGTTGAGGGGTGGATTATTTTTGGTGGTATGAAATAAATTTATATAAGCAAAATATAGTTGGTGTTTGACTGAACCGTGATGGCTATGCGACCCCAAAACCCGAAAAACCTTTAGCACAGTCTGCAGGTCGTATTTATGAAGGGATTTCAGTGTAACTTAGCAGAATGACTCTGTATAATGTCTAGATGAGAACGTCCCCTTTTGGTAGTGATTGGTCAACCGCGAGGGGTACACGAGCCCAAAACCAAAAAACCTTTAGCACAGTCTACAGGTCATATTTATGAGTGGATTTCATTGTAACTTGGTAGGATGACTCCGTATGATGTCAAGATGAAAACCTCCCCTTTTGGTCACGATCGGTCAACTGTGATGGCTGCGCAGGCCCAAAACCCGAAAACCTTTAGCAAGGCTATCAACACCTTTCAATACTTTGAACATGCCTTTAGCACAGTCATCAGAAATTAGCACAGTTTACAGGTCGGTTTTATGAAGGGATTCTATTGTAACTTTGTAGGATGACTGTGTATAATGTCTAGATGAGAATGTCCTATTCTGGTCAGGTTCAGTCAAACGTGATGGCCGCATTACCTAGATTCCTTCAGCACAGTCTACAGCTTTACAGTCTTCAGTGTACTGCAAGTTCAACTTTGCCTTTGTAGATGAAAATGCTATGATACTAGGGAAGGGTCAACATGTGCAGCTTTGTGCCAAAATTAAAATGCTGTTATGAAATACAATCAATGGTGGCAAAATCTTTGCCTTTGTGAGTGAAGTAATATTTACCATCCTGGCTGGAGAAATTCACGCATTTGAACAACCTGACAGCATGCAGGGAGTAACATCAAGCCCCAGAGGCTTGATATGAACACACTTATAAATCACCTTCCAAAGATGAGAAAACACGGAAGCACATGGAGCAGTGGTTTGGAAGGAGATTTTTGTTTGTAATGTTTTCTTCATTAAACTTGGAAGCCCAGTCTTAACAACCTTGTAGACTTGTTGATCATACAGTAGTCACCATGGACTGGTCATAATCCATGTGTGGCAGTGATGTCCACGCCTGCATTTACCAGGCAATAAAAATTATCATTAGCAAAATTTTAATTAATGAAGCACCGGGTTGCACCCGGTGCTTCATTAATTCAATTTCTGATGATTATTCCTATAATTAGTGTTCAAAATCTAATATTATTGTATCCATGGAAATATTGCCCACCCATGGAAATGGACCAGTCCACAGTGGCCATACTGTACTTACAAAGATGTTATATATCAATCATGGAAGCTGTTTGCTTTTTATCTTAGAAATGATTTTCAGTTGTGATGGGTGGTATCATCAATGACAAAAATTGGAAGTGTAAAATAGTTTGTGGTTTGATCGTGGTTTGTAGTAATCTGTCCAGGTATTTGTAAAATTTGAGTTGAATCTGGTATCAATTTACCAAGCACAACTATGACACGATACTTGCTAAAATACTATTTCTTGAATGACTAAAGATTTTACTTTTTTACCTCAAAATGTAACATATGGCCCCATCCTTGGAACAAGCACATTCCAATGTCACAGGAGCTATATTTTGGAAGCCAAAATTAAATGAAAGTGTCAATGACACTGTAGCTCAACTTGACAAACTTGAACTTTGTAAGTTATAAGTGAATTGGCAAAACTGAAGATCAATGGTTCCAATGTTATTTGGTGAAACTTCAACATAACAGCATTGTGTGTGAACAGCATCAGAGCAATCCATGCATTTTTTAATGTATTCTAAAGGGCTGGCTAAAGGAACAAGCCAAGACCAATACTGGGTCTGGACCTGCGTCGCTGCATGCAAAGTATCGGCAAACAGGAAGTGGCTGCATGGCAGATCTGAAAATTAGATACTCGATACAACTCATCATTATGAAACAGCAGACCAAATATAAAATCATTCCCTTTCATAGAAGCCAAGAAAACTTTGACGGAAGAAGTGTTTCAGATGGACTGATGGACGGACAGATGTACTGGTGGATGGACGGACGGAGTCGAGGGGTTACTAGACCTGCTCTGCCGCTGGCGACGCAGGTAAAAATGTTGACACACAAATGCAGTAAGTTTAAAGGTCATTGTAAATGGCAACTTTTTTCACAGAAATGAATGCTAATCGATAGCTCTTATCAAGAGGTCTTGCCTAATGAGCACACCAAGTTCCAAGCACACAGCACTAAATTTAAAGGTCAGTGCTAACAGCAAGAGTTTTTGACGGATATGAAAAGAAAATTGATAGCTTCTATCTTGGTTACCCTGAATGAGCATACCAAGTTTCAAAACAACCTGATAATGAATGCACCCTCTGAGGCATGCCAATAGAAAATGTTCATGCACAATTGCACTAAGTTTGAAGGTCATTGCTTGTGGCAATGGGGTTTTGGGGCGGGGGGTTTCTTTTTTTTATGGAAATTCATAAATATGCCCTGTAGGGAGGGCAAAAGGGATAAGATGTTGCACAAATGCAATAAGTTCAAAGGTTGGTGCTAACTACAATGCTTTTTGATAGAAATGAAAGAAAATCAATAACTCCCATCTAGAGGTCATCCCGAACATGCATACCAAGTTTCAGAGCAATCTCTTCATAAATGTGTCCTATTGAGCGTACCAAATGAATATGTTGATGCACAAATGCACCAAGTTCAAAGAACGTTGATAAGTCAAATTTGAGCTTATGCCATGGCCAGTCGCCCGTCTGGCCATCTGTCCATCCTGTCCGTCAACAATTCAATACGGCTCGGGCTAGAGGCCGTATTTATGAACCGATCTTTACGAAATTTCTTGGGTACCTTTGTTATGACCGTGGGACGAGAACAAGTGTTTTGGGGTCTGATCCAAAATTCAAGTTGGCCGCTGGCAGCCATTTTGTACAAAATTAGGTGCAATCAGATTTTTGCGCAGAACTTCCATATGAAAGCTCTGATTTGAATAATTTTTTTGTGTGAATGTTTAGTACCATGGGATACAACACATATAATACGGGTTTTTTCTCGTTTGTAAATTATGCAAATCAGACTAACTTTGATGTATTTAGTGTTACTTTCAGCACTGTAAGTGCAAATGCCAATACGGCTTGGGCTAGAAGCTGTATTTATGAACCGATCTTTCTGAAACTTCTTGGGTACCTTTGGTATCACCGTGGGATGAGAACGAGTGTTTTTGGGTCCGGTCCAAAATTCAAGATGGCTGATGGCAGCCATTTTGTACAAAATTAGGTGCAATCAGATTTTTGCGCAGAACTTCCATATGAAAGCGCTGATTTGAATAATTTTGTGTGTGAATGTTTAGTACTATGGGATACATCACATATAATACAGGTTTTTTCTCGTGCAGAAATTATGCAAATTAGATGAACTTTTGATTTTTTCAGTGCTACTTACACACAGTGAGTACACATGTCAATACAGCTCGGGGCTAGAGTCTGTATTTATGAACCGATTTTCACGAAACATCTTGGGTACCTTTGTTATCACCTTGGGACGAGAACGAGTGTTTCTGGGTGCAGCCCAAAATTCAAGATGGCTGCCAGTGGCCATTTTGTACCGAAATTAGGTCTAATCAGTTTTTTGTGCACAACTTCTATACGGCTCAGGCTAGAGGCCATTTTTATGAACCAATCTTTACGAAACTTCTTGGGTACCTTTGTTATCACAGTGGGATGAGAATGAGTGTTTTTGGGTGTGGTCCGAAATTAGGTCCAATCAGTTTTTTGTCACAACTTCTATACAGCTCGTATTTATGAACTGATCTTCACGAAACTTCTTGAGTACCTTTGTTATCACCTTGGGACAGGAACGAGTGTGTTTTGAGGTGCCTTTCCTATCACTGTGCTATGAGAACAAATATTTTGGGGTTCAGTCAGACCCACTCTGGAACTCAAAGATTTCTTTTCTAGTTTAGCATCTGTCTGTCACCCACCTTTACAAAACATTTGTTACAGGCTACGGTCAGTATTTATGTACAGACCATTACAATACTTTATATGTACCTTTGTTATCAGGTCATTACCTAGATGTTTGTCTTTGCTGTGTCACATACTATACATGTACGTGTCTTAACAAGTTGTGCTACAGTGACACTGACACTTTCATTTTGATGAACTTGAACCCAGTTTCAAAGCAATCCATTCATAAATGTGCCCTGTAGGACATGCCAAAGGAATATGTTGATGCACAAATGCACTAATTTTAAAGGTCATTGCTGATGGCAATGTTTTTGGACAGAAATGGAAGAAAATCGATATCTCACATTTGGAGGTTACCCCAAACATGCATATCAAGGTTCAAACTCATCTATTCATAAATTCTCCCTGCAGGGCTTGGCAATGGAAAATGTTGATGCACAAATTCAGTGAGTTCAAAAGTCATTGCTAACGGCAACATTCAGCAATGTTTTTTGAGAGAAATGAAAGAAAATCAAACGCTTCATTCTAGAGGTTGCTCCAAACAAGCACTCCATGTTTCAAAGCATTCAAATTGTAAACATGAACAGTGTAGTGTTCCAAAGGAAATTGTTGGCAGACAAAATGGCAAAGTTGAATGAAAGTCATTGCTAATGGAAACATTTTTTGATGGAAATGAAAGAAAATCTCTCATCTAGAAGTCACCCAAAACAAGCTTACCAAGTTTCAAACTCATCCATACATAAATGCACCCTGCAGAGCATGCCAAACAAAGATGTTGATGCAAAAATGGCAAAGTTCAAAGATTATTGCTAACTGCAAGGTTTCTCGACGAAAATGAAAGAAGATCAATAGCTCGCATCTAAAAGTTACTCCAAACCAGCAACAATATTTCATAGCAATCAAACCATGAATGTGACCTGTGCAGTGTGCCATAGGAAATTGTCATGCACAAAAGGGTAAGGTTGAAGGTTGTTGCTAACAGCAACTTTTTTGACAGGAATGAAAGAAGCTCCCATCTGGTGGTTAACCCAAAAAACATACCAAGTTTCAAAGTGATCCATTCATGAATGTACCTTGTAGGGCGTGCCAAAGTAAATGCTCCTGCACAAATGCACTAAGTTTGAAGGTTGTTGCTAACAGAAACGTTTTTGATGAAAATGGAAGAAAATCGATAGCTCCCATCTAGAGGTCTCTCCGAATAAGCATGCCAAGTTTCAAAGCGATTCAATAAATGCGACCTGTGCAGTGTGCCAAAGGAAAATGTTGACGTCCAAACAGATAAGTAGAATGTCATTGCTAATGGCAATGTTTCTTGGTGGAAATGGAATAAAATCAAAAGCTCTCATCTTGAGATAAGCCCAAACAATCGTTCTTAGATTCAAAGTGATCCAATCATGAATGCATCCTGCAGGGCATGCCAAAAGAAAATATTGATGCATAGATCTACAAAGTTCAAAGGTCAAGATAACAGCAATATTTTTGAATAGAAATGAAAGAAAATTGATAGTGCCTATCTAGAGGTATTCCCAAACATGCACACCAAGTTTGAAAGTGATCCAATGATAAATTAGACCTGTGCAGTGTGCCAAAGGAAATTGTCGATGTACAAAACGGATAAGTTAAAACATTGTTGCTAACAGCAACATTTCTCAACGGAAATGAAAGAAAACCAATAGAGCCCATTTAGAGGTCACCCCAAACAAGCATACCAAGTTTTAAAGCAATCCACTCATGAATGCACCCTGCACATCATGCCAAAGGAAAAACTGATGCACAAAGTTCAAAAGTCATTGCTAACGGCAACGTTTTTGTTGGATTGGAAAGAATATCAATATCTCCCATCTAGATACCATCCAGAACACTCATACCAAGTTTAAATGCGACCTGTGCAGTGTGCCAAAGGAAATTGTACAAAATGGATAAGTTGAACGTTGTTTCTAACGGCAACGTTTCTCAACAGAAATGAAAGAAAGTGGATAGCTCCCATCTGGAGGACACCCCAAACAAGCATATCAAGTTTCAAAGCAATTCATTCATAAATGTTGCCTGTAGGGCATGCCAAAGGAATATATTCATGCACAAATGCATTAAGTTCAAAAGTTATTGCTGACGGCAACATTTTTTGACTGAAATGGAAGAAAATCAATAAAGAATAGCTCCCATCCAGAGGTCACCCCAAACAAGCATACCGCGTTTCAAAGTGATCCAATCATAAATGTGCCCTATAGGGCATGCCAAAGGAATATATTGATGCTTAACTAAACCAGGTTCAAAGGTTGTTGCCAACATTTTTCAATGGAAATATAAGAAAATCGATAGCTCCCCCAAGACATGTGTACCAAGTTTCAAAGTGATCTGATCATAAATGCGACCTGTGCCAAAGGAAATTCTGTACATATGTATGTACATACAGACTAGAAGTAACGGCAGTAGCTCAGTTTGACTTCCTTTGGCACTTCATCAAGTTGAGCTAAAAAATAAAATCTGAAAGGTGATTTTTTGTAACTAGTGGGGACCGGATATAGCTGTTACAATAAGTAGAGGGTTAAAAATGAAATTTTTGATCTATCGATTGATGTTATTCTTTTTTTATGCTATCACTTTAGACAAATTTCAAAATTATTATTATCTTTGATGGTTTGGGTGTCGGATGGGGAAATCTCACCCGAGGGTTGAGATATTTATGTCAACACAAGATTTGCCAACTGTCTGGCATTAATTTCTCACCCAAGGTGAAATTTTCCCATCCACCCATCCAATACCCAAAATGCATCAGGGATTATTTTTAAAATATGATATCATTTGGGTTTCAAAGACTGGTCATGTGCCACCCAATCTACCGGAAGGTAAGTTGGTCATCAATAAAATCTAATTTCATATTCTGAAAGAGTGACAAAAGTTCAGTATTTTCCTAAGGTACATGTTGGGAAAATGAATAACACTTTGCATGAAGACAGGATTAAGGCATTGAAGTGATCACTGAGCTCAAGATGGTGACTTTTACATGACGTGATGTTAGGTTGTTGGGATGGAATATGTCTGTCTCAGCCAGGTGTCTCAACTGGTATATATATATATGACAGCAAGTGGGAGGTGGGAGAAAAATAAATAGAGGTCATCTATACTGTTTTAGTGAATATCTGGAATTATCTCAGGAGTGTGGACCTGAAACTTTTATTTTTCACGAGTGCTTGCTCACTAAAACAGCGGAGATTTTCTTTTTATTATATGCTACGTGACATTTTACTGCACAATATTCAGCCCAATTCGACTGCAAACAGTTTCAAGACAAAAATAAAATGCTGCAGATCGTTCCTTCAAGGCGACGTCATGCGCCGAAGTGTAACTACATTTAGGAAGCTACTGAAAAAATTCATCGTGTGGACCTCAAAATATTATTTTTAACATGAGCAAGTGCTCATGAAAAACAAAACTTTCAGGTCCTCACTCATGAGATAATTCCAGATACTGATTAAAATAAAGTTGGTTGATCTTTTTCATTATATGCTACAAGACATTTTATTGCACAATATTCAGCTCAATTTGATCCCAAATGCATACGTTTCAAAACAATAACAAGGATCAGCTGATCGTTCCTTCAAAGCAACGTGATGTGGCATAGCGTTACATCATTTAGGAAGCTACTGAGAGATATTCCTCAATATCCACCGAGTCCATGGATATCGAGAAATATCTTTTAGATAATTTGTGATAATTCAAAGGCTTGCATATAGTGAAGATGCAGAACTTCAATCATACTGTACCTTGAATAAATCACCAAACTGGGCTGATGTATTTTTTACACAAAGTTGCATAGATCCAAAGTCACCAGCTCCAAATGAGATATTTATTTGTTCTTTCTTTACTGAACACCAAATTCTTAGAGAACTTTGAGAATTATGTCATGGTTCCCATTTGTATCTGGCAACAATAAATTATGTCTCCCAGATGTCATTTGTATGACAAATTTCCTTTATTATTGTTGAGTATTTCATCCATATGTCTCTCATAATTTGGGGAAAATGCTAGATTTTGCAGACATTAAGCACTATGAATTTGGACTAACTAAAGGCTGGTACAATATCATGTACTGAGTTAAGGTTTTTAATTGAATGTACAGAACAGTCACAGTGGATTGGTCGTAATCCACACATCGGTAGTGATGTCCACACATGCATTTATCAGATAATAAAAATAATCAGCACGAAAATTTTAATCAGTGAAGCACCAGGTTGTACCCGATGCTTCATTAATGAAAGGTTTGATGATTATTCCTATAATTAGTGTTTGGAATCTAATATTATTGCGTTCAAGGAAATATTGACTACCCATGGAAAGTGACTCGTCAACGGCGACTCTACTGTAGCAACTGAAAGCTGGTAGTTCTTTGAGTCTGTCTGACTCTACAATGAAGGGAGTCATAACTTCCTGATTTCTGAACTTCTTAAATCCAGTCCAGTAAATTTTTGTAAATCATTCAGAAATTCCTCAGCTACAGGGAGCAACAATAATGCCTTCTTCTTGGGAAACGTTTTCTTTCTGAGAGATCAGCTTCTGTGTACATCCATCAGCTGTTGGAGGTCCTGAAAAATAAAAGTGAATATGAATGTCCTATTTTCTTTTCCAAAAACAGATGAACATTTTGATTCAGCAGTCCTGATATCAAAATTTCAAGTGGCAAATGTTTCCCATTATGCAATGAGGAATGTAACCAATTCAATCTTGTTTCACAGAGCTTGTGAGCTCTGTCAAACAAGACTGAATTGGTTAAATTCCTAGTTCCATTATGGGAAATATGTTCTGTTTGAAATTTTGGTATTTTTGAC
This sequence comes from Pictodentalium vernedei, assembly GCA_031216915.1. Classification (NCBI taxonomy): domain Eukaryota; kingdom Metazoa; phylum Mollusca; class Scaphopoda; order Dentaliida; family Dentaliidae; genus Pictodentalium; species Pictodentalium vernedei. The sequence continues at coordinate 276,121,983 of CM062296.1, read as the reverse complement.
ATAGGTGTGTAGAAGGTTAATGAATGAATCTCAATCCTCTATAGATGGCAGCTAATAAGAACCGATATAAAAACCGTTAGGGTTTTTTTGTTGTTGATAAAAGACATTCCTCAAACAATTAACTGGTAGAGTGTTGGAAGTCCATATTTGGGCTTCATTTTGAACCGCAGGTACTGCAGCTTAAAGGCTTTATACTCTGTGGACAGGCTTCATATTATCTTTGAAATGAACGTATTTAGTCTGTGATTTAGTCTAAACAATATTTTCATTTGGCAAAACTAAACTCTTACCTATTACATACACTGACAATCTGATATGAACAGTAATATAAAATACAAAAAGAAATATTGAAAGTAAACACAATAAAAGAACAGGATTCAATAGCAAGCTTTAAGCTTTTGTAAGTGGTCTCCTGTATTGATTTTGCCTTGTTACAATTTATGGGAGAGTGCCCGTAGGCACTCTCCCATAAATTGTTACAAAGCAAAAACATGTGAACCAATTCTGATGACCAAAAATATTTTAGCACTTTAGCAGTTAATGGATGAACCTTCAATGATATTTAGGCTACCCTAGCCTAACCTCCCATAAGAACTAGAGGTGCTAATCATATAAGACCGATTTTCTGGAAATAATGGCTTGAGAGAGTAATTATAAGTTGGTTACCATGATAAAAATATATACCTGACACTATTTAAGAACAATAATGTTTTTACCTGCTGATGTCAGTTTTCCTGGTGAAAACTGGCAGTGAAACACCAATATTTTGTTTTCTATGAGAAAACAGGATGACAAAGAACAAAATTTCATTCTACAATTGCCCTGTATAATGGCAGATACATGATGCCTTGTTAAGACATTCTGTGATGTAGCTGAAAAGGCAGAGAATGTACATAATAGGAATAATGTCAGAGGTACTGAAACTGCTTCCAGGAGCCTCTGCATTTCTTGCACAATACATTGGGACTGAAATTGGGGTATGCAATGCAATTCCTGGTGTAATGCTGCAGCCAATCAATCCAAATGTTGTACTGGTGGACATTGCTACATATACTCTGCCCATTAATGTTTCAGAATTACTCAATAGGGTTGAGATGCCGGCTATGAGAGTGTGTGAATGGCATTGTGATGTAAATTATTTCCAACTACTTGTAAACTGTGTGAGTTTTGCAATTTCATCCATGACCACTGGTCTGGTTGCCATAGAGTGGTCATCACAGGGACTGGATGCTTGATTCACTATCTGGATCTGCAACAGGCTGTTTTGTTTTGTTTTTTTGAGGGGGGGGGGGGTATTTAAGGTGGATAAGGCTCTTCCTAGCTACTGTTACGCCTTTAAACTTGAGCTTTTTGCAAAGGGTGCTTGAAGAAGACGAAATTGAAACAAACATGCTTCCAAAATGATTTTTTTTTTTTTTGGAGTAACCGATTATTAATTATGTGCATTGGAAATGGTTACAAAAAGTCACAAACCTTTCAAAAATGAGCAGGGTGCTTTTACAAACTTCATAAAAATATTATTTATGGATGGAGTACTGATTCAAAGGGGTAGTGGTAATATGGAAAAAAAATTCTAATTTATGATTTATAAGGTAGGTTGTGAAAAGATTTTGCATCTGATGAAACAATTTTTTGAAAGTGATTATTTCCTAATTTTATGTAATATTTAAAATCCATTTGATGTGATGGGCCATCATAACCGAATGAATGCTATAATAGTCCTGGAATATCATTGATACAGTCCTTGAAAAAAATTCTTGACCACTAATCATATTTTCAGAACAAATTGCTGCATGTCTTTTTTAACTCTTAAAGGCCTAGTTCCTACTTTTGTCCAGAAAAATGCCAAAGCCACAGGATGTAGATTATCAAAGTGTATAAAAAATCCCACAAAATCTCTAGGTCATTAAGGGTTAAATATTTAGAGCGCATTTCTGTGCTCTAAAATTATTTCCAATGGATTTTTGCTAAAAATCAAAACATTTCAACATCTCTGCGCATCTTATCTGGAGCTTTGATTGGTTGTTTAATGTTTAGTGACAAAAGGAAATAATGGAGTGATTACGTACCCCTGCAGTAAACAGTTTTTTTACAACTTTCATTCCAGTAATCTAACACCTTGCGGTCTTCAATGGTTTATAATACTACTGACATATTGAGTGGGAAAATAACATCTGATCTCAATTAAAAAACACTTGATACTGTAACCACATCTATGAATTACAACAAATTAACAAACTCAAGGACTAAAATGTATTTGAACATGTCAGCATAGTAATATATAAGTTAGTAATGAAGATTTCAATGCAAAATTATTTTTAATTTAACATCAGCTTCTGAAAGTTCCAAGAACATAAATATTTTGGGCATTGGGAAACCAACTGACTGACGAATGGACCGACAGATCAATCAATGACATCCCTGCTATACTTTGTTTGACCCTTGCATCATTACATGTGAGGCAGCCAAAAAGGGAATTTGGACAGCATTTTTGGATTGCACAATTTCTGTAGACACAATTTTGTATTGAGAAATTGACCTGCTAAGATAAGAAAATTTAGGGGTTGGGGAAATGTAAAAAAAAAAAAAATGTTAAAACTCAGGTTCCCATAGGGAGCCCAACTATTAACCCAGGGGCTCGATTTGAACAAATTTGAATCTGATCCCCCTAGAGATGCTATATACCAAATATCAGAAGATTCTAATTGATGGTTCTGGAGAAGATTTTTTTAATTTTGGAAAACAATTTATGGGTGCTATCCGAGTAATGCCCCTTGTAGTGCCCCCTTTGGGCATGGCAACTTAATTTGAACAAAACTGAATTGACATATGATAAGGAACATGCATATCAAATTACATATTAAGAGTCATATTTTTAAATGGAGCATTATTGAATATTTAATACTTGAGAAAATCAAAAACTCACTTTTCTACAACAAATTCCTATCTGCAGGGAAGTTCAATTAATTAATTTAATACCACAACCCTATAGAATTCAATTATCATTGATACACTCAAACAATGTGTTCTTCATTTCACCATTTGATTATCATCTGCCAATTTTTTTGTTACACAAAATTTAACACTCTCGGAGTTTGAAAAAAAAATATCAGATGAAGATAAAAATGCCAAGGCCAAAGTCTGAACCTATGACCTCCAGTGCACAAAAGAACTGATTTACGATGAGAATAAGAAATCCAAACCAATGATGCTGGTTTGGAAGTGGTCTCAATGCCTTGATGATTATAATACTCTCCCGTTCTTTTAGTTTCACCATGCCCGAATCTCACTCCAGATTCCATCTCCAGTGGTTGAAACATCTACAGTGTCACCAACTGTAGAGAGTTGGTCAGGCCACCAACTGTAACAGATCGTGAGAGAAGTGTGGGAGATGAGCCTCAAACCCATGACCCACAGCACACAGAGTGACCAATTTATCACAAAACTATACTGTACAGTCACCATGGACTGGCCATAATCCACAAGCGGGCAGTGATGTCCACACATGAGAGGTAATAAAAATCATCATCAGCAAAATTTAATTAATGAAGCACCTGGTTGCACCTGAAGTTTCTTTTAATTAAATTTTTGATGATTATTCCTATAATTAGTGTTTGGAATCTAATATCGTTGCGTCCATGGAAATCTAAATTTTATAGTAAATTCCCTTTCTTATTATACCTACCACAATTGTTTACTACAGGCTTGCATTACAGTGGAAGTCCCTAACTCGGAAAAATATACTCTCTATTTTGATCTTTCCCAAGCGATTTGGGAAAGAAAAGTGGTGCAAAAGCACCAAGAAAAAATAAGCCAAAACTGGGTCGAGTGCTACCGGTGCACACTCAGTAGGGGACTCTCTTCTCCAAGTACAGATCCACGGCTTCCGTCCTGTACCAGTGCGCAGACATGTGACAGGTGACTCATTCTTTTGAATCTGCCAACATTGAAGTTATGTGACCAGTGGGGAGGAAGGATTCTTACCCGAATAAGAAGACGGGAGGGCCTCCATGTAAACAATTGTGGTAGGTATAATAAGAAAGGAAATTTACTATAAAATTTAAATTTCTTATCAACCTACCCTACAATTGTTTACTACAGGCTGAATAGACAATAGGAGAAGGGAATCACATAACCAACCCCCACATAACCCGACTGCACTGGAACTGTGGACAGAAGAAGAGTTTTCAAGGCCTATCAAACCATAGAATCACAAACATTAGTAAAAGACAATAAGAGATGAGGCGTATGGCACTGTGTGACACACAGACAGAAAGGACAGTAAAACAGCACAGGGCTGGAACAGACCTTGAAGCCTAATGGCTAGGGTAGACAACAGCCTGAGCAGAAGAAAGAGGGCCCAAAGAAAAAAGGTCCTCAAAGACTGCTCCTTCAATTGACGCAGATAGAAGGTGGAGAAAGTAGAAGCTCTCCAGTAGGCTGCCTGCATAACATCCGACAACTTGACAGAGTTAGCATAAGCCCAGGAGGTAGACAAGGCACTCACCTCGTAGGCAGAATTATGATTGGTAATACAATCATCAGTCGCTAGACGAGCATAAGCCATGCGAATAGCAAGAGAAATCCATCGAGAAATGGATTGAGGAGAGATCTTCTGTCGACCAGGAATAAGAGACAGAAAGAATCATTTCCTGCCTTTCCTAATGTCAACTGCGTCCGGTTGAGATAAATGCGAAGTGCATGAACCGGACAGAGCAAAGGGCGATTATCCTCAGCTGAAGGAAGTGCCCTGATACAGATAGGAGGTGAAGTTGTTTCTGGTATCTGATTCTTGACCAGAAAGGAGCAATCAGTGGTAAAAGTAACACTGTTGGCGAAGCTCCTGAAAAAGGCCGGATCAACCGTGAGGGCGTGAAGCTCACTAACCCGTCTGGCTGAGGCAAAAGCCATCAGAGAAGCCATCTTGTATATAAGAAAACGCATATTCACCTGGGATAAAGGTTCAAATGGCACCCTCCCCCCCCCCCCTCCCAAGCAAAGCACCACCCAAGAAAGATTCCATCTTGTTGTAAGTTGCAAAATCCTTGGCCTTTTCAAAGAAAAGTGCCGAATAAGCTTGGAGAGGTATGGATTAGTGCCGATACGACGCTTTCCCACATACGAAAAGGTCTCCGAAAGCATGGACCTGTACCCTATGATGGTAACAGGCTGCAGACCCCGAGAATCAAACAGATATACCAGAAACTTCGAAATCTGTGTTATCGAAGGATTGGCATAATCAACAGAGTGATCAGCACACCATCGACAGAAGACCTTCCACTTAGCCACATAGGCTAAACCAGTGGAGTGCCACCTTGAAGAAGAAATGCACTCCACTGCTCATCTCGAAAAACCTCTACAGAGGTGGCGGGACCTGACAAAATATATGTGTGAAGGCACAATGAAGTTGAATCGACGTGAAACCTCCTTGGGTGGCCTTGGCAAAGAAGGTTGCTATGTAGAGGGAGAGGTGCGGAGCTGATTGATCAACACCCACTGAGGCAACAGGGGAGAGATCAGAATGATTCAACAACTGTAGGTTCTGATCCTGGCCAGAATCTGAGGCAGAATCGGAACCAGCGGGAAGGCGTAGCCGACTAGACCGTTCCAATCGAGTGACAGAGCGTCCACGGCCAAAGCCAGAGGATCTGGACACGGGGACATGAAAGTGTCCACCTGATAGTTCCAACGGGTCGCAAAGAGATCGATATGGGGGATGACCCCAGAGATTGCAAAGCGACTGGAACACAGCCCTTTGAAGCATCCACTTGGTGGAAATGACCCTGCCCCGTCAGGACTGGGAGTCTGCTAGGACATTTAGATGACCGGGAATGTAACAAACAACCACTCTGGTGTCGACATCCTGAGCTAGCATTAGAAGATCCCGAGCCAATTCATACATGGGAACCGAGTGCGTGCCGCCCTGGTTCCGAATGTAAGCGACCACTGTCGAATTGTCAGACAACGGAAGGGCATGATGATTCGAAAGGTGGGGGATCCACTGCCGGAAACTCAGAAGAAGAGCAAGAAGCTCCTTATGGTTGATGTGAAGAGCTGCTTGATTCTGGTCCTATACACCGTGAAGGAAAGACCTAGAGGATCCAACCTCTCACCCCATCCAAGATCGGCATCTGCCATCAGAACACGATCAGACGTGGGCAAGTCCAACGGAACTCCCTGCATAATCCACTGAACATCCATCCAGGGAAGAAGGTGATGATGAAGAGAGTCTGGTAACTAAAGCACCAGATCCAGAGGAACGACATTTGGCCTCCAACGACTGAGCAGAAAGTGTTGGAGAGGTCTGACATGCAGCCGACCGAGAGGAATGAGATCCGTCACTGAACCGCAGAGACCGAGCAGCCGGAGAATACTCCGAGCTGTCGCGGATGTGGACTGGGACAGAGTCAGGGACGAAAGCTGAGAGAATCACAGCCCTTGCCCGGGGAACCGCCACCATATTCAGCTGAGTACGGAATGCCAAAACGACTGAGAAGGGACCAGGACCGACTTCTCCTTGTTGACTCTGAACCCTAGCTACATGAGCAAGCTCAACAATGTACCGACATCTGACTCCAGAAGAGCAGCATTGAAGTGCCTCTGGAGAATATCGTCAAGATATGCCGAAGTAGTCACCCTGGACTATGTACGATGGAAGGCTAGCACATGCGACATCAGTCGGGTGAAGGCCCAAGGAGTCAGGTTGAGGCCGAAAAGACTGGCCTTGAACTGGTAAACTTGCCCCAGAAAAGCGAACCTGAGATACCTTCGCGATGCCCGATGAATCGGAACGTGAAAGTAAGCGTCTCGCAGGTCGATGCTGGAAGCGAAATCTCCCTGGTGAATGGAAGTCTCCATGCTGAACTTGGGAGCAATGATAGACTGGTTCAGGATACTCAGATCGATAACTGGTCGGAGTCGGCCATCATTCTTCGGCACCAAGAACAGGCTGGAATAAAATCCCACAGAATGAATGTTCTTGACGACCTCGATCGCCCCCTTTGACAGGAGATTGTCTATCTCTATTATCAAAAGCTCCCAACATGAAATGTCGGAAGTAACTTGTGTTGGAAGAGGCACTCTCAACAGAGTGGGGTGCCTCCGGAAGGATATCCGCAGCCCGGACCAAACAACGTCTAACACCCAAGGATCGGATGTGACGGTGGCCCAATGGTCTGCGAACCCTGATATCCTTCATCCAACCTGGGACGAATCGAGGTGAGGATCTTCATCTCGAGCCTCGGCGAGAGGAGAAACCACCTCCTCTATTAGATGAATGATCCTGAGTCCTCCCTCTGGTCTGCCGACCCTTACCCTTACCACGTGAGTAAGAAGTAGAAGCGGCGGTAGGTGGATCAGCCCTTGGCTTCGCTGAGGAAGCAGAAGGGCGATTGTTAGGCTTCGAACGGCCCCTGCCTCCAACAGAAGGCTGATCAAGCTGGCGAAGCAGCAGCTGATCTTTGGAATGCCACAGAACATCATCCCGCACCGTCGCCACGGAACCATGGAAAAGTCATGGACCCGCCAAAGAAGCGGATCAAAGAGCAGCGTGCTGCCCCTCAGGAAGGGAACAGCTTGTGTCCAAAACAGCGTCCCGGCAAACTAATTCCAAGTTAGCCGTATTACAGGCATGCATGTTAGTAAGATGCATGCGCGCCTTGGAAATCACACGCAAAGGAGCCTGTACATCGTCAAACCTATCTGGAGGCAGATAAGCAGCCAAAGCAGAGACGACGTGATCGGAGAGAGAAAGCATGCCCAGCATCTCTCTCAATAAGCCCAACAGGGACTCCAGAGTCACCATAGGAATAACAGCCGACTTGGGCTTGAAAAGACCGATGGAGGTGGAGTCCTGATCCAAAACCGTCAAAGTCTGGCAGACTGTTGGATTGGTGGAATCGTAGGAACGATAACTCACTGGAGGCAAAAAGGTGTCAGCCCTGGTGAAGAACGAAGTCTTCATAGCCTTTGAACTCAGCATAGAGTCCAAAGCTGCAAACGCTTCAACCACTTCTACCGACTGGCACGGTCGATGGCGCCCAGAAGCAGGTTGCTCCACAGGCTGGAGGTGCGAGACCGAGATCGCGGCCTGGCTGACACCATCGGCTGGTCTGACGGCTTGAGATCCGGAAGGAACACAAACACTAAGTCAAGAGCTGCCTGTCAGAGGACTGTTGGCCATCAACGTCAGGTATGGCGGACCCATCCTCCGAGTCGGAAGACACATAGTCCATCACGGGCAAGCCGGCCAATGCCTCCCATGTTGTAGGCACACCAGGGGGATCAGAAAGCGGCCTGCTTCCAATCCCAGGAGGCGGCGTGATGGGGGGACACCGTAAAACCACTAGTAGCCTCGCTGGAGGCAACAGGCCCTTGGAAAGAACCTGAGTGAGCAAGGAGAGGTCCTCCCTAAGCTCACGGCCCGTGTCAGCCGGTTCGACGTGGGAACAAACCGGCAAAGTGGCTTCACTCCTGACCCTCTTAACCAGCGAAGGGTCACGATTCTCCAGAACACCCAACGCAGGGCGACAGGTGGCAGCCAAAACACCTGCATGCAGATGCTGAGAAGGGTATACCAGACCCCGAGGATCTACAGTGTGGGACTCAGGAGAGTTGCCGCAGACATCTGAGGGACAGAGCAAGAAGCGTCGGTCCCACAAAACTGGCTGACGGACCAGAGTGCGTGGACGGAAACGCAACACAGTCCATGGTGAACTCACCAGGAACATCCGAATCCAAAGAGAAGGCTGCTGGGCTCGACGGCTGAGACACCACAGACACCACCACTGATGCTCAGAATGATCAAGCTTACTGAGAGAAATGAAAGTGTCAATGACACTGTAGCTCAACTTGTCAAGACAAAGACATGTACATGTATAGTATGTGACACAGCAATGACAAACATCTAGGTAATGACCTGATAACAAAGGTACATATAAAGTATTGTAACGGTCTGTACATAAATACTGACCGTTGCCTGTAACAAATGTATAGGTAAAGTATTGTAAAGGTGGGTGACAGTCAGATGCTGAACTAGAAAAAATCTTTGAGTCCCAGAGTGGGTCTGACTGAACCCCAAAATATTTGTTCTCATAGCACAGTGATAACAAAGGCACCCCAAAACACACTCGTTCCTGTCCCAAGGTGAAAACAAAAGTACTCAAAGAAGTTTTGTGAAGATCAGTTCATAAATACGAGCTGTATAGAACTTGTGACAAAAAACTGATTGGACCTAATTTCGGTACAAAATGGCCACTGGCAGCCATCTTGAACTTTGGACCGTACCCAGAAACACTCATTCTCATCCCAAGGAGATAACAAAGGTACCCAAGAAGTTTTGTGAAGATCGGTTCATAAATACAGCCTCTACCCTGAGCCGTATTGACGTGTGCTTACATTGTGAAAGTAGCACTGAATAAATCAAAGTTCATCTAATTTGCATAATTTCGGCACGAAAAAAACCCGCTTACAATATGTGATGTATTCCATGTTACTAAACATTCATACAAAAATTTATACAGAAGTTCTATACAAAAGACTGATTGCACTAATTTTGGTACAAAATGGCTGCTGGTGGCCATCTTGAATTTCGGACCACACCCAAAAACACTCGCTCTCATCCCACGGTGATAACAAAGGTACCCAAGAAGTTTCGTAAAGATTGGTTCATAAATATGGCCTCTAGTCTGAGCTGTATAGAAGTTGTGTACAAAAAACTGATTAGACCTAATTTCGGTACAAAATGGCCACTAGCAGCCATCTTGAATTTTAGACCGCACCCAGAAACACTCGTTCTCGTCCCAAGGTGATAACAAAGGTACCCAAGACATTTCGTGAAGATCAGTTCATAAATACAGACTCTAGTCTGAGCCGTATTGACATGTGTACTTACTGTGTAAGTCGCACTGAAAAAATCAAAGTTCATCTAATTTGCATAATTTCTGCACGAGAAAAAAACCCGTATTATATGTGATGCATCCCATGGTACTAAACATTCACACAAAAAAATTATTCAAATCAGGGCTTTCATATGGAAGTTCTGTGCAAAAATCTGATTGCACCTAATTTTGTACAAAATGGCTGCCATCGGCCATCTTCAATTTCGGACCGGACCCCAAAACACTCGTTCTCGTCCCACGGTGATACCAAAGGTACCCAAGAAGTTTTGTAAAGATCGGTTCATAAATACGGCCTCTAGCCCGAGCCGTATTGGCATTTGCACTTACAGTGCTGAAAGTAACCCCAAAAAACATCAAAATTAGTCTAATTTGCACAATTTACGTACGAGAAAAAAACCCGTATTATATGTGATGTATCCCATGGTACTAAACATTCATACAAAAAATTATTCAAATCAGAGCTTTCATATGGAAGTTCTGTACAAAAAACCGATTTCTGCATCGTCGGTACAAAATGGCAGCTGGCAGCCATCTTGAATTTTCGGACTGCACCCAAAAACACTCGTTCTCGTCCCACGGTCATAACAAAGGTACTCAAGAAGTTTCGTAAAGATCGGTTCATAAATACGGCCTCTAGCCCGAGCCATAGCAGCTTGGCACTTACAGCTCTGAAAGTAACACTAAATAAATCAAAGTCAGTCTAATTTGCATAATTTATGCACGAGAAAAAAACCCGTATTATATGTGATGTATCCCATGGTACTAAACATTTATACAAAACTTTATTCAAATCAGAACTTTCATACAGAAGTTCTGTACAAAAAACTGATTTTTGCATCATCGGTACAAAATGGCCACTGGCAGCCATCTTGAATTTCGGACCACACCTAAAAACACTCGTTCCCGTCCCAGGGTCATAACAAAGGTACACTAGAAGTTTCGTAAAGATCGGTTCATAAATACGACCTCTAGCCCGAGCCATAGCCAATTGTTGACGTACGGACAGACGGACGGACAGACAGACGGACGACGGGCCATGACAATAGCTCAAATTTGACTTCGTCAAAGTTGAGCTAAAAATGAAGTTTTTAGTGGGTAAAAATTTAAAAAAAAATTTTTTTTTACTCACACAATTATGTACATCTCCATCTCTCAATATATACAAACACAGATGGCAGTGCCTGGTTAGAAATGCATGTTTTCCTGCTTGTACGATGTTTTTCCGATTTGGAATGGTTGTGCAACGCTTTCTTTCCGCCTGAACCGTACTTCACATGGTCGCCACAAAATGTACACAAAACTTTCCCTTTTTCATTTATTTTCCTGATATAATCTGACAGGAAATCTCCATTAACATCTTTATCCTCAAGCCACAACCACTTAAATTTATTCTTTAGTCCTGCCTCCAATGCATCAATAGATGAATCTCTATTTAAAACACTCATTGTTGACGTCAACAAAAGAATCACTCAACTGGCTTTTGTTAAATTCGCACATGTTATGAAAACGGAAGAAGTATGTGGCTATACACTTTCCGGAATTGAAAGCGGACCGAACATAGTTCCGTTTGCGGGCAGGCTATTACAACAGCAAATAGAGTGGATAAACGTCAAAAAACGAAACGGAAAACGGAACATTTATAGACCCATTTGCCAGAACATTGACTTGTTGAACAAAAAAGGAGGAAGCTGGAGAAAAAAACGGACCAGAGAACGGAACAAAAAACCGGAATTCTGGCAAAAAACGGAAAACTTACATCCCTGAACTAGGAAAGCATTTTGATAGGTGGATCTGAAGTACAAGATTTTTAAAGAAATTTCCTCATATTGCACTTAGGTAAAATTCGGGCTACCATAGGGAGCCCAGATATTGACCCAGGGACCCGATTTGAACAAACCTGAATCTCACACCCTAGAGATGTTGTATACCAAATATGAAAGCATTCTGACTTGTGGATCTGAAGAAGAAGATTTTTTAAGATTATCCCCCATATTGCACAAAGTTAAAATTGGGGCTTCCATAGGAAGCCCAATTAGTAACCGAGGGACTTGATTTGAACAATCTTGAATCTGACCCTCATAACAATGATGCATACCAAACATTAAAAGATAGCTCCCTGTAGAGTGTGCCAAATGGAAATATTCAGGCCTGACTAAACTAACTTCAAAAGTCGTTGCCAGTGGCAACATTTTTTGACAGAAATTGAAGAAAATCGATAACTCCCATCTAGACATCACCTCAAAACAATCATACCAAGTTTCAAAGCAATCCGCTCATAAATGTGCCCTGTAGGGCATGCCAAAGGAATACAGTGATGCCTGACTAAACTAAGTTCAAAGGTCACTGAAAGATGCAACATTTTTCGACAGAAATTTAAGAAAATTGATAGCTCCCATCTAGGGGTCACCGCCAACAAGCATACCAGGTTTCAAAGCAATCCGGTTATAAATGTGCCCTGTTGGGTGTGGCAAAGGGAAATGTTGAGGCCTGACGAAAATAAGTTCAAAGGTTGTTCCCAGCGGCAACATTTTTTGCAAGAAAAATGTAAAAAAATCGATTGCTCCCATCTAGATGTCACCCCAAATAAGCAAACCTAGTTTCAAAGTGATCCAATCATAAATGTGCCCTACAGGGAGTGCCAAAAGGCAATATCGATGCATAACTGCATTAAGTTCATCGAAGGTCGTTTCCAGTGGCAACATTTTTTGATGGAAATGGAAGAAAATTTAAATTTTATAGTAAATTTCCTTTCTTATACTACCGCAATTGTTTACAACAGGCTTGCATTACAGTGGAGGTCCCTAACTCGGAAAAATACTCTCTATTTTCTTCTTTCCCAGGCGATTTGGGAAAGAAAAGTGGTGCAAAACACCAAGAAACAAGAGGCCCCAGGGGGCCTGAGGGCGCTCACCTGACATGGAAGCTTAAATATCAACCCAGGGAATTGATTTGAACAAGTTGCATCTACCCCTGCTAAGAAAAGCTAAAACCAAATATCAAAACATTCCGACTGCTGGATCTGAAGAAGATAATTTTTCAAGAAAATTCCTCATTTTGAACTAAGTTATAATTCGGCTACCACAGTGAGCCCAAATATGAACCCAAGGACTTGGCTTGAACAAAGGATGCAGCATACCAAATATCAAAAGATTCTAATTGGTGGATCGGAAGAAGAAGATTTTTAAAGAATAATCCTCATATTGCACTAATCTGAACATTTGGGCTCCCATAGAGAGCCTAAATATGGACCCTGGGATTTGATTTCAACAAACATGTGAATGCATCTTCCAAAGATCTTATATGTGAAAAATGAAAGCCTTTGGATCAGTGGTATGGGGGAAGAAGATTCTTTAATGTTTTTCCCATCACTCACAGTGTTAACAAGTGTTTGACCACCGAGGTGGTATTAGTCCCCTACGGCGCTTTTGTGACATAAGGTGTTTTTGTCACAGAAGACACTAGAGTATATAAGCATCTTGGATTTTGAAAAAAAAAATATTGAGCGTGCATAATCCCCTCACAACCCTTTATCCATGTACCATATATGAAAGGCGTAGCTTGAACCATGTTGGAGGGAGGGGTGGTAACATAAAATAGAGAAAAAAGCCTAAAAAAACAAAAAAAATGGCCGCCATTCTGCCATCTTGGATTTTGAAAAATAAATATTGACTGTGCATCATCCCCTCAGAACCATTTATCCATGTACCAAATATGAAAGGTGTAGCTTGAAGCATATTAGAGGGAGAGGTGGTAACATAAAAACAGACAGACAGACAGACAGACCAGGCGGACGGACAGACAGACAGATGTTAGATTTTGAAAAAAAATATTGAGCATGCATAATCCCCTCACAACCCCTTTATCCATGTACAATATATGAAAAGTGCAGCTTGAACCATGTTGGAGGGAGCAGTGGTAACATAAACAAGAGGCCCCACGTGGCCTTAATCGCTCACCTGACAAAGTGACTCTAAGAAGTATTTTAGGTCACCTTCACCATGTCATGCTTCATCAACATTAACTGGTTGAGTGATAGATTTTGTTTGAAGTTCAACATTTGTTACCTAAAATTAGTTTTATTTAAAATCATTGGTGTGTGGACAATCTCCAATGATTTTTAATAAAGCAAATTTATCTCTGCAGACAAACTGGTTTAGCATGAAGCACAAACAAGGAATGTGAAGAGATAGCCTTGGACATCTCTCCCCAACTGTGGATATCTTCCATGTGCTACATGTATATATTTGCATGCAAGAAAACAAAAATTTTCACAAATTTTCCAAAATATTAGTTTTTTTATCATCATTGGAACTAGCTCAAATAGCTTATTTCAATAGGGGTATGGGAAGATCAGGTATATTTTTGAGACAAAAATGTGAACATATAAATAATGGTGTTTTTTTGTGAATGATGCTGGAGAATTTTGCGTAAAGATATGGTAAATGGTTTGTTCTAGATACAGAATGATGCAAAAGTATTTAAATTTGATTAGGCAAGTTGTTCCTATAATGCATTTAAAAATTGAAGTAACTGTTTTTTTGCTGACGAACTTTTAGATGTGTGTGTCTGTGTTTGTGTGTGTGTGTGTGTGTGTGTTTGTGTGTGTGTGTGTGTGTGGGGGGGGGGGGGGTAAGAGTGTTCTTGCAAACAAAATTCCTGAATAAATGGAAAATTTTATTTTTTGTGTGAAAGACATAGTGCGTGAATGTTGATTGGAACAAGCTTAGAGAGCCCATTTTAATGTGAAGTCATAAAGCTGTGTTTTACGTACGAAATTCTGGAATAACTAAAAAATATTGCTTTTTTGACTCAAAAAGCATGGTGTGCGACCTCTCATTGGAATGAGCTCAAAAAGCTCATTCCAATGGGGTATTTACAAGCGATAAGTACATGTATGTTTAAGAGACAAAAATTAAAATTTGAATAGCGATTTTTGCGAAGAATGCTGACAAGTTTTGGCAGTTATGCTGGTAAAAAGGTAAGATATGCAAAGTGGTTGTTTTTTAGAGGCGACATTTAATTAAGGGGAATTAACCCTTGATTACTGAGGTAACTTCTAAAAGTACTGAAATTTCATGAAGCAGTGTGAATAACAGACAACAGTTGCCTAAAAATTTCATGAATAACTAAAATTTTTATTCTTTTGTCTCGAAAACATGGCATATGACCTTTGTTGGAATGAGCTGAATGCGTGTGTTCCAATGAGGGGCCATAAAATTTGAACGGAGATTTGTGTGAATAATGCATTAGTACTGCTAGATTTGGGTAAACGGTTCACCCTGGATACCACCCCTTCTATAGTAGATCTTTTCTGCAAATTTTGTCTAAGATTCTATCAACTTTACAAATAAATACGTTCATGAATCACAATCAGATCCACCCCACAATGTTGCATACCAAATATCAAAAGATTCTGCCTGCTGGATCTGGAGAAGAAGATATTTTAAGAAATATGCCTTAAATGCACTAAGTTAAAATTTGGGCTCCTATACGGAGCCCAAATATAAACCAAGGGGGACGATTTGAACAAACTTGAATCAGATCCACCCCACAATGTTGCTTACCAAATATGAAAAGATTCTGAAGCTGGATCTGGAGAAGAAGATTTTTTAAGAAATTTGCCTGATATGCACTAAGTTCGAATTCGAGCTTCTATACTGAGCCCAAATATGAAACTAGGAAGCCGATTTGAACAAACTTGAATCAGATCCACCCCACAATGTTGCATACCAAATATCAAAAGATTCTGCCTGCTGGATCTGGAGAAGAAGATTTTTTAATAAATTTGCCCGAAATGCACTAAGTGCGAATTCGAGCTTCTATATTAAGCCCAAATATGAATCCAGGGGGCCGATTTGAACAAACTTGAATCAGATCCACCCCGCAATGTTGCATACCAAATATCAAAAGATTCTGCCTGCTGGATCTGGAGAAGATTTTTGAAGAAATTTGCCCGAAATGCACTAAGTTTGAATTCGAGCTTCTATAGTGAGCCCAAATATGAATCCAGGGGGCCGATTTGAACAAACTTGAATCAGATCCACCCCGCAATGTTGCTTACCAAATATCAAAAGATTCTGCCTGCTGGATCTGGAGAAGATGATTTTTTAAGAAATTTGCCTGCAATGCACTAAGTTCGAATTCGAGTTTCTATAGTGAGCCCAAATATGAATCTAGGAAGCCGATTTGAACAAACTTGAATCAGATCCACCCCACAATGTTGCATACCAAATATCAAAAGATTCTGCCTGCTGGATCTGGAGAAAAAGATTTTTTAATAAATTTGCCCGAAATGCACTAAGCCCGAATTCGGGCTTCTATATTAAGCCCAAATATGAATCCAGGGGGCCGATTTGAACAAACTTGAATCAGATCCACCCCGCAATGTTGCATACCAAATATCAAAAGATTCTGCCTACTGGATCTGGAGAAGAAGATTTTTGAAGAAATTTGCCCGAAATGCACTAAGTTTGAATTCGAGCTTCTATAGTGAGCCCAAATATGAATCCAGGGGGCCGATTTGAACAAACTTGAATCAGATCCACCCCGCAATGTTGCATACCAAATATCAAAAGATTCTGCCTGCTGGATCTGGAGAAGATGATTTTTTAAGAAATTTGCCTGAAATGCACTAAGTTCGAATTCGACCTTCTATAGTAAGCCCAAATATGAATCTAGGGAGCCGATTTAAACAAATTTGCATCAGATCCATCCCACAATGTTGCATACCAAATATCAAAAGATTCTGCCTGCTGGATCTGGAGAAGAAAATTTTTTAAGAAATTTGCCTGAAATGCACTAAGTTCGAATTCGAGCTTCTATAGTGAGCCCAAATATGAATCTAGGAAGCCGATTTGAACAAACTTGAATCAGATCCACCCCACAATGTTGCATACCAAATATCAAAAGATTCTGCCTGCTGGATCTGGAGAAGAAGATTTTTTAATAAATTTGCTTGAAATGCACTAAGTTCAAGTTTGGGCTCCTATACTGAGCCCAAATATAAACCCAGGGGGCCGATTTGAACAAACTTGAATCAGATCGACCCCACAATGTTGCTTACCAAATATGAAAAGATTCTGCCTGCTGGATCTGGAGAAGAAGATTTTTTAAGAAATTTGCCTGAAATGCACTAAGTTCAAATTCGAGCTTCTATAGTGAGCCCAAATATGAATCTAGGAAGCCGATTTGAACAAACTTGAATCAGATCCACCCCACAATGTTGCATACCAAATATCAAAAGATTCTGCCTTCTGGATCTGGAGAAGAAGATTTTTTAAGAAATTTGCCTAAATGCACCAAGTTCGAAATCGGGCTCCTATACTGAGCCCAAATATGAACCCAGGGGGCTGATGTGAAAAAACTTGAATCAGATCCACCCTACAATGTTGCATACCAAATATCAAAAGATTCTGCCTGCTGGATCTGGAGAAGAAGATTTTTTAAGAAATTTGCCTGAAATGCACTAAGTTCGAAATCGGGCTCCTATACTGAGCCCAAATATTAACCCAGGGGGCCGATTTGAACAATCTTGAATCAGATCCACCCCACAATGTTGCTTACCAAATATGAAAAGATTCTGCCTGCTGGATCTGGAGAAGAAGATTTTTTAAGAAATTTGCCTGAAATGCACTAAGTTCGAATTCGGGCTTCTATAGTAAGCCCAAATATGAATCCAGGGGGCTGATTTGAACAAACTTGAATCAGATCTACCCCGCAACGTTGCATACCAAATATCAAAAGATTCTGCCTGCTGGATCTGGAGAAGAAGATTTTTGAAGAAATTTGCCTGAAATGCACTAAATTCGAATTCGAGCTCCTATAGTGAGCCCAAATATGAATCTAGGGAGCCGATTTGAACAAACTTGAATCAGATCCACCCTACAATGTTGCATACCAAATATCAAAAGATTCTGCCTGCTGAATCTGGAGAAGAAGATTTTCAAAGAAATTTGCCTGAAATGCAGTAAGTTCAAATTTGGGCTCCTATACTGAGCCCAAATATAAACCCAGGGGGCCGATTTGAACAAACTTGAATCAGATCAACCCCACAATGTTGCATACAAAATATCAAAAGGTTCTGCCTGCTGGATCTGGAGAAGAAGATTTTTTAAGAAATTTGCCTGAAATGCACTAAGTTCGAAATCGGGCTCCTATACTGAGCCCAAATATGAACCCAGGGGGCCGATTTGAACAAACTTGAATCAGATCCACCCTACAATGTTGCATACCAAATATCAAAAGATTCTGCCTGCTGGATCTGGAGAAGAAGATTTTTTAATGTTTTTCCCATTGCCTACAGTGTTAAAAAGTGTTGACTCAGCACTTTTTCAAAGTCCCGAAACTGTACCCTATGATAAAACCGATGGCAATTTTTTTTTACCAATCCTTTCTGTTGGTCCTAAGGAAGCTGCACACCAAATAAAAATTCTCAGTGCCGTGCAGTTTTTGAGATATGGGCGTTTTAATTTTTTTCTATTTTTAGCTCCTGCGGTTCCCACGGGGCTGCGGGAAAATTTTTTTTTGCATAAATCAAGTACTCATGACCCAATAAGCCCTCACATAAAATTTGGTTCAAATCAGCCTCTCGGTTTGGAAAATAGAAATTTTGGGCGGGGCAAAAAATTTTGCCCCTCCCATATCGACGCCAAGTATAGCCCCACAAACTTCTCTTGAACAAATCTGAGTCTACACCTCAAAAGGAAGCTGCACACCAAATATCAAGTCTCTGCTACTGCTGGTTCATGAGAAGAAGATTTACAAAGATTTTGGTGCCCCTTGGGGGCGTGGCACCACCCAGGAGGAGGGGCAACTTCATTTGAACAAATCTGAATTGGCATTAGGTAATAAACATTTAGCCAACATTTGAATAAAATTGGGCTAGTGGTTTAGGAGGAGAAGTCGATAATGTAAAGTTAACGCCGGACGACGACGACGACGACGGACGACGGACGACGACGGACGACGGACGGAAAGTGATTAGTAAAGCTCCCCTTGAGCTTCGCTCAGGTGAGCTAAAAAGAGAAAAAGGCTAAAAAAAAACACAACAGAAATGGTTGCCATGGCGCCAGTTTGAATTTTGGAAATAAAATATTGAACGTGCAACATCCCATTACAACCATCTATCCATGTGCCAGATATAAAAAGTGTAATTTGAACCATGTTGGAGTGAGGGGTGGTAACATAAAATAGAGAAAAAAGCTTAAAAAAACACAACAAAAATGGCCACCATGCCGCCATCTTAGATTTTGAAAAAAAAATATTGAATGTGCATCATCCCCTCCCAACCCTCTATCCATGTGCCAAATATGCAAAGTGGCCACCATTCCGCCATCTTGGATTTTGAAAAAAAAATTTTGAGCGTGCATCATCCCCTCAGAACCATTTATCCATGTACCAAATATAAAAGGTGTAGCTTAAAGCATGTTGGAGGGAGAGGTGGTAACATAAAATGATGGATGGACAGACAGACGGACGGACGAATTTTGGAAAAAAAATATTGAATGTGCAACATCCCATTACAACCCTCTATCCATGTGCCAGATATAAAAAGTGTAGCTTGAACCATGTTGGAGTGAGGGGTGGTAACATAAAATAGAGAAAAAAGCTTAAAACACAACAAAAATGGCCGCCATGCCACCATCTTGGATATTAAAAACAAAATATTGAACGTGCATCATCCCCTCCCAACCCTCTATCCATGTGCCAAATATGCAAAGTGTAGCTTGAACCATGTTGGTGGGAGGGGTGGTAACATGAAAATAGAGAAAAAAAGCTTTAAAAACACAACAAAAATGACCGCCGTTCCGCCATCTTGGATTTTGAAAAAAAAACTTTTGAGTGTGCATCATCCCCTCAGAACCATTTATCCATGTACCAAATATGAAAGGTGTAGCTTAAAGCATGTTGGAGGGAGAGGTGGTAACATGAAAAACAGATGGACGGACGGATGGATGGACGGACGGATGGACGGACAGACGGACGGACAGACGGACGGACGGATGGACAGACGGACGGACAGATGGACGGACGGATGGACGGACAGATGGACGCCTAGACGGACGGACGGACAGACAGACAGAGAGGGGACAGACAGACAGACAGACGGAGTGCAATCCTATAGTCCCCTTACGGTTCCCATAGGGGACTAAAAAATGATGACTCAGCATTTTTTCAAAGTCCTGGAAAAGTACCCTTTGATAAAACCAATGACAATTTTTTGGGGACCTAGGTCCTGAGGTTCCCATGGAGTGATGGGAAAAATGTTTTTTTCATAAATTAGGTACTTATGACCCAATAAGCTCTCATATCAAATTTGGTTCAAATCGGCCTCTCAGTTCAGAAAATATAAATTTGGGTACAATTCGGGCTCCCACAGGAAGCCCAAATATGAACCCAGGGACTTGGCTTTTTTAAACTTATATCTCACCTCCCTAAGGATACTGTATACCAAATCTCCCCCCCCCCCCCCCCCCCCCCCTAAGGATGCTGCATACCAGGCTTGGGGAGAATACTTTGTAAATGTATTCGAATACGAATACAAATACTTTGAAATTTCATGAATACGAATACAAATACACAAATTTTCAAATGTATTTGAATACGAATACAAATACATTACAATGTATTCATGAATACATTTTTGAATTCTTGAATACTTTTTAAATTAGAAGTATTTATAGCAAGGCCTTTAAGTTTTTTGTTTGTTGGGTTAAAAGTCATTTTTAAACTGATGGTCCTTTAGCTGAAGCTTTAATTGTGCTTACCACGCTTTGTTGGAAAACTAAAGTAATTACCTGACGGGAAATCCACTCTATGGGTGTCATAGTAATTAGACTACTCTCCATGGACAACACATCACAAAATGTGAGTGGATTACCTCTAAAAAATCACAGGCTGGCGTTTCCTCCTGAACGTTAAGTATCAATTGCAATGACACCACATAAGAAGGACTAGTAAAGTTTTAGCCAATGCACTTCATGGTTAAACCTGGAGGTCTGTTGGCTGAAAGTTTGCTAACAGCAGTAGCATTTTCTTTATAATATTTACGTGCTTTCACCGATTATAATTAGACATACTGAGCTGTACAAAGGTGACCTTAAACAGGAATAAATAAATAAATAAATAAATAAATATGTGTTTTCACTGTAAAATAATGGATAAATAGAAAAACTTTAAATAAATCCAGAAATTTTAGAATATAATATCATTGAATAACTGAGTCATTACGTGTACACTCCATATAAAAAAATTATCCCAATATCGACTGAGTGTGATGTGTATGATTATATAACAGCAGGCATTTACTCACTAATCAGTGCTGATAGGAAAACACCTCGCAATTTACATTATAAGTTCTCTTCACTAAATCCTTTTTCTGTGCCTGAACTATTTTTGGGGGGAATTTTCTGTATCAGAAAAATCCTTTAAACGTGAAAATCGATCCAATAATTCACATTTTGTGTTCTAATAAATCTTGAAAAAAATGCGAATTTTGACGACCCCATGAAGCAGTGTGGCTCTTCCATCTATTGGATTTACATGACATAAAATAGTCTGAACTCACTTAATTGAGGTCATTGTTGTTGAAAAAAACATTCTGATTCTCAACCGAAATGGATGGGTACAGATAACTGCACATTTTTCTTTCATTCATACTGGCAATTTATCTGCTTTTCGCCCGGGATATAACATCATAATCCGCCCAAATATTAAATTAAAACACATTTTTTATTCTATCTGACAGCCGCTATTTAGCCCCAGGCACGGGGGAGATTATCTTCAAAACACGGATCAGATCCAATTCGGGTAAAACCGGTCTGTGCTTCTCCTATCTTTTTCCCGGAGAGACTTTAAAACACGGTATCAAAATTCAACTCGGGACCATTCCGATCGGTGAAGTGTGTCCCCACAGGAAAGAAATGACACCATCCAGGAATACATTACTTGAGTTTATGGTCACAAGAACACCGTCGTGACATCTTATTCAACCCGGGGAATCGGTCATATCAGCGGTGACTGATATAGGTGATAAAACGAGGTTTGTCTCCCATTCTTTTCTTTCTTTTTTTTTTTTTTTTTTGGGGGGGGGGGGGTTTGAAAAGAACAAAATGCATGCTCTAGTCAATTCGGCCAAACTCAGACCGTTCTCGCCCTCACTTAGTAATAATGTTGCGGCATCATACTATGATGTGGATAATTAATGCTACTACCCTCCCCCCCCCCCCCCCCCTTTCTTTTTTTAAAGAAATTCATGGACTGCAACTGCGGGAACCACAGGATCATTCCGGTTGTCCCTTGACCCAACGTGGACCCCACGGTTGACACTTACAAAATAAATTCTAGGATTACAACTACCAATTTCAAATTTTGTCTCTAAACATAGCTTGTGGCCCCTCATTGGAACGACTCATGATTTATTTACTTATTTACCTGTAAAACAGCGAATCGCGATGAGGGGTCATAAGTTATGTTTTTTTTTTAGAAAAAATGAGAGACTTTTGTAAAAAGTGTGGGACGGATTTTATCCTTGACGTTGGTTAAAGGGCAAACAGAAATTCCAAAATGGTCAGTAAAATGATACTTGCAGTACTTCGTTCTCTCCGTACTTGGGAAGATGTGCAGCTGCAACCTGCCTCAACAGTGACGTGGATGAAGTTTGGAAAAGCTGACTAATTATAACATTGCTGGTTTCAGTGACGGGAATTGGAAGTGGAATTGGTTTTCAGACATGAAGGAGTGAATATTTCAAGTAACAAGAATGATATAATTTAACACGCCACTGAACAGAAGTAACTAATTGAGCTCAATTGTATACTGGTGTGTCGTATCTTCAACACTTTTTCCAAGGCTAATTTACTTATTAATCTGTCAAAGGGCCGAAGCATTTGACGCATCTATTGAAAAGAAACCCATGCTGGCTGGGTAGAATTATTATTACCAAAACACCAACATAAAGACGACAGCGTCTGGCCAAAATGTTATCAGTCTACCCAGTTTCTAGCCATGAAAATAAACATACTATTTCCAAGAAAAAACGTACCAAATGCTAGAAAGATAAACCCGGTGACCCATTACTCTCTACCGGCCTACAGGACCTGGTGGCACTTGCAAGATAAATTCTTTAATAACAACTAAAAATTTGGAAATTTTTTGTCTCAAAACAGAGCTTGGGACCCCTCAATGGAACGACTCAATATCCACTAGCTCGTTCCAATGAAGGGTCATAAGCTATGTTTTTGAAACAAAAACTTAAAACATAATCAAATTTGAACGCAGATTTTTATATAGCCTGAGTGGCTTCCCCCCCCCCCCTCCCCCCCAGTGACGCCACCAATTTTTCATGCCTTTTTTCAGATATTGGAAGTTGACAAGAAAATCCCATTGAGGATGTCTTTGTATCAATCCACTTCCTATACTGCCCTACAAATTTGTTTACCGTAGCCATGATTCGTCCGTCCCTTGCTTCTAAAATTTCATGATTCTGAAGACTGAACTTAATTTGAAAAATCCACCCGAGTTGTTACGAAAATGACCGGAAGGAGTAGATGGATTTATTTATTAATTCTGTTCCATTCTCAATTTAGTTCGTCAAAAATAATTACTGAGGTAACCGTGAAGCAGCTTATCTGCAATGATATTAAATCATATGCCGGGTTCGTAATGATCCCGAGTCTTAAAAACAGGGGCTGCACTTCGTAAAGACAGGATGTATCGCCGAGACTGTCACATTATTGTTCTAAAAAACATAACAACGCACAGGATACGTTTTATTTTAAAATACATTCTCTATTTGGTAATTTTATTTAAAAATGTCTCGACGAACTGTTTCGAGAATGAAGGTGGACAAGATCATGTTCAATGGCGACAAACTTACCTTTAATTATACAGGGGGGGGGGGGGGGGATCCAAATGACATATCGGCAAAACATTTTATTTTAATATGGAAACAAGTTCAATATCTCGAAAAATACTGGGCGAATTGTTTAAAATCGGACATTATTCCAGGGTACAATGATCTGGAAAAGACAGATATGGTATTTTTATGTCATTATTTTATGAAATGCAGGTTTTAGAAATTCGCTGACTGAAGACTAATATTGCTAATCAGGTTCAGACTCTGGAAGAAATTTCTCGTCGAGCACTAATTGATTATGTAATGCTTCTCTCCTAACTGCACTGGGTACCCCACTTTTCTACACAAAAAGTGGGGTACGCGAAGTGCGGTTTTATATGGAGTGTACACGTAATGTGTGTCCAATAACACAAGTTTTTTTGTTTTATTTTTATTGTCCATGTTTTCAACAATTTAAAAAGCCATGGGGATATGTGGCCATTGTTACACAAATAGGTTGTATTGTGACCAGTTAATTGATAATTAAGTCTATTGTCTGCTTTCAATGCATAAATTTCAGACAAAGTGTTTGGTGGTATATAAATAATATCAGGGATTATTAAGTCTTTAATATTGATATGAGTTGTGAATTTGTTGTCTGGAGACCATGGGCTTGATCTGTGAAAACCCTTTATTCAGTATATGGTTCTTTAATTCCAAAATATAGAAAGTATTCAAAAAGTATTCAAAATGTATTCATGAATACAGCTCAAATTTTAATGTATTTGAATACGAATACATGTATTTGTAACATTCAGTGAATACTGAATACGTGTGAATACTTGATAAACTGTATTCGAATACGACTGAATACGAATACTGAATACGAATACCCCAAACCTGCTGCATACTAAATATCAAAACATTCCGAATGCTGGATCCGAAGAAGAAATTTTTTTAAGAAAATTTCTCGTTTTGAACTAAGTTATAATTCAGGCTCCCACATGGAGCCCAAATATGAACCCAGGGACTTGGCTTGAACAAACTTGAATCTCATCCCCCTTTGCATGCTGCATACCAAATATCAAAAGATTCTGATGGGTGGATCTCATACTGCACAAATTTAAACATTTGGGAACACATAGAGAGCCCAAATATGGACCCAGGGATTTGATTTCAATAAACATGTGAAACAATCTTCCAAAGATGTTATTTGTGAAATTTGAAAGCTTTTGGAGCAGTGGTTTGGGAGAAGAAGAGTCTTAAATGTTTTTCCCATTACCTATAGTAATGTTACCCAGTGTTAAAAATGCTGACTCGGCACTTTTTCAAAAGTCTTGAAAAAGTGCCCTATGATAAAACCGATGGCAATTTTTTTTTTACCATTCCTTTCTGCTATTCCTAAGGAAGCTTCACACAAAATAAAAATTCTCAGTGCCGTGTAGTTTTGAAGATATGGACGTTTTAAATATTTTCTATTTTTGGCATAAATTGGGTACTTATGATGCAATAAGCCCTCATATCAAATTTGTTTCAAATCTGCCTCTCAGTTCGGAAAATAGAAATTTTGGTACAATTCGGGCTCCTACAGGAAGACAAATATGAACCCAGGGACTTGGCTTTAACAAACTTATATCTCACTTCCCAAAGGATACTGTATACCAAATATCAAAACATTCTGACTGGTGGATGTGAAGAAGAAGATTTGTGAAGAATATTCCTCATATTGAACTAAGTTATAATTCGGGCTCCCACAGTGAGCGCAAATATGAACCCAGGGATAAGGTTTGAACAAACTTGAATCTCACCTCCTAAGGATGCTGCATACCAAATATCAAAACATTTCGACTGCTGGATCTGAAGAAGAAGATTTTTAAAGAAAATTCCTCATTTTGAACTAAGTTATAATTCAGACTCCCACAGTGAACCCAAACAAGAACCCAGGGACTTGGCTTGAACAAACTTGAATCCCACCCCCTACAGATGCTGCATACCCAATTTCAAATCATTCCGACTGCTGGATCTGAAGAAGTAGATTTTTAAAGAAAATTCCTCATATTGAACTAAGCCCAAATATGAACCCAAGGACTTGGCTTGAACAAACTCAATCTCACCCAACCTCCC
This sequence comes from Pictodentalium vernedei, assembly GCA_031216915.1. NCBI lineage: Eukaryota > Metazoa > Mollusca > Scaphopoda > Dentaliida > Dentaliidae > Pictodentalium > Pictodentalium vernedei. The sequence continues at coordinate 276,096,126 of CM062296.1, read as the reverse complement.
CCCCCCCCCCCCCCCCCACCTCCCACCCACCCACCCAAGAATGCTGCATACTAAATATCAAAAGATTCTGATTGGTGGATCTGAAGAAGAAGATTTTTAAAGAATATTCCTCATACTTCACTAATTTAAACATTTGGGCTCCCATAGAGAGCCCAAATATGGACCCAGCGATTTGATTTCATTGAACATGTGAAACAATCTTCCAAAGATGTTATATGTGAAATTTGAAAGCTTTTGGAGCAGTGGTTTGGGAGAAGAAGAGGCTTATATGTTTTTCCCATTACCCACAGTGTTAAAAAATGCTGACTCTGCACTTTTTCAAAGTCCCGAGAAAGTACCGTATAATAAAACCGATAGCAATTTTTTTTGACTATTCCATTCTGTTGGTCCTAAGGAAGCTTCACACCATTTTAAATTTTTTCTATTTTTAGCTCCTGCGGTTCCCATGGGGCAACAAGAAAATTTGTTTGACATAAATTAAGTACTTATGACCCAATAAGCCCCATATCAAATTTGGTTCAAATCAGACTCTCGGTTCGGAAAATAGAAATTTTGGGCAGGCGAAAATGATAAATTTTAAGTAATTTGTATATTTTTTATGCTTACCAATGGCCCAGACTAGTTGGTGCTAACTCAAATTAATCCAGGGCCAAACACAAATTTTGCCGTCCAATCCCCAAAATTTGCATGCAAAACCGAAAAAATTAAGCCCCAGATGGTCTCCATACTTTTGAGATCTGCGCATGCGCAGTATCCAGAAAGGTACCGAAATTGGAGCCAACTATCATTCTTTCTACAGATGCCTGTTAAATGTTATAAACAGCAGGGAGGTATGAGTGCCCACTCATGGGAGGGCCATATCCATCTGGACCATTGGTAAGCATAAAAAATATACAAATTACTTAAAATTTATCATATTTTTATACGACAACCAATGGCCCAGACTAGCTGAATTGTAAAAGGGCTGGAGGGTCTAGGACTTAAAGGAAAATCCAATCTCTCAACTACTTCAGTAAAGGATAGCTCCTACAGGAGAATAGGAGAAGATAGGAATTATATATGTCTTTCTCTTTTACGAGTAAAGAGAAAGGCATAATACCAACAATGTAATTGAGTATTACATGATATATAATTTTCCATTTAATCCCAGCATAACCCGTTATGCTAATTCAGTGAAGGAAAACCAATATATAAAGATAGTCCAGAGAATGAGACTCTTTATACTCATTTAAAAGTGTCCGAGGATTGTATATTAACGCTCATTTGACACGTAACAGATAGAAATGCTTCACAGTGAGCTGCACTTTAAAAACAGTACATAAATGAGACATAGTTATTGCTTCACACCGAGCTACACATTAAAACCACCCCAGCACCGACGCAGGACTACTGTCACTGGAGGAGGTATTCCCTTGCTTTTCACTATAAAGCCAGATAATCATAAGGGAAAAACCATACCCCCACCTTTCCCCTTGTTCTGAGTAAAATTCCACAGAACGAGGAGGGCAGCGGAACGGCGTCAGTGCTGGAGCAGACTGCCTAAAGACCTTATAGATGTAACATTAGTGGACGACATTCTGAGCAACAGAAAGAGGATCCAAAGATCTAAGGTCAACGGAGATGGACTCTAAATTTCTCAGGTAAAGCTTGGTAAATGATGAGGGCTGTGACCAGTAAGCAGCCTTCATGAGATCAGAAATGGCTATACTGTTAGAATAAGTCCAAGAAGTGGACAGTGCTCTAACCTCGTGCGCTGAAATCTTATTGACAGAATGTTGATCCAAAGATAGATTTTTGTAGGCAATGCATATTGCCAACTGAATCCACCTAGCGACAGAATGAACAGAAATATCTTTTCTGTTAGGAATCAAAGAAAGAAACAAACGTTTTCTTCCCTTTCTAATAAAATCTGATCGACGTTTATAAATGCGCATTGCTCTGACTGAACACAGCAAAGGTCTACAGTTATCCGAGGACGGTAAGGTCTTAATGACAATAGGCTCCGGACGCTTAGCCGGAATCTGATTCTTAGCCAAAAATCCCACTTCCGTAGTCAGGGTAATGGTATTACCCACACTACGGTAATGAGATTCATCAACCGATAATGCATGAAGTTCACTGACTCTTCTAGCAGATGCAAAGGCTAAGAGAAACACCGTTTTATAGGTCAAGAATTTGAACTCTACGACGTCTAACGGCTCAAAAGGAGCTTCTTTGAGCTTCAACAGAACCCAAGCCAAATTCCACTAAGGAATTAATCTGAGGGTTCTAGGTCTATTAATAGAGAATTTTCTAATTAGCTTGGATCAAGAATTATCTCGTCCCATAGCCAAGTTATCATGATGAGAGTAAGTATCTGAAAACATAGACCTATAGCCCTTAATAGTGACGGGCTGCAGTTTGAGATCGTCAAACAAGTTGACCAGGAAATTGGCAATATGTGGTATGGACGGATCGTATATGTCTATCGACTGATCCCTACACCAACGGAAGAAAACCCTCCACTTCGCTGCATAATTCAACGAAGAGGAGGCCCTCCTACAGTTAGAAATCGCGTCCACCTCTCGTCCTGTAAAATGTTTTCCGTGCAAGGACTGCACAACGGAAATACGTGATGGTTGAGATGCTGTGCGCGGGACTTCCCCTCATCAAGAAGATCCTCTCGTGGAGGAAGCTTCCGGGGAACGTCCCATAACAGACTCCTGAAAAGATTGATCCAAGGTTTCTGTGACGACAGAGGTGCTACTAGCAGGATTTTGCAATGAGACTGTTTGATCTTTAACAGAATCTGCTGAATCAACGGAGCTGGAGGATATGCATATCCTATCATCCCATCCCATGAAATTGACAGAGCATCTACTGCGTATGCTCAATGATCTGGACATGGTGACACAAACGTCGTTAACTGATTGTTTAGGTGTGTCACAAAAAGATCTATCATGGAATGATCCCACTGGTAGCAAATCTGCCTGGATATTTGCTTGTTGAGAGTCCACTCCGATGGCAACAGGCAACCTTTCGGAGAGAGCGAGTCTGCTAATACGTTCAAATGACCCGGTATATGACGGACTGAGAGATGAACGTGATGATTCAGAACGAATAGGAGAATCCTCTTCATTAATTTGCACAATGGAATCGATTGAGTGCAGCCTTGGTTCCTGAGGTAAGCAACTACTGTCGAATTGTCCGACAGAATTTGAACATGGACGTTCGCTATTAGGCGAATCCAATGTTGTAGTGCTAGCCATATTGACATCATCTCTTTGATGTTTATGTGCTTCTCTAGGAGCCCAGAGTCCCAAAGACCCTGGCACTTCAAGTCTGCAGGGCTCAGAGTCGCGCCCCAGCCCATCTGACTCGCATCCATCATAATCATGAAAGCCAGATCCGGCAGGTGAAGCAGAACTCCTTGAGTTAACCACTGAAGATCTGCCCAAATCTGAACCTTTTGTTTTACCAGGTCCGTTAAAACAATACCGGTTTCAAGCAAATGCATCTTCACACTCCAGTTCTGAGTAAAGAATATCTGGAGGGGACGCCTGTGCAGGCGGCCAATCAGAATAAGATCCTCAGCCACTCCGCACAGCCCCATCAGTCGCATGAACTCCCTCGCTGTTATTGCATCTGAGTTTAGACAAAAGTGAGCATAACAACTGACTAATTTCGCTCTGGGTAACAGCAGACGAACCAGATTGTAGTGAGTCTCGAAGCTCATTCCCAAGTGAGTGAACGACTTGGACGGAGCTAGATCAGATTTTTTCTTGTTTACTATGAAACCGAGACGTCGGAGCAATTGTAGCAGACTCTGAACATCGTTCTGAAGAATAATTATGTTGCCGTATCTCTGAAATATGTCGTCCAAATAACTTCCAACGTTTCCGCAGATGAATGAGCTCGGAAGTATGACATTACCGAGTTCATTATTCGAGTGAAACCCCAAGGAGCCAGGTTCAGACCAAAGCACACCGCTCTGAACTGATAAACCTTTCCTTGCACGGCGAACTGCAGGTACTTTCTGAATGCCGGATGTACCAGGACATGAAAGTAAGCATCCTTTAGATCTATGCTTGCTGCATAGTCGTTCACTCGAATATTCGCTCTTACCGACCGAATGGTTTCCATATAGAACTTTGGAGCCACGATTAACTTGTTTATCCCGCTCAAGTCTATTACCAGTTGGAACGAGCCGTCTGGCTTCGGTACGAGGAACAGATGACTGTAAAAGCCTTGAGAGTTTTGATTCCCGACGACCTCTATTGCTTCCTTTAATAAGAGAGCCTGTACCTCTGCTAGGAGAGACTCTCATTTGAAAGGATCAACCGGAAGATTTGTCCAAGGCGGACATCTTGTTTGTGGGTGTTTTGCTCAGAATGATATCTGTAGGCCTTCCGAGACTACACTTCTCACCCACTGATCTTCCGTGACTGCTATCCAGTTTCGCGCAAAGTTTGATAACCTTCCGCCAACTGGCAAGCAATAAAGGTCTTGACCATCACCTGTAGGACTTGCGAGGCTTACAGGAGGAGAAACTACGTCCTCCTCGCGAAGATCATTGTCCTGTCGGCTTAGGGGCGTCTGACTGATCAGACTTATGCCCCTTCCCCGAGTCACTGTAGTGACGACCTCCGGAGTAATTGTATGAGGGTTTCTTGAACACTCGCAAGGAGTTCCCTTTTGATGATTTTGATTTAGAACGTCCTCGCTTACCCTGGTCTACTGAAGCGTGTTGTTGAGACGCCGTCTTCAAAAGCAGAGCACTGGAAGCTTTCTTAGTAGCCTGTTCATAGACTAATGAAAGCTTGTCGTCAAACAGAGCATGTCTGGAGACATCTATAAGTGATGACGACGCAAGGGCAGCATTACGTCTGATTAACTCCAGATTTGCCACTGTCAGGGCGGAGTTATATGTGGCATACATGGCTGCCCTGGAAAGAACAATGAAGTTCACATAACCACATAACCCTACTGCACTGGAACCGTGGACAGAAGAAGAGTCCCAAGGCCTATAAAACAAGAGCATCACAACCATTAGTAAATGACAATGGGAGATGAGGCGTATGGCCCTGTGAGACACACAGACAGAAAGGCCAGTACCAAGAACAGGGCTGGAACTGACTTGCAAGAACCCTAATAGCTAGGGTTGATGACAGCCTAAGCAGAAGAGGGCCTAAAGAAAAAAGGTCCTCAAACTGCTCCTGCAACTGACGCAGATAGGTGGAGAAAGTAGAAGCATTTCTCCAGTAGGCTGCCTGCATAACATCCGACAACTGATGGAGTTAGCATAAGCCCAGGAGGTAAATAATGCACGCACCTCGTTGGCAGAAAAGCGATTGGTAACACAATCGTCAGTTGTTAGATGAGCGTATGACGTGAGAATAGCAAGACAAATCCATCTAGAAATGGATGGAGGAGAGATCTGCTGTTGACAGGGATAAGAGACAGAAATATATCTTTTCCTGCCTTTCCTAATGAACTGCGTCCGGTTGAGGTAAATGGAAATTACGACCGGACAGAGCAAAGGGCGATTACCCTCAACAGAAGGAAGAGCCCTGATACAGATTGGTGGCGGAGTAGTTTCTGGCATCTGATTCTAGGCCAGAAAGGAGCAATCAGTGGTAAAGTAACACTGTTGTGGGAGCTCCTGAAAAAGGCTGGATCAACAGTGAGGGAGTGAAGCTCACTAACCCTTCTGGCTGAGGCAAAAGCCATAAGAAAAGCTGTCTTATATGTGAGAAAACGCATATCCACCTGGGATAAAGGTTTGAACAGCGCCCCTCCAAACAAAGCAGCACCCAAGAGAGATACCATCTTGGGATAAGCTGCATAAACCTAGGCCTTTTCAAAGAAAAGTGCCGAATAAGCTTGGAGAGGTACGGATTAGTGCTGATACAACGCTTTCCCACATACGAAGAGGTCTCCGAAAGCATGGACCTGTATCCTTTGATAATAACATGTTGGAGACCCCAAGAATCAAACAGATATACCAGAAACTCCGCAATCTGTGTTATCGAAGGATCAGCATAATCAACAGAGTGATCAGCAGACCATCGACAGAAGACCTTCCACTTAGCTGCATAGGCAAAACCAGTGGAGTGCTGCCCTGAAAAAGAAATGCACTCCACTGCTCGTCTCGAAAAACCTCTACGGAGGAGACAGGACCTGACAAAAGATATGTGTGAAGGCACAATGAAGTCAGGTCGATGTAATACCTCCTCAGGTGACCTTGGCAAAGAAGATCGTGATGTAGAGGGAGATGTGCAAGAACTTCCGCCAACAGAGAGCAGAGCTGCTTGATCCACACCTGCTGAGGCGACACGGGAGCGATCAGAATGATTCGACAACTGCAGGTTCATATCTTGGCTAGAACCTGATGCAGAATCGGAACTGGTGGGAAGGTATAGCCGATTAGACCATTCCAGTCAAGTGACAGAGCACCCACTGAGAAAGCCAGAGGATCTAGACACATGGACACGAAAGTGTACACCCGAGGGTTCCAATGGGTCACAAAAAGATCCATGTGGGGACGACCCAAGAGATCGCTAAATGACTGGAACACTGCTCTGTGAGGCATCCACTTGGTAGAAACGACCCTGCCCCATCGGCACAGGGAGTCGCCTAGGACGTTCAGACGACCGGGAATGTGACGAACCACCACTCCGGCATTAACATGCTGAGCGAGCAGTAGAAGATCCCGAGCCAATTCGTACATGGGAACCGAGTGTGTGTCGCCCTGGTTCTGAATGTAAGCGACCACTGTCAAATTGTCGAACAACAGAAGGACCTGACTTTTTGAAAGGTGGGGATCCACTGCCGGAAACTCAGAAGAAGAGCAAGAAGCTCCTTCTGGTTGATGTGAAGAGCTGCTTGATCCTGGTCCCATACACCATGAAGGGAACAACCAGAGGATCCAACGTCATGCACCATCCGAGATTGCTGGTATCAGCCATCAGAACACGATTGGACATGGGCAAGTCCAATGGAACTCCCTGCATAATCCACTGAACAAACATCAAGGGAAGAAGGTGACGATAAAGAGATACTGGTAACTGAAACACCAGATCCAGAGGATCGACATTTGGCCTCCAACGACTGAAACAAAAATGGCCCACAAGGTATCATCCTAGGCGTATCTGGTGAGAGCAATGTAGATGGAAAGGTGAACCCAAAGAAAACTAGAGGTACTGTGAGCAAACTCACATAGTGATACCCCCCACACCTGAAATTTATAAGTTAGATTATCTCCCCTTGAAAATGTCAGAATGGAATTATATTGCTTTATGCACATCTTCATATGGAGTTCTTCCATTGTGTAAAATTTCATGAAAATTCTTCAAACGGTTTAGGAGGAGTTGCACTTACAAGGATGGACAGACGGTATAAGTTAGATTACCTCCCCTTGGAAATGTCAGAACAGAATTATACTGCTTCATGCATATCTTCATATGGAGTTCTTCCATTGTATAAAGTTTCATGAAAATTCTTCAAACGGTTTAGGAGAAGTTGCGCTTACAAGGATGGACAGACGGTATAAGTTAGATTATCTAGGTTTTGGAAATGTCAGAACGGAATTATATTGCTTCATGCACATCTTCATATGGAGTTCTTCCATTGTGTAAAGTTTCATGAAAATTCTTCAAACGGTTTAGGAGGAGTTGCGCTTACAAGGATGGTCAGACAGACAGATTATCTCCCCTTGGAAATGTCAGAACGGAATTATATTGCTTCATGCACATCTCCATATGGAGTTCTTCAATTGTGTAAAGTTTCATGAAAATTCTTCAAATGGTTTAGGAGGAGTTGCGCTTACAAGGATGGACAAACGGACAGATGGACAGATGGACAGACGGACAGACGGACGGACAGGGTGATTCCTATATACCCCCCAAACTTGGTTTGCGGAGGGTATAAAAACAAGAGGCCCCAAGGGGCCTGAGGGCGCTCACCTGACATGGTAGCCTAAATATCAACCCAGAAAATTGATTTCAACAAGCTGCATCTGCTCCTCCTAAGAAAAGCTTATACCAAATATCCAAAGATTCTGACCAGTGGATCTAAAAAAAAAATAAGATTTTTAAAGAATATTCCTCATATTGAACTAAGTTATAATTCAGGCTCCCACAGGGAGCCCATATATGAACCCAGGGATTTGGCTTTAACAAACTTGAATCTCACCCCCCTAAGGATGCTGAACACCAAATATCAAAACATTCTGACTGCTGGATCTGAAGAAGAAGATTTTTAAAGAAAATTCCTCATTTTGAACTAAGTTACAATTCAAGCTCCCACAGTGAGTCCAAATATGGACCTAGGGACATGGCTTGAACAAACTTGAATCTCACCCCCAAAGGGTGCTGCATACCAAATATCAAAACATTCCGACTGATGGATCTGAAGAAGATTTTTAAAGAAAATTCCTCATTTTGAACAAAGTTATCATTCGGGCTCCCACAGTGAGTCCAAATATGGACCTAGGGACATGGCTTGAACAAACTTAAATCTAACCCCCCTAAGGATGCTGCATACCAAATATCAAAACATTCCGACGGCTGGATCTGGAGAAGAAGATTTTTAAACAAAATTCCTCATTTTGAACTATGTTATAATTCGAGCTACCACAGTGAGCCCAAATATGAACCCAGGGACTTGGCTTGAACAAACTTGAATCCCACACCCCCTCCCCCCCCCCCCCCCCTAAGTTCGAATTCGGGCTTCTATAGTGAGCCCAAATATGAATCCAGGGGGCCGATTTGAACAAACTTGAATCAGATCCACCCCACAATGTTGCGTACCAAATATGAAAAGATTCTGCCTGCTGGATCTGGAGAAGAAGATTTTTTAAGAAATTTGCCTGAAATGCACTAAGTTCGAATTCAAGCTTCTATAGTGAACCCAAATATGAATCTAGGGAGCCGATTTGAACAAATTTGAATCAGATCCACCCCACAATGTTGCTTATCAAATATCAAAAGATTCTGCCTGCTGGATCTGGAGAAGATTTTTTAAGAAATTTGCCTGAAATGCAATAAGTTCAAATTTGGGCTCCTATACTGAGCCCAAATATAAACCCAGGGGGACCGATTTGAACAAACTTGAATCAGATCCACCCCACAATGTTGCTTACCAAATATGAAAAGATTCTGCCTGCTGGATATGGAGAAGAAGATTTTTTAAGAAATTTGCCTGAAATGCACTAAGTTCAAATTCGAGCTTCTATAGTGAGCACAAATATGAATCTAGGAAGCCGATTTGAACAAACTTGAATCAGATCCACCCCACAATGTTGCATACCAAATATCAAAAGATTCTGCCTGTTGGATCTGGAGAAGAAGATTTTTTAAGAAATTTGCCTGAAATGCACTAAGTTCGAATTCAAGCTTCTATAGTGAGCCCAAATATGAATCTAGGGAGCCGATTTGAACAAAATTGAATCAAATCCACCCCACAATGTTGCATACCAAATATCAAACGATTTTGCCTGCTGGATCTGGAGAAGAAGATTTTTCAAGAAATTTGCCTGAAATGCACTAAGTTCAAATTTGGGCTCCTATACTGAGCCCAAATATAAACCCAGGGGGCCGATTTGAACAAACTTGAATCAGATCCACCCCAAAATGTTGCTTACCAAAAAAGAAAAGATTCTGCCTGCTGGATCTGGAGAAGAAGATTTTTTTAAGAAATTTGCCTGAAATGCACTAAGTTCGAATTAGAGCTTCTATAGTGAGCCCAAATATGAATCCAGGGGGCCGATTTGAACAAACTTGAATCAGATCCACCCCACAATGTTGCATACCAAATATCAAAAGATTCTGCCTGCTGGATCTGGAGAAGAAGATTTTTTAAGAAATTTGCCTGAAATGCACTAAGTTCGAAATCGGGCTCCTATACTGAGCCCAAATATGAACCCAGGGGGCCGATTTGAACAAACTTGAATCAGATCCACCCTACAATGTTGCATACCAAATATCAAAAGATTCTGCCTGCTGGATCTGGAGAAGAAGATTTTTTAATGTTTTTCCCATTGCCGACAGTGTTAAAAAGTGCTGACTCGGCACTTTTTCAAAGTCCTGAAAAAAGTACCTTGTGATCAAACCGATAGGGATTTTTTTTAACCATTCTATTCTACTGGATAAAAGTAAGCTTTATACAAAATAAGAATTCCCTGTGCCGTGTAGTTTTAGAGATATGGCAGTTTTAAGGTTTTTCCTATTTTTAGCTCCCGAGGTTCCCACGGGGCAATGAGAAAAATTTTTTTTGCATCAATCAACTACTTATGACCCATTATCATCTCATTTCAAATTTGGTTCAAATCGACCTCACGGTTCAGAAAATAGAAATTTTAGGCGTGGCCAAAATTTTTGCCCCTCCCATAACGAAGGCAAATAATGCCCAACAAACTTCTCTTGAACAAACTTGATTCTAAACCTCAAAAGGACTCTGTATACCACATATCAAGTCTCTGCAACTGGTGGTTCATTAGAAGAAGATTTTCAAAAAATTTGGCCATTTTTTCCCCACACCTCTGCTCAATATGAGCCAAAACCTAATTTGGATAAAAATCAAAATGCCCCTATATAACCACCATATACATGAAATTTAATTAAAATGTGGCCAGTGGTTTAGGAGAAAGTGGCTCAAATACCACCTTCACGCAGGACGACGGACGAAGAGTGATAAGAAAAGCTCACCCTGACTTTCAGTCAGGTGAGCTAATAAATCAGGACACCCCTAGCTACCCGAGTAAGGTGGCAGGAAACAAAGGCCTGACGGGAACAGAAAAGTACCTCAACAGCCAAAAAGGGAACTGGCAGAAAATTCTACCCTCAACAGAGAGTAGAAAAGCTGCCACAACAGCCCCCAGCTGACACCTAACGCAGATAAAAGCAGAACCCAAAGGGTTAGCATTAATGAACAAAAGACCGAAAAAGCATGGTACATGAATATCGTGCGCGAAATCGGTATAGAGATTTAATACAGTAAATAATCAAGAGAACATATAAAAAAACACAGCCCTGTATGTCTGGATAGTGAAGAAATGGCTATGAATCCACAATTCAGAACAGGAACTTCGTCAACATCGAGTCAAAAGATATCACTGTTGATGAGCATCTTGACAAGATGGCAAAAAAAAATAGAAGGACACGTTGGTTATAACTCTGCGCACTGGTGCCGGTCGCACTCAACCCAGTTTTGGATTATTTTTTCTTGGTGCTTTTGCACGACTTTTCTTTCCCAAATCGCTTGGGAAAGAAGAAAATAGAGAGTATTTTTTCCAAGTTAGGGACTTCCACTGTAATGCAAGCCGGTTGTAAACAGTTGTAAGGTAGGTTGATAAGAAATCGATAGCTCCCATCTAGAGGGCTCCCCAAACAAGTATACAAAGTTTCAAAGCGAGCTGATCATAAATGTGCCCTGGAGGGCATGCCAAAGGAATATATTGATGCCTGACTAAACTGGGATCAAAGGCCATCGCCAGCGGCAACATTTTTTGACAGAAATGGAAGAAAATCGGTATCTCCCATCTAGAGGCACCCCACACAAGCATACCAGGTTTCAAAGCAATCTGATCATAAATGTGACCTGTAGTGTGTGCCAAAGGGAAATATTGAGGCCTGACTAAACTAATTTCAAAGGTCATTGCCAGCAGCAACATTTTGGGGGAAATGGAAGAAAATTGATAGCTCCCATCTGGAGGTCACCCCAAACAAGCATACCAAGTTTCAAAGTGATCCGATCATAAATGCGACCTGTGTGGTGTGCCAAAGGAAATTGTGGACGTACGTAACTTTGCTAAGAATTGGACAGACAGGTTTTTGAATACATTCAAGATATTGTTGTTGAAGACTCATATACCAAACATCAATTGAACCAGTTCAAATTTTTTTCGACATACCGACAATTATTCATAGATACACACCCACCCACCTGCCAACTGACCTGGCCAAACCATGGGTTGTGTTTTAGAAAAAACAAGACCAAAAAATAACAGGATAGAGAATCATGACCAAATATAGTAATAATACAAATAGAGACTAGTTTTGGAGTGGCTGCTCTGCAAAACAATGCATTTTTTTAATCATATAATTTTAGAACTTACAGGATGTGCAGTTAAGTTTCTTGATGCATTTCAGCATCTCTTATCAGGTTTGGGATTGTGCAATATTTGTTGGTGTTTAAGATCTCTTACAACATCTATGGGTGTATCATGAATGCAAGATAGGTATGAAGTCAAGTTGAGCCAATTGTTTATACCTATACAGTCTACCCCAAGCATTGCTGACTGGGTCCTATTTTACCTGTAAAACAGTACTTCTTCCCAGGCTTCCCACAGGGAATTGAGGGATAAATAGAATCAACTCGTCCCCTGTTTATAGTAAAATTTATGAAACTCTTTCAGAAATTAGGTCTGCACCTCATCAAAGGCTCAGACCAAACCAAATTTATTCCACAAAATCAACTATAAACTGGGAACTTGTTGAAGAACATACATATTATCGATACAGTGAAGTGATCTGGGTCGTAGTATCATGTCGATTTGAGGTCAGATGAGCTCCCACAGGCAGCGAGTTTGATCCGGGATCTGACCTCCTCAACAAGACATGATGCGACGACCCAGATCACTTCCCTGTAGTGTTGAAAGGTTTATTATATGACTTATAGTTCAATATCACATGCCAATGCTAGCATTAACAATTCCCTAAACCTTTTTTGGTAAATTGGATTGAATTAAAAAAATAACTATTTTTGTTTACACTTATTTTTGTAACCCTTTTTGGTGAATTGGATTGAATTAAAAAAATAACTATTTTTGTTTACACTTATTTTTGTAACAAGTGTACACTTCCGGGGAATCCCCCGATGCGCATGAATACGATAAAAAATATCATGAATATGATAAAAAAACAAGAGTCTCCCTGAAGTGCTCATCTTGAACAGAACACAATTTAAACAGAGTCCAAGAATGAGTCTACATTAAGCAAGCCTTCTCCATAGGCTACACTGTCAATCCTTGAGTCCCTCAGGAGTGACAAAAATAATCTGGGCATCATGCCTTTTCTTCAGTTGATCATAAAGTAAAATGTAGAGCTCCCCTATGAAGCCCCTTGATACAACCTATGTGGATTAATCTTAGTTACACACCTCTAGAGGGTACTGAATACAAAATTTTGAATATTTCAGCAAAGTGGCCAATTCCGGCTCCCATAAAGAGCTCAAATATTAACCCAGGCTCTCGATTTGAACACAATTGAATCTGACTTCCCTACAGATGTTGTGTACCGAATATGAAAGCATTCTGACTGTTGGATCTGAAGAAGAGAAATTGTAAAGAAATTTCTTCGAATTGCACTAAGTTCAAATTTGGGCTACCATAGTGAGCCCAAATATTAACCTATGGATCGGATTTGAACAAACTTGAATCTGACCCCCTAGAGATGTTGTATACCAAATGTGAAAGCATTCTGATGAGTGGATCTGAAGAAGAAGATTTTTAAAGAAATTTCCTCATATTGCACTAAGTAAAAATTTGGGCTATCATAGTGAGTCCAAATATATACCTAGGGATCTGATTTGAACAAACTTGAATCTGACCCCCTTAGAGATGTTGCATACCAAATATCAAAGCATTCTGACTGGTGGATCTGAAGAAGAAGATTTTTTTAAATTACCCGCCATATTGAACAAAGATAAAATTTGTTCAATATGGCCCAAATATTAACCTAGGGACTTGGTTTGAACAATCTGGAATCTGACCCTCATAACAATGATGTATACCAAACATTAAAAGATTCTGAATGGTGGTTCTGAAGAAGAAGATTTTTAAAGAATATTCCCCATATTACCCTATGTTAAAACTTTGGGCTCCTGTAGAGAGCCCAAATATGAATGAGCTTTATTTCAACAAACTTTTATCTCCCCCTCCCCCCCCCTCCCCCCCCCCCCCCCCTCCCCCCCATGAATGCTGTATACCAAATATCAAAAGATTCTGATGATTGGTTCTGGGAAAAAGATTTTTTTTAATTTTTGCAAATATGCTGACAAAGCATTTTTTCGATGCCCATTACAGAACACCCTAACATAACCGATGGCCATTTTAACCATTCAATTCTACTGGTCCTAAGGATACTTCATACCAAATAACAGCTCTCTGTTCCGTGTGGTTTGGGAAATATGGGCTTTTGAAAATATTTTTATTTTTAGCTCCTAGGGTTCCCATGGGGATGCAGGAATTTTTTTTTTTTTGCATGGGTCAAGTACTTACAACCCAATAATACCACAAAGCAAATATGGTTCAAACCGGACCATCGGTACAGAAAATAGAAATTTTGGGCGGGGCCAAAAATCTTACCCCTCCTATTACAAAGCCAAATATTACTTCACGAACTTCGTTTGAACAAACTTGATTCTACACCTCATATGGAAGCTCCATATCAAATATCAAGTCATTGTACACACTGGTCCTTGAGAAGATGATTTTTAAAATATTTTGGAGCATTTTCCCCTACACCCTCCCTATGGGGCTGGGCATGTTGAATTGAACAAAAATGAAATGCCCCTTTGGGACCATCACTTACACAAACTTTCACTTGAATTGGCCCAGTGGCTTTGGAGGAGAAGACCAAAACATGGTGTTGACGCACGACGGACGGACAGCGATGCTATTAGCTCAGCTTGACTTTGTCAAGATGAGCTAAAAAACCTGGATCGCCGTTCGATCGCACCTATTCCAGTTCAGAGTAAAGTACTCTCTGCAACCGGAACAGCGAATTATGTGAATTCGAACGCACCCATAAATAGTCTGTCATACTATAGTGATACAGTATCGGATTCCACATTGTGGATTTATCAAGGACCAAGAAAAGAACGTCAAACAGTAGTGATATTTGGAGGTTAAATTACATAGTCATATAATAAATATATTTATCGCAAAGTTTAAACAAATGATAATCCCGGAAAACAACTGGTGACATCATGACCAAGACTGAAGTATTAAGTCAAGATTACTACATTAGCTTATCATTTACACCTGTGGTGCTTCGTTAGAGGACTTCCACGCCATACATTGTTTATCAAGTCCTATTTTACCAGTAAAGCAGAACTTATGCAGCACAGCAACAAGCACTTTTTTCACTTCCCATGGGGCTCAAGAGTGAATGTGCATACTCAAATCAGAAATATTATATACATGTGTTACAATAAACTGATGTAAAAAATAAGTAATTTGAATTAACCCATTACCTATGTATTGTTCAAAAATTCAAAACATAGCTTATGTGCCCCTCATATAATCCTCATACACTGAATAACGAAATTTCAAGGTGCATATAATTCCAATAATGCAACTAGGAATTTAACCAATTCAACCTTGTTTGATAGAGATCGATGAGAAGATTGAATTGGTTAAATTCCTAGTGGCATTTTGGGAAAACTTTGCAGCTTGAAATTTTAACACCAGCATGGAGTGGGTGACAGAGTATAGTTGAGCACATTCCTGTGGGGAGTCCTAATCTATGATTTTGAGAGAAAAGATGAATTTTTTTAGGTATTTATGAAAATAAGGGTGCCAAATTTAAATATTGGCGGAACCAAAAACCTTGCCCCTCCATAACAAATACTGTCCTCCAACTACTCTTGAACAAACCTTAATCTACACCCCAAAAGAAACCTAATTACATAATATCAGGTCATTGTATCTATCAGTTTATGAGATTATTGAAAAAAATCAGCAGGATCCCCCCAACCTCCATTTTTGACAGCATATTGATTTTCACATAATTTAATTGTCACACCCTAGTCATTACGTGTACGCTCCCTGTAAAACACTGCCAATCGACTCCCCACTAACTGCTCTATGAGGTAGGGTATGAAAACCCAACCACGTGACTTCAATAAGACATACTATCGGTTATAATTAGCACGAAGTGTTTCCCAGTGTTGTGACAAGGTTATGCTTCCGACCCAAAATAGGACCTTTAAACATCATTTCTCTGCAAAACGGCCGTTGATAATTAGGGAAAAAAGCGCATCGCTCCCAAACTACACAAGTAAAAATAAAATCGTTAAAATTTATTTCGAAATATCATACAAAATGACTTTTGAGGGCAGTTTCGATCTCGCATGAATATTTGTGAAGACCTTCTCGTTACTTTTTGTCGATGTCGGTGTTTCTTTGATTCCGTAATTTTTGGATACCAATTAGCACATTTTCTCAACCAGTCGGGCAAATATTATTTTTAATATCATAGGGAAATTTTAAAAACGCGTTTCGTTTCGAATCTATTGAGTAAATATCAGTGCGATTTCGTCCTTGAATTTTTACAATCCGACTATTATTTGCGAAGTTACGCCAAAAATGGAAATAATAAAAAAAAAATCTCATTTGTAACAGGTTGAAGAACCTTTCAAAAAGAGTCATTCAAATACACACCTTTTTTATTCTGCAGTCGTAGACATATTCCGGGCAATGAAAAAGAACTTTACACAATTTGGTTGCGTTTCCAGGTATTCACATGAAGGGCAGCTGACATCGACTTAACAGGTTGAGAACAACGTAGTTTCGTTACCCACTATACGGCCCAAATTGCCAGAGTTATTAACAGAGTCTGGAAACCTGTTCTAAATCACCCCTACCTCAAAACACCTCATTCTTATATGCACTCCCCCCCCCCCCTCATTCCCCCGAAATATATAATACACATATCTGTGTGTTATTTATTTTGTAAGTGTGTGTGTGTGTGGGGGGGGGGGGGGGGGGCATATATAAGAGGGAGGCGTGACGTTGGGGGTGATATGATATTAATCAGGTCTCCAGACGTCTGTGGTTAGACTAGGCAGTGGGACCTGGGGGCGGGATGCACAGCAACTCCGAATGACGACATCCGAGGATGATATACAATATTTCTCAATAAAAAAAATAAGCATTCAACGGGTAATGTTGGATTTCAAGGTGAGCAGAGAACGAGTCTGTCCATTGCGAACTTGCCCCAGTGACGCGGCAAAGCATCCATGTTTTACAAGGCGATGTTCCCACTCAACTTGGCGGAGCAAAAATATAAAAAGAACACCCAAAAGACGGGTGCAGAAGGTTAATCTGCACCCCCCCCCCCCCACCCCCCGGCCCCACAACAAAAAAAAATGTTCTTGGTAAAAACAAATGCAGTGGAAGACCAGTCGGGTATAGACATCATCTAACTCGTTGGTTGGTTGGTTAGTTGGGGGGGGGGGGGGGAGGGGCTAAGTACAAATTCATTGGAGGCAGAGAGCCAACTGTTATAGGCCTATCATTTTGCCATCAGAGGGTGCAGTTGCGTAGGCCAACCCCACAAACATTTAATGTCTGTGTTTCTGTCTCCTAATGTTCAGTGTTGCTGTAAGCCTACTATTTGTGGGCCTAGGCCTATTAAAAAAAAAAACCTGGTGAACTTGGGTGGGTTGGGAATCTTACACAGCATCAAGTGGGATATGCAAGTGCGATAAAGGTATTGCTTCTCGTCGTATGGGGCGGAACAAAATTTCCTGACAGACCAAAATAATTTCCAGACTGATTACAGGTGTGGAACCAAATTTGATAAACAAACCGTGCGTGCACCTACATATCAGTTCCCGGATGTAAGATGGTGCTTTGCTGAAATCGTCTACTATGACTGAATAACACATGGGGTGAGAAATCTGAGTCAAATCCCATCCAACACAGTTTCGTCCAGCATGCGGTTCGACCCATTGTTCAGGTGAACACAATATTCTTTTACAATGAACCATGCAGGGCCTTTGAAACACTGTGGATGACCAAGACTGCAATTGTGGATATCCTGGACCCCAATAACAGTACATGGAGAGAAATTCTAAACAGAAACACTAACAGAGTGGAATTTTCACACATATATCATCTTAACCCATGTGAAAGAAGCATTTCATTGAACTGAGTGTCCTTTGAACAACAACCTACGGTCCATCTGCAGAAATATGTTGTGTTCGGTGTCCCTTTTCCACCGAAGCTGAGGGCATATTTTGTGAGTGAAAACCTCACTCCTCGAGTGCTTTAGCAGAGACCCTTCTTTATGTGGCGAGATGGGACGCATTGTGTCTGAATGTATCTGAGATCAGTCAAAAAATATAAATTGGCAGAATTTGGGAGAGTTTTCAGTTTCCCATCTCAACTCAGCAAAATTAGAAGAAACATGTACATATATTTTTATGCGTATAGCTTGAGGTTTGTTGCTTTGAACCACTGAGAAAAGTAGACCCAGGCTGTTGTAATATAACTGAATATAACACAACACTTAACATGATCAATTATTGAGTTCTCGGGGCAGCAATAAAATTTGGCAGCAATAACATTTCCTAATCCGAACTAATCCTTTAATTACCCTTCCAAAGATGTAAAACAAGAGCTGGCAATGGCTACTGATTGTTTCTGAAACAGCCTCTGATCGCAATGAAAACACTGACTGGTGACAAAGATAAAGCATAAATGACTTCTATGAAATTTATTCTTTTGAGATTTCCAACATCAGAGACTGGTTAAATTGAATTACAATTATGTATATCTATATACTTTTATATTTGCACTGCGACTTGTAAAGAAAATTTTGTTTCTAACATTCGACCTACCATTTAACAATTTTATTAGCACTACGACAAATATTGAAATTATTTTGAACCTATTTATAGGAAAAGACAGTGCTCGTGTGGTGTTTTCCAACAAATAGTTGCAACACAATGAGAAAAAATTCTATTTCTTACATTCGGCCTGTCACTTAAGTTAACCGTGCACATATATATTAGCACAACGAAAAAGCCCTGGGCCGAATTTAGCCGTGGACCGATGCAAGGGGCATACCTCAGTTGCTGACTTTATTTTTGGCCGACTTCTGCCATGGGCTACTTCATTTGGGGGCGACTTCCCACCATTTAACTCTTTATGGAGTTTATACCACAACAACAATATTTTTTGCGACAATTTATTGGAAACATCCAGCGGTGTTTTAAATAGATAGTTGCAAAAAATGAGAGAAAAAAACAATTTCTACAGCCCTGTGTCTTGCAGCACACTGAGAGACCACGTGTTCGAGTGTTGTTTTCTTAATACTGGATAGCTGTCTTTTCCACCTAAGATCGCTGTACTAGTATTTACATGTGCCGAGTCGACGTCCAATAAGAGCAGGCTTCGACACCCTTATAGTTTAAAGTCCCCCCTCCCCCCATAAATAACAGATGTACGCCCCCCACCCACCACATGTCGGGGATCACATGTCGCCTGTCGCAGAGATAGGCCTACTGACACCACCTCCAGTTCCACAGAAAGTTAAAAGTTATTTTTCAGCATAATTATGTTGTTGCCGGAACACAATTTAATTTGAGTGCATTCAAAAACGGAAACCGGACATTGCAAATAAAAGGTTTAAAATTATTTTCGACAATATTAATATGGGCAGATCATAAGCGGTCATAACTGAAATAGAAGGCGATCAATTGCATCTCGATTTGTTGTCAGTTTTTTTTGTGTTGATGATGTAAATATGTGTTGAATATTTTTAGTCGTTAACTTGAAATAAATCATAAAAATGAATTTATTTTCTTTATGCATTATTACATTAACCCATCGGAACATCCCGAGGCCGAAGAGCACCAGACCCGGCGAGGCCGAAAAGTGCGGGGTCGAAAAGTGCAAAACTTAAAACGCGGGCCAAATCGGCCAAAAAGCGTCGACCCGGACAGTACTTTTTACATGATTCTGTTTCAAAATATAGTTTATGACTCCTAACTGAAACTAGCCCAGACCCTCAGACTAGTTGCAAAGGAGGGAGCATAAGCTATTTTTCAGAAGCAAAGGTGTAGGCTTTTGTGCAGTAATCTGGACAGTACTGCTGAACTGTTGGGTAAAGGGTTGACCGATAAACCGTTTATCTAACCTTAGTTAAAGTAAAAGACAGCAGTTGTCAAAATATTTTTTCCTTCCAAAACACAGCTTATGACCCCTGACTGAAATGGACGCTACGGGCTCGTTTCAATCAGACGTCATAAGATATGCTTAGGAAGCAAAAAATTAAGATAAAATCCTAAAAAAAATGGGAATGACCAATTTCGTGTATAGCACTGGCTGATTTTTACAGTTATGTCACATGAAGTGTTAAATGCAAAAATGAATATTACACAGTAATTAGACTTGAATATTTCTCCATTTGAACTTTATATGCCAAGATTATTTTAATGTGATTTTTTACTTTTGTTACAAATTACAATGAATTGAAAATATTGATATATATGCATTCCCAATAAATTGTAACAAAATACAGATTAAATTTCAAAAAGATATTTAATAACATTTGATAAATAAAAGTTGTCAAAAAGATTAAAAACAACATCTCAAAAGTGTTATGCTTTTTCAGACCAGTGCTGGAAAACCCCATTAATTAGCTCCGCCCACTCATAAAAAGTTCCTCTATAAATAGACACAAAGATCTTAATCGAACTGGATTAACAAGGACTGCATTATGTAATCATATGTAAAAACTGGGGTAATTTTGAAGACTACTTTTACAGGGACTGTACACGTAATGTTATCACTATGAAATTTTATTGAAATCGCCTCAGTGGTTTGGGAGGAACAAACTCAAACATCACTTTTATGCCGAACTATGATTATGCTTGAAAAGTGATCAGTATAGCTCACCCAGACTTTCAGTCAGGTAAGCTAAAATCATCAAGTCAAGAAGTATGTTGCACAATTCTAAGGGTCTTTCAAAAAGTGGATCAAACTGAACATATATGATTTTGATGTTGCAGAAAAATGGTATGCTACATAACAAAACTAATAAAGTAAACAAAATGTGTAATTCAAACTGCCCCAAGAGGATGAGAGAGATGATGTGACGACATCAAACTACTCTACTGATATCCACACACGTAAAAGTTGCAGGAAATATAACATTGGACAAATGACAATTTGCTTGACTAGAGCTGAAATGGTTAATTCTCTTCACTCTGATGTCAAAATATCTAAATTTGAAGTAGCTATTTTTTCCTATAATGCAACTGGGAATTTAACCAATTCAGTCTTGTTTGACAGAGCTCAATGAGCTCTGTCAAACAAGATTGAATTGGTTAAATTTCTAGTTGCATTATGGGAAACATTTGCACCCATAACTTTAGATTTTTCGACATCAGTGTGCAGAGGGTTAACAGATTACTCGATTAACCAATGATCAACATCCTGATCTATCAAAAAAGCAACTGATAGATTAACGGTTACTTTTGAACTACTATATTATAGAGGTTAACCCTTTACCTAATGTAACGACAAAAAACGACCAGCTCATCAAGATCGTTCCGATGAAGGGGCATCAACTAGGATTTTGATGCAAAAAAATTAGTTACTCAAGAATTTTGTTTGGAAGTGTCGTCTGCCTTCCGTGTTAGGTAAAAGGTTAACAAGGGAACAAACTTGTTCCAAAACAGGCAAATATTGTCACACTGACTCACATCAATTATATGAGACAGAGTAAAGCATTCAAGTTACGTGCTGACATACTTGTTCACTTGCATGATCATTATACTGTATCAGTATCTGGAAATGGCCATTCTTAACCCTTTACCCAATACAGGTAGAAGATGATACTTGCAAAATAAAAATAAATTCTTGAATTACCAGGTACTAAATGAGAGGTCAAAAGGTATGTTTTGAGACAAAAATTGAAAACATAATATAATTTGAATGGAGATGTTTGTATATGGCACTTGTCGGTTTTGTCCATAACGGTGGGTAAAGGGTTAATGCTGTAAATCATCAACGGTATGGCAGTTATTCAGCTACCTATTCGGTCAAGTGATTATTCAGTTAAGGTTAATCCATGTTGTTAATCGATCAAGAAAACCCTTTAACCATTTCAGCTCTATGCTTGACATTTGCATAGTTTGAGAGAAAACTATATACTTGTAATAAGCATCATGATTGGGGCATCTGTAGAAAATGATCTTAGGCTAAAGCATTCTCTCCAGATTGAGCCTGGAAACTGTTTTCAGACTAGACCACCCTGTCACCTTCACTTTTGACACTCAAACTGACATGGTTCATTTCTGTCCCTGAGCAGTGTACCTGTGAAGTTTCATGATCCTGGCCAAAGCATTGTCGAGATTGAGTTTGGAAACTATTTTTGGGTTAGAGCACCCTGTGTCCTTGACATTTCACCTTTTGATCTTCAACTCGACAGGATTCATCTGTGTCCCCTAGGCAGTGTACAAGTTTAGTTTCATGATCGAAAACCAAAGCGATGTCAAGTTAAGAGTCTGGAAAATGTTTTCAGGCTAGAGCACACTGCGACCTTGACCACTGCACATCAAATTGATAGGGTTCATCCTTTTCCCCTACACAGGCTAGATTCTAGGCTAGGCCAATGCATTGTCAAGTTTGAGTATGAAAACTGTTTTGGGGTTAGACAGGCCTGACCATTTCAAAATACCAGGGGAGCTAGAATCACCCACTTTAAATCACCCCAGGCATGCTATAAATCACCCACCTTACTTTTGCCTAGCTGAGCCATTTCCGCTTATGGGGAGCCATTTTTACTGGTCTGTCACAGACAGTGTCAGACACACAAAGTCGGTTTAAGTCATATTTTTTATTATTACACAAATTTAGGAAATAAGCATTTTCAAAAATAATTTTCAGTCTCGGAATTAGTGACAGCATTTGGAAATGCCTTTGCAAATGCCATCACGGAGTAACTCAATGGCATCATATTTTTTTTTACCATTGCAAATTGCATACACAATATTTTTTTGACTTGTTATGGATACTTTATCCCAACAAAACATATTATTCGACTCTACATAAAATATATTTTCAAATCCTAAATGATATATAAAATGAATATTTTGTGGTGTTACCCTATGTTAGTTGGAAAATCAGTTTGTAAAAGAATGAAAATGAAAGTATCAATGACACTGTAGTTTAACTTGTCTGTGTGTTGTGTTTGATGAAAAGGTTAATGTTCAATGTTTATGAAAGGATTATGGAATAAGACAAGAATTGTGATAATTGGGAATATGTTAATTTCTGTTCCCTGCATGCTATGTTTCTAATAATAATAATATGAGGTATAGACTGTACTAAAAAATGGAGGAGTGGGTTAATGTGGCCTCCACAGTTAATGTATGTGGCCCTCACAGTTAATGTATGTCAACGAAAGTTACCAAGTTACAGTGAAATTATTCCAAAACGAGTCATCCTAACAAGTTACAGTGAAATCCCTTCATAAATATGGCCTGTAGACTGTGCTAAAGGTTTTCGGGCTTCAAGCCTGTGTAGCCATCACAGTTGACCATTGCAACTAAAAGGGGACGTCCTCATCTCGACATTATACTGAGTCATTCTACCAAGTTACAATGAAATCCCTTCACAAATACGACCTGCAGTCTGTGCTAAAGGTTTTCGGGTTTTGGGCTCGGGCAGCCACCATGGTTGAATGATCGCGACTAAAAGGGGACGTTCTCATCTGGGCATTATCTGGAGTGATCCTACAAAGTCACAATGAAATCCCTTCACAAATATGACCTGTAGACTGTGCTAAAGGTTTTTGGGCTTCGGGCCCCTGTAGCCGTCACAGTTGACCAATCGCGTCCAAAAGGGGACAATCTCATCTAGACATTTAATGAAGTCAACCTACCAAGTTACAATGAAATCCCTCCATAAATATGACCTGTAGGCTGTACTAAAGGTTTTCAGGTTTTGAGCTCAGGCAGTCATCACGGTTGACAGATCGCAACCAAATGGGGAAGTTCTCATCTAGACATCATACGTAGTCATCCTACCAAGTTTGTTTGTTTGTTTGTTTATTGGTGGTTAACGTCACATATTTATGCACCATGGCTAATCGTGACACAACATGGAGATGAAGTCAAGTTTAGTCAATCGTTGATCAACATGTTGCCCATTTTAGAGGACTTTCACCCCAAGCATTGGTGACCGGGTCCTATTTTACTAGTAATGCGGAACTGGTTTACCACAGTAAACAAGTGCAGCTTACTTCCCGGGGTTCCCACGGGGAATCCTACCAAGTTACAATGAAATCCCTCCATATTAAATATGATCTGCAGACTGTGCTAAAAGTTTTTGGGTTTCGGGCTTGGGCAGCCAGCCATGACAGTTGACAGATCATGACCAAAAGGGGACGTATACAGAGGCATCCTTCCTACCAAATTACAATGAAATCCCTTCATAAATACGACCTGTAGACTGTGCTAATAGTTTGGAGGTTTTGGGCTCGGGCAGCCATACCGGTTGACCGATCACGACCAAAAGGGGACGTTCTCATCTAGACATGACCCCAAACCTGCAAATGACATTTCGTGACGATCAGACAAGAACTATGGGGTGTAGCCTGTGCTAAAGGAAAATGTGAACAGACTCACAGACTCACAGACTAACAGACTCACAGACTAACAGACTTCCACACGCATGATGGCAATAGCTAATCTTGACTTTGTCAAGTTAAGATAAAAATTCAAATCCGTCAATATTGTATTTATTATTCTTTATAAAACCCTTCATTGACCGTGATGAACACTGCATCAAATGATGGTAATATTACTGTCTTCCTCACTTTTGACATCACATGCCTCATAAATGGAACCAAACAAATACTTCAGTCCATAAAAGTGCAGGGAGTTCTATGCTAAATTTATGTCTCTAAGCAATCTAACAAGTCTTTTGGTTAAGAAAGAATCCAGACTAAGCATGCACATAAGCTCAGTTAGGTTGTCTTCAAAATTGCCATCCCCAATTCATTGTGATTAAATAAACACACATAACTGAAAAACCATCAATTCATTCAATAAATATAAATGTATGAAACTTTTACCCATAAAAATGAATCTATTTGCCATCGTGAGTTGAAAAACAGACTATTATAAAAAGAAGCGAAATTTCACCAGACTTTTCTACAAATCTACAAATTACAATTTGAATTGCTAGTGATAGCTGAAAATCGTCCCCTGGGTTCCAATGTGCCAGTAGGCGCATAGAGCACATTGGAACTCAAGGGACGAAATAGTATCACAGGTTCCCCTCGCAAATTTTGTTGGCGATAAAATGTGTTCTTTTTCTTGATAGTTGTCAAATGAATTGCAGAGTTCCTTCTAATAATAATTTTTATAGATGTGAAGGCATGTAATAAACACAGAATGACACATACATGTGAATGGGTTAATCGATATGGTACTTGTGCCATCACAGAGGGATAAAACTCGAGGCCTGTTTTATTCTTCCCAGCTGGCACTCATTCCATATCGATTAATCCATTCACACACGCGTGTTGTTCTGTGTGTATCTGGGTATATACTCATAGCAATTGATGTCATACAACAATTAATATTCATGCATTCAAATGTTTAAACAGTTCGATGTATATCTGCAATTGGTGATTGAAAAAGAAGTTGGAAGAGTACAGGTTAAATGTAAAGAATAAAATTTCTTTCAAAAGGAAGGACTGACGATTGCTGGAATATTTACCATGAACACTCCCAAATGTTTGTCTCCAGTGTTGTAATATCTGTGATCACTGTTCTAGAGTATTTTAGAGCCAGGCATTTTTTTTTGGTTTTTGTTTTCCTGTTCAGTTCTTGTTCCTGTGGCAAACCAGAAGACCAAATCCTAAGATCCAGCAAAAGTCAGCCGAACAGCGGTTTTGCAGAAACTGAGTAATCTATCTTACTGGGACAGAAATGGACTAGTGACTATGAACTCTCATCACTTAGTCTATCCGGTAAATGGGTGAATATGTTGTGTTCTCATTGTCACATTTTCTCCCTTATTGACTTGTCCACAATGACAGAAGTAGCTTCTTGCCACCTGTCCACTGGACGAATCAATACAGGAGAAAATGTGACAACGAGAACACAACAAAGATTAGATGAACTTTATTCATTAATTTTGTTACCCTAAATTATATCTTTTTCTGACTCCTTAAATTTAACAACTAATCCCTTAGAACCCCTACGAATGATCAAAGGGAACTTAAGCTAAACCCAATGGAGATACTTACAGACAGGGTTTGAGATGGTGGGTGGTGTTGTAAAACTATTGGGGATTTTTTCAAGTTAAGGAGCCTGAAGTGTTATTTACTATATGTTCTTAACACAAAAACTGAACCGAAAACAAAGTTTTTTACCTGAAACCAAACCAAAACCAAATTTCAACAAGAGGCCCCAGGGGGCCTGAGGGTGCTCACCTGACATGGTAGTCTAAATATCAAACCAGGGACTTGACTTGAATAAGCTGCAGACGCCCCTCCTAAGAAAAGCATATACCAACTAGATGAAGCGATTGTGCCCACACAATACACAGGATGATTTTCCTTCTATTTTCAGTTCCTACACTTTTACGTCCCAAAATTGAGATAAACGCATAAAAACAGTTTTTTTTTCCCAAACAAAATATTTTCAGCCTAAATTTTGTTTTTCTTCTTAAAACGCATAAAAAACCAAAAAGTTACAAAATTTATAGTAATTTATATATTTTTTATACTTACCAATGACCCAGACATAGCTGGTGCTAACTCTTAAAATATAGGGCCAATCACAAATTTTGCCCCCCAATCCCCAAAATTTGCATCTAAAACCAAAGAAAACATGTCCTGAAAGGCCCTCCACACTTCGCCCCTACTGCGCATGCGCAGTGTCAAGGACGTTCCGAAATTGGCGCCATTAATCATTCTAATAACCAGTGCCTGGTAAGCGCTATGTACTCAGCGGGGAGGCAAGAGTTCCCAACTCCTGGGAGGGCCATCCCCGTCTGGGTCATTGGTAAGTATAAAAAATATATAAATTACTATAAATTTTTTAACATTTTTATACTGTACCAATGACCCAGACATAGCTGAATAGTAAAAAGGCTGGAGGGCCAAGGACATAGAGCAAAATGGAATACGCTCAATAAAATAAAATAGAGTCATCCCCTGTAGGGAAAAAGAAGTAATAGGCCTTACATGTATCTTTCTTATTTATGATAAATTAGAAAGATACAACACCTTCCAAAATTGAGCTTCATACATCCATGTACTCTATTAATATCCAATATAAACCGTATACTAATAATTTTTAAAGTAAGCCAATAAATAAAGTAAGTCTAGAGAACAGAGACTCTTATACTCCTAAAAGTGTCTGAGGATTGCATAATCATGTCCGTTGACATATGCAATATTCAAAAGCTATACTTTAAAAACTAAGACTTGAATGAATTTTAAAAACCTAAACTTCTCACTAAACAACCATCCCAATAACAGCTCAGAATTACTAACTCCGGAGGAGGTATCCCCTTGTTTTCATAGTAAAACAGGTGACCCAAGGGAACACCCTCCCCCCCCCCCCCCCTTTTTCTTGCCCTGGGTCAAATAGCCCAGAGCGAAGAAGGCAGCCGAACGGAGACACTGCCGAAACAGACAGCCTACCTAGCTATAGTAGCAACTGTTAAGTGAATGACATTCTGAGCAGTAGATAATAGACCTAACAATAGAGGCCTCCAGAAATGGACTCGATATTTCTGAGATAAAATTCAAGAATGTGGATGGCTGAGCGCAATGAGCGGCCTTCAAAAATCTATAATAGCGACACTATTAATGTAAGCCCAAGAAGTAGAAGAACTCTTACTTCATGAGCCGAAATCTTAAGCACAACTGCTAAGTCAATGATATACCATAAGCAGTACCGATAGTTAATAGAATCCATTAACAATAAAATGGAGCGTAACGTCCTTCTACTAGACATCAAAGACAGAAGAAGCTTACGCCCATAGTAATAAACAGATATCTGTTTATAAATACATAAACTGTACCCGGAAAGAGTAAAGGCCTATGCCCATACGAAGACGGAAGGACCTTAAAATAATAGGTTCCGGATAATAGGAGCCTAACTCTTATGCAACAATCCAACCTAAATAGTAACGGAAGTAGTGATTCCGAAACTACGAAAGTGAAAATCATCCATCGATAGTGCATGAAACTCACTGACTCTACAGTAAAAGAGAAACCAACAGAATTACTGTCTAAAAGGTCAGAATTTGAAAACTACTGTTTCCAGAGGCTCAAATAATTACTTAGCTAAATAAGAACCGAAGTTAAAATCCATATAGGAATTTGATCTAAAGATTCTAAGTCTATTTATCAAAAAGTTACTAACTGACTTAGATAAAGAGACAAAAGACTCAATTGTAAACTATCGTAGAGTGCATAGGTATGAGGTAACATAAACCTATAACCTAAATAATAACAGGCTGCAGTAGATCTTGTGAAACAAGTATACTAAAAAATTGCAATGAGTAGTATGGAGGGATCAACAATATGAACATAATGATCCCTACACCACGACGGAAGAGCCTCCACTTTAGCCGCATAGAATAGCGAAGAAGAGGATCTCCTATAGTAAGAAATCGCGTCCAAAGCTCGTCCAGTACAGTGCTTACAATGCAATACGGACCACACAACGGAATACATGAAGGTTGCGACCTTGCGGGTTGTGATAAAGATGACACGATTTACCCAGTGAAAAAAGATCCTCACATAGAGGAAGATTTCACGTTAAGACCCACAGTAGACAAGAGAGTAAATTACCCATGATCTCTGTGAAGATAGAGATGCTATCAACAGAAATGTTTTGTGGTTGTTTATCTTAGCAATACCTGCTGAAACAACAGCGCCGGAGGATACGCGTATCCTATCATTCCGTCCTATAGATCAATAGAGCGTTAACAACATTAGCTCAGAGATCTGGACAAGCCAACACATACGTCTGCAATTGATTAGCAAGCTGTGTCATAGATAAATCATCATTGGGCGCTCCCATAGATAGCAAATCTGATTGAATACTTGTTTGTTGAGAGTCCATTCTGACAGCAAGAAGCGACCCGTAAGAGAACGGGAGTCCGATAAAACAATCAGACGACCCGGAATATGACGGACCAAAACTGAACTTGGTGTACTATAACCAACAGACGGATTCTTTCCATTAAATTGAATAACGGAAACGAAAGAGTGCCTCCCTGGTTCCGGAGATACGCCACTACTGTCGAATTAAAGGACAGGAATTTGGGCATGCGTTTCTGAATAATGTTCATGCAATGACATAAAGCAAGCCTAAAAAACATTATTCCGCGGAAGAAAACTGATTGCTAAGAGACTGCGGAACCCAAAGACCCTGGCACTTCGAATCCGTAGGGATCAGTATTATATCCCAATCTGTTTGACTGGCAACCGTCATAACAGCCACACTCGGGTCCGGCAACTGCGGTGGCACTCTCTGAGTCAACCACCCAATGTTTGCCCCAGTCTGAATCTCTTGTAACACTAGATAGACAAGAGAACGTGTAAATCAAGCAATTCATGGATTGCCGAAAAGTTGCCATCGAAGAGAAGCTCCTCCGAGAACGAAGCGACTCTGAGAGAGTTCTTAACCTACTATCCACGCGTGTGGATGTAGCTAGGGCTGCGTCACGTCTAACCAACTCCAATCAGCCACTGAAGGGCGGAGTTATACGTGAACAAACTACTGCCCTCAAAAGAAATTACATTGAGAATAACATCCCGTAAATCTTTTCTTGAAGACGTAATGATAACGCCTCAGTAAGGCGGATTACGTATGATAAAGCGTCTAAGTTAAGTCTACTATACATCATGTCGTTTCCAACATTGAAATTGGAAAAGACATAAACGGCGAAAAAGAATATATGCAGTCTTTAATCACAACGTCTAGACGCATATGAACTCTCGGTATGCCCTGCTCTGCCAAAATAAACTATTCGTATAAATGATAAAATGGCAGAAATGAGCAACGCGGACAAGAAGCTAAACTATCATGCTTGGTAGCAGGCTTGTATATATATATATATAGCGTCGAAAAATAAAACACATGTTGTAATGACAATATTGGACTGCGTCGGTAAGTCAGGGACAATGTCCCTGAACCGATCGAAAAATCCGAGTCCAATGACGCTATAAGTCTCTTATCCAAGATCGCAGCAATGAAGTCCGAAATAACAATCACTGGAAGATAATGCCAGAAGATATGAAAGGCATCTTCCGATACTACTAAAGGGAAAACTCGAAATCTTTCGAATCCCTTTCGCCATCCTGTCGGACCCTATAAAGCGTTCGGTCGTCCGTACCTGATGCAACCACGGACCGCACCGACCCAGCGCCGTCGGATAATTCCTGATTCGACCGAGAAACTGTCAATTGCTGGGATGCTGCGAAACAACTGTGCTAACTCGGATAGCACGTCCGTCACTGAGGCCTGAGGAGAAGCGGTCTTCTGATGCATTGCCGCTGGAAGCTCCGTGATCGTTACCCCGTGCATACTACCAATATGCGAGCGAACGGAGTGAATAGGCCTCGTGTCCCTTGGCTACCGGATGGCGCGACCTATTCGCCGTGGAATCACTGAATGACGAAACTGATCGGATACTCGAGGTCACGTAGCCAATGTGCGGTCGTGTGCCCTGCTGTGAGGATGAGGAAGCATTAAGGACAGTCTCTCGGACTGTCAATATAACGGAGCGTCCCGACCGACGGACATATGCTCCGAATGTAAAATATCTGAACCACAACATGTGGTCCCCTATGTTGTTGGACGAGAGAGGGACCTCTCTCGCTCACAGCCCGGACGGACCTGGACAAGCCAGGAACCGGACTAACAGGCTTCCTCCGATCTGTCCTCAATCTGCTGTCACTGGGTGAGTACTAAAGTAATTAAAGTGCTCGCATCACCCAAATCTCCTTCCTAGACCGCAACGGACGAACCCGGCAGCCGAACCATTCGATGAATGTACGCTACACCGGGTGAGCTAGCGAATGTCACTCCGTAGGCGATAGACATATTCCATGAGCACTTATTGCCGCTAGCTCTTCATTAACTATGACAACAGAGGCACACTTTTGAAAGACATCTCCATAGCTCTGTGAACAAGAAACCAGAAATGCTTGGTTAGCAAGCATAAAATAATAATATATATAGCGTCGATCAATAATTCAAAAGTTTGTGTGACATTATTGGACTATGTCGGAACTGAGGGACGATGTCCCTGAACCGAACCAAAAATTTCTAAGTCCACCGACGCTATCAGTTTCTTATCCGGCATCGCAGCATTCTGGTCCGACGAAAGAAGCTGTAGAAGACCAAGTCAGATGACATACACAACAGCATATGTTGTTCCGAAAGGGAAAGCTCGAAATCCTCCAAATCCCTTTCGGTATCCCATCGGACCGGATGAAACTTTCGGATGTCCGTACCCGCTTCCGCGGAGCGTCCCGACCCAGCATCGTCGGATAAAATATATGCGACAGATTCAGTTGATGCTGGGATGCTGCGATAAACTGTGCTATTAAGGAAAGCACGTCTGTTCCCGAGGCCTGTGCAGTAGCGGTCTTACGATGCATTGCCGCCGGAAGCTCCGTGTACGTTAGACTCCCGCACACTTCCTATGCGAACGTCCGGAGTCTGCAGGCCTCGTGTCCCTGGCTACCGGATGGTGGGACCTGGTCGCCGAAGAATCCTTGATCGGCGAAGCTGGTAATATATCGGCGGTCACGCAGCCAAGGTGCGGTCGTGTGCGCTGACGAGAAGAGGAAGCCTTAGCAGTCTCCACGGACTGCCTATACAACGGAGCGTCCCGAGCGACGGACGTATGCTCCGCTTGCGACACATTTTGTACCACAACATCTGGGGCCAGATGTTGTTGAACGAGAGAGGGGCCTCTCTCGCTTGCTGTCCGGATGGACCGGAACGAGCTATGAACCGGACTAAAAGGCTTCCTCCGTTCCGCCGTCACTCGGTGTGCATTAGGTTAATTTATAGTGCTCGCATCACCCCAAAATTCCTTCTAGACCGCAATGGACGAACCCGGCTGCCGAACCATTCGGTGAATGGACACTACACCGGGCGAGCTAGCGGACGTCAAAGGCCGTCGAACCTACAAGGGTCCTCTTAGGCAATTGGTGTATTTACATGAGCACTTTTCCGCTAGCCCTTCATTAATTGTGACGACGGAGACACACTGTTGGAAGACATCACAGATACATCACCCTAATCTTGATCGTCTGAAATAGAAATTGATAAAGTAGAGTGACCCTGCGGGGAAAGGACTGGAGTGTCCAAATCCCCAATAACATACCATGACATACGCTTCCCATATTGTCATCGAAATCATACGATACAGAACAGGAGTTAATGCGAGTACACTGACCACATATAGAATGATAATAAAGTCAGAGGAAGACTTCCTCTTAAAACAATTGATCAATATCCTTTCAATGTGAAAAGAAAACAAGTCCTGGTACTCGCACTAACCCCTGGCAATCAAAATACATAATAATAATATGATCCATTAATATAGAAAAAATAATTGAAATCAAAATATTTTGAAAAAATATTTTTTCAGAACAGCCCAAGTTTCTGAAAAGTAACGTTGAGCCCCAATGGATCCCAAGCCTAAGTGTGGACAAAAATTTTAAAAATATTTTAAACAATTTATTCAACACTTACGAACAATAATAATGTATCTAGTTATGATTAAAATAACATCAAGATATTATTTTTTAGAAATCCCCCCCTCACACAGAGGGCTGTTGCAAATGTAAACAATGAGTGTAAAAACACTAAAATAAGACTCCAGGCACCCAGGCCCGAAATCAGTTACCAAAAATACACTATCTGATGCAAAACAGAGACTTCCAGGGAAGAAACTGCAGAACATCAGATGGTAGATGCAGAACACAACGCCTAACCACCCGTAGGTGAAGACGTAAACATGGGGAAAAGAACAGAATTCATTCTGTTATTCAGCTAAAACTCCCAAGAAAATTTAGTAATAATAATTACAAAAACTATGCCAAAAGCATGGGAGAATAGCAAGGGGGGACTTAAAGGACAGGGAGAGAGGAAAACACTTAAAAAACAGTGTAACTAAATAATCAGAATGACAACAAAATGGCTGCTGCCTCGAAAATAGGTAACTTAACATAATTTCATTAAAAAATTTTAAGTTACAGCCCTGATAATATTCTGTCACATATTTTTTTCCTCTCCTCCTTCTCTATCCTCCTTAGAATCACCATTTCACTAATATTTATGTGTCTGGCATCATTTAAACTGAGATTTATAAGCACAAAGATCAGTCAGATGTTAACTGATGAAGGGCCAAACTTAGAATGATTAATGGCGCCAATTTCGGAACGTCCTTGACACTGCGCATGCGCAGTAGGGGCGAAGTGTGGAGGGCCTTTCAGGACATGTTTTCTTTGGTTTTAGATGCAAATTTTGGGGATTGGGGGGCAAAATGTGTGTTTGGCCCTATATTTTAAGAGTTAGCATCAGCTATGTCTGGGTCAATGGTACAGTATAAAAATACTAATTTCTGGATTTTGGTCCAAAATTTGCGAAGTCCCACCCAGCCCCCAAATTTTCAGTGTAAAAAAAATTTTTTTTTTTTGTCTTAAAATTGACCGAAATGCATAAAAAAAAAAAAAAAAAAAATTCCGGATTTTGGTCCAAAATTTTCCAAGTCCCACCCAGACCCCAAATTTTCAGTGTAAAAAAAAAAATTTTTTTTTTTCTTAAAATTGACCGAAACACATAAAAAACAAAAAAAATTTCCGGATATTGGTCCAAAATTTTCCAAGTCCCACCCAGACCCCAAATTTTCAGTGTAAAAAAAAAATTTTTTTTTGTCTTACAATTGGCCGAAATGCATAAAAAACAAAAAAAAATTTCTGGATTTTGGTCCAAAATTTTCCAAGTCCCACCGGACCACAAATTTTCAGTGTAAAAAAAAATCATTTTTTTTTGTCTTAAAATTGACCGAAACACATAAAAAACAAAAAAAAAATTCCAGATTTTGGTCCAAAATTTTCTAAGTCCCACCAGGACCCCAAATTTCAGTGTAAAAAAAAATGTTTTGTCTTAAAATTGACCGAAATGCATAAAAAAACAAAAAAAAAATTTCCAGATTTTGGTCCAAAATTTCTAAGTCCGGAATGGGGCCCCAAATTTTCAGCCTAAATATGAACCCAGGGACTTGGCTTGAACAAGCTTGAATCTCACCCCCCTAAGGATGCTGCATACCAAATATCAAAAGATTCTTATTGGTAGATCTAAAGAAGATTTTTAAAGAATATTCCTCATACTTCAGTAATTTCAACATTTGGGCTCCCATAGAGAGCACAAATATGGACCCAGGGAATTGATTTCAATAAACATGTGAAATAATCTTCCAAAGATGTTATATGTGAAATCTGAAAGCTTTTGGAGCAGTGGTTTGGGAGAAAAGTAGTCTTACATGTTTTTCCCATTACCCACAGTGTTAAAAAATGCTGACTCAGCACTTTTTCAAAGTCCCCAAAAAGTACCCCATGATAAAATCGATAGCAATTTTTTTTTACCATTCCATTCTGTTGGTCCTGAGGAAGCTTCACACCAAATAAGAATTCTCAGCATTTTAATTTTTTTCTATTTTTAGCTCCTGTGGTTCCCATGGGGCGACGCGAAAATAAAATCTGGGCATAAATTAAGTACTTATGACCCAATAAGCCCTCATATCAAATTTGGTTCAAATCTGCCTCTCGGTTTGGAAAACAGAAATTTTGGGAGTGGCAAAAATTCTTGCCCCTCCCATAACGAAGGCAAATACTGCCCGACAAACTTCTCTTGAACAAACTTGATTCTAAACCTCAAAAGGACTCTGTATACCACATATCAAGTCTCTGCTACTGGTGGTTCATTAGAAGAAGATTTTCAAAAAATTTGTCCATTTTTTTCCCACACCTCTGCTCAATATGAGCCGAAACCTAATTTGCATAAAAGTTAAAAAAATTATAGTAATTTCTATATTTTTTATACTTACCAAAGACCCAGACATAGCTGGTGCTAACTCTTAAAATATAGGGCCAAACACAAATTTTGCCCCCCAATCCCCAAAATTTGCATCTAAAACCAAAGAAAACATGTCCAGAAAGGCCCTCCACCCTTCACCTCTACTGCGCATGCGCAGTGTCAAGGACGTTCCGAAATTGGCGCCATTAATCATTCTAATAACCAGTGCCTGGTAAGCGCTATGTACTCAGCGGGGAGGCAAGAGTTCCCAACTCCTGGGAGGGCCATCCCCGTCTGGGTCATTGGTAAGTATAAAAAATATAGAAATTACTATAAATTTTTTAACATTTTTATACTGTACCAATGACCAGGACATAGCTGAATAGTAAAAAGGCTGGAGGGCCAAGGACATAGAGCAAAATGGAATACGCTCAATAATATAAAATAGAGTCATCCCCTGTAGGGAAAAAGAAGTAATAGGCCTTACATGTATCTTTCTTATTTATGATAAATTAGAAAGATACAACACCTTCCAAAATTGAGCTTCATACATCCATGTACTCTATTAATATCCAATATAATCCTTATACTAATAATTTTTAAAGTAAGCCAATAAATAAAGTAAGTCTAGAGAATAGAGACTCTTATACTCCTAAAAAGTGTCTGAGGATTGCATAATCATGTCTGTTGACATATGCAATATCCAAAAGCTATACTTTAAAAACTAAGACTTGAATGAATTTTTAAAACATAAACTTCTCACTAAACAACCATCCCAATAACAGCTCAGAATTACTAACTCCGGAGGAGGTATTCCCTTGTTTTCATAGTAAAACAGGTGACCCAAGGGAACACCCTCCCCCCCCCCCCTTTTTCTTGCCCTGGGTCAAATAGCCCAGAGCAAAGAGGGCAGCAGAACGGAGACACTGCCGAAACAGACAGCCTACCTAGCTATAGTAGCAACTGTTAAGTGAATGACATTCTGAGCAGTAGATAATAGACCTAACAATAGAGGCCTCCAGAAATGGACTCGATATTTCTGAGATAAAAATTCATGAAAGTGGATGGCTGAGCGCAATGAGCAGCCTTCAAAAATCTATAATAGCGACACTATTAATGTAAGCCCAAGATGTAGAAGAACTCTTACTTCATGAGCCGAAATCTTAAGCACAACTGCTGAGTCAATGATAAACCATAAGCAGTACCGATAGTTAATAGAATCCATTAACAATAGAATGGAGCGTAACGTCCTTCTACTAGGCATCAAAGACAGAAGAAGCTTACGCCCGTAGTAATAAACAGATATCTGTTTATAAATACATTAACTCTAACCGGAAAGAGTAAAGGCCTATGCCCGTACGAAGACGGAAGGACCTTAATAACAATAGGTTCCGGATATTAGGAGCCTAACTCTTATGCAAAAATCCAACCTAAATAGTAAAGGAAGTAGTGATTCCGAAACTATGAAAGTGAAAATCATCCATTGATAGTGCATGAAACTCACTGACTCTTCAGTAAAAGAGAAACCAACAGAATTACTGTCTAAAAGGTCAGAATTTGAAAACTACTGTTTCCAGAGGCTCAAATGATTACTTAGCTAAATAAGAACCGAAGTTAAATTCCATATAGGAATTTAATCTAAAGATTCTAAGTCTATTTATCAAAAAGTTACTAACTGACTTAGATAAAGAGACATAAGACTCAATTGTAAACTATCCTAGAGTGCATAGGTATGAGGTAACATAAACCTATAACCTTAATAATAACAGGCTGCAGTAGATCTTGTGAAACAAGTATACTAAACAAGAGGCCCCACGTGGCCTTAATCGCTCACCTGACAAAGTGACTCTAAGAAGTATTTTAGGTCACCTTCACCATGTCATGCCTCATCAACATTAACTGGTTGAGTGATAGATTTTGTTTGAAGTTCAACATTTGTTACCTAAAACTAGTTTTATTTAAAATCATTGGTGTGTGGCCAATCTCCAATGATTTTTAATAAAGCAAATTTATCTCTGCAGACAAACTGGTTTAGCATGAAGCACAAACAAGGAATGTGAAGAGATAGCCTTGGACATCTCTCCCCAACTGTGGATATCTTCCATGTGCTCTATGTATATATTTGCATGCAAGAAAACAAAAATTTTCACAAATTTTTCAAAATATTAGTTTTTTTATCATCATTGGAACAAGCTCAAACAGCTTATTCCAATAGGGGTATGGGAAGATCAGGTATATTTTTAAGACAGAAATGTGAATATATAAATAATGGTGTTTTTTTGTGAATGATGCTGGAGAATTTTGCGTAAAGATATGGTAAATGGTTTGTTCTAGATACAGAATGATGCAAAAGTATTTAAATTTGATTAGGCAAGTTGTTCCTATAATGCATTTAAAAACTGAAGTAACTGTTTTTTTGCTGACGAACTTTTAGATGTGTGTGTCTGTGTTTGTGTGTGTGTGTGTGTGTGTGTGTGTTTGTGTGTGTGTGTGGGGGGGGGGGGGGGGGGGTAAGAGTGTTCTTGCAAACAAAATTCCTGAATAAATGGAAAATTTTATTTTTTGTGTGAAAGACATAGTGCGTGAATGTTGATTGGAACAAGCTTAGAGAGCTCATTTTAATGTGAAGTCATAAAGCTGTGTTTTACGTACGAAATTCTGGAATAACTAAAAAAATTGCTTTTTTGACTCAAAAAGCATGGTGTGCGACCTCTCATTGGAATGAGCTCAAAAAGCTCATTCCAATGGGGTATTTACAAGCGATAAGTACATGTATGTTTAAGAGACAAAAATTAAAATTTGAATAGCGATTTTTGCGAAGAATGCAGACAAGTTTTGGCAGTTATGCTGGTAAAAAGGTAAGATATGCAAAGTGGTTGTTTTTTAGAGGCGACATTTAATTAAGGGGAATTAACCCTTGATTACTGAGCTAACTTCTAAAAGTACTGAAATTTCATGAAGCAATGTGAATAACAGACAACAGTTGCCTAAAAATTTCATGAATAACTAAAATTTTTATTCCTTTGTCTCGAAAACATGGCATATGACCTTTGTTGGAATGAGCTGAATGCGTGTGTTCCAATGAGGGGTCATAAAATTTGAACGGAGATTTGTGTGAATAATGCATTAGTACTGCTAGATTTGGGTAAACGGTTCACCCTGGATACCACCCCTTCTATAGTAGATCTTTTCTGCAAATTTTGTCTAAGATTCTATCAACTTTACAAATAAATACGTTCATGAATCACAATCAGATCCACCCCACAATGTTGCATACCAAATATCAAAAGATTCTGCCTGCTGGATCTGGAGAAGAAGATTTTTTAAGAAATATGCCTGAAATGCACTAAGTTAAAATTTGGGCTCCTATACGGAGCCCAAATATAAACCCAGGGGGCCGATTTGAACAAACTTGAATCAGATCCACCCCGCAATGTTGCATACCAAATATCAAAAGATTCTGAAGCTGGATCTGGAGAAGAAGATTTTTTAAGAAATTTGCCTGAAATGCACTAAGTTCGAATTCGAGCTTCTATAGTGAGCCCAAATATGAAACTAGGAAGCCGATTTGAACAAACTTGAATCAGATCCACCCCACAATGTTGCATACCAAATATCAAAAGATTCTGCCTGCTGGATCTGGAGAAGAAGATTTTTTAATAAATTTGCCCGAAATGCACTAAGTGTGAATTCGGGCTTCTATATTAAGCCCAAATATGAATCCAGGGGGCCGATTTGAACAAACTTGAATCAGATCCACCCCGCAATGTTGCATACCAAATATCAAAAGATTCTGCTTGCTGGATCTGGAGAAGAAGATTTTTGAAGAAATTTGCCCGAAATGCACTAAGTTTGAATTCGAGCTTCTATAGTGAGCCCAAATATGAATCCAGGGGGCCGATTTGAACAAACTTGAATCAGATCCACCCCGCAATGTTGCATACCAAATATCAAAAGATTCTGCCTGCTGGATCTGGAGAAGATGATTTTTTAAGAAATTTGCCTGAAATGCACTAAGTTCGAATTCGAGCTTCTATAGTGAGCCCAAATATGAATCTAGGAAGCCGATTTGAACAAACTTGAATCAGATCCACCCCACAATGTTGCATACCAAATATCAAAAGATTCTGCCTGCTGGATCTGGAGAAGAAGATTTTTTAATAAATTTGCCCGAAATGCACTAAGTGCGAATTCGGGCTTCTATATTAAGCCCAAATATGAATCCAGGGGGCCAATTTGAACAAACTTGAATCAGATCCACCCCGCAATGTTGCATACCAAATATCAAAAGATTCTGCCTGCTGGATCTGGAGAAGAAGATTTTTGAAGAAATTTGCCCGAAATGCACTAAGTTTGAATTCGAGCTTCTATAGTGAGCCCAAATATGAATCCAGGGGGCCGATTTGAACAAACTTGAATCAGATCCACCCCGCAATGTTGCATACCAAATATCAAAAGATTCTGCCTGCTGGATCTGCAGAAGATGATTTTTTAAGAAATTTGCCTGAAATGCACTAAGTTCAAATTCGAGCTTCTATAGGAAGCCCAAATATGAATCTAGGGAGCCGATTCAAACAAATTTGCATCAGATCCATCCCACAATGTTGCATACCAAATATCAAAAGATTCTGCCTGCTGGATCTGGAGAAGAAAAGTTTTTAAGAAATTTGCCTGAAATGCACTAAGTTCGAATTCGAGCTTCTATAGTGAGCCCAAATATGAATCTAGGAAGCCGATTTGAACAAACTTGAATCAGATCCACCCCACAATGTTGCATACCAAATATCAAAAGATTCTGCCTGCTGGATCTGGAGAAGATTTTTTAATAAATTTGCTTGAAATGCACTAAGTTCAAATTTGGGCTCCTATACTGAGCCCAAATATAAACCCAGGGGGCCGATTTGAACAAACTTGAATCAGATCCACCCCACAATGTTGCTTACCAAATATGAAAAGATTCTGCCTGCTGGATCTGGAGAAGAAGATTTTTTAAGAAATTTGCATGAAATGCACAAAGTTCAAATTCAAGCTTCTATAGTGAGCCCAAATATGAATCTAGGAAGCCGATTTGAACAAACTTGAATCAGATCCACCCCACAATGTTGCATACCAAATATCAAAAGATTCTGCCTTCTGGATCTGGAGAAGAAGATTTTTTAAGAAATTTGCCTAAATGCACTAAGTTCGAAATCGGGCTCCTATACTGAGCCCAAATATGAACCCAGGGGGCCAATTTGAACAAACTTGAATCAGATCCACCCTACAATGTTGCATACCAAATATCAAAAGATTCTGCCT
This sequence comes from Pictodentalium vernedei, assembly GCA_031216915.1. Classification (NCBI taxonomy): domain Eukaryota; kingdom Metazoa; phylum Mollusca; class Scaphopoda; order Dentaliida; family Dentaliidae; genus Pictodentalium; species Pictodentalium vernedei. Next base: position 276,055,980 of record CM062296.1, on the reverse strand, counting down.
GCTGGATCTGGAGAAGAAGATTTTTTAAGAAATTTGCCTGAAATGCACTAAGTTCGAAATCGGGCTCCTATACTGAGCCCAAATATTAACCCAGGGGGCCGATTTGAACAATCTTGAATCAGATCCACCCCACAATGTTGCTTACCAAATATGAAAACATTCTGCCTGCTGGATCTGGAGAAGATTTTTTAAGACATTTGCCTGAAATGCACTAAGTTCGAATTCGGGCTTCTATAGTAAGCCTAAATATGAATCCAGGGGGCCGATTTGAACAAACTTGAATCAGATCTACCCCGCAACGTTGCATACCAAATATCAAAAGATTCTGCCTGCTGGATCTGGAGAAGAACATTTTTGAAGAAATTTGCCTGAAATGCACTAAATTCGAATTCGAGCTCCTATAGTGAGTCCAAATATGAATCTAGGGAGCCGATTTGAACAAACTTGAATCAGATCCACCCCACAATGTTGCATACCAAATATCAAAAGATTCTGCCTGCTGGTTCTGGAGAAGAAGATTTTTTAAGAAATTTGCCTGAAATGCACTAAGTTCGAAATCGGGCTCCTATACTGAGCCCAAATATGAACCCAGGGGGCCGATTTGAACAAACTTGAATCAGATCCACCCTACAATGTTGCATACCAAATATCAAAAGATTCTGCCTGCTGGATCTGGAGAAGAAGATTTTTTAATGTTTTTCCCATTGCCTACAGTGTTAAAAAGTGCTGACTCAGCACTTTTTCAAAGTCCCGAAACTGTACCCTATGATAAAACCGATGGCAATTTTTTTTTACCAATCCTTTCTGTTGGTCCTAAGGAAGCTGCACACCAAATAAAAATTCTCAGTGCCGTGCAGTTTTGGAGATATGGGCGTTTTAATTTTTTTCTATTTTTAGCTCCTGCGGTTCCCACGGGGCTGCGGGAAAACTTTTTTTTGCATAAATCAAGTACTCATGACCCAATAAGCCCTCACATAAAATTTGGTTCAAATCAGCCTCTCGGTTTGGAAAATAGAAATTTTGGGCGGGGCAAAAAATTTTGCCCCTCTCATAACGACGCCAAGTATAGCCCCACAAACTTCTCTTGAACAAATCTGAGTCTACACCTCAAAAGGAAGCTGCACAACAAATATCAAGTCTCTGCTACTGCTGGTTCATGAGAAGAAGATTTACAAAGATTTTGGTGCCCCTTGGGGGCGTGGCACCACCCAGGAGGAGGGGCAACTTCATTTGAACAAATCTGAATTGGCATTAGGTAATAAACATTTAGCCAACATTTGAATAAAATTGGGCTAGTGGTTTAGGAGGAGAAGTCGATAATGTAAAGTTAACGGCGGACGGACGACGACGGACGACGGACGCCGGACGACGGACGACGGACAGAAAGTGATTAGTAAAGCTCCCCTTGAGCTTCGCTCAGGTGAGCTAAAAATTGCAATGAGTAGTATGGAGGGATCAACAATATGAACATAATGATCCCTACACCAACGACGGAAGAGCCTCCACTTTAGCCGCATAGAATAGCGAAGAAGAGGATCTCCTATAGTAAGAAATCGCGTCCAAAGCTCGTCCAGTACAATGCTTACAATGCAATACGGACCACACAACGGAATACATGAAGGTTGCGACCTTGCGAGTTGTGATAAGGATGACACGATTTACCCAGTGAAAAAAGATCCTCACATTGAGGAAGATTTCACGTTAAGTCCCACAGTAGACAACAGAGTAAATTACCCATGGTCTCTGTGAAGATAGAGATGCTATCAACAGAAATGTATTGTGGTTGTTTATCTTAGCAATACCTGCTGAAACAACAGCGCCGGAGGATACACGTATCCTAAGATTCCGTCCTATAGATCACTAGAGCGTTAACAACATTAGCTCAGAGATCCGGACAAGCCAACACATATGTCTGCAATTGATTAGCAAGCTGTGTCGTAAATAAATCATCATTGGGCGCTCCCATAGATAGCAAATCTGATTGAATACTTGTTTGTTGAGAGTCCATTCTGACAGCAACAAGCGACCCCTAAGTGAACGGGAGTCCGGTAAAACAATCAGACGACCCGGAATATGACGGACCAAAACAGAACTTGGTGTACTATAACCAACAGACGGATTCTTTTCATTAAAATGAATAACGGAAACGAAAGAGTGCCTCCCTGGTTCCGGAGATACGCCACTACTGTCGAATTAACGGACAGGATTTGGGCATGCGTTTCTGAATAATGTTCATGCAATGACATAAAGCAAGCCTAAAAAACATTATTCCGCGGAAGATAATTGGTTGCTAAGAGACTGCGGAACCCAAAGACCCTGGCACTACGAATCCGTTGGGATCAGTATTATATCCCAATCTGTTTGACTGGCAACCGTCATAACAGCAACACTCGGGTCCGGCAACTGCAGTGGCACTCTCTGAGTCAACCACCGAATGTTTGCCCCAGTCTGAATCTCTTGTAACACTAGATAGACAAGAGAACGTGTAAATCGAGCAATTCATGGATTGCTGAAAAGTTGCCGTCGAAGAGAAGCTTCTCCGAGAACGAAGCGACTCTGAGAGAGTTCTTAACCTTACTATCCACGCGCGTGGATGTAGCTAGGGCTGCGACACGTCTAACCAACTCCAATCAGCCACTGAAGGGCGGAGTTATACGTGAACAAACTACTGCCCTCAAAAGAAATTACATTGAGAATAATATCCCGTAAATCTTTTCTTGAAGACGTAATGATAATGCCTCACGTATGATAAAGCGTCTAAATTAAGTCTACTAGACATCACTGTCGTTTCCAACATTGAAGTTGGAAAAGACATAGACGGCGGAAAAGAATATTTCCAGTCTTTAACCACACCGTCTAGATGCATATGAACTCTCGGTATGCCCTGCACTGCCAAAATAAACTATTCGTATAAATGATAAAACGGCAGAAAAGAGCAACGCGGACAAGAAACTAAACTATCATGCTTGGTAGCAGGCTTGTATGCATATATAGCGTCGAAAAATAAAACACCTGTTGTAATGAAATTATTGGACTGCGTCGGTAAGTCAGGGACAATGTCCCCGAACCGATCGAAAATTCCGAGTCCAATGACGCTATAAGTCTCTTATCCAACATCGCAGCAATGTAGTCCGAAATAACAATCACTGGAAGATAATGCCAGAAGATATGAATGGCAGCTTCCGATACTACGAAAGGGAAAACTCGAAATCTTTCGAATCCCTTTCACCATCCTGTCGGACCCTATAAAGCGTTCGGTCGTCCGTACCTGATGCAACCGCGGACCGCACCGACCCAGCGCCGTCGGATAATTCCTGATTCAACCAAGAAACTGTCAATTGCTGGGATGCTGCGAAACAACTGTGCTAACTCGGATAGCACGTCCGTCACTGAGGCCTGAGGAGAAGCGGTCCTACAATGCATTGCCGCTGGAAGCTCCGTGATCGTAACCCCGTGCATACCACCAATATACAAGCGAACGGAGTGTATAGGCCTCGTGTCCCTTGGCTACCGGATGGCGCGACCTATTCGCCGAGGAATCACTGAATGACGAAACTGATCGGATATTCGAGGTCACGTAGCCAATGTGCGGTCGTGTGCCCTGCTGTGAGGATGAGGAAGCATTATGGACAGTCTCTCGGACTGTCAATATAACGGAGCGTCCCGACCGACAGACATATGCTCCGAGTGTAAAAAAATCAGAACCACAACATGCGGTCCCCTATGTTGTTGGACGAGAGAGGGACCTCTCTCGCTCACAGCCCGGACGGACCTGGACAAGCCAGGAACCGGACTAACAGGCTTCCTCCGATCTGTCCTCAATCTGCCGTCACTGGGTGAGTACTAAAGAAATTAAAGTGCTCGCATCACCCAAATCTCCTTCCTAGACCGCAACGGACGAACCCGGCAGCCGAACCATTCGATGAATGCACGCTACACCGGGTGAGCTAGCGAATGTCACTCCGTAGGCGATAGACATATTCCATGAGCACTTATTGCCGCTAGCTCTTCATTAACTATGACGACAGAGGCACACTTTTGAAAGACATCTCCGTAACTTTGCGAACAAGAAACCAGAAATGCTTGGTTATAGCAAGCATATAATAATAATATATATAGCGTCGTTCAATAATTCGAAAGTTTGTGTGACATTATTGGACTATGTCGGAACTGAGGGACGATGTCCCTGAACCGAACCAAAAATTTCTAAGTCCACCGACGCTATCAGTTTCTTATCCGGCATCGCAGCAATCTGGTCCGACGAAAGAAGCTGTAGAAGACCAAGTCAGATGACATACACAACAGCATATGTTGTTCCGAAAGGGAAAGCTCGAAATCCTCCAAATCCCTTTCGGTATCCCGTCGGACCGGATGAAATTTTCGGACGTCCGTACCCGCTTCCGCGGAGCGTCCCGACCCAGCATCGTCGGATAAAAAATATGCGACAGATTCAGTTGATGCTGGGATGCTGCGATAAACTGTGCTATTTAGGAAAGCATGTCCGTTCCCGAGGCCTGTGCAGTAGCGGTCTTACGATGCATTGCCGCCGGAAGCTCCGTGTACGTTGACTCCCGCACACTTCCTATGCGATCGTCTGGAGTCTGCAGGCCTCGTGTCCCTGGCTACCGGATGGTGTGACCTGGTCGCCGATGATTCTCTGACTGGCGAAGCTGACTGGATATCCGTGGTCACGTAGCCAAGAGCGGTCGTGTGAGAATGAGGAAGCCTTATTGACAGTCTACTCCGGACTGACTATATGTCGGAGCGTCCCGAGCGACGGACGTATGCTCCGAATGCGAAACATTTTGTACCACAACATCTGGGGCCAGATGTTGTTGTACGAGAGAGGGGCCTCTCTCGCTCGCCGTCCGGATGGACCAGAACGAGCTATGAACCGGACTAAAAGGCTTCCTCCGTTCTCCCTCCGATCCGCCGTCACTGGGTGTGCATTTGGTTGATTTATAGTGCTCGCATCACCCCAAAATTCCTTCTAGACCGCAACGGACGAACCCGGCTGCCGAACCATTCGGTGAATGGACGCTACACCGGGCGAGCTAGCGGACGTCAAAGGCCGTCGAACCTACTAGGGTCCTTTTAGGCAATTGGCGTATTTACATGAGCACTTTTCCGCTAGCCCTTCATTAATTGTGACGACGGAGGCACACTGTTGGAAGACATCACAGATACATCACCCTAATCTTGATCGTCTGAAATAGAAATTGATAAAGTAGAGTGACCCTGCGGAGAAAGGACCGGAGTGTCCAATTCTCCAATAACATACCGTGACATACGCTTCCCATATTGTCATCGAAATCATACGATACTGAACAGGAGTTAATGCGAGTACACTGACCACATATAGAATGATTATAAAAGTCAGAGGAAGACTTCCTCTTATTACAATTGATCAATATCCTTTCAATGTGAAAAGAAAACAAGTCCTGGTACTTGCACTAACCCCTGGTAATCAAAATACATAATAATAATATGATCCATTAATATAGAAAAAATAATTGAAATCAAAATATTTTGAAAAAATATTTTTTCAGAATAGCCCAAGTTTCTGAAAATATACGTTGAGCCCCAATGGATCCCAAGCCTAAGTGTGGACAAAAATTTTAAAATTATTTTAAACAATTTATTCAACACTTACGAACAATAATAATGTATCTAGTTATGATTAAAATAACATCAAGATATTATTTTCCAGAAATCCCCCCCTCACACAGAGGGCTGTTGTAAATGTAAACAATGAATGTAAAAACACGAAAATAAGACTCCAGGCACCCAGGCCCGGAATCAGTTACCAAAAATACACTATCTGATGCAAAACAGAGACTTCCAGGGAAGAAACTACAGAACATCAGATGGTAGATGCAGAACACAACGCCTAACCACCCGTAGATGAAGACGTAAACATGGGGAAAAGAACAGAATTCATTCTGTTGTTCAGCTAAAACTCCCAAGAAAATTTAGTAATAATAATTACAAAAACTATGCCAAAAGCATGGGAGAATAGCAAGGGGGGACTTAAAGGACAGGGAGAGAGGAAAACACTGAAAAATCAGTGTAACTACATAATCAGAATGACAACAAAATGGCTGCTGCCTCGAAAATAGGTAACTTAACATAATTTCATTAAAAAATTTTAAGTTACAGCCCTGATAATATTCTGTCACACATTTTTCCTCTCCTCCTTCTCTATCCACCTTAGAATCACCATTTCACTAATATTTATGTGTCTGGCATCATTTAAACTGAGATTTACAAGCACAAAGATCAGTTAGATGTTAACTGATGAAGGGCCAAACTTAGAATGATTAATGGCGCCAATTTCGGAACGTCCTTGACACTGCGCATGCGCAGTAGAGGTGAAGGGTGGAGGGCCTTTCAGGACATGTTTTCTTTGGTTTTAGATGCAAATTTTGGGGATTGGGGGGCAAAATTTGTGTTTGGCCCTATATTTTAAGAGTTAGCACCAGCTATGTCTGGGTCATTGGTACAGTATAAAAATATCAAAATGTCCTATATAACCACTACTAACATGAAATTTAATTAAAATATGGCCAGTGGTTTAGGAGAAAGAGGCTCAAACACCACCTTCACGCAGGACGACGGACGACAGACGATGGACGGACGACGGATGAAGAGTGATAAGAAAAGCTCACCCTGACTTTCAGTCAGGGGTGCTAAAAATCAAGGGGCAGGGGCAGAATTGCTCCCTGAAAATGGAAGAGAAAGGTCACGTTGAAATTATGTTATATTTCTTTATTGGTTTTATGATCAATTTTGACATCTATGTCTAATTCATGACCACAAAACAAGTGCAGAGTCAAGTTTAGTTAATTCAGCCAACTTTAAATTTAATGGACTCAACACCTGGCATTTGTTACTGGGTGCCATTATACCAGTGAAACAGCATTTCTTTACCCCAGTAATCAAGCTCTTGTCCACATCCCATGGTTCTCACAGCGATTTCAGATCTGATTGGGAGGCTTCAAATTCGTCATAAATATATATACAGCTCTAATCTGAAACAAACTAACAAAGATTCCACTTAAAAAGAACAAACTAGCATCACACTGTGAAGCAAATCGCTCCCATCCCCACAGCCCTGAAGATTTTTGACAAAAAAAAAAGTGTCATGAATGAAACATTTTTCAAATTTGTTATTTATTTGTCAGGTTATCACGTAATCATTCAAACGTCCAATAAAGCAAATAGCACTCTCAATTTTCAATAAATCACCATGGTTTTCAAACTTGTCCAAGACAATGTTAAAATGAAGCAGCAATTGGTGAAATCTGATGACCACTTTTCAAGTTAGCACATAAACATCAAAAATTAAAGTAAAACAGAAAACATAAAGGACAATAAATCTCTTCGTTTTTCACAAGTCCGTGCGATTTTCAATATAATCCAACACAGTGGTGATATAAAGCAGCATGTAAAATTTTATTGAAAGCTGATGTTTAACTTTTCAAGTAATTACATCAACATTAAAAATTCAAGTAAAACAGAGACAATAGAGGGAAATAACGGCTTCAATTTTGAGAAGTCATCATAATTTTTTAACTTGTCGAAGACAATATTAAAACAAAGCAAGATATCAAAATTTATTAAAATCGGATGTTCACTGTTCACTGTTCAGTGCATAAACAAGTAAATTTTGAACATAATTTGACAAAAAGCAATAACTCTCTCAATTTTTGAGAAATCACCCTAGTTTTTTAACCTATCCATGACAATGTTAACATAGAGCAGTATATCAAATTGATATCTGAGGTCTCCTGTTCAAGTTAATACATAAACCATGACATTTGGGGCAAAATTCAACAAAGGGCAATAACTCTCTTACTTTTCATTGAATAAAGGTGGATAGTGAACGTAACCGAGCACATTTATATTATGAAGCAGCACACAAATTTAAATTGAAATTTGATAACTATTGTTAATTCTATAGTATAAACAAACTTCAGATGGACAGATGGATGGATGGAAAGGATGACAGGAGCTCTTTTCTATATTCCTGCCCTGCAGGTGATGATAATGCCTTAAAACCTTTTCTGACAACTCTGAACAGTTGAAAGAAGGAACATACCAGCATAGCAGACATCATGTTCATTGTAACGCAAGATTAAGAGACATGCTATGTTTTGTATTCATTATCAAAGAAAGATTCACTGTAATTTGATGGCACTTCCTCCATTGGCTCTTCAAACTTTACACCCTGTAGAGGTAAAAAAAATTCTAACCAGTAATTTTTGCCCATAATGCAACCATTTATTTATTGGTGTTTAAGGTCATATACTTATACACAATGGCTAATTGTGACTGTGACAGTTTTACGGGTGGAAGAAGCCAGAGTACCCAGAGAGAACCACCGAGCAACTGTCAGCTCCTCAACATTCTAACTCTGTTCAAGCTCCGCTCATGCAGGGTTACAGGGTTGAAGGCATGTGCACCATCGACGTGCAGTACGCCTCAGTACATGGCATCATCGTACCCCCATGTAGGCAACCGGGATAAAGTGCCTTGCCCAAGGACACAACACGGGTCGCCCCGGATTGGGATCAAACTCGTGACCTCCATAATGCAACTAGGAATTTAACTAGTTCAATTGTTTGACTAAGCAAATGATCTCAGTCAAACATGACTGAATTAGTTCAATTCCTAGTGAGACTACAGGAAACATTTTTTGATTCAAATATCAGAACTTTGAGGTCGGTGTGCAGAGGGTTAAATAATATGACTAGCGACACTTGCCCAAAACTTAGTAAATTACTTAAAATGTTTATTTTTTGCCTCAATAACACAGCCTATCACCCAAAGTTGGGACAAGTGTGATTATTATTTGTGAATAGTGCTGGTCATAGATATGGCTGTTATCTTAGTAAAAGGGTTAATGGATCATACATATGACTGTGTGTGTGGTTTTGGGCTGGGCAAAAGTCCTCCTCTATACCCAGATCCTACAAGTGGATTATCATTTGAAGATACACTCAACAACACAAGAATGACCCAGAATATATGCAAAATATTTATTTCTTAATACTTTTCAGAATAAAAGATTATTATTATCCCATAAAATGTCAAAACAAAATTAATGATTAAATAGAGTACGAAAGAAACATACGAAGAAAAATAAATGTTCCAACAATTCTGTATGTAAAAAAATATCAACTCTCCACACTCTGATATAATAAAACAGAGTTTTCTGCAGTATAAATTCCCCAAAAAGCATTTGGAAATTTAACCAACTATATCTTGTTTCATACACCTCCATGAGCTGTGTCAAACTAAATATAATTGGTTAAATTATAAGTTCTATAAGTGCAAAGTTTTCTGATTTTCTGGAAATTTGCATGTAGACAACCATTGAGGTAATGTGAGGCAAATTGTAATCTTTTAAAGATATATATAAGAAAAATAAATTGAACTAGACCTGTTTGTAAGCACAGCTAACGAAATACCTCTGCAATGTGCAGGTCAACCCAAAATAAAGACTGCTATCAAGTCGATTTTTAAAAATATGTTTGCACACTGTATAGGGGCTTCATTTTGATACTCAGAAAAGGAAAGGAAAATAAAGTGTCACCATAATACCCCCGCTTATTTAACAATGCAAGCCTCACAATAGGTGATACAGTTTTGGGGTATATACAAATACTAAGTCCATAAAGGACAATGTCTCTGGCAATAAAATCTCAAATGACACCTGCATTTCACTATGGGTATACAGCAATAGGATACACTTGCATACCAAATATCAAGTCACCCATCAAGTACTAAGTTATTCATGATTGAATTTTTGGGACGGACGGATGAACAGACAGACTGACAGACGGACCTTGTACTGTGGGTAGACATCAATAAGATTTGTCATCGTTCGAAGTAAGTTTTAACTAACTTCTGTAGAAATGGATGGAAGTTCATGTTCAAAACTCTGGAAATTAGTTACAGAAATGAAACATTTGCACAAACGTTTTTGTTTGAATTTTTCTGATTTGATTGGGAGACATTTTGTTATTTCCACTTTATCTCAATACATTCATACATCATCAGTTTCAAATTTGTAAGTATATGAGAGTTAGTTTATTGAAGTTTTGGGAAACGACTTGTAATTGACTAACCATCAATTAATGGTAGCAATTAGACAACTATGAAAATTCATAGTCGTGACAGCCCTAGTCTGGAAGAATTTTTCTTCATGTTTTTATCAGTTCTCGAACAAAATAGGTTTATCAGTCATTCAAAAAGTGACAAACGTGTTTCACAGTAAAGAGACAAAGTTTTATTTAATATGTGACAATCATAAAATCTTGGCATGTCATACATACGTGAAAGATATAATTGCAATCTGATTCTAAATCATAAAAAAATGAGGAATCACAAGAAGAGGTTACGTATAGAAAAACAGAAATAAGAACATTAAAAGCTGAATCAGTTGTAAGTGCAATAAAACTCAAGTTAGCAAATGAAAAGATATCTACTGATTTTTTTTCTCACCAGGTTCAGGATCTTGAGGCCATAGTAGGATGAGAATTACTGCTATAAATGATGTGAAAGCTCCAATGAAAGCTGGAGCAGATTTGTGTGTATCCAATGCTATGCCTGCAAATAATGGAGACAGCATCCGGGCAATGGACATGACACTCTGACTAAATCCCATCAAAGTGCCTATCTGAGTGCTGTCAGAACGTGCAACTGTCAGACTTGTGGCTACCACTCTCAGAATGCTTGAAGCAGAACACAGGAATGTATATGAAAATATAAATATATTAATAGTTGGAGCTAGTGCTGTAATAAATAAAGATAAACACTGTATCACAGACATGTGTAACATTAATCGTCCTTCTTTTTTATAAAATTGGATCAGTTTTCCGGCACCGAACCCACAAATGGCTGAAACAGTTGCTCCATATGATATAACAAATCCAATCATTTTTGGTGTTGAAAGGAACTGTTCTCTAAGTACAAGACTGAAGTTACTTCGAAACAGAATTGCAGATAAGCCAAGCAGGAATTTTATTAGAAATAAGTCCCAAACATCTTTAAAAATCTGACTACTGAATGGCTTTAAACATTCTGTAAGATTGAAGTTCATTTCATCAGACACAATTTTTTTCATGGATGCTGAAGACTCAGTACGTGGTATATTTGATTGATGAGTACTTTCTCTATCATTCAAACACTGAAAAACTATCACTGAAAAGAGAAAAAAAAAAGAAAAATTCATCCTTTTTTTTTTCCGCTCATAATAATAAAATTTCCAAGTCATGGACAAAACAGCACCTCCCTCGTCAACAATGAAAATGTCAATGACACTGTAGCTTAACTTGTGTGTTGTGATTGATGAAAAGGATAATGTTCAATGTTTATGAAAGGATTTTGAAATAAGACAAGAATTGTGATAGTTGGGAATATGTTCATTTCTGTTCCCTGTATGCTATGTTTATGATAAAAATAATATGAGGTGTACACTGTACTAAAGAGCTGAGGGGTGGGTTAATGTGACCTCACAGTTAATGTATGTGGCCCTCACAGTTAACGTATATCAACGAAAATTACCAAGTTACAGTGAAACTATTCCAAAACGAGACATCCTATCAAGTTACATTGAAATCCTTTCATAAATATGGCCTGTAGACTGTGCTAAAGGTTTTGGGGCTACTGGCCCCTGTAGCCGTCAGTTTCCCAATTGCGTCCAAAGGGGGATGTTCTCATCTAGACATTATATGAAGTCAACCTACAAAGTTACAATGAAATCCCTTCATATGACCTGCAGACTGTGCTAAAGGTTTTTTGGCTCAGGCAGCCATCATGGTTGAATGATCGCAACCAAAAGGGGACATTCTCATCTGGGCATCATCTGGAGTGATCCTACGAAGTTACAATGAAATCCCTTCTTAAATATGACCTGTAGACTGTGTTCAAGGTTTTCGGGCTTCGGGCCCCTGAAGCCGTCACAGTTGACCAATCACGACCAAAAGGGGATGTCATCATCTAGGCATTATATGGAGTCAAACTTACAGGTTACAATGAAATCCTTCCATAAATATGACCTAAAGACTATGCTAAAGGTTTTGGGGTTTTGGACTTGGGCAGCCATCAAGGCTGAATGATCACGACCAAAAGGGGTCGTTCTCATCTAGACATTATTTGGAGTCATCCTACCAAGGTACAATGAAATTCCTTCATAAAAATCACCTGTATACTGTGCTAAAGGTTTTCGGGCTTCAGGCCCCTGGAGCCATCACAGTTGCCTTATGGTGTCCAAAAGGGGCTGTTCTCATCTAGACATTATATGAAGTCAACCTACCAAGTTACAATGAAATCCCTTCATAAATATGACCTGAAGACTGTGCTAAAGGTTTTCGGGCTTTGGGCTCGGGCAGCCATCATGGTTGAATGGTCGCAACCAAAAGGGGACATTCTCATCTGGACATCATCTGGAGTGATCCTACGAAGTTACAATGAAATCCCTTCATAAATATGACCTGTAGACTGTGCTCAAGATTTTTGGGCTTTGGGCACCTGTAGCCATCACAGTTGACCAATCAAGACCAAAAGGGGATGTCATCTTCTAGGCATTATATGGAGTCAATCTAACAAGTTACAATAAAATCCTTCCATAAATACGACCTATAGACTATGCTAAAGGTTTTGGGGTTCAGGCAGCCATCAAGGCTGAATGATCTCGACCAAAAGGGGATGTTCTCATCCAGACATTATTTGGAGTCATCCTACCAAGCTACAATGAAATCCCTTCATAATTATGACCTGTAGATTGTTGTAAAGGTTTTCGGGCTTCGGGCCCCTGTAGCTGTCACAGTTGCCCACTCGTGTACAAAAGGGGACGTTCTCATCTAGACATTATATGAAGTTAAACCTACCAAGTTACAATGAAATCCCTTCATAAATATGACCTGTAGACTGTGCTAAAGGTATTTGGGCTTCAGGCTCGGGCAGCCATAATGGTTGAATGATCACAACCAAAAGGGGACATTCTCATCTGGGCATCATCTGGGGTGATCCTACAAAGTTACAATGAAATCCCTTCATAAATATGACCTGTAGACTGTGCTCAAGATTTTGGGGCTTCGGGCACCTGTAGCCATCACAGTTGACCAATCATGACCAAAAGGGGATGTCATCATCTAGGCATTATATGGAGTCAACCTAACAAGCTGCACTGAAATCCTTCCATAAATACGACCTATAGACTATGCTGAAGGTCTTTGGGCTCGGGCAGCCATAAAGGCTGAATGATCGCGACCAAAAAGGGATGTTCTCATCTAGACATTATTTGGAGTCATCCTACAAAGCTACAATGAAATCTCTTCATAATTATGACCTGTAGACTTTTCTAAAGGTTTTCAGGCTTCGGGCCCCTGTAGCCATCACAGTTGCCCAATCATGTCCAAAAGGGGACGTTCTCATCTAGACATTATATGAAGTCAGCCAACCAAATTACAATGAAATCCCTTCATAAATATGACCTGTAGACTGTGCTAAAGGTTTTCGGGCTTTGGGCTCGGGCAGCCATCATGGTTGAATGATCACAACCAAAGGGGACAATCTCATCTGGGCATCATTTGGAGTGATCCTACTTAGTTACAATGCAATCCCTTCATAAATATGACCTGTAGACTGTGCTCAAGATTTTTGGGTTTCGGGCACCTGTAGCCATCACAGTTGACCAATCACGACCAAAAGGGGATGTCATCATCTAGGCATTATATGGAGTCAACCTAACAAGTTGCACTGAAATCCTTCCATAAATACAACCTATATACTATGATAAAGGTCTTTGGGCTCATGCAGCCATAAAGGCTGAATGATCGCGACCAAAAGGGGATGTTCTCATCTAGACATTATTTGGAGTCATCCTACAAAGTTACAATGAAATCTCTTCATAATTATGACCTGTAGACTGTTCTAAAGGTTTTCAGGCTTCGGGCCCCTGTAGCCATCACAGTTGCCCAATCATGTCCAAAAGGGGACGTTCTCATCTAGACATTATATGAAGTCAGCCAACCAAATTACAATGAAATCCCTTCATAAATATGACCTGTAGACTGTGCTAAAGGTTTTCGGGCTTTGGGCTCGGGCAGCCATCATGATTGAATGATCACAACCAAAGGGGACAACCTCATCTGGGCATCATCTGGAGTGATCCTACGAAGTTACAATGCAATCCCTTCATAAATATGACCTGTAGACTGTACTCAAGGTTTTTGGGCTTCGGGCACCTGTAGCCATCACAGTTGACCAATCACGACCAAAAGGGGATGTCATCATCTAGGCATTATATGGAGTCAACCTAACAGGTTACAATGAAATCCTTCCATAAATATGACCTTTTGCCTATGCTAAAGGTTTTTGGGCTCGGGCACCCATCAAGGCTGAATGATCGCAATCAAAATGGGATGTTCTCATCTAGACATTATTTGAAGTCATCCTACCAAGTTACAATGAAATCCCTTCATAAATATGACCTGTAGACTGTGCTAAAGGTTTTCGGGCTTCGGGCCCTGTAGCCGTCACAGTTGACCAATCATGTCCAAAAGGGGACTTTCTCATCTAGACATTATATGAAGTAAACCCACCAAGTTACAATGAAATTCCTCAATAAATATGACCTGTAGACTGTGCTAAAGGTTTTTGGGTTTTGGGCTTGGGCAGCCATCACAGTTGGCATATCACGCCCAAATGGGGAAATTCTCATCTAGACATCATAAGGAGTCATTCTTCCAAGTTACAATGAAATCCCTCCATATTAAACATGACCTGCAGACTGTGCTAAAAGTTTTTGGGTTTTGGGCTTGGGCAGCCATCATGGTTGACAGATCATGCCCAAAAGGGAACGTTCTCATCTAGGCATTATACAGAGGCATCCTACCAAGTTACAATGAAATCCCTTCATAAATATGACCTGTAGACTGTGCTAATGGTTTTCGGGTTTTGGGCTCGGGCAGCCATACCGGTTGACTGATCGCGTCCAAAATCGGACGTTCTCATCTAGACATGATCCCAAACTTGCATATGAAATTTCGTGACGATCAGACACAAACTGCGGGGTGTAGCCCGTGCTAAAGGAAAATGTGAACAGACTCACAAACAGACTTCAGCACACGTGATGGCAATAGCTTATCTTGACTTTGTCAAGTTAAGCTAAAAACCTGCCCCATCACTGTTTCTTTTTACCTAGAAATCTCTTTGATGACACTATTTTGCATTTATAGGACTAAACAAGTTACCAACTATATCTTGTTGGACAGAGCTCAGTGAGCTCTGTCAATCAAGATATAGTTACTAAAATTTGCAACTGCATCAGGGGACATCTTTACTGCTGAAACCATTGGTTTTTCCCTTAATAGTGTAAGGAGTTAAATTTCTGATTCCACCCATTTTCAGGACTGTTTAGTGGATTAGCAACAAAGAAAAAGCCTCTCTCCCTCATCAAAAAATAGAGGGAGCACCTGAGGAACAAGACATTTTTTTTTATAGGTCTATTCTGTATTTAAGTTTTAATAATGGAAGTTATAAAGGAACTAGCTCTACAGTTTTAGTGAAAACAGGCTTGTAGTTTAAGAAATCAGAGGTGGGACCATTACCCTCTTGGAATAAGGTTCAGGAGAGCGATGGTTCTTATATAGTTTATCAGTCATTTCTGAATTGTGGGACATCATATTCGCTTTCGTTAACTGCCATCCCCTGAACTAACCATTAAATGCCTATATCTGATTTTATCAGTCATTTCTAGATTAACTGGATATCATATACGCTTTTGTTAACTGCCATCCCTTGAACTAACCTTTAAATGGTTGTATCTGATTTTGAAAAACTTTATGGTCTCAGAACAGGCACTCTGACATAAAAACAATGAAGAAGATATCCCACAGTCAAAAAAACAAATTATCTTGGCAAAGGTTTCACACAACCCTCTTCATTTCAAATCAGGTGATCCATTGTGGTCGAGTACGATTCGTCTCAAAACTAGAGGTCTCATAACAAACTCTGTGCTGGAAGACACTCCAAGCTGTACAGAAAAGTGGTGTAATCTACCATAGCCACTTTCCATTAAATTATTACAAAATAATTACAATTACAGACATTTATTCTCAAACTAAATTTACCCAATCTTAGAATACTATTGCTGATCAAATTCTAAGCTAAATGAAAAATCAAGTACCTGTTTCATATTTCAGAATAAAATACAAAATTATTTTAGGCAAAAAAAAAAAAAATGGATTTGTTTCTCATGCAATGCTTCATGGAAATCGACCCCTTCTCATTGAACATTTTTATTGGCTTGCAGTGTCATACAAAATTATTTCAACATCATGAGACTTTACAATTTTACACTTTTTTGATTGATGTGTATTTTTATTTACATGTGTTTTCAACAAAGCATGATTAAAATACAGTGTCTATTTATTGTATTTGTTTTGTAAACATCCAGTTTGCTCTATTCAACAAAATATAACTCAAATATAAGGCTAAATAAAAAAAAGTGTTTGATTCTCAGGCAATCCCTCATTGAATTTGAACCCTCTCATTGGACATTTTTATTGCCTTTCAGTGTCTTCCAATATTAGTACAAACTCAGAGAGACCTGAAACTTTTTACATTTTTTGATTGATGCATATTTATTTAGTTGCATCTCCAATATGTTTGCTTGGTTATAAATTATGGGAGAGTGCCTATAGGCACTCTCCCATAAACTGTAACAAGGCAAATCCCCATAGATTGAATGATTAAATACTTTTACTTCAAAGATAATATGAACACCATCGAAATAATATGAAGACTTTGAATTGCAGTACCTACAGTTTGTTTTTAAAGGAATGCTTTATTTTTCAAATTAAAAATGAATTTATTAGTATAAATATGCACTTTCTATATTTGTGTGTGTAAAAAGACAGCGAAATCCTCTCCATGTTTGCTCACTTTTTGCAAAAGGAAAATAAAAATTAAAAATAAAACCCTCCCTCCCTCACTGATTTAAAAAAAAAATTGCCTGTGAATCAATTAATTTATTTTGTGTGGCCTAATGTGAAGAGTAGTTATTTTAAATTATGAATATGACTGAATGCAATTGTATTTCATATTTCTTTATTAACTAGTTGAGTGCTTTTTTCAAGTCCAGATTTTGGCTCTTTACTGACGTGCAGGTACCAGAATTTAATGGCTTCATAATCTGTGGAGGTACTTCATAACATCTGAAGTGAATTTATTTTAGCCTGTATTGATTTGCCTTGTTATAATTTATGGAAGAGTGCCTCTCATAAATTCTAGCAAAGCAAAAGCATGTGAACAAATTATTCCCACCAAAAATAAATCGTCCCAGTTATCAAACAAAAAAAACCAACAAAAACTGGAGATGGTTAGTCACACGGCAGACCTCCTGGTGTGGGTGACTGAAAAGGGGCATTCAATTTTTCTAAGTAAAAAAAAAAATCCAATATGGCCACCAGTCAGCTATCTTGAAACCGAGCGGGAAAAAAATTATGTCATGCACTTCCCCTCATGTTGATCATTTTCGTAAAATTTCATGAAAATGAGGCTAAAACTGTGGAAGTAGTTCGCTCCACAAGTTTACATGCAAAAAAAATCCAATATGGTCACCAGTCGGCCATCTTGAACCCCCGAGCAGGAAAAAAAATTATGTCACACTCTTCCCCTCATCATGTTGATCATTTTTTAGAAGTTTCATGAAAATGCGGCTAAAACTTTGAAAGTAGTTCGCTCCACAAGTTTACATGTGCAATGGACAGACGACAAACCGACCAAAGGACAAGTTGACTCCTATATACCACCCCTAAACTTTTCTGGTTTTGAGATGCTACCCACAAATAATGCCCACATTACCAGTATTGAAAAATAGGGAGTTCAAATAGCAACCTAGGAACTAAACTTGAACAAACTTGAATTGATTAAGCATCCCCCCACCCCTATAAGGTTTCTGACCATTGGATCTGAAGATGCAGATTTTCAAAGAGATTATTTCTCATACTGAAGCCTAAGAATAGTGTATACCATATATCAAAAGATTCTGATTTGAGGTTCCAGGAAGGAGCTCAAATACAGTGGAACCCTGTTAATTGAATAGCCACTTTACCAATGAAAATTATTCAATTAACAATAGTGCTGAACAATAGTGCTGGGAGGTTAACTGAAAATACAACTCGGTTTCGGTTATTTAGAAACACCGACCAACCTGAATGTGAGATAACCATCAGTCGGGACACACATGGTTCTTTAACTGCACAATCTTGAATGCTGTCACTTCATGTAATGTGTTAAATAAAAAGGGCAGACATCACAGAAAAAAAACAGAGCCTGGTAGTTTGGTCCCATAATATAATCGTATTTACGTATTAAATAAACTTTCTTTTGAATGACAAATGAATGAAATGATAAAAATCATGCGGTTCAGTGTGAGATTGAAAGCGCCACCTGGCTTTGGACAAAAATAAAACAAACATCGAATTACCAAAATGACCACACACTTCACTTGAATGCAATATCCATCTGCTGTAATGAGAAGGATACGTGAAGCACATTTGGCCAGGAGTTGTTCTCGGGAAATATTATTATCAGTTCTGGTATGAATACAGTAGCAGACTTTCAGGAACCAGTGGCGTCTGCTGTCAACTCTATGAGTTGATTTCATATACATGTGTTTTTTGTGTTCTATACCTCCCAACCTTCATTTTGATGCATTATTTGTGTATATTGAATTTGAATTTAAGAAATATCAGAGGTGGGAATTTCAAAATAAACAAAATTTCATTACTTATATAGCACCTTAATTTTCATGACCTTCAACACCAACCGTAAAACACTGTATCTATAAAATGATCAATTTATCAAATGCGGTTTCCTTTGCTGAACTGTAACTTACCACTTGCTCCACATTTATACTGTCCGATATATTTATTTCTACATGTATTTTTGAAAGCTGTAACTTCAAAATAGGTTTCAAATTCACAGTTGAAGTGCGATAAAAATTAGGGTTACAATGACCAAATTGAATGACTTTTACTTTGTAAAATTTTTAGGGTCGCCATAATTGTTTAGGGTCAGTGGGGGTACCCCAAACAAAGGGATATCTTTTCTTTGGCCTGACATTGCACATCATTACATCTTCAGCATTTTTTACCCAAGTTGTGCATTGCTACCACAGCATTTTCCTCTTGTCTTGGTGTGTGTTTTTTATTCAATTAACAGGAGTTTACTCTATAACCTATATTCAATTAACAGGTCAAATTTGTACTGGAGGTATGATAAATGGTTTTATGTTGGGAAATTATATTCAATTAAGTGGATTATTCAGTTAACAGATATCCAATTAAGTGGGCTTCTCTGTATTAAGCGAGGGAATTGATTTGAACAAGCTTGAATCTGGCCCCTGTAAGGATGCTGTATATCAAACATCAAAATATTCTGACCAGTGGATCTGAAGAAGATTTTTAAAGATTATTCTCCATATTGCACTAAGCTGAAATTTGGCCTCTCACAGAAAACCCAATTATTAACCAATGGACTCATTTTGAACAAAACTGAATATGAACTCTGTAAAGATTAAGTATACCATATATTAAAAGATTCTGACTAGTGGTTCTGGAGAATAAAGAGTTTTAAAGATTATTCCTCAGAATGGACTACCAGTAAGCTAAAATTTGGGCTCCAATTCGGGAGCTGAAATACTAACCCAAGGACTTGGTTTGAAGAAACTTGAATCTGACTCTTGTAAGGATAGTGTATATCATATATCAAAAGATTCTGATTGAGTGTTCATGAGATTTAAAAAAAATATTCCTCTTATTGAATAAACTTACAATTTGGGATCCAATAGGGACCAGTCTTTCGATTTGTAAAATGCAGATGCACCAAGAGTGGCGCAGGCCATTTCTAATTCGCAAGCGCCATTTTCCCGACTTATGAAATGCTCAGGTATGGTGAAAAAGTTATGGAAACGGCGATGTTTTAATAGAATACAGCGTGTGTATAATAGTGACAGTCTGTCTATCATACACACGCTGTATTCTATTAAAAAACATCCCCGTTTTCATAGTGACGTCAAGTCACGTTTGTTGGGTCATAACAATAAAATAAAGATCACATACTCACAATACATGTTCATTATTTCGAACATTCTTTTTCAAAAAATAAATCCGTAAATTAAACTGAAAAATACGCACAGAATCGAAAGTAGAATACACAGTTTGAGTAAGGAAAAACCGGAACCGGGAACAGTATCTACAATAATATGGAATTGTGACAGGTATGTCTACAGTTTTTCTGATGAACCAATTTCATCATGTTTAAACTGGGACACTCTGTGGCATCAAATGTTGATGTGTCGGCTTGTTTGAAGTTGCGACATCATTTCCAAACGTCTTCCAAAAGTGAAACCTACACCGCAACTGTACCATGTAGTTGTATATTAGCGCTGAAGGCAATGTGCATGTATTATCGATGCTTGATGAGCATTAGCCCCACTTGTGTTAAGGTAATTCGAAATTCAAACAGGCGATCATATAGCGCTCTGCTTTTTGCCAAGGGGTGGCATTTGTGGCACAGAGCTTTTCAAAATTGCGTGCATGATGGCGCGCAAGTGCGATGACACACCTCAAAAGCGAAAGACTGAATAGGAACCCAAATACTAATCAAGAAATTTGATTCGGACAAACTTAAATCGGATCCCATAAGGATGCTGTATCCCAAACATCATAAGATTATGACTGGTGGATCTGAAGAAGTGGATTATTCAGTTAACAGATATCCAATTAAGTGGGCTTCTCTGTATTAAGCGAGGGAATTGATTTGAACAAGCTTGAATCTGACCCCTGTAAGGATGCTGTATATCAAACATCAAAATATTTTGACCAGTGGATCTGAAGAAGATTTTTAAAGATTATTCTCCATATTGCACTAAGCTGAAATTTGGCCTCTCACAGAAAACCCAATTATTAACCAATGGGCTCATTTTGAACAAAATTGAATATGAACTCTGTAAAGATTAAGTATACCATATATTAAAAGATTCTGACTAGTGGTTCTGGAGAAAAAAGAGTTTTAAAGATTATTCCTCAGAATGGACTCCCAGTAAGCTAAAATTCGGGCTCCAATTCGGGAGCTGAAATACTAACCCAAGGACATGATTTGAACAAACTTGAATCTGACTCTTGTAAGGATAGTGTATATCATATATTAAAAGATTCTGATTGAGTGTTCATGAGATTTTAAAAAAATATTCCTCTTATTGAATAATCTTACAATTTGGGATCTAATAGGGACCAGTCTTTCGATTTTGTAAAATGCAGGTGCACCAAGTGTGGCGCGGGCCATTTCTAATTCGCAAGTGCCATTTTCCCGACTTATGAAATGCTCAGGTATAGTGAAAAAGTTACGGAAACGGTGATGTTTTAATAGAATACAAAGTGTGTATAATAGTGACAGGCCGTCTATCATACACACGCTGTATTCTATTAAAAAACATCCCCATTTTCATAGTGACGTAAAGTCACGTTTGTTGGGTCATAACAATAAAATAAAGATCACATACTCACAATACATGTTCATTATTTCAAACTTTCTTTTTCAAAAAATAAATCTGTAAATTAAACTGAAATATATGCACAGAATCGAAAGTAGAATACACAGTTTGAATAAGATAAAACCAGAACCGGGAACAGTAACTACAAAAATATGGAATTGTGACAGGTAGTCTACAGTTTTTCTGATGAACCAATTTCATCATGTTTAAACTGGGACACTCTGTGGCATCAAATGTTGATGTGTCGGCTTGTTTGAAGTTGTGACATAGTTTCCGAACGTCTTCCAAAAGTGAAACCTACACCGCGACTGTACCATGTAGTTGTATATTACCGCTGAAGGCAATGCGCACGTATTATCGATGTTTGATGAGCATTAGCCCCACTTGTGTTAAGGTAATTCGAACATTCAAACAGGCGATCATATAGCGCTCTGCTTTTTGCCAAGGTGTGGCATTTGTGGCACAGAGCTTTTCAAAATTGCGTGCATGATTGCGCGCAAGTGCGATGACACACCTCAAAAGCGAAAGACTGAATAGGGACCCAAATACTAATCAAGAAATTTGATTGGAACAAACTTGAATTGGATCCCATAAGGATGCTGTATCCCAAGCATCATAAAATTATGACTGGTGGATCTGAAGAAGATTTTTAAAGATTATTCCCAATACTGCACTATGTTAAAATTTGGGCTCCCAGAGAAAGCTTAATTATTACCCAATGGGTTTGATTTTAACAAACTTGAAGTCAACCCCTGTAAGGATTCTGTATACAAGGATTCTGTATACCATATATCAAAAGATTCTGACAAGAGATTCTGGAGAAAATGAGTTTTTAATGATTATTCCTCACATTGGACTAAGTTAAAATTCAGTCTCCAATAGGGAGACCAAATATTAACACAGGGACTTGGTTTGAACAAAGTTAGATCTGACCTCTCTAAAGATTCTGTTTACCAAATATCTAAACATTCAGATGAGTGAATCTAAAAAAGAAGATTTGAAAAGATTATTCTTCATATTGAACTAAGTTAAAAGTCGGGCTCACATAGGGAGCCCAAATATTAACTGGGGTTCTTCATTGTTGTATACCAAATATCACAAGATTTTGACTGGTTGATCTGAAGAAGAAAATTTTTAAAGATTATTCCATATATTGCACTAATTTAAAATTCCGTCTTCCATAGAAAGCCCAAACATTAACCAAGGGAGTTAATTTAAACAAACAGGAATCCGACTTCATTAAGGATGCTGTATATCTTATATCAAAAGATTCTGACTAGTGGTTCTGGAGAAGATTTTAAAAGACTATTCCTCATATTCTGATAGGTTAAAATCCAGGCTCCAGTAGGGAGCCCAAATATTAATCCAGGGATTTCAACAAACTTGAATCTGATTCTCCAACCCCTGTAAGAATTATGTATACCATATATCAAAAGATTCTGACTGGCAATTTTGGAGAAAAAGAGTTATAAAGATTATTCCTCATTCTGGACTAAGCTAAGGCTTCAATAGAGAGCCCAAATATTAACACAGGGACTTGATTTGAGCAAACTTAGATCTGCCCACTTTATGAATGGTTTTGACGAAATATCAAAAGATTCTGACTGGTGGGTCTGAAAAAGAAGATGTTTAAAGATTATGCCTCATACTGTACGAAGTTAAAATTTGGATCCCACAGGGAGCCCATACATTAACTTGGGATTTGATTTGAACAAACCTGAATCTGACCCCTGTAACGATATGTTATACCAAATATTAAAATATTCTGATCAGTGGTTCTTGAAAAGAAGACTCTTTAAAGAGTACTTCTCATATTGCACTCAGTTTAATCTGAACCAAGGAGCTTAATTTTAACAAACTGGTATCTGACCCCCTTATAGATGCTTTATACACACAAATATAAAAAGATTCTGATCAGTGGTTCTGGAGAAGATTTTTTATTTTTGCAAATATGCTGACATTTTTTGATTCCCACTTCAATAAAAAATTTTTTACCACTCTATTCTACTGGTCCTAAGGATGATTCATACTAAATAACAGATATCTGTTCTGTACAATTTAGGAAAGGGCATTTGAAAAGGTTTCTATTTTTAGCTCCTGGGTGTTCCCACGGGGATGCAGAAATTTTTTTTTTCATGATTCAAGTACTAATGGCTAATGACCATCAGTTCCAAAAATAGAAATGTTGGGCAGTGCCAAAAATCTTGCCCCTCCCATTACAAAGGCAAATATTGCTTTATGAACTTTGTTTGAACAAACTTGATTCTTCACCCCAAAAGGAAGCTCTGTACCCAATATTAGGGCATTGTACCCACTGGCTGATGAGAAGATTTTTTCGTAAATTAGAAACAACCCCCGAATGGGGTTGGGCAAGTTGATTTGAACAAAAACAAAATGCGATGTCAGAACAAGCAATCCCCTCAAATTTAACTGAAATTGGTTCAGCGATTTTGGAGGAGCAGGTGCAAACACCATGTTCATGGATGATGGATGACGGACGGTAGGTGATCACAATAGCTCATCTTGAGCTAAAAAATTTCCTGAAAACAAGATTAACTGACAAGTGAAAACATACCTCTAGTGAATAATTATGGAACACCACCACATGGAATTTGACTAGTTTGTTACTGGAAATGACTACAATGTGTATTCATGCAAAGGTATTTTGTCAGCAACAAAGTGAAATATACTATTTTAATACACACCAGCAGTAATAATGAAAATGAGTCCTGACAGCCCAGACACTACATAAAATCCATTCTGCATCTCAGCTAAATAACCACCAATCATGGGTCCTATTATAAACCCAATGCTGGACATAGAATTCAATCTTCCTTGAACCGCAGTCAGTCTCTCAGATGAAACCTTGTCTCCCAAGTATGCCCTGCATATACTCTGGCTATGTTTGAAAACACCTTTATAAATAGAAAGAAAAACTATGATAATGATCGTAACTTTCATTTACATGCATTTTCAATGTATTGAACACTGAAAGAAATTATAGTTCACATATCTGATTTGGTGCTCAGCCATAGAATGAGAAAGCATTTAACCTTTACCCAACATCGACGATATGAAAATTTATTGTTGTAAATATTTTTTCTAATTTTTCAGAAAATTTCAATGAAACCATATGATGTGACCTCTCATTGGAATGAGCTCAACCAGCTCATTCCAATGAGGGGTCACGTTATGATTTGGGCTAAATGTTTTGAAAAAGTTAAAAAATTTATAGTAATTTATATATTTTTTATACTTACCAATGACCCAGACTTAAACTCTAATATTCTAGGGCCAAACACAAATTTTGCCCCCCCCCCCCCCCCCTCCCAATCTCCAAAATTTGCATCAAAATCCAAAAATTAGATGTCCTATGTGGACCTCCATACTTTTATCCACTGTGCATGTGCAGTAGTCAAGGAAGTCCGAAATTGGAGCCAAATCCTCATTCTTACAACCAGTGCCTGGTAAATGTTATGTAATCAGTGGGGAGGTATGAGTTCCCAACTCATGGGAGGGCCATCCCCGTCTGGGTCATTGGCAAGTATAAAAAATATATAAATTACTTTTTGTACCAATGACCCAGACCTGGCTGAAAAGAAAAAAGGCTGGAGGGCCTAGGACATAAAGGAAAATCCAATAGGCTCAATTACATGTAAACAGAATGATCCCCTCAAGGAGAAGAGGAGAACAGGTTTTACATGTATCTTTCTTGTTTGTATCAAAAAAGAAAGACACAATACCATTCCGTAACTGAGCACAATAACATCAATGATCTCTATTAACATCCAGTATAACCAATTATACTAATCTTTTTAAAGGAAAGCCAATAAATAAAGATAGTCCAGAGAATGAGACTCTTTATACTCATTTAAAAGTGTCTGAGGATTGTATATTAGCGCTCGTATGACACGTGACATATACAAATGCTTCACACCGAGCCACACTTTAAAAAATATTACATAAATGAGATAGACATTAGCTTTACACTTTAAAACCATCCTGGCACCGACTCGGAATTACTGACTCCAGAGGAGGTATTCCCTTGCTTTTCACTATAAAGCAGGTGATATAAGGGAACACCATCCCCCCCCCCCCCCCCCACCTTCCCCTTGCTCTGGGTCAAATACCCCAGAACGAAGAGGGCAGCAGGACAGAGTCACTACCGGAACAGAAAGCCTGCATAACTATAGTTGCAGCTGTTTAGGGGACGACATTCTGAGCAACAGTTAACGGACCTAAACATCGAAGATCGCCAGAAATGGACTCAATATTTCTAAGATAAAAATTCGTGAACGTGGAAGGCTGAGACCAATATGCAGCCTTCATCAAATCGGTAATAGCAACACTATTAGCATAAGCCCAAGATGCAGACAGCGCTCTTACTTCATGAACCGAAATCTTAAGCACAGACTGCTGAGTTGAAGATAATTTTTCATAAGCAGTACGGATAGTTAATTGAATCCATCTTGCAATTGAATGGACTGTAATGTCCTTTCTATTAGGCAGCAAAGACAGAAAGAAAAGCTTACATCCCTTTGTGATAAATTCAAATCTACGTTTGTAAATATGCATGGCTCTGACTGGACAGAGCAAAGGCCTATGACCGTCTGAAGATGGAAGAGCCTTAATAACAATAGGTTCAGGATACTTATTAGGAGCCTGATTCTTAGCTAAAAATCCAACATTAGTAGTTAAAGTAATAGTATTACCAACACTACGATAGTGAGAATCATCAACTGATAGTGCATGAAGCTCACAGCTCACTAACTCTTCTGGCAGAAGAGAAGGCTAAGAGAAAAGCTGTCTTTTTAGATAAGAATTTGAAGTCCACTGTATCAAGAGGCTCAAATGGTGCTTCTTTAAGCTTCAGAAGAACCCAAGCTAAATTCCACTTAGGAATTGACCTAAGGGTTCTAGGTCTATTTATCGAAAAGTTTTTCACTAACTTAGATAAAGAGACATTAGATCCAATTTGTAACCTATCATGATGAGCATAGGTATCCGATAACACAGACCTATAACCCTTAATGGTTATTGGCTGCAGTTTGATCTCATCAAACAAGTAGACCAGAAAATTAGCAATGTCTGGAATGGAGGGATCATAAATATCAATAGAATGATCCCTACACCACCGATAGAAAACCTTCCACTTTGCAGCATAATTTAGCAAAGAGGAGGTCCTCCTGCAGTTAGAAATTGCATCCACTGCTCGTACTGTAAAATGCTTGCCATGCAAGAAGGATCGCATAACGGAAATACGTGAAGGATGAGACCTTGTGGGTTGTGATGCAGTGTGCGCGATTTCCCCTGCGAAAGAAGGTCCTCCTCACGGAATGTCCCACAACAGACACCTGAGTAGATTTATCCATGGTCTCTGGGGTGACAGAGATGCTACCAACAGAATCTTGCAGTGAGATTGCTTGATTTTCAGCAATATCTGCTGAATGGCGACACATACGTCTGCAACTGATTGTTGAGATGCGTTGCAAATAAGTCCATCATTGGACGATCCCATTGGTAGCAAATCTGATTGAATACTCGTTTGTTGAGAGTCCATTCTGATGGCAACATGCGACCTTTCCGAGAAAGGGAGTCTGCTAGAACGTTCAGACGACTCGGAATATGACGGACCGATAGGAGAACTTGATGCTCTAGGACAAACAGAAGAATCCTTTAAATTGAATAACGGAATGGAAAGAGTGCCTCCCTGGTTCCGAATATATACTACTACAGTCGAATTGTCGGACAGAATTTGAACATGCGAATTCTGAAGAATGTTCATCCACTGACGTAGCGCAAGCCAAATTGACTTCATCTCTTTGATGTTTATGTGCTTGTTTAGGAACTGCGGATCCCAAAGACCCTGGCACCTCGAATCTGTTGGGCTCAGCGTAGCACCCCAACCTGTTTGACATGCATCCGTCATTATCGTAAAACTCGGATCCGGCAGTTGCAGTGGTACTCCTTGAGTTAACCACTGAATATCTGCCCAAGTCTGAATCTCTTGTTTCACTTGATTCGACAAGACAATGTTCGTTTCGAGCGAATGAATCTTCACACTCCAATTCTGAGTAAAAAAAATCTGGAGTGGATGAGTGCGTAGCCGCCCCATCGGAATAAGATCTGCAGTGGCTCCGCACAAACCTGTCAGTCTCATGAATTCTCTCGCTGTTACTACATCTGAGTGAAGACAAAAGCGAGCATAACAACTGACTAATTTCGCTCTGGTTAACGGCAGACGAACAAGATTGTTGTGCATCTCGAAGCTCATTCCCAGGTGGGTAAATGACTTGGACGGCACTAGATCCGACTTCTTTTCGTTTATTATGAAACCGAGACGTCGGAGCAGTTCAAGCAGACTCTGAACATCGTTCTGAAGCGTTAACTCGTTGCCATACCTCTGAAGAATGTCATCCAAGTAGGCCGACGTTACTACAGACAAATGAGCTCGGAAATAAGTCATTATTCGAGTGAATGCCCAGGGCGCTAGATTCAGACCGAAGCACATCGCTCGGAACAGATACACGACTCCTAGGACAGCAAAGCGAAGATACTTTCTGAACGCTGGGTGTACCATGATGTAAAAGTACGCATCTTTGAGATCTATGCTCGCAGCATAATCGTTCACTCGAATGCTCGCTCTGACTAATCGGATGGTCTCCATATAAAATTTTGGAGCCACGAGCAGCTTGTTTATCCAGCTCAGATCTATGACTGGACGAAACGAGCCGTCTGGTTTTGGAACCAGAAACAGGTGACTGTAGAAACCTGGAGATTCCTGGTTTTCTACGACCTCTATAGCGTTCTTGTCCAGAAGAGAATGAACTTCTGATAGAAGTGATTCTCTCTTCTGAACTTTTGACGGAAGCTGAGTCCAACGTGGACTTCAAGTTAACGGAGGTTCTTCCTTGAAGGACAGTTTTAGACCATTGGAAATCACCCCTTGCACCCATGGGTCATCCGTAATTGACAACTAATTGGTTAAGAAACTCGACAGCCTTCTGCCGACAGGAACGCAATAGAGGTTTACACCATCACCTCCTGACCCTGCAAGGCTTGCGGGAGGAGAAACCATGTCCTCCACGACCCGCACCTCGTCCAGTCGGCCTAGGGGCATCTGACCGGTTATCTCGGCCAGCATAACGGCCCCTACCTGAGTCGCTACTCTGACAGTCTCTGGAGTAAGCCGTAGAGGCTTTCTTAGATCCTCTATAGGAACTTCCCTTGGACGTATTTGCCCCCGAAGTGCCTGCCTTACTCCTCTCTGCCGAGTCCGACTTTTTAGAAGTGGATTTAAAAAGCAGAGAATCCAAAGCTTTCTTAGTAATCTGATCATAGATAATAGAAAGCTTTCCGTCGAAGAGAAGCTCTCCAGAGACCGGAGCGACTCGAAGAGAGTTTTTCACCTTACTATCCACTCTAGTGGATGCAGCCAGGGCAGCATCACGTCTGACTAACTCCAGATTTGCCACTGAAAGGTAGAGCTGTGCGGTATACCGAAACCGAAACCGTATACCGCGGTTTTAGCCAATACCGGCAAACCGAACCGACCTCGGACGAAATACCGTAATACCGGACGCGAACGGTATGAGAACAGACTGCACTTTATACTCACCCAGAATCACGGGTGTTTTAGTATTTTTACGAAATTACGAACGTACCGTATATGTCCGTGTATAAGTCGCATCTTTTTGCTTGGAAAAACGGGACCAAAATTGGGGTGCGACTTATACAAAGGTAATTATTTTTCAGCAAGTTTTCAACA
Organism: Pictodentalium vernedei; assembly: GCA_031216915.1. Lineage (NCBI taxonomy): Eukaryota > Metazoa > Mollusca > Scaphopoda > Dentaliida > Dentaliidae > Pictodentalium > Pictodentalium vernedei. The sequence goes on along the minus strand of CM062296.1, from coordinate 276,026,641 downwards.
GTGATATGAGGACTGAACGGACACCAGATCGGCCCATGTCGACGGTTTGTATCACAGCGATTCACCTGCTTTGAAAATTTGTTTATTTTATTTCACCTCTTTATTTCTTATTTCTGTGTTGTGCATTAACTTGATCACAAAATAAAATTTAAACAAAAATAAATATAAAAAAAAATAAAATAAAAATAGGAGATTATACTCAATGTGTTCTTGTTGATTTTTTTTTTCTCGGTGACCCGGTGAGTGGAGGGGTGGTGAACAATCAAAAATTCGAAACCGCATGCAATTAATTTCCTTCAAAATAATTACGGTACCTGTTCATGTCTTCAACATCTCCAGTAATAATTCACAATAGAATATTCCATGGTTGTATATCTCAACATATTTTGGATATTGGTATGAGTTATTTACGAAATTCGCAAGGCAATCAAATTGTTTACACAGCACACCACATGCGTTTTTTAAGGGGAATTCCCTTTGAAGAAGATTAACAAGAATCATGCAGTTACTTCCCTTTTACTTTACATTCACACTTTCGGGAATTTCCATCGCATCCCGACTTCATGACCTATTTGTTCGCACGTGCAATTCGTTTAAATGGCATGGGAATAAAGCATTTTTCTTTGTAGTTTTACATTTGGATTTACCATTTGAATTCAACTTACCTCGTTCTTACCTGAACACATGCACCAGAGCATTCCTTCTTTTACTGGCGTGAGTAATAACAAACACAGTTGACATATATCTTTTAATAAATACGATACACGAGTAATAACAAACACAGTTGACATATATCTTTTAATAAATACGACACATTATTGAATGTATCAATGAATACAAACAAATATAATTTATAAATATACTGTAATCGGTCATCAAACATCCCTGTTCAGTCCACAAGACTTCCAGACTGACAAAGCCAATATCTTGTAACAAATCCTCGTTTGAACTTTGAATGCTACAGTGTTCTACATGTATGTCCCAGTGGGACATAGAACATTGTAGGTCTGAGGCGACAAAATGTCTACTATAAGCTTATGACTGAAATTATCTGACTTTATTTCACTACGTTTTGAATCTCTCACTGAATACCGATACCGAAACCGTAACCGAGGTATTGCAGTAGAAAATACCGAAACCGATACCGAACTCAAAATACCGATACCACACAGCTCTACTGAAAGGGTGGAGTTATACGTAGAATATGCAAAAGCCCGCGAAAGAACTCTTAAGGAAGTTTGAACATCCTGGAATTCTTTCCCTTCGAAACGTAATGATAATGCTCTGGTAAGGTGATCTGTGTAAGATAATGCGTCTAAATTAATTCCATTAGACGAGATTGTCGTCTCCAGTATACTGGAGTTAATAGACATGGACGCCAGCAATGACAACTCCAAGTCTTCTGCCTGGTCGTCCAAATGCAGAGGAACTCTCGGCACGCAATGTCCTGCCGTTTCAAATCTATTTCTTGAATTGATGAAAGGCAGCTGTTTTGCGCTAGGCGATAAGAAACCGGATTTGCCAGTCTTAGAGGCTAGCTTGAATATAGCGTCATTCAATAGTTCAAATGTCCGAGTGACATTTCTGGATTGGGTCGGAAATTCAGGGACAGTGTCCCTATTCCAACCGAAAAAGTCTGTGTCCAGTGACGCTATCAGTCTCTTATCCGGTAATGCAGCATTTTGGTCCAGAGGAACAACTTCTGGAAGGTGTTGCCAGATGAAATCTACAGCCACCTTATGTTGTTCGGAAAGGGAAAATTCCAGCTCTGCTGATTCCCTTTCGCCATCCGACTGGACCATATGAGATTCTCGGTCGTCCCTTTCTGACTCGGCAGGGGAGCGAACCGACCCAGCTTCCTCAGACAATTCCTGTTCCGAAAAAGTTTCTGATGGCTGCTGGGATGCTGCAATGAGTTGAGCAATCTGTGATAGCAAGTCCGTCACGGAGGCCTGTGGAGCTGCGGTCTTACGTGATTTAGCCGCTGAGAGCTCCTGGGACGTTGATTCCTGCATACTTCTTCTATGTAAACGTCCCGACTGGTAAGGCCTCGTGTCCTTGGCTACCAGATGGCATGACCTGATCAACGTGGAATCCCTGGTCGGTGAAGCAGGCTGTATATCAGAAGTCACATAGCCAAATTGTGGTCGTGTGTGCATGCCGAGAGGATGAGGAAGCCAATAGACTAGTCGCGCCCGACTGTCTATATGACGGAGCATCCCGAGGAGTGGACGTATGCTCCAACTGACGAACATTACGCACAACAACATCTGGTCCCAGATGTTGTTGTAAGAGAGAGGGGCCTCTCTCGCTCGCGGTCCGGGCATACTTGGATGAGCTAGGTACCAGACTGATTGGCTTCCTCCTTTCTATCCTCGGATCCGTCGTCGCCGGGTGTGCACGATCCATGTTTATAGTGCTCGCAAAACCCGATCTCCTTTCCTGGACCGCAACGGACGAACCCAGCGTCACAACCATTTCATGAATGATTGCTTCACCAGGCGAGTTAGCCGGCGACAATGCAGTCGATCCTACGTGGGACCTCTTAGGCATATGCCGAATTTCATTGAGCACTTTAGCCACTAGCTCTTCATTTGTCTGCGATGACAGAGGCACACTTCGTGAAGACATCACGCAAACATCACCCTGATCTTGTTCCTCTGAAAAAGAGACTGAAAAACTAGAGTGACCCTGTGGCGAGAGGACCGGCATGGACCTCTCACCACTAACAATATACCGTGACACACGTCTCCAACGTTTGTCATTCCAAATGGCACACACAGAGCAAGAATTAGTCCGAGTACACTGACTACAAAAATACACTGAGCATGAGAATCAGAGGAAGACTTCCTCGAATTACAATTTGAACAAATTTCTTTCATTTTGAAAAAAAGTTAAACAGTCATCGTACTCGCACTAATCCTTGAAAACAAGATACATGATAATAATATAATCCATTACAAACATTTCGAAAAATAATTCAAAAGAAAAAATTTTCGAAAAAATGTTTAAGTTGAGCCCAAGTTCCCAATGGGAACGATGAGCCCAAATGGATCCCCAAAATGCCTAAGTGTAGACAAAAATTTAAGTCATGTCTGAAAATTAATGTTACACTTACGGACAATATTATGTATCTGGCTATGAGCAGAACTTAATAGATGACAAGGAATCACAGCCTGAAGTAACCGTTGTCAACGTAAACAAAAGTGAATAAAATTGGAAACAAGACTCAAGGCACTGAAAATATGGCCTGAAATCAGTAACCAATTTTAACACTATCCGATGTAAAACAGAGGCTTCCTGAGAAGAAACTGCAGTACATCAGATGGTAGATGCATGACTGAAACGCCTAACCACCCTAGGGTGAGGACGTAACCATGGGGAAAAACAGAATTAACATTCTGTTACCAAGCCAAAACTCCCAAGAAATTTCAGTAAAAATAATTACAAAAATTATGCCAAAAGCATGGGAGAATAGCAAGGGGGGTATTAAGGAAAGGGAGAGAGGAAACACTGAACAAACAATGGAAATTTCATAGCAAGAATGAAAATATCAGGCCCAAGCCCCGAAATTATTGAACATGAAATAATTTTGCATAAAAATTATAAGTTACAGCCCTGAACACATCCTTCCACTGTTCCTTCCTCTCATCCTTTTATATCATCCTTAGATCCACCATTTCTCTCATGATTATGTGTCTGGCATCATTTAAACTGAGATTTTAAGCACAGATATCAGTGTGATGTTACTGATTGAAGGGCCAAACAAAGAATGAGGATTTGGCTCCAATTTCGGACTTCCTTGACTACTGCACATGCGCAGTGGATAAAAGTATGGAGGGCCACATGGGACATCTAATTTTTGGATTTTGATGCAAATTTTGGGGATTGGGGGTGCAAAATTTGTGTTTGGCCCTAGAATATTAGAGTTAGCACCAGCTAAGTCTGGGTCATTGGTACAGTATAAAAATATAATTTTTTTTCCACTGCTGAACTTCTATGTTATGTGGGTGGATGCGGCAGATTTGTAAGGTAAGGTTTGGTAAAACAAACCAAGTCAAGCATGTAAATAACATTTTTTGGGGTGCCTGTCAGTATTCCAGTGCTTTCCAATAAATGAATGATAAGTCTAGAATTTAGTATTGGTTAAAAACCTACTAAAATTGGACATATTTTTAAGTTACATGGTTGTATTCAATTCCAAGAAACTGTACTGGTCATTGTGTCAGGCAAAAGCAAATTGTTGCCTGTCAAACAAGAAAGTTGAGCTTGTCAATCACCTGGACAGGTTTTCGTATTTGCAGGCTTGAACGTAGTAGCATCACATAAACATAACAGAACAAGCAGTCATGAACTACCAGGAGGGGATCTATTTAATAGCCACACAACTGCAAATCTGCTTGCTGGTGCCCTCAAACATTCAGCATGGGTAGCAAGAAGGGTTTATTGTCTCAATGATAAGGTTAATTCAAGGCCCCATTCAAGTCTTTTTCATGGACTGCTAAGACGATTTTAGAGACTATTCCAAGTCATTCTGATGTTTTTTTTAAAAAACTTATGATTAGGCCTAAAAAAATTAAAAATGTGTTTCTCAGGCCTTCCCGCATGGCCCTTTTGGCTGCCGCATGCTCTTTTTATAACCAATGTAAACTTATAAAAATAAAAATTAAATGCTTTATGTCTGATATTTTACCCAAGTTAATGAAACTGATAAATTTGTCCCTTGAGTGCAACAAGGCTTTGCAATGCCTTAGCAATGTCTCAGCATTGCAAAGCCTTTTTGCAGTCAAGGGACAAAATACACCACCACCCGTCCTATTCTGTAGATTATGAGGCCTAAAACATAAAACAAACCAAAAACATGAACTTCTGATGGCAAAGAAATAATTACAAACAAAAAAATAAAATAAAAAAAACCCCGTCCAACTGCCCGTCGGCATGCAATTTTACAAAAAATGGCCTGAGAAACAGATCTATTTTGTTGGGCCTTAAGATTTAAAGGTTGTTATTTTGTTAGTTTCATAAAAGCTGAGATATCAGCCTGAGGCTTTTTTTATCAATCAGTTGTACTGATCCTTAGGAAGCTTCATACCAAATAAGAGTTCACGCTTCTGTGTGGCTTAAAACATAATTATGGGCATTTCAAAATATTTCAATTTTTTTCTCTTGGGATTCCGAAAAGGGGATGAGAGAAAATTTTTCTCTTTGCATTAATCAATTACTCATGACTCAATAATACCACATACTAAATTTCGTTTAAATCAGCTCATCAGTTCAGAAAGTTAAAAAATTTATAGTAATTTATATATTTTTTATTTTTATACTTTCCAATGACCCAGACTTAGCTGGTGCTAACTCTTAAATTCTAGGGCCAAACACAAATTTTGCCCCCCTCCCCCACCCCCCCCCCCCCCCAATCTCCAAAATTTTCATCAAAATCCAAAAATTAAATGTCCTATGTGGTCCTCCATACTTTTATACACTGCACATGCGCAGTAGTCAAGGAAGTCCGAAATTGGAGCCAAATCCTCATTCTTACAACTAGTGCCTGGTAAGTGTTATGTAATCAGCGGGGAGGTATGAGTTCCCAACTCATGGGAGGGCCATCTCCGTCTGGGTCATTGGTAAGTATAAAAAATATATTAATTACTATAAATTTTTAAAATTTTTTATACTGTACCAATGACCCAGACTTAGCTGAATAGAAAAAAGGCTGGAGGGCCTAGGACATAAAGGAAAATCCAATAGACTCAATTACATATAAACAGAATTATCCCCTCCAGGAGAAGAGGAGAACAGGCTTTACATGTATCTTTCTTGTTTATACCAAAAAAGAAAGACACAATACCATTCCGTAACTGGGCACAATAACATCAATGATCTCTATTAACATCCAGTATAATCCATTATATAAATCTTTTTAAAGGAAAGCCAATAAATAAAGATAGTCCAGAGAATGAGACTCTTTATACTCATTTAAAAAAGTCCAAGGATTGTATGTTAGTGTTCGTATGACACGTGACATATACAAATACTTCACACCGAGCTACACTTTAAAAATATTATGTAAGTGAGATAGGCATTAGGTTTACACTTTAAAACCATCCCAGCACCGACTCGGAATTACTGACTCCAGAGGAGGTATTCCCTTGCTTTTCACTATAAAGCAGGTGATATAAGGGAACACCATCCCTCCCCCTCCCCTTCCCCTTGCTCTAGGTCAAATACCCCAGAACGAAGAGGGCAGCAGGACACAGCCACTGCCGGAACAGAAAGCCTGCATAACTATAGTTGCAACTGTTTAGTGGACGACATTCTGAGCAACAGATAACGGACATAAACAACGCAGGTCGCCAGAAATGGACTCAATATTTCTGAGATAAAAATTTGTGAATGTGGATGGCTGAGACCAATATGCAGCCTTCATCAAATCGGTAATAGCAACACTATTAGCATAAGCCCAAGATGTAGACAACGCTCTTACTTCATGCGCCGAAATCTTAAGCACAGACTGTTGAATTGAAGATAATTTTTCATAAGCAGTACGGATAGTTAATTGAATCCACCTTGCAATAGAATGGACTGTAATGTCCTTTCTATTAGGCAGCAGAGACAGAAAGAAATGCTTACGTCCCTTTCTGATAAACTCAGATCTACATTTGTAAATACGCATGTCTCTAACTGGACAGAGCAAAGGCCTATGACCGACTGAAGACAGAAAAGCCTTAATAACAATAGGTTCAGGATACTTATTAGGAGCCTGATTCTTAGCCAAAAATCCAACATTAGTAGGCAAAGTAATAGTATTACCAACACTACGATAGTGAGAATCATCAACCGATAGAGCATGAAGCTCACTAACTCTTCTGGTAGAAGAGAAGGCTAAGAGAAAAGCTGTCTTATAAGATAAGAATTTGAAGTCCACTGTATCAAGAGGCTCAAATGGCGCTTCTTTTAGCTTCAGAAGAACCCAAGCTAAATTCCACTTAGGAATTGACCTAAGGGTTCTAGGTCTATTTATCGAAAAGTTTTTCACTAACTTAGATAAAGAGACATTAAATTCAATCTGTAACCTATCATGATGAGTTTAGGTATTCGATAGCATAGACCTATAACCCTTAATAGTTATTGGCTGCAGTTTGATCTCGTCAAATAAGCAGACCAGAAAATTAGCAATGTCTGGAATGGAGGGATCATAAATATCAATAGAATGATCCCTACACCACCTATAGAAAACCTTCCACTTGGCAGCATAATTTAGCAAAGAGGAGGGCCTCCTACAGTTAGAAATTGCGTCCACTGCTCGTCCTGTAAAATGCTTGCCATGCAAGAAGGACCACACGATGGAAATACGTGAAGGTTGAGACCTTGCAGGTTGTGATGCAGTGTGCGCGGTTTCCTCTGCGAAAGAAGGTCCTCATGTGGAGAAAGCTTCCGCGGAATGTCCCACAACAGACACCTGAGTAGATTTATCCATGGTCTCTGGGGTGACAGAGATGCTACCAACTGAAGCAGGCTGGATATCAGAAGTCACGTAGCCAAGCTGGTCCCAGATGTTGTTGTAAGAGAGAGGGGGCCTCTCTCGCTTGCGGTCCAGGCAGACGTGGATGAGCTAGGTACCGAACTGACTGGCCTCCTCCGTTCCATCCTCGGATCTGTCGTCGCCAGGTATGCGTGATCCAAGTTTATAGTGCTCGCAACACCTGATCTCCTTTCCTGGACCGCAACGGACGAACCCAGCGTCACAACCATTTCGTGAATGATTGCTTCACCGGGCGAGTTAGCAGGCGACAATGTCGTCGATCCTACTAGGGACCTCTTAGGCATTTGCCGAATTTCATTGAGCACGTTTGCCGCTAGCTCTTCATTTGTCTGCGACGATGGAGGCACACTTCGTGATGACATCACGGAAACATCACCCTGTTCTTGTTCCTCTGAAAAAGAGACTGAAAAACAAGAGTGACCCTGTGGCGAGAGGACCGGCATGGACCTCTCACCACTAACAATATACTGTGACACACGTCTCCAACGTTTGTCATTCCAATTGGCACACACAGAGCAAGAATTAGTGCGAGTACACTGACTACAAGAAATACACTGAGCATGAGAATCAGAGGAAGACTTCCTTGAATTACAATTTGAACAAATTTCTTTCATTTTGAAAAAAGTTAAACAGTCATCGTACTCGCACTAACCCTTGAAAACAAGATACATGATAATAATATAATCCATTACAAACATTTCAAAAAATAATTCAAAAGAAAAAATTTTTTCGAAAAAATTTTCAAAATTAGTCCAAGTTCCCAATGGGAACGATGAGCCCAAATGGATCCCAAAAAAAGCCTAAGTGTGGACAAAAATTTTAAAACATGTCTAAAAATGAATGTTACACTTACGGACAATATAATGTATCTGGCTATGAGCAGAACTAAATATAAGACAAGGAATCACTGTCAGAAGTAACCGTTGTCAATGTAAACTAGAGGGCTGCCACATCCACGGGGCAGCTGATCCCCCCGAAAAAAGTGTGGTCATCATCCAGAAACTTAAAAGTACATTGAATTTGGCATAACTCTGAAAAAATTGACCAGACCACACTTTAACCCTTTACCAAGCAAACTGACAAAAAACAGTCTAAATTAAAAAGGGCCATAACTCTGGTAATATTAATCAGGATGAACCCGGATTCGAACTTGTCCTGTATTTTTATATGTTTAAGCCACATATCAAGTTTGGTTACAATCAAACTATTTCAAGGGAAGTTATCATCTGGAAACGAAATGTAAACGGACGGACGGATGGACGTACGGACGGACGGACGGACAAAAAAAAACGTGTGACGACTATATCCCCCGAAATTTTTTTTCGGGGGGATAACAAAGTGAATAAAACTGGAAACAAGACTCAAGGCACTGAAAATATGGCCCGAAATCAGTAACCAATGTTAACACTATCCGATGTAAAACAGAGGCTTCCTTAGAAGAAACTGCAGTACATCGGATGGTAGATGCATGACTGAAACGCCTAACCCTAGGGTGAGGACGTAACCATGGGGAAAAACAGAATAAACATTCTGTTACCAAGCCAAAACTCCCAAGAAATTTCAGTAAAAATAATTACAAAAATTATGCCAAAAGCATTGGAGAATAACAAGGGGGTATTAAGGAAAGGGAGAGAGGAAACACTGAATAAACAATGGAAATTTCATAGCAAGAATGAAAATATCAGGCCCATGCCCTGAAATTAGGGAACATGAAATAATTTTGCATAAAAATTATAAGTTACAGCCCTGAACACACCCTTCCACTGTTCCTTCCTCTCATCCTTTTATTTCATCCTTAGATCCACCATTTCTCTCATGATTATGTGTCTGGCATCATTTAAACTGAGATTTTAAGCACAAATATAAGTGTGATGTTACTGCATTGAAGGGCCAAACAAAGAATAAGGATTTGGCTCCAATTTCGGACTTCCTTGACACTGCGCAAGCGCAGTGGATAAAAGTATGGAGGATCACATAGGACATCTAATTTTTGGATTTTGATGCAAATTTTGGGGATTGGGGGGGCGAAATTTGTGTTTGGCCCTAGAATTTTAGAGTTAGCACCAGTTAAGTCTGGGTCATTGGTACAGTATAGAAATTTCGGGCAGGCTGAAAATCTTGCCCCTCCTAACAATGGCAAATATTGCCCTTCAAACTTTGTTTGAACAACTTTACTCTTCACCTCAAAAGGAAACTCAGTGACAAATATCAAGGCATTCTACCAATCAATTAATGAGAAGATTTTTTTTTAATTTGGGAGCATTTTCCCCCACCTCATCCCTATGGGATGGGGTAAACTGATTTGAACAAAATCAAAATATGATGTCAAAACAAACAATCACTTCAAATTTCACTGATACTGGTTTATCAGACTTATAGGAGAAGTGGTGAATACCATGTTCACAGACGAAAGATGACAGACCCTGGATAAAGAGTGATTCCAAAAGCTCACCCTGACTCTCAGTCAGGAGAGCTAAAAATCAAGTACTTTCAAGGCTAATGCACAAATTCAAGTATTTCAAGGCCTTGAAAATGATAAATTTTAAGTAATTTGTATATTTTTTATACTTACCAATGGCCCAGACTAGCTGGTGCAAACTCGATATTATTAAGGGCCAAACACAAATTTTGAACCCCCCAATCCCCAAAATTTGTATACAAAACCAAAAATTGAAAGTCCTAACTGGCCCTTCATACTTTTACTCTCTGTGCATGCGCAGTTGTCTGGAAGAGACCAAATTGTCGCCAACATCATTCTTTGTAGATGAGCATACTCATTCTTACAACCAGTGCCTGGTAAGTGTTATGTAATCAGCGGGGAGGTATAAGTGCCCACTCATGGGTGGGCCATCCCTGTCTGGGCCATTGGTAAGTATAAAAAATATACAAATGACTTAAAATTTATCTTATTTTTATACGACAACCAATGGCCCAGACTACCTGAATCGTAAAAAGGCGGAGGGCCTAGGACTTAAGAATTAGCTGACAAAATACAGTTCCTAAGCCTGCATTCAAAGGTGAAAGGAAATTAAATTTAAAAGGAATTACATGTATGTCTCTCTATACAATAATAGAGAAGACATATCATAAATAAGGAGCCATATCCAAGTAATTCCATATTCTTAGCATGATAATTCTAATTAGGTGTAACAAGCCCCCAATTTTTAAGGGTAGTCTGGACTAAGCCCCATAAATTAGGATGGTGTATTTGAGAGTGAGAGACTAACCTCCACAAACATATGCTATATATAAATAATAAACAAGCTTTATCTAGGATCAGATATAATCTACAGACAAAAACAGCTTCACTCATAGTTAAACACTTATCAAGCCGGAGGAGATTTTACAAGAAAATTCACCCGCCCCCTTTTTTTGAAGGAATATTCTTCAAAACAATGAGGGGAGTGCTCTGGAATCAGTGCAAAGCGATACTAAATAATCCAAATATATTCGCCCAATAAGCACCCTGTTATTATTATTAATTATTGCTTCATTGCCACTTCAGAAGCTAAGGCTATTGTGGCGATCCCAGTAATTAACAGAGCACGCTTCTGACGTATACTGGAGTCGGAATACGTAGATAGGATGAAAACCGGCGATATAAAGTGTACAACCATACACTTGTCCAATTAATACCAATTAAAAGGTATTCTGAAGAGCAAACACGCATCTAAGGCAACCTTTTGACGACCCTGTTCATGTGTACAATTGATTCCAATAATAACACTCCAATGGACTGTTCGAATATACGAGAATGTGTACTGTATCTTCATAGAAACCTGGATTAGAACATGGAATGGGCTATGATTAACAGACCCGTCACAGACCGTCCCCAAAATAATTCATTGTTTCCTTGGTCCGTAACAACGAATGAGTGTTCTGAGAATATATTACTCTGAATAATGATGCCAAAAATGGAGAACATATGCATAGACGATCTGTTGGTCATTCCATAACTGATCCAAATAACCCCAAAATTTTCATGAGCTCTATAAGCAGAGCAAGAATTTATATACTCAGTCAACAATGCGTCTGCCTAAAAATACATATATTATGCACGCGAGCAATGAAATCCTGCATGTACTCATCTGAATACCACCTGTACCCACGGTATGACCGAGTGATACAAGTGTAACCAGGAAACTGAATGAATAATACGACGTCAATATGCAGTTAACTGAGTAATAAACAGTGTGGACTAATTGCCACATTGGAGAATGTCGCCCAGATAACCGACATGTCAACCATACAGGTACACGAAGGATAGCAATTTATTGATAAAGAATCAAAGTCTTGTATATGCCTTATAAACGAACAACCACAGGAATCAAATCAACTAAAAAGTGGATGTGCCCATGAGGTCGCCATTAGAACACGACCCAGCCGCCAACCGAGAAGCCATGTATATACTAAAATGCATACAAGGCTTACGGGAAGAAAATATATGTCTTGCCCTGTAATCGCCTCTTAACACATTGGTGGAGAGGGGGGGGGGGGGCATGGAGTGGGGGGAGGGGGGGGGGGGAGGTCGACAAAAAATTCATATCGAACCCCCCTCACCCGCATTACTTGAATCGCTCTTGTGTTAGTCATCAAATAGAATAGGAACCACAGAACCTCCCTCACATCTGACCGCTTCCATAATGCCACTAAGGATGGAGAGGGACATGATGAACAAATACACCATATTGACAAAATCACACTAGGTAAATATGGCATCATTAATAGAGCTTATCGCCTCATATAACTAGCATCAAACTATAGCGGTAGGAAGAGAATAACCTCCTCTAACATACAGTATCATGCCCGATAGGGCAACGAACTCAGCCTAGCTGAAGCAACTAAAGGTCTTCCTGTATGTGAAGACAATAAAAGGCTGATAACTGCGGCCTTAGAAGCTCACTAAGGAGACTTACAATGCTAGGTGTAGCTATAAGCCTTCATCTCCATGGAGACAGATATATCAGTGTAAGTTGCGACCTTGAAAGCTCACTGAATGGAGACTTACAACTATCATCGTGCAAGGTAGGGAATGAAGAGCTGCTATTTAACAGCCCTCAGTTCCCAGAGACAGCAGTCCCAAGAGATAATAAATTCAGTTATGTCACTGCATAATTACTGAAACAATCTCGCTCATGATTCTAGCTAAGCTACTATGGTGTAAACAATAAGACTGAAGTCTATGACACCTATGAAAACAAACCTAAAAGCACTGTACCTTATCCGTTATATTCCCAAAAGACAGCGGTCAGAGCCTGGCGAACGTAGCTAGAAGTCTTCCTCTACATGAAGACAGATATCTTGATGTAACTAGCAACTTGAAAGCTCACTAAACGGAGACTTACAACCATTATCGCACAAGGTAGGGAATGACAAACCATTATTCTAACAGCTGTAATTCCCAAAGAGACAGTAATCTCAAGATAGCTACACATTTATGAGTCTTCATCTACTTGAAGACATATCTGTGTCACTTGCGGCCTTGAACGCTCACTAAATGGAGACTTACAACACTAGCTGCTAAGAAAAGACGGCTGTAATAGTACATAAGGCTACTATGGCGTCCACAATGACATTAAATGTCTTGACGCCAAGGAATACAACACCTAGAGGGAAAAGACGTACCTATTCCCTTTAACGGCGCTATTCCAAACAAGACAGTTGTCTCAGCCTATCTATGCACTATTCGTCTGACTTCAGGACGAAAAACAGATGATTTGAAAAAACCTGGAGAATATTTTGACGACCTCTATTGCTTTTCTTCAATAGGAGAGCCTATACCTCCGCAAGGAGACTCTCTTGGAAGAATATGATCAACACGTACTTGTAGTAAGTGGAGCTTTGCTCGGACTGATAGCCGTGGGCCTGCCGAGACTACAATCTCATCCACTGATCTTCCGCAATTTTCATCCACTTTTTTATGAGGTTGATAACCTTCCGCTAAGTGGAAAGCAAAAGAAGTCTATTCTCGATGACCTCTATTGCTTCCTTCAATAAGAGAGCCTGTACCTCCACTAGGAGCGACTCCCTTTTGAAAGGTCCAATGCGGACATCTTGTAAGTGGGGATTATGTTCGGAATCATGGCCATAGGCCTTCCAAGACAACACTTTTACCCACTTATCTTCCGTGACATAAATCCAGTTTCTCATTAAGATGATAACCTTCCATCAACTGGTAAGCAATAGAGGTCTTTTTCCTAACCTGTACGACTAACGAGGCTTACGGAAGGAGAAACTACATCCTCCCCGCGAAGAACCTCGTCCCGTAGGCTTAGGGGCGTCTCACCTACAGTCTGGATCAGACCTGCACCCCTTTCCTGAGTCGTTATACTGACGACCTCCGGAGTAAGTATAAGAGGGTTTATTGTACCCTCGCGGGGAGTTCCCTTAGCTGATTAAGTGAAACAACCTCACTTACCCCGGTCTGCTGAAGCGTGTCGAGGCGCAGACTTCAGTAGCAGTGTACTGGAAGCTTTCTTGTAGCCTATTCATAGACTAAGGAAAGCTCATCGTCAAATAGAGTATATCTGAAGACGGGAGCAACTCGGAGAGAGCTTTTCATCCTGTCATCTATAAGTGATGATGAGGCAAGGGCAAAACATCCTCCAATTCCTTCCCATTAAGACATTGCACCATAGCTCTGGTGAGGTGATCTGCATAGGACATCGCATCCAGATTCGCTTTATTGGATGAAATAACACTTTTCCATCACTTCTGAGCGTATATTGAATGATTCAGGTAGGGACATATTTTCAGCCCCGGTCTGCTCATCTAAATGCAGAGGAGCTCTCTGGACATCTTCGCAACAGTTTTAAATGAACGTAGTCCAAGCAACGGTATATTTATTGAAGATGTCAATAAGAAACAACCTTCCTTTTAGCACTAGAAGTGAATATGGCGTCAATAACATGGCCGAAGTCCTCCGACACCTGTCAAAACTGTTTCGAGAAGAAAATAACATCCCCTTTCCTCCACACTAAATCTGCTTCAGAGACGACAGCAGTTTCCCTACAGTAGTCGCAGCTTGCTGATCAGATGGAACAAAGTCAGTATAGTATTGATAATTTAAAATTCATTGCTACCATATGCTGTTCCAAAAGGGAAGGGTAATCCTCTTCCTTGTCCCTTTCACCATCCGACTGATTCAGCTGTGACATTCCGTCATTTATTCCATCTTCGGGCAACTGGTTGGATATCCAAAGTTGGGTAGCTAGCATGCGGTTGTGTGTGCTTTTAAAATGTAGCGGAGAAAGCCGTGACTGAAGCCGCCCCTCAAAACAACAGTTGGATCCAAATGTTGTTGGGTTAGAGAGGGACCTCTCCCGCTCACGGTCTTATCAGACCTCGCCGAGCCTCCTGAAAAAAAAATTTGGTTCCGGCTTGTGCAAGTTTCTCATAACAACATCTGACCCCAGATGTTGTTGGGTTAGAGAGGGGCCTCTCCCGCTCATGGCCTTGTCAGACCTCGCCGGGCCGCCCAACAAGAAACTTGCTGACTTCCTCCCTATTTCCGTCGTTGCTGGGTGAGCTTTTGTTTTTAAGGTGCTCGCTCTATCCAAATCTATACTTCCTACAACCACAACAGACATACCCAGTGTCACAGCTCCCACGGACGGAGTAACCGCTTCACTGGTCGAGCTTGCTGCTTGCAAGGGATTAAGCACTAAGTAGAGGCCTTATCCCTTGCTTAATATTCATGAGCACCTTTGCAGCTAGCTCTGTTTACTCATTAGAGTGCAACAACGGTAGCACACTTTTGGTGGGCGTCACAATACCATCACCATGTTCTTGTTCCTCTGGAAAAGAAACGGAAAAACTTGAATTATCTTGCAATGAGAGCAATGGCATAGGCATCTCACCGCCAACAACATACAGTAACACCTTTGTCCAACGTCTGTCATCCCAATTCACACATGTAGGACAAGAATCTGCAGGAGTACATCACCTACAGGCAAGGCAACATAGCATGTAAATCTGAGGAAGACTTCCTCGACTTGCATTTAGAGCAGTAAGCTTTCATGATTCAATCAAAATAAGTCGATGGTACTCCTACAAACTCCACAATAAATATATGATAAAGATACATAAATAATTGCAATCAAAATCTAAATCGAAAAATTAAATTCAAAATGTTTTTCGAAAAAATTTTGAAAAAGCCTAAGTTCCCAAAGGGAACATGAAGAGCCCAAGGGCATCCCGATACAGCCTAAGTGTGGACAAAATCCAAATTTTTTTACCTACACTACCGGAATCATAATCAATGTATCTTACAACAATCCTACAGTAATATAATACCATAAATACTATATATATTTAAAAACGTTGCCAATGTAAACAACGTCAAAGGAAAAAAACGGAAACAAGACATCAGGCACAGAAAAAAGGCCCAAAGTCAGTAACAGATTTTAAAGCTACCAGATGTAAAGCAAGATCTTCAAACGAAGAAAAAACGATACATTGGATAGAAGATGCAAGACCAAAACGACCCAACACCCCTAGGGTGGGGATGTAACCATGGGGATAAACAGACTAAACATTCTGTAATACATGTTAAACTCCCAAGAAATTTAATAAAAAATTTCGATAAAAAACAGCCAAAAACCTTAGGAGTTTACCAGGAGGGTTTCAAGGAGGGATAGGGAAGGAACACTTAACAAAGTGAATAAATCATTAGCAAAAACGATGACGTCAGGCGTATGTCCCGAAATTGGGAAACATGAAATAATTTTTATAATTATTATAAAATTACAGCCCTGAACATTTCTAACCAACATTGTTCACTTCCACCATCCATTTCCAGCCTTGGATCCACCAATCTTACCATTGATTTGTGTCGGGCATCCTCAAAAAAGGAGATTTAAAAGCCCAGATGTCAGTTCATTGTTGCCGACTTTAGGGCCAAACAAAGAATGATGTTGGCGCCAATTCCGGTCTCTTCCTGACCACTGTGCATGCGCAGAGAGTAAAAGTATGGAGGGCCAGATAGGACTTTTAATTTTCAGTTTTGTATGCAAATTTTGGGGATTGTGGGGTTCAAAATTTGTGTTTGGCCCTTGATAATATCAAGTTTGCACCAGCTAGTCTGGGCCATTGGTTGTCGTATAAAAATATGCAGTTTTCAATTCAAGGACTTTAAAGGTCTTCAATGACCACAATGAACACTGAGCAAGTAAGGGTGAAAGTGAATACCTCCAGACCAACAATGAGGAAGTACAAAAATCATCATGAGCATAGATATTGTAAACTGAATTTACATCCCTCTATCTAAGACACGCTTTGGCTGACTATACCAAATTTTTCGGTCATAATTTCTCCTATGTAACAAAACTTGCAACAAGAGCCCTGCGAATCAGAGGTTTTAGCTTGAATCGAATCTCAAGCTGAATCACCTTCATGGTATCGAATCTTGAACCTTGATACCAGTAAAACAAGCAGTTCTGAACTGTTAGTGTTGTTAATGAACGAATCACCCAAGCTTACCGAGTTAGCTTCGTTCCTAAAAAAAACCCGCTTGTTGTGAGTAAAATATTACACCAATCACGCAGTTTTATGTTGAGAATCTCACTCATCAATACAGCATACACCTTACAGCATTCAAAGCTAATAACCCAATTAACAACCGTAATAGACCGTTTTGTTCTTTCTGCTTGTAAAATTCATCAACGTGTCACTCAGGATCAGGTAATGAGTCACATGTAGCTTTCTCCGAGCAGATGAGATTGATGAGTCGCAATACTTGGAAAGAGAAATGCAATATGATGAATGCCCTGTGAACTTCATGTGAAGTAAAAAGACTGTAGCCTGAATTAATGGAATGAACAGTGTTACTGCTAGGTAAGCAAGTTGCCACTAAACCATTCCGGAGCTACTAAAGCCAAGTTGTTACATTCTTCAAATTGAATTTAGTTTATTCTGACTTCGGATATGAGAGCGTATAACCATATGCTACTCCGCGTTCCCTTTTTGTTGTGTGGAAAGAACTTATTGATTTTCCTTTTAAGCAAACGCCCCCCACCCCCCTCCCTCCCAGGTTCGGAAATCTCGAATCCACATCAAAGGTTTCAAGTCGAGCCAAACCTTGGTGGTGGTTTTGAATCGAATCTCGAATGGTTCACAGGGCCCTACTTGCAACAACTCACTAGACTGAGTTCAACATGCTCTTTAGAATTTAAGGAGTTAGAATTTAAAGTACAGTACAGCCGTCGTGGTCTGGTCACTTTCCATGGGTGGACCATTTATCCATGGATGCAATAATATTAGATTCCAAACACTAATTATAGGAATAATCATTAAAAATTTAAATATAGAACCTTAGTGAGCATGCTCATATACCCCACGTGCCCCGATATTTCAAGCTCTAATCATTTTTTAAAAAATAAACATAGATTCTAGGAATACTGCAGAAAACAGTGTTCTGTAGTTTCAACGGTATTGAAAGAATTCAAGCAGAATTAATTTTAATTGAAATGTGGAGCCATGTTAAGATTTAATGATACCAACCTTTTTAAATCCAATTTGATCTTTCCAACACACATTGTAAATAATGTAAGGTCACACTAGGTCTTTGCTGATAAAATTACTTTAGTGTGCGCTTGTTTATATCAGTGGAGCAGAACAAAATGCAAACTTGATCTGTAGGCCACCATGTTAGACAAACATACCAAAAATCAGCTCAATATCTGGAAGCATGTAGAGAAAAAGACAGGAAAACTGTAATTTTGATGAACTTACCAAAGTCTATGGGGGCCGTAATTTTGGTAAAAATCAGTGGAGCGGAACAAAACCCAAACTTGTTCTGTAGGCCACCATGTTAGACTAACATACCAAAAATCAGCTCAATATCTGGAAGCGTGTAGAAAAAAAGTCCGCAAAACTGTAATTTTAATGAACTTTTCAAAGTTCAAGGGCCGTAATTTCGGTAAAAATCAGTGGGGCGGAACAAAATGCAAACTTGATCTGTAGGCCACCATGTCAGACTAACATACCAAAAATCAGCTCAATATCTGGAAGCGTGTAGAAAAAAAGTCCGGAAAACTGTAATTTTGATGCATTTTTCAGAGTCCAAGGGCCGTAATTTCGGTAAAAATCAGTGGAGCGGAACAAAATGCAAACTTGTTTTGTCGGCCATCATGTTAGACTAACATACCAAAAATCAGCTCAATATCTGGAAGCGTGTAGGAAAAAAGTGTGCAAAAATGTAATTTTGATGAACTTTTCAAAGTTCAAGGGCCATAATTTCGGTAAAAATCAATGGAGCAGAACAAAATGCAAACTTGATCTGTAGGCCACCATGACAGACTAACATACCAAAAATCAGCTCAATATCTGGAAGCGTGTAGAAAAAAAGTCCGGAAAACTGTAATTTTGATGCATTTTTCAGAGTCGAAGGGCCGTAATTTCGGTAAAAATCAGTGGAGCGAAACAAAACGCAAACTTGTTTTGTAGGCCACCATGTTAGACTAACATACCAAAAATCAGCTCAATATCTGGAAACGTGTAGGAAAAAAGACCGCAAAACTGTAATTTTGATGAACTTTTCAAAGTTCAAGGGCCGTAATTTCGGTAAAAATCAGTGGAGCGAAACAAAACGCAAACTTGTTTTGAAGGCCACCATGTTAGACTAACATACCAAAAATCAGCTCAATATTTGGAAGTGTGTAGGAAAAAAGTCCGCAAAACTGTAATTTTGATGAACTTTTCAAAGTTCACGGGCCGTAATTTCGGTAAAAATCAGTGGAGCAGAACAAAATGCAAACTTGATCTTTAGGCCACCATGTCAGACTAAAATACCAAAAATCAGCTCAATATCTAGAAGCGTGTAGAAAAAAAGTCCGGAAAACTGTAATTTTGATGAATTCTTCAGAGCCCAAGGGCCGTAATTTTGGTAAAAATCAGTGGAGCGGAACAAAATGCAAACTTGATCTGTAGGCCACCATGTTAGACTCACATACCAAAAATCAGCTCAATATCTGGAAGCGTGTAGAAAAAAAGTCCGGAAAACAAGTAGGACTGACTGATGGACTAACGGACTGACGGACGGACCAGTCAAAAACATTATACCCCTACAACTTCGTTGCGTGGGGTATAATTAATGAAGCACTGGGTACAACCTGATACTTCATTAATTAAAATTTTGCTGCTGATGACTTTTATTGCCTGGTAAACGTGTGCGTAGACATCGTTCTCACACATGGATTATGACCAGTCCACTGCAGCTGTACTGTAAGACAAGCTTTGTTTGGCTGTACCAAATTCTTTCCATCATATTTTCTCCTATGCAACAAAACTTGCAACAACTCACTAGACTGAGTTCAGCGTGCTCATGTAAAGAGGAGTTAAAAGTTAAACTACTGCCCGCTACAATGTATACCATAAGGCAATATGATCCCCTCAATAAAGGCCCCACAAGGTAGATCTGGTTTCTCAGGCAACTTTTGTGAAAACTGTATTTTTTTATTTTACTTTTTTATTTTTGTAATTATTTCTTTGCCATCAAAAGTTCATATTCTTGGTTTGTTTTATACTTTAGGCCTCATAATCTACAGAATAGCAGGGTGGTGGTGTATTTTATGCCTTGAGTACAAGAAGGCTTTGCAATGATAAAGCATCGATAATTATAAATTTATAGTAATTTTTATATTTTGCATACTTACCACTGGCCCAGACTAGCTTACTCTTTTTCTTATGAATATAGGGTCAAACATCAATCCCCCCCACCCCTTCCAAACACCCATAAAAATTGATCCAAGATCAAAAAATGCCAATAGGATCACCGATCCAATGTCGATTTGTGACAACACAAAAGTGGGTTTAATCATTGTCAACTTATCGTCCGGAAACCAGTTGTTTACAATTTACTATGTGAAGGGTCACTGTGACCTTGACGTTTGACCAAGTGATTCCAAAATAAATAGGGCTCTTTCTTGCACCAATGCCAACCTACCTATGAAGTTTCATGAACATGGGTGGAACCATTGTCAAATTATCATCTGGAAACCAATTGTTTACGATTTATTATGTTCAAGGTCACTGTGAGCTTAACCTTTGACCTAGCAAGTCCAAAATAAATAGGGTGCTTCCTCTCACAAAGGCCAACCTACATATGAAGTTTCATGAATGTGGGTTCAACCATAGTCAAGTTATCATCCGGAAATCAACTGTTTATGATTTAGTATGTTCAAGGGCACTGTGACCTTCACCATTGACCTAGTGAGTCCAAAATAAATAGGGTTCTTTCTCTCACTGATGCCAACCTACCTATGAAGTTTCATGAAAGTGGGTCAAACCATTATAAAGTTATCATCCGGAAACCAATTGTTTTGATTTACTATGTTCAGGGTCATTACCTTGAACTTTGACCTAGTGAGTCCAAAATACATAGTGTTCTTCCTCTCACGAAGGTCAACCTACATATGAAGTTTCATGAATGTGGGTTGAACCATAGTAAAGTTATAATCCTGAAACCAATTGTTTACGATTCACTATGTTCAAGGTCACTGTAACCTTGACCTTTCACCTAGCGAGTACAAAATACATAGGGTTCTTCATCTCACTGATGCCAACCTCCCTATGAAGTTTCATGAAAGTGGGTCGCACCATTATAAAATTATCATCCAGAAACCAATTGTTTTGATTTACTATGTTCAGGGTCACTGTGTGACCTTGAATTTTGACCTAGTGAGTCCAAAATAAATAGGGTTCTTCCTCTCAGGAAGGCCAACCTACATATAAAGTTTCATGAATGTGGATTGAACCATAGTCAAGTTATCATCCGGAAACAATTGTTTACAATTTACTATGTTCAAGGTCACTGTGACCTTGACCTAGCGAGTTTAAAATAAATAGGGTTCTTCCTCTCACCAATGCCAACCTACCTATTAAGTTTCATGAATGTGACTCAAACCATTATCAAGTTATCATCCAGAAACCAATTGTTTACGGATTTATTATGTTGAAGGCCACTGTGACCTTGACCTTTCACCGAGCAAGTCCAAAATAAACAGGATTCTTCCTCTCACTGATGCCAACCTACCTATGCAGTTTCATGAATGTGGGTGGAACCATTATCAAGTTATCATCCGGAAACCAATTGTTTTGATTTATTATGTTCAGGATCACTGTGACCTTGACCTTTGACCTAGCGAGTCCAAAATAAATAAGGTTCTTCCTCTCACAAAGGCCAACCTACATATGAAGTTTCATAAATGTGGGTTCAACCATAGTCAAGTTATCATCCGGAAATCAATTGTTTATGATTTAGTATGTTCAAGGTCACTGTGACCTTCACCATTGACCTAGCAAGTCCAAAATAAAAAGGGTTGTTCCTCTCACCGAGGCCAACCTACCTACAAAGTTTCATGAACGTGGGTCACACCATTATCAAGTTATCGCCCGGAAACCAATTGTTTACGCCTGCCTGCCTGCCTGCCCGAGCGCCCGTCCACCCAACTGCCTGCCTGCCATTCACCAAACTATAAGTCGAGTTTCACTTTGTCACAACTCGACTAAAAAGAAAGAAGTCCTATCTGGTCCCCCATACCTGGCTGTTGTGCATGCACATAACCAAGGAAGTACCTTCCTTCCCGCCAGACTGCCATTCTTTGTGCCTGCTAAATGTTACAGATTTCAGTGGAGAGGCGAAGAGTATAACAATGCTAATGGGAGGGACTGAGTTTCTGGGCCAGTGGTAAGTAGGCAAAATATAAAAATTACTATAAATTTATAATATTTTAACACCTTTACCACTGTCTAAGACTAGCTGAATAAATAATAGGAGGAGGGCCAGAATAGGACTACATATATAAGGAGGCTGTCATTACAAAATAAATAAGAGAGATCCCTAGCAGAACAATGTAGGGATAATCTTGGAATTATATACATCCAGTAAAAATAATAACTATCTTTAATGGATGTAGCATGAGATAAGGAAAAGAATCCTTATAAGAAATGACATATAATCTCTTTAAAGACCAAGCATACCCATATGCTAATTTAGATACTGGGAGCCAAAATATAAACGAGACCCGAGATTACAGACGATTTATATTTATAATTCAAAAGCCTTAAGTATTGTATGGAAGTAGAAGGGGATGACAGCCTGCCCAAAACTGTAAGGTTAACAATGACCTAAGCAAGAATCACCCCCCCCCCCCCCCCCCAACCTCCTTTTGTCATGGTGAACCTATTGTGTCACCACAAACAAAAAGGTCAAGTATTTCATAATTATTGCAGCCACCAGTAAACAGAAACATTAAATTATGTTTTGTGCAACGGAGAGAAGACTAAACATTTAATGACCCCTGCAATGGACTGAAGGTCTCTCAAGTAAAAACGTGTGAAGGTTATGGATTGGTTCCAATAAGCTGCTTTCATCATATCTGATATGGACATGCTATTTTGATATCCCCAAGATGAAGATAAAGCTCTAACTTCATGAGCTGAAATTCTATTCACTCTACTATCCATATCAGTCCGCTGTTGATAAGCTAATCGGATGGCGGACTGAATCCATCTTGAGATAGAATGAACCGAAATATCTTTTCTATTAAGAATAAGGGAAAGAAACAGTCTTTTTCTTCCCCTTCCTAACAAAGGATGATATTTTAACATAGGTTCTAATAGCCCTAACAGGATATAATGATGGTTTACCATTATATACAGCAGGTAGAGCATGAATAATAATAGGATTTGGCAGTCTATCTGGTACTTGATTTTTAGCTAAGAATCCAACCTGAGTGGTAAGGGTGATGGTGTTACCAACACTCCTATAACGATTTTCAGATATCGATAAAGCATGAATTTCATTAACTCTTCTAGCTGAAGCAAAGGCTAATAAGAAAACAGTTTTGTATGGAAGATATTTAAAGTCTACTGTATTTAATGGTTCAAAGGGGGTTCTTGTAACTTAAACAGAACCCAACCCAAATTCCATTTAGGAATGACAGAAAGTGATCTAAGTCTGTTAATTGAGAAGTTTTTTATACCTTTTGAAAATGAATTATTAGAACCAATGTCAAAATGGCCTTCATGCTTATAGGTATTTGAAAGCATGGATTGGTATCCTTTAATTGCGACAGTTTGAAGTTTTAAATGTCAAAAAGGAATATGAGAAAATCTGTAAAATTTGGAATAGAAGACTCAAAAACATCCACTGAATTATCCAGGCACCATGATGTAAATATTTTCCATTTACTTACATAGTTTAAAGAAGTGGATTGCCTTCTAGCTGAAGATATTGCTTCCATTGCTCGTCTGGAAAAACCTTTTCTTCAGAGAAAGGACCGTAGAAAGGAAAAGCGTGAAGGTTGAGAGATCCTGGGTTCCAGTCTTTCCCCTGGGACAGAAGGTCCTTTCTTATTGGCAGACTCAATGGAACGTCTAACAGTAGCGGTCTGATGAGATTGATCCAAGGTCAGAAGAAACAGCGGAGCAATTAACAGAACGTGGCATTGAGTTTTGTGAATTTTTTTAATTACTTGCTGAATAAGAGGAGATGGCGGATATGCATATGCCACTATCCCCTGCCATGGAATTTACAAAGCATCCACTGCAAAGGCTAGTGGATCTGGACATAAAGAAACAAACATCAGTAGTTGATTGATCCATCTGGTGGCAAATAAATCTATCATGGGACGTTCCCAATGCAGACATATGGTCTGAAACACTGATTTGTTTATGGTTCACCCTATAGGAAGAAGGCTCCCACATCTCGACAGAGAGTCCGCGAGAACATTAAGACGGCCCAGAATGTGATGGATTGAAAGGATAATATTCCGTTTTTGCGTCCACAACAATATCTCTTCCGTAAGATTGTAAAGAGACAGAGAGTGGGTGCCACCCTGATTCCGAAGATAAGCAACGACTGTTGAGTTGTCGGAAAGAATCTGAACTTGAGAGTTTGACAGCTTTGTTGTCCAGTGAATCAAGGTTAATTGAATTACAATCATTTCTTTTTGACTGATATGAAGTTGTAACTGAAGAGGATCCCAAAAACCCTGACAATTTAAATTCTCCGGAATCAAGGTGGCACCCCATCCTTGCAAACTGGAATCCATCATTAAAGTAAATAGGGGTTCCGTTGTTCCTAATGGAATCCCCTGTGTCAGTCACTGAATGTTTGTCCTAATCTGAAGTTTCTCTTTGAACTGATTTGATAGTAGAATATTGTGATCCAGAGAATTGACGTCTGAATGACAATTCTCCAGAAAGTAATGTTGAAGTGGTCTTGTGTGGAGACTAGAGTTGGGCGGTTGTTTATTTATTTATTGGTGTTTAAGGTCACATATTTTTGCACAATGGCTAATCATGACCACAACATGAGTATCAACGCAGGCCCAGGGGTGAGCGTTAATAAGCCATGTTGCACATTTTAGAGAGGGTTTGCAGCTCCCAAGCATTGGTCACTGGGTCCCATTTTACCAGTAAAACAAGAGCCTATTTACCACAGTGAACAGGCACAGCTTCACTTCTCGGGGTCCCGCGAGGAAGTTGGACGGGTAAGTGAAAATTCGCATTGGTTTCGGTTTTGTTATCAAAACCGAAACCGAAACAATTACAGAAAACCTGTCTTAGTGGTTTTCAATTTCAATGTTGAAAAACTCTAATCAGGTCTTCCCTTCTCAAAATAAAGAGAGAAACAACCTAAAGTTAATCCTGTTTTCAAATTTTAGAGTTGCAATACCCCTTTTTGAGAATAGCTGCACTAATTGATTTTGCGTTCGAGCGTAGCATTTACCTCGAAAATAGGTGACAAAATTACTTCTTACGCATCGTGTTTTAAACATTCATTTATCAAATGTGATTTCCTTTGCAGAACTGGAACTTGTCACTTGTTCCACATTTATAATTACAAAAATATTTATTTCTAATTTTGAAAGCTTGAACTCCAAAGCCAGTGTCAAAAACACTGTTGAAGTTCGATGGAAATTTATGGTTACAATGACCTATATGAACGACTTTTACTCGATATAAATTAAAATTTTTATGGTCGGCATAATTTTTTAGAGTCAGTCGGGTTACCCTAAACACTGGTATTTGGGGAGGGAGGGGGGAGCTAATTTTGCAGCAGACTCAAACTTGAAACCCATGGCGGTGCCAGGAATTCAATTGGGGGGGGGGGGGGGGCTAAATAAGATATATGGGGCCCAAGATCAAGATGCCAAAGGCATCTTCCGAAGATTGCAGACCTGAGCTGGGTGGGGGTGGGTATGGGAGTTGGTGTCCCCCTTCCATCAGTAGGGGTCTGGAAAGTTAAAAAATTTATAGTGATTTATATATTTTTTATACTTACCAATGACCCAGACTTAGCTGGTGCTAACTCTTAAATTCTAGGACCAAACACAAATTTTGCCCCCCAAATCCCCAAAATTTGCATCAGAATCCAAAAATTAGATGTCCTATGTGGTCATCCATACTTTTGTCCACTGCGCATGAGAAGTGTCCAGTAAGTAACGAAATTGGAGCCAAATCCTCATTCTTACAACCAGTGCCTGGTAAGCATTATGTAATCAGCAGGGAGGTATGAGTTCCCAACTCATGGGAGGGCCATCCCCGTCTGAGTCATTGGTAAGTATAAAAAATATATAAATTACTATAAATTTTTTAACATTTTTATACTGTACCAATGACCCAGACTTAGCTGAATAGAAAAAAGGCTGGAGGGCCTAGGACATAGGACATAAAGGAAAATCCAATAGGCTCAATTACATGTAAACAAAATTATCCCCTCAAGGAGAAGAGGAGAACAGGTTTGACATATATATCTTTCTTGTTTGTATCAAAAAAGAAAGACACATTTCCGTAATTGAGCACAATAACATCAATGATCTCTATTAACTCCCAGTATAACCCATTATACTAATCTTTTTAAAGGAAAGCCAATAAATAAAGATAGTCCAGAGAATGAGACTCTTTATACTCATTTAAAAGTGTCCGAGGATTGTATATTAGCGCTCGTATGACACGTGACATATACAAATGCTTCACACCGAGATACACTTTAAAAATATTACATAAATGAGATAGACATTAGCTTTAAACTTTAAAACTATCCCGGCACCGACTCGGAATTACTGACTCCAGAGGAGGTATTCCCTTGCTTTTCACTATAAAGCAGGTGATATAAGGGAGCACCATCCCCCCCCCCCCCTTCCCCTTGCTCTGGGTCAAATACCCCAGAACGAAGAGGGCAGCAGGTCAGAGTCACTACCGGAACAGAAAGCCTGCATAACTATAATTGCAACTCTTTAGTGGACAACATTCTGAGCAACAGATAACGGACCTAAACATCGAAGGTCGCCAGAAATGGATTCCATATTTTTAAGATAAAAATTTGTGAACGTGGAAGGCTGAGACCAATATGCAGCCTTCATCAAATCGGTAAAAGCAACACTATTAGCATAAGCCCAAGATGTAGACAGCACTCTTACTTCATGAGCCGAAATCTTAAGCACAGACTGCTGAGTTGAAGATAATTTTTCAAAAGCAGTACGGATAGTTAATTGAATCCATCTTGCAATAGAATGGACTGTAATGTCCTTTCTATTAGGCAACAGAGACAGAAAGAAATGCTTACGACCCTTTCTGATAAACTCAGATCTACGTTTGTAAATACGCATGGCTCTAACTGGACAGAGCAAAGGCCTATGACCGTCTGAAGATGGCAGAGCCTTAATAACAATAGGTTCAGGATACTTATTAGGAGCCTGATTCTTAGCCAAAAATCCAACATTAGTAGTTAAAGTAATAGTATTACCAACACTACGATAGTGAGAATCATCAACTGATACAGGGCTTGCCTTGAGTAAAATGGTCGGGGGCTAAAAAAAAGTCTCCCAGATGTTGAGGTCGGGGCCTGCTGGGGGCCTGAAAAAATTCCCCTAGATATTGAGGTCGGGGCCTCTTGGGGTAATTTTATGTTGTTACATTCTTTCCAATGGCGACCTTAGTTGATTACTTTTGCTTAGAAAAAAAAATCACGGGGACGAAACGACTTGGACCCATCATGTGGGTGCTGGACGTTTCGTACATAGACATTTTGGATTTTTCGTTGATAAAATTTTAGGACGTTTCGTACATATTGTGGGGTGTGTATTTTCGATCCAAGGGTTGTCTCAAAGAAAAAATTGAAAAAAAAAAACATTTCAGTTTACCGTTTAAATAATTTCAATCCATGAAAATTCCCCACAGCTTTGGATATTTCAGAAATGGAATGCGCCCCACCTCTCCACGTAGACACAGGTACACATTTTATTTTATTTCGTACATTTATTTTGACGGCAGTTTCTGTGTCTAGTCTTGCATTTATTCAGATGTTAGGATCGGATGTACCCGCGCATAGTATTGTGGGATTGAAGGGAATTCCCCCATTAGTTGACAAGCGTGCTTTTGAAGTCTCGTGAATGTGTTTGTTTTTTTTTTGTTTAATCTTGGGATTTTCTCAGTTTTCATGCGGATTTAGGTAGATGTTAATTCGAATCAGACAAAAACAGTTTGTATTATTATTTTATCTGTTATTTGCTGCTTCTTCTATTGTAATCACACTTGTGTGAATGAGACGTGAATGGAAAAATTAATCTCGCAAAATTTCGTTGCCCAAACCTACCAACAGCAACACTGAGATTTCGGGAGCCAAGACAGAAAAAAAAGTCGGGGCCGAAAAAAAGCCCCGAGAAGGGGCCTCTCGGGGCCGATCTCGAGGCCGGGGCCGATCGGCCCCAACTCAAGGCAAGCCCTGCTGATAGTGCATGAAGCTCACTAACTCTTCTGGCAAAAGAGAAGGCTAAGAGAAAAGCTGTCTTATAAGTCCACTGTATCAAGAGGCTCAAATGACGCTTCTTTTAGCTTCCGAAGTACCCAAGCTAAATTCCACTTAGGAATTAACCTAAGGGTTCTAGGTCTATTTATCGAAAAGTTTTCCACTAACTTAGATAAAGAGACATTAGATCCAATCTGAAACCTATCATGATGAGCATAGGTACCCGATAGCACAGACCTATAACCCTTAATGGTTATTGGCTGCAGTTTGATCTTGTCAAACAGGTAGACCAGAAAATTAGCAATGTCTGGAATTGAGGGATCATAAATATCAATAGAATGATCCCTACACCACCTATAGAAAACCTTTCACTTAGCAGCATAATTTAGCGAAGAGGATGTCCTCCTACAGTTAGAAATTGCGTCCACTGCCCGTCCTGTAAAATGCTTGCCGTGCAAGAAGGACCGCACAACAGAAATACGTGAAGGTTGACACCTTGCGGGTTGTGATGCAGTGTGCGCGATTTCCCCTGCGAAAGAAGGTCCCACAATAGACACCTGAGTAGATTTATCCATGGTCTCTGGGGTGACAGAGATGGGATCGTCCAATGATAGACTTATATGTGACGCATATCAACTGATTGTTGAGATGCGTCGCATATAAGTCTATCATTGGACGATCCCATTGGTAGCAAATCTGATTGAATACTCGTTTGTTGAGAGTCCATTCTGACGGCAACATGCAACCTTTCCGAGAAAGGGAGTCTTCTAGAACGTTCAGATGACCCGGTATATGACGGACCAATAGAAGAACTTGCTGCTCTAGGACAAACAGAAGGATCCTTTCCGATAAACTGAATAACGGAATGGAATGAATACCTCCCTGGTTCTGAATGTACGCTACTACTGTCGAATTGTCGGACAGAATTTGAACATGCGAATTCTGAAGAATGTTCATTCATTGACATAGCGCAAGCCATATAGACATCATCTCTTGATATTTTTGTGCTTGTTTAGGAACTGCGGATCCCAAAGACTCTGGCACCTCGAATCCGTTGGGCTCAAGAGTTGCGCCCCAACCTGTTTGACTCGCATCCGTCATAATCGTAAAAAATGGATCCGGCAGTTGCAGTGGCACTCCCTGAGTCAACCACTGAATATCTGCCCAAGTCTGAATCTCTTGTTTTACTTGGTTCGATAAGACGATGTTCGTTTCGAGCGAATGAATCTTCACACTCCAAGTCTGAGTGAAAAATATCTGGAGTGGACGTGTGCGTAAGCGCCCCATCGGAATAAGGTCCGCGGCGGCTCCGCACAAACCCATCAGTCGCATGAATTCTCTCGCTGTTACTACGCCTGAGTGTAGACAAAAACGAGCATAACAACTTACTAATTTCGCTCTGGGTAATGGAAGACGAACCAGATTGTTGTGCATCTCGAAGCTCATTCCCAAGTGAATGAATGACTTGGACGGAACTGGATCCGACTTCTTTTCGTTTACGATGAAACCAAGACGTCGGAGCAATTGAAGCAGACTTTGAACATCGTTCTGAAGAGTAAATCTGTCGCCATATCTCTGAAGAATGTCGTCCAAGTAGGCCAACGTTACCGCAGACGAATGAGCTCGGAAATGAGTCATTACCGAGTTCATTATTCCAGGGCGCTAGATTGAGTCCGAAGCACATTGCTCGGAACTGATAAACGACTCCCAGGACAGCGAAGTGAAGGTACTTTCTGAATGTCGGATGTACCATGACATGAAAGTATGCATCCTTGAGATCTATGCTCGCAGCATAATCGTTCACTCGAATGCTCGCTCTCACCGATCGAATGGTCTCCATATAAAACTTCGGAGCCACGATTAGCTTGTTTATCCAGCTGAGGTCTATAACTGGACGGAATGGGTCGCCTTTTTTCGGTACCAGGAACAGGTGACTGTAAAAACCAGGAGATTCCTGGTTTTCTTCAACCTCTATTGCATTCTTCTCCAGAAGAGATTGCATCTTTGATAGAAGCGAATCTCTTTTCTGAAGGTTGAACGGAAGCTGAGTCTATCGTGGACTTCGTGTTAACGGAGGTTTTTCTCTGAAGGACAGTTTTAGGCCTTCCGAAATAACCTCCTGTACCCATCGGTCGTCCGTAATTGACAACCAATTGGTCAAAAATCTTGACAGCCTCCGCCCACTGGAGCACAACAGAGGTCCTGACCTTCACCTCCTGGACCTGCAAGGCTTGCAGGAAGAGAAACTACGTCCTCCCCGTCCAGCACCTCGACCAGTCGACCTAGGGGCATCTGACCGATTGTCTCGGCCAGAATAACATCCCCTACCTGAGTTGCTACTCTGACGGTCTCTGGAGTAAGAGCTGGAGGATTTTTTATATCCTTTATAGGAGCTTCCCTTGGACGTACTCGCTCCAGAAGCTCCTGACTTACTCCTCCTCTCTGTTGAGTCCGGTTTCTTAGAAACCGACTTAAAGAGCAGAGAATCTGAAGCTTTCCTGGTAATCTGATCATAGATTAATGAAAGCTTATTCTCCGGAAACCATAAATAAAATGCAAAAGAAAGAAAACTGAACCATGCTTTTTGTGTTCATCAATGTGTGGATCTGACAGATCAACAGGGACTTCAACATTTAACCCCTACACACTGATGTCAAAACATCAAAGAGCAAATATTTCCCATAAGACTGTTTAAAAAAGTTAAAAAATTTATAGTAATTTATATATTTTTTATACTTACCAATGACCCAGACTTAGCTGGTGCTAACTCTAACAAAACCAGGGCCAAACACA
Organism: Pictodentalium vernedei; assembly: GCA_031216915.1. Classification (NCBI taxonomy): domain Eukaryota; kingdom Metazoa; phylum Mollusca; class Scaphopoda; order Dentaliida; family Dentaliidae; genus Pictodentalium; species Pictodentalium vernedei. Next base: position 275,995,550 of record CM062296.1, on the reverse strand, counting down.
AATTTTGCCCCCCAATCCCCAAAATTTGCATCCAAAACAAAAAGAAATCATGTCCTAAAGGACCTCCATACTACGCCTCTACTGCGCATGCGCAGTGACGCAGTCGTCCCGAAATTGGCGCCAATTATCATTCTTACTGGCAGTGCCTGGTCAGCGCTATGTACTCAGCGGGGAGGCAAGAGTTCCCAACTCCAGGGAGGGCCATCCCCGTCTGGGTCATTGGTAAGTATAAAAAATATATAAGTTACTATAAATTTTTTAACATTTTTATACTGTACCAATGACCCAGACTTAGCTGAATAGTAAACAGGCTGGAGGGCCTAGGACATAGAGGAAAATCCAATAAGCTCAACTATATAGTAAAGAGGTAACCCCTTAAGGAGAAAAGGAGTATTAGGCTTTACATGTATCTTTCTTATTTAATATTAAATTAGAAAGATACACTACCCTTAATAATTGAGCACAATAACATTCATGTTCTCTATTAACATCCAGTATAACCCTTATACTAATTATTTTTAAAGCAAGCCAATAAATAAAGTAGTCCAGAGAATTGAGACTCTTTATAGTCATTTAAAAGTGTCCGAGTATTGTATATTAAAGCCCGTTTGACACTTGACATATACAAATGCTTCACACCGAGCTACACTTTAAAAATAAGACATGAATGAATTTAAACATTAATATTACACTTTAAAACCATCCCGGAAGCGACTCAGAAATACTGACTTGGAGAAGGCATTCCCTTGCTTTTCACTATAAAGCAGGTGACCTAAGGGAACACCCGCCCCCCCCCCCCCCTTCCCCTTGCCCTGGGTCAAATAGCCCAGAGCGAAGAGGGCAGCCGGACGGAGTCACTGCCGGAACAGAAAGCCTGCATAACTATAGTTGCAACTGTTTAGTGGACGACATTCTGAGCAACAGATAACGGACCTAAACAATGCAGGTCTCCAGAAATGGACTCAATATTTCTGAGATAAAAATTCGTAAATGTGGATGGCTGAGACCAATAAGCAGCCTTCATTAAATCTGTAATAGCAACACTATTAGCATAAGCCCAGGAAGTAGAAAGAGCTCTTACTTCATGAGCAGAAATCTTAAGCACAGACTGCTGATAAGAAGATAAATCTTCATAAGCAGTACGGATAGTTAACTGAATCCATCTAGCAATAGAATGGACTGAAATGTCCTTTCTATTAGGCATCAAAGACAGAAAGAAACGTTTCCGTCCCTTTCTGATAAACTGAGATCTCTGTTTATAGATACGTAGTGCTCTAACAGGACAGAGTAAAGGCCTACGCCCGTCTGAAGACGGAAGAGCCTTAATAACAATAGGTTCCGGATATTTATTAGGAGCCTGATTCTTAGCTAAAAAACCCACATTAGTAGTGAAGGTGATAGTGTTCCCAACACTACGATAATGAGAATCATCCACCGATAGTGCATGAAGCTCACTGACTCTTCTGGCAGAAGAGAAAGCTAAGAGAAAAGCTGTCTTATAAGATAAGAATTTGAAATCTACTGTCCCAAGAGGTTCAAATGGCTTTTCCTTCAATTTAAGGAGAACCCAAGCTAAATTCCACTTAAGAATTAATCTAATAGTTCTGGGTCTATTTATCGAAAAGTTTCTAACCAACTTCGATAAAGAGACATTAGATCCAATTTGTAAACTATCATGATGTGCATAGGTATCAGATAACATAGATCTATAACCCTTTATAGTAACAGGCTGCAGTTTGATTTCGTCAAACAAGTATACTAGAAAGTTTGCAATGTCTGGTATAGAGGGATCAAATATATCTACAGAATGATCCTTACACCAACGACGAAAAACCTTCCACTTAGCCGCATAGTTTAGCGAAGAGGAGGTCCTCCTACAGTTAGAAATCGCGTCCACTACTCGTCCTGTAAAGTGCTTGCCATGCAAGAAGGACCGGACAACGGAAAAACGTGAAGGTTGAGACCTTGCAGGTTGTGATGGAGTTGGCGCGATTTCCCCTGCGAAAGAAGATCCTCCGTGGAGGAAGCTTCCGCGGTAGGTCCCACAACAGACACCTGAGTAGATTTATCCACGGTCTCTGTGGCGACAGAGATGCTACCAATAGAATCTTGCATTGAGATTGTTTTATCTTTAGCAATACTTGTTGAATTAACGGCGCTGGTTGATACGCATATCCTATCATTCCGTCCCAAGGGATCGACAGAGCGTCTACTGCAAATGCTCTTGGATCCGGACACGGAGACACACACGTCTGCAACTGATTGTTGAGATGTGTCGCAAATAAGTCTATCATTGGCCGTTCCCATTGGTAGCAAATCTGATTGAATACTTGTTTGTTGAGAGTCCACTCCGACGGCAACAAACGACCCTTTCGTGAAAGGGAGTCTGCTAGCACATTCAGACGACCCGGTATGTGACGGACCGAAAGAAGAATGTGATGTTCTAACGCAAACAGAAGGATTCTTTCCGTTAGATTGAACAACGGAACTGAATGAGTGCCTCCCTGATTCCGTATATACGCCACTACTGTCGTATTGTCGGATAGGATTTGGACATTAGCATCGTGAATAATGTCCATCCAGTGACGTAACGCAAGCCAAATTGACATCATTTCCTTGATGTTTATGTGCTTGCACAGGAATTGCGGATCCCAAAGACCCTGGCATCTCGAATCCGTTGGGATTAATGATGCACCCCAACCTGTTTGACTGGCATCTGTCATAACGGTAAAACTTGGATCCGGCAACTGCAGCGGAACTCCTTGAGTTAACCACTGAATGTTTGCCCAAGTCTGAATCTCTTGTTTCACTTGATCTGACAAGAGAACGTCTACATCGAGCGAATGAATTTTCACACTCCAATTCTGAGTCAGGAAAATTTGAAGAGGACGTGTGCGTAACCGCCCCATCGGAATGAGATCCGCGGCGGCTCCGCACAGACCTATCAGTCTCATAAATTGTCTCGCCGTGACTTTGTCTGCGTGCAGACAATAGCGAGCGTAACAACTGACTAATTTCGCTCTGGTTAACGGCAGACGAACGAGATTGTTGTGCGTCTCGAAGCTCATTCCCAGATGAGTGAATGACTTGGACGGCACCAGATCCGACTTCTCCTCGTTTACTATAAAACCGAGACGTCAGAGCAATAGAAGAAGATTCTGAACATCGTTCTGAAGCGTTAACTCGTTGCCGTACCTCTGAAGAATGTCGTCCAGGTAGGCCAACGTTACCGCAGACGAATGAGCTCGGAAGTAGATCATTACCGAGTTCATTACCCGAGTGAAAGCCCAGGGTGCTAGATTCAATCCGAAGCACATCGCCCGGAATTGATACACCACTCCAAGGACTGCGAAGCGTAGATACTTTCGGAATGTCGGATGTACCATGACGTGAAAGTACGCATCTTTGAGATCTATGCTCGTTGCATAATCGTTCACCCGAATACTCGCTCTGACCGATCGAATCGTCTCCATATAAAACTTCGGAGCGACGATCAGCTTGTTTATCCAGCTCAAATCTATGACTGGACGGAACGAGCCATCTGGTTTCGGAACCAGAAACAGATGGCTGTAGAATCCTGGAGATTCCTGGTTTTCTACGACCTCTACCACGTTCTTCATTAAAAGAGACTCAACTTCTGATAACAGAGCGTCTCTTTTCTGTGGATTTGACGGAAGATGAGTCCACTTTGGACTTCGAGTTAATGGAGGCTTTCGTTTGAAGGATATCTTTAGACCTTCCGAAGTCACTCCTCTCACCCAAGGGTCGTCCGTAATCGACGCCCACTCTTGTGAAAAGCTCGACAACCTTCCGCCAACCGGAACGCGATAGAGGTTTAAGCCATCACCTCCTGGACCTGCGAGGCCTGCGGTAGGAGAAACCACGTCTTCCACGACCCGCACCTCGCCTCGTCGACCTCGGGGCATCCGACCGATTGTCCCGGCCTGAAGGACGTCCCGAACGAGAGTCGCTATCCTGACGGTCTCTCGAATAAGACCAAGAGGATGCACCGGAACCTCTATAGGAACCTCTCTTGGGCGCATTAGACCCAGAAGTGCCTGTCTTATTCGTGTCTGCTGTATCCGACTTCTTAGGAGCAGATCTGAACAACAGAGAATCATTAGCTTTCTTTTTAATTTTATCATAAATAGCGGAAAGCTTGCCGTCAAAGAGAAGTTCTCCTGAGACCGAAGCGACTCTAAGAGAGTTCTTCACCTTAGAATCCACTAGTGTGGATGTAGCTAGGGCTGCGCCACGTCTAACCAACTCCAGATTTGCCACTGAAAGGGCGGAGTTACACGTGGAATAAGCTACTGCCCTTGAAAGAAGTCTTAAAGAGGATTGTATATCCTGAAACTCTTCCCCTTGAAGGCGCAGTGATAACGCCTTAGTAAGGTGATCTGCGTAAGATAAGGCATCTAAATTGGCTCTGTTAGACGCAATAGCTGTTTCCAACACCGCGGTTGGAATAGAAGCTGACGACGGTAATGACAGCTCTAAGTCTTCCGCCTCGTCGTCCATACGCAGAGGAACTCTCAGTATACCCTGTCCTGCCGTATCGAATTTATTCCTTGCATTAATGAAAGGCAGGTTGAGAGTATTAGCGGACAAGAAACCTGCTTTCCCCGTCCTGGAAGCAAGTTTAAATATAGCGTCGTTCAATAATTCAAATGTTCTAGCAACATTATTGGACTGCGACGGAAACTCGGGAGCGATGTCCCTGAACCGCTCAAAAAATTCAGAGTCCAATGACGCTATAATTCTCTTGTCCGGAAGCGCAGCAGTCTGGCCCGACGGAACAACTTGAGGGAGAAAGTGCCGGATGAAGTCCACGGCAGCTTTATGTTGTTCCGAAAGGGATAGCTCCAAGTCATCCGTATCCCTTTCACCATCCGGTCGGACCTCATGATGTTCCCGGTCGTCCGCCCCCGATGCTTCGGCGGAGCGTACAACCCAGCGCCGTCGGATAACTCTCGATCCGACACCGTTTCTGTCGGCTGCTGGGATGCTGCGATAAGCTGTGCTATCTGCACAAGAATGTCCGGCGTCGAGACCTGCGGAGGCGCAGTCTTTCGCTGCTTCGCCGAGGGCAGCTCCGCATCAGATGGCTCCCGCATACTTTTCCCATGCGAACGTCCGGAGTCCATCGGTCTCGAATCCCTGGCTGCCGGATGGTGTGACCTGGTCGCCGAAGAATCCTTCATCGGCGAAGGTGGTAATATATCGGCGGTCACGCAGCCAAGGTGCGGTCGTGTGCGCTGACGAGAAGAGGAAGCCTTAACAGTCTCTGCGGACTGCTTATACAACGGAGCGTCCCGAGCGACGGACGTATGCTCCGCTAAAGACACATTTTGTACCACAACATCTGGTCCCAGATGTTGTTGTACGAGAGAGGGACCTCTCTCGCTCGCGGCCCGGCTGGACCTGGACGAGCTAGGAACCGGACTAAAAGGCTTCCTCCATTCTCACTTACTATCCGCCGTCACTGGGTGTGCATCTATTATGTTTATAGTGCTCGCATCACCCAAAATTTCCTCTTGGACCGCATCGGACGAACCCGGCTGCCGAACCATTCGGTGAATGGACGCTACACCGGGCGAGCTAGCGGACGACATTTGTCTAATCTCCATGAGCACTTTTGCTGCTAGCTCTGAATTCATTTGTGACGACGGACGCACACTTGAAGAAGATAACATGGAAACATCACCCTGTTCTGGTTCCTCTGAAATAGAAACTGAGAGAGTAGAGTGACCTTGCGGAGAAAGAGCCGGCATCGCTCTTTCTCCAGAAACAACATATCGTGACACACGTTTCCAATGTTTCTCATCCCAATGTTCACATATAGGACAGGGATTAATGCGAGAACACTGACTACAATTAATACAATGATCATGTAAGTCAGAGGAAGATTTCTTCCTATTACAATTTGAACAACGTCCCTTCATTGTGAAAGAACAACAATAAGTCCTAGTTACTCGCAAAAACCCCTGACACAAAGATACATAATAACATGATCCATTAATAAATGAAAAAACAATTGCAAAACAAAATAATTTTGCTGAAAAGTAACGTTGAGCCCCGATGGATCCGATGGCAAAGTGTGGTCAAAAAATTTTAAATTTATATTAAATAATTAATGAGACACTTTCGGATAATATAAATGTATCTTATAGTGAGATAAACTACAGCAAAGGCAAACAGCCCCCCTCAAAAAAGGCTGTTGCCAATGAAAACAAACAGTGTAAAAACACCAGAAAACATGACTCCAGGCACTGAAAAAACTGGCCCGGAATCAGTCATCAATTACACTCTATCTGATGCAAAACAGAGACTCCCAGGGGAGAATCTGCAGAACATCAGATGGAAGATGCAGAACACAAACGTTATACACCCATGGGTGAAAACGTAACTATGGGGAAAATAACAGAAAACATTCTGTAACCAAGCAACTCTCCCAGGAAATGAAATTTCTCAAAAATATGCCAAAAGCATGGGAGAATTGCAAGGGGGGACTTTAGAAGGCTAGGGGAGAGGAAACACTGAATAAGCAGTGCAACAATTAGCAAGAATGACAACAAGAGGCCCATGCCTCGAAAATAGGCAACTTAACATAATTTCATCAAAAATTTTTAAGTACAGCCCTGATTATTTTTTGTCACTTCTTTTTCCTCTCCTCCTTCTATCCTCCTTAGAATCACATTTTCTCCAAAAATTACGTGTCTGGCATCCTTTAAACTGAGATTTACAAGCACAAAGATCAGTGAGATGTTGACTGATGAAGGGCCAAACAGAGAATGATAATTGGCGCCAATTTTGGGACGACTGCATCACTGCGCATGCGCAGTAGAGGCGTAGTATGGAGGTCCTTTAGGACATGATTTCTTTTTGTTTTGGATGCAAATTTTGGGGATTGGGGGGCAAAATTTGTGTTTGGCCCTGGTTTTGTTAGAGTTAGCACCAGCTAAGTCTGGGTCATTGGTACAGTATAAAAATATACTTGTTTCTCAGGCACCTCCCTCATCACTGAAAAACTGCCTCATCACTCCGCTTTTATATCCTGGAAATCTCATCACTGATACTATTTTACACTTTAACTCCTTACACCATTGTGGAAAAAATTGTTTTTTCCACACAATAATGTGAAGAGTTAAATTCCTAATTCCAACTATTTTCAGGACTGTTTTGTGCATTAAGAAAAATTTAAAAAAAACAGGAAGTCTCCCTCCATTATCATAAATTTCAAGAAAATTGCATGAGAAAGAAGAAATCTTTTTTAATTGGACTAATGCAACTGGGAGTTTAACTCGTTCAATCTTGTTAGATGGAGCTCTAACTTAACTAAATTCCTAGTTGAATGGCAAGAAAAATTTGTTTCTTGAAATTTTTATATTTTGACATCACTACTCAGGGGGTTAAAATTCACTGCCATTTAGTAATTAATTTGAAACATATACCATTAAAAGCAAAACAGCAAAGACAGACGGAATGATAAATGGATGGCTTACCAACCTGAAAGAATAAAAATCAGACATAACAAACCTAATGGGATTCTGGACAGAAATACTGTAAGTATTGTTGTTGCCATACCAAGAAAACAATACCCAATTCCTGACAAAACTAAACAGATTATAAGAACTCTTTTTCTACCACTTGTATCACTCCACCTGCCCTGGAAAACAATAAAAAATGCATGCAGAGTTTATAAAACTGAACAGCAAAAATCTGAGGGCATCAGATGATGGACTGCATACTTTTCATTCATTTTCATTCATTCATCTATTGCTTCATACATTTGTTCCATTATTTGATTTGTTGGTCTGTTCAGAGTGTTCACCTATCAATCTACCTGTCTGTATGGCTATCTGTAGAGCTGGGAGGTTTGATTTTTCAGATTCAGCTTCTGTTTCGGTTCTGTTTCAGGAAAAAACCTTGGTTTTGGTTTGGTTTAACTACATGTATGTGTCAAGAACAGATGAATAAATAACACTTCAGGTGCCTTAATTTGGACAAATTCCACAATAGTTTCTACGGCACTATACACCACCAAAGCCCTACTTGTATTGGGTTCAGCCTAAGTTCCCATTGATTATTCTTAGGGGTTCTAGAGGATCAGTTGCTAAGCCAATTTAGTCAGAAAAATCCATAAATCAGGGTAACAAATGAATAATGTTCATCTAATCTATGCTGTAATCTCATTGTCAGATTTCTCCCTTACGGACTCCTCCAGTGGATGAGTCAATAAGGGAGAAAATGTGACAATCAGAAAATGATGTATTCGGCCCTTTGCCAGATAGACTACAAGTTAAGTGAAGAGAGTCCATGGTAGTTGCTAGGCCAGTTTCCTCCAAGTAAGTTAGTTTGATCAGTTTATGCACAAACACAGTCAAACCATTTGCTGGGCCTTGCAGTTCGGTTTTTCAGTTTGCCGCAAAAACTGGAACTCAACCAGAAAATCAAATGAAAGTGTCAATGACACTGTACAGTTAAAACTAGAAGTCCTGTCACGAACTGTGCGCTTATCTAGGCTTAAATGCGCATAGGAATTGCTCGCAATTGCCAAATCGAATGGCATCCAAAGCATGGCAGGTTCTCCTGGTTACTCATAACAAACGCGGGCAATGTTTCTGCCAATGGACCTCCGGGTCACCCCAATGTCCATTGGCTGAAACAGTGCTTGTGCACAGGCCATATGTACAGAATTTGATAGCCTAACTGTGGTCCTAACACGTAGATTATCGCGCAGATCAACGTGCTATTTGTGCGCATTTCATGACAGTACTTCTAGTTTTAACTGTAGCTCAACTTGTTTAAGACATGTACATTTATAGTATGTGGCACAGCAATGACAAACATCTAGGTAATGACCTGATAACAAAGGTACATGTAAAGTATTGTAACGGTCTGTACATAAATGCTGACCGTAGCCTGTAACAAATGTGTAGGTAAAGTACTGTAAAGGTGGGCGACAGTTAGATGCTAAACTAGAAAAGAAATCTTTGAGTCCCAGAGTGGGTCTGACTGAACCCAAAAATATTTGTTCTCATAGCACAGTGATAACAAAACCACCCCAAAACAATCGTTCCTGTCACAAGGTGATAACAAAGGTACCCCAAGAAGTTTCGTGAAGATCAGTTCATAAATACAGACTCTAGCCAGAGCCGTATTGACATGTGCTGTGTATAAGTAGCACTGAACAAATCAAAGTTCTTCTAATATGCATAATTTCTGCACGAGAAAAAAACCTGTATTATATGTGATGTATTCCATGTTACTAAAAATTCCTACAAAATTTTATTCAAATCAGAACTTTCATACAGAAGTTCTGTACAAAAAAACTAAAAAAACTGATTGCACTAATTTTGGTACAAAAAGGTTGCTGGCGGCCATCTTGAATTTTGGACCGCACCCAAAAACATTCGTTCTCGTCCCACGGTGATAACAAAGGTACCCAAGAAGTTTCGTAAAGATCGGTTCATAAATACAGCCTCTAGCCTGAGCCGTATAGAAGTTGTGTACAAAAAACTGATTGGACCTAATTTCGGTACAAAATGGCCACTGGCAGTCATCTTGAATTTTGGACCGCACCCAGAAACACTCGTTCTCATCCCAAGGTGATAACAAAGGTACCCAAGAAGTTTCGTGAAGATCGGTTCATAAATACAGACTCTTGCCCAAGCCATATTGACATGTGCACTTACTGTGTATAAGTAGCACTGAATAAATCAAAGTTCATCTAATTTGCATAATTTTTGCACGAGAAAAAAACCTGTATTATATGTGATGTATTCCATGTTATTAAACATTCATACAGAAATTTATTCAAATCAGAACTTTCATACAAACGTTATGTACAAAAAAGTGATTGTACCAATTTTGGTACAAAATGGCCACTGGCAGCCATCTTGAATTTCGGACTGCACCCAAAAACACTCGTTCTCATCCCAAGGTGATAACAAAGGTGCCCAAGAAGTTTCGTAAAGATCGGTTCATAAATACGGCCTCTAGCCCGAGCATTCATACAAAAAAATTATTAAAATTGGAGCTTTCATATGGAAGTTCTGCGCAAAAATCTGATTGCACCTAATTTTGGTACAAAATGGCTGCCAGCGGCCATCTTAAATTTCGGACCGGACCCAAAAACCCTCGTTCTCGTCTCACGGTGATAACAAAGGTACCCAAGAAGTTTCGTAAAGATCGGTTCAAAAATACGGCCTCTAGTCTGAGCCGTGTGTACGGCACAACGGACGGACGGACAGATGGACGACGGGCCATGGCAATACCTCAAATTTGGCTTCGCCAAAGTTGAGCTAAAAACCACCTAGCCCTAGCTACCTTTCAATTCACATTCACTCATTCATTCATTAAATTGGGTTATATTTATTATTCTCAGACACGAGAGCATTATTCATCCAAAAAAGCTCACATTAGAAATTTCTACATTTTACATGTATATACTGATTTAAGAAAATCATACATTTTGGTGAAATTGAGAGATGATTTCAATAACGATCTAAAATCTGTCCAGACCAGTTTTGACTTTTTTAGTCTCCTTAGTTAATGTGTTTATGTCACAGTCAGGAATTAGAAAGAAGGTAGAAGTATGTTTGGATATTATAAATTCAGTTGAGATAATGTGATTAACTAGAGGTACCTTTTTTGGGTGTGAAAATGGACTAATTTTCTGGTTTATTTACGTATAATTTTTTTTATATTTTTAAAGGTGACAAAAGGAGTTCTGTATGGAGTTCAGTTGTGTAGACAGTTTGTACTGTTGTATGTGCTCAGAGGTGGACTGGCCATATGGTTCACCGAGAGAATTCCTGGTGGGTCCTCTATTAAGTTGCGCCTGGGATCACCAAAATTGATGCAGCCCAACACCTTTTGATGCCTTAAATTTTGAGAAAATGCCCAACATGCGAAATGGATCTGATTGCACAGAATGCCAGTATATTGAAATGTTTTCTATGTGGACTGCCATAGAGAATATTTCAATATACCAGCAGTCTAGTCTACCACGGATAGCTCAGATGCAAGGAAACAGCATTCTTTTAATTTGAAAAATCAACATTTTCCCACATTGGGTCACACTATGGTCGGTCCGATGGGTCTGTGCAGCCCCACTCCCTGGTGATACCACTCTTACTGAATGAGTGATGAAAATGATACAAAAATGCCATCAAAATGTCCTCTGTGTGAACTGCCATTGATCACTTATCAACACTGGAAATGTTCGCTAACTTGACGTTAGCATCACTCAGATGCAAGGAAGCAGCAATCGTTCAGCTCAAAAAATCTAAATTTCAGCCACATCCAGGGTCCGCCTTGGTTCATTTCCCAGTAGCCTTTTTTTCCACCTCTGTATGTGCTGTTTGCACAGGTCACATTTATAAGCATCCACTTTGTTACTGTCCATATAACCTCTCCTGTTATATTGTGACGTTGTGGGGGTATGTTACGTTTGTGTAATACATACTCTCATGCAGCAATTCTGGCCAGGTTCTCTAGTTTGCTTTAGATCAGTTGGGAGTATAATAGTCCTCAATTGACCAGACTTTGGTGTAAAAACATAAAATTTAGAAATAAAGGGGTCACCTTACTTACCAGTTCATTGAGGCCAAGAGGTTCCAGTATTTGTAATGAGCAGAGTCCAGTGCTTTTCACGTTGTCATGGTTGTCATGACCTCTTGAATCCTAATTCCAGAGGACTTGTGTGATTTGTAATTTTATGTTATTCAAACTATGAAGGGTCGTGTTTAAGTGCTTAGCGACTGGTTGGTCCAGGTTCTTGTAGTGTAGTGAAAGTGTTATAATTTTTGTTTGCTCAGGGTCCGGTTCATAAAAATGTCATCAACGAATCTCCAATATACATGTAGTGGTGTAGGAGCATCTTGAAGGAATTTTTTCTCCACTTCACCCATCAAATTATTAGCGTGTGTGAGTTTTACTTTAGTGCCCCTATTGGGGAAACTGTGACGTTCAGATAGCCACTCTGACCCATTTCGATGAATCTCCACTTATGATCCTGAATGTTAGTTTGCGCTGAATTTTCTGTACAGCTCTCTTCTTTCTTCTCTTCATTCACTAATCCTTACCTGTTGCCACTTTTCCTGATTGTGTTTGGCAATGAAGATTTATAAACAAACTGGTTGTGCCAAGTAATGCATCAAGAGGGGCGACTCTACCTTGGTTCATATCGGCCAGGATCAGCATCATAGCAGCTGAGGTTGAAGTCATATCTGCAAAGTTTAATAAGGGGGCAATTCTGGGAAAGAAAATCATATCTAATAAATAATGTTTAACCCTTTACCTAACATGAAAAGCAGACAACACTTGCAAACAAAATTTTTGAATAACAAATTTTTTTCATTTTTTGTGTCAAAAACATAGGTTATGACCCCTCAATGGAACGAGCTAATTGAGCTTGTTCCAAAGAGGGGTCATAACCTATGTTTTTGACACAAAAAATAAAAAAATAATGAAAATTAATTGGCGACTTTGTGAATAGCGCTGACCGGTTTTGGCAGTTACGTTGGGTCAAGGGTTAATAATACTTTTTTCTAACACTACACTTGAAACTGTTTGCATTTTATCCTATCCACTTCAATGGCACTTAATAAATAACCCACGGTATGTCATCAAATACTCCTGCTATCTTTATTTCGAGCAAGTGGTCCTTTGGCTGCCGCATGCTCTCTTTTATAAGGAATGCGAACTTAAAAATATGCAAGTGTCAATGACACTGTAGTTCAACTTGACAAACTTGAACCTGGTATGTTATAAGTGAAATGGCAAAATTGAAGATCACTGGTTCCAATGTTATTTGGTGAAATTTCAACATAACAGCATTTTGTGTGCACAACATCAGAGCATGGTCCTTTGGCTGCCACATGCTCTCTTTTTATAAGGAATGCAAACTTAAAAATATGAAAGTGTCAATGACACTGTAGTTCAACTTGACAAACTTGAACCTGGTAAGTTATAAGTGAAGTGGCAAAATTGAAGATCACTGGTTCCAATGTTATTTGGTGAAACTTCAACATAACAGCATTGTGTGTGCACAACATCAGAGCAATCCATGCATTTTTAAATGTAAACTGTAAGGCTAGCTAAAGGAAGAATGTTGATACGCAAATGTAGTAGTTTCAAGGTCATTGTAAACGGCAACTTTTTTCACAGAAATGAATGCTAATTGATAGCTCTTACCGAGAGGTCTCGCCTAATGAGCACACCAAGTTAAAAAATAATCCTATGAAAAATGTACCCTTTAGGCCAGGTCAAAGAAGAATGTTGATGCACAAATGGAATAAAAATAAGTTGCTAACAACAACAATTTTTTGATGAAAATGAAAAGAATATCGATAGCTCCTATCTTGGTCACCCTGAATAAACATACCAAGTTTCAAAACAACCTGATAACGAATGCGTCCTCTGAGGTGTGCCAAAGGAAGATGTTAATGCACAAATACAAAAGTTTGAAGGTCATTGCTAGTGGCTATGGGTTTTTTTTCTTTTTTTTTCTGGAAATTCATAAATATGCCCTGTAGAGAGTGCAAAAGGGATAAGTTGCTTAACAAATGCACTAAGTTCAAAGGCTGGTGCCAACAACAATAAATTATGGAAATGAAAGAAAATCGATAGCTTCCATCTCGAGGTCAAACCCAAACACTCATACCTGGTTTCAAAGCGATCCGATCATAAATGTGCACTGAAGGACATGCCAGAGGAATATATTGAAGTCTGACTGAATAAAGTTTGAAGGTTGTTGCCAACTGCAATGATTTTTTTAAAGAAATAGAAGAAAATCATTAGTTCCCATCTGGAGATCACCCCAAACAACCATCCCAGGTTTCAAAGCGATTCGAGCATAAATGTACTCTCGAGGGTGAGCCAACATGAATATTGACACCTGACTAAACCAAGTTCAAAGGTTACTCCAAACAAGCACACCATGTTTCGAGATCCGATCATAACTGTGCCCAGCAAAGTGTGCCAAAGAGAAATATTGATGCATAACTGCACTAAGTTCATCAACGGTCATTGCCAACGGCAACGATTTTTGACAGGAATGGAAGAATATCGATAGCTTCCATCTGGAGGTTACTAGAAACAAGTATACCAACTTTCAAAGCAATCCAATTATAAATGTGTCCTGTAGGGCATGCTAAAGGATTATATTGATGTCTGAATAAACTAAGTTCAAAGGTCATTGTCAGCGGCAACATTTTTTTAACAGAAATCGAAGAAAGTCAATACCTCCCATCTAGGGACCACCCCAAACAAGCATACCAGGTTTCCAAGCGATCCTATCATAAATGTGCTCTCTGTGGTGTGCCAAAGGGAAATATTGATGCCTAACTAAACAAAGTTCAAAGGTCGTTGCCACTGGCAACATTTTTTGAAGGAAATGAAAGAAAATCGCTAGCTCCCATCTAGAGGTCACACCAAACAAATACAAAGTTTCAAAGCGATCTGATCATAAAGGTGCCCTGCAGGGTGTGCCAAAGGAATATTATGATGCCTGACTGAATTAAGTTCAAAGGCTGTTGCCAGCAGCATTTTTTGACGGAAATCAAAGAAAGTTAAAAAAATTTTAAGTAATTTATATATTTTTTATACTTACCAATGACCCAGACTTAGCTGGTGCTAACTCCTTAAATTCTAGGGCCAAACACAAATTTTGCCTCCCAATCCCCAAAATTTGCATTAAAATTCGAAATTTCAATGTCCTATGTGGTCCTCCATACCTTTTATCCACTGCGCATGCGCAGTGTCAAGGAGGTCTCGAAATTGGCGCAAATGTCATTCTTACAACCAGTGCCTGGTAAGCGCAATCAGTGGGGAGGTATGAGTTCCCAACTCATGGGAGGGCCATCCCCGACTGGATCATTGGTAAGTATAAAAAATATATAAATTACTATAAATCTTTTAACATTTTTATACTGTACCAATGACCCAGACTTAGCTGAATAGAAAAAAGGCTGGAGGGCCTAGGACATAAAGGAAAATCCAATAGGCTCAATTACATGTAAACAGAATAATCCCCTCAAGGAGAAGAGAAGAGGTTTTACATGTATCTTTCTTGTATGTATCAAAAAAGAAAGACACAATACCATTCTGTAATTGAGCACAATAACATCAATGATCTCTATTAACATCCGGTATAACCCATTATACTAATCTTTTTAAAGGAAAGCCAATAAATAAAGGAAGTGCAGAGAATGAGACTCTTTATACTCATTAAAAGTGTCCGAGGATTGTATATTAACGCTCGTATGACACGTGACATATACAACTGCTTCACACCGAGCTACACTTTAACAAGCCAAGACCAATACCGGGTCTGGACCTGCGTCGCTGCATGCAATTGAATCGGCAAACAGGAAATGGCTGCATGGCAGATCTGAAAATTGCATACACGATACAACTGATCATTATCAGGCTCCAGATGAAATATAAAATCAATCCCTTGCATAGAAGCCGTGAAAGTTTGACGAAAAATTTCAATGTTCAGTGGGTACAGTAAAATTTCAAAGTATCGGCAAACAGGAAGTGGCTGCACGTCAGATCTGAAAATAGCTTACACTATACAACTCATCATTATGAAGCAGCAGACCAAATATAAAATTATTCCCTTTCATAGAAGCCAAAAAAGCCTTGACGGAAAAAGTGTTTCAGACGGACGGATGGACTGACAGATGGATGGACAGACGGACTGATGGACGGAGTCGAGCGGTTACTGGACCTGCTCTGCCGCTGGCGATGCAGGTAAAAATATTAAATAAATGAGATAGACATTAGCTTTACACTTTAAAACTATCCCGGCACCGACTCAGAATTACCGACTCCAGAGGAGGTATTCCCTTGCTTTTCACTATAAAGCAGGTGATATAAGGGAATACCATCCCCCCCCCCCAACCCTTCCCCTTGCTCTGGAACGAAGAGGGCAGCAGGACAGAGTCACTACCGGAACACAAAGCCTGCATAACTATAGTTGCAACTGTTTAGTGGACGACAATCTGAGCAACAGATAATGGTCCTTAACATCGAAGGTCGCCAGAAATGGACTCAATATTTCTAAGATAAAAATTTGTGAACGTGGAAGGCTGAGACCAATATGCAGCCTTCATCAAATTGGTAATAATAACACTATTAGCATAAGCCCAAAATGTAGACAGCGCTCTTACTTCATGCGCCGAAATCTTAAGCACAGACTGCTGAGTTGAAGATAATTTTTCATAAGCAGTACGGATAGTTAATTGAATCCACCTAGCAACAGAATGGACTGTAATGTCCCTTCTATTTGGCAGCAGAGACAGAAAGAAACGTTTACATCCCTTTCTGACAAACTCAGAATCTACGTTTGTAAATACGTATAGCTCTAACAGCACAGAGTAAAGGCCTATGCCCGTCTGAAGATGGAAGAGCCTTAATAACAATAGGTTCCAGATACTTATTAGGAGCCTGATTCTTAGCCAAAAATTAGGTGTCAAGGTAATAGTATTACCTACACTACGATAGTGAGAATCATCAACAGATTGTGCCTGAAGCTCACTAACTCTTCTAGCAGAAGAGAACGCTAAGAGAAAAGCTGTCTTATAAGATAAGAATTTGAAGTCCACTGAATCAAGAGGCTCAAATGGCACTTCTTTTAGCTTAAGAAGAACCCCAGATAAATTCCACTTAGGAATTAATCTAAGGGTTCTAGGTCTATTTATCGAAAAGTTTTTCACTAACTTAGATAAAGAGACATTAGATCCAATCTGTAAACTATCATGATGTGCATAGGTATCAACAGAATGATCACTGCATCACCGTGAGAAAACCTTCCATTTAGCAGCATAACTTAGCGAAGAGGAGGTCCTCCTACAGTTAGAAACTGCGTCCACTGCCCGTCCTGAAAATGCTTGCCGTGCAAGAAGGGCCGCACAACGGAAATACATGAAGGTTGAGACCTTGCGGATTGTGATGCAGTGTGCACGATTTCCCCTGTGAAAGAAGGTCCTCCCGTGGAGGAAGCTTCCGTGGAATGTCCCAGAACAGACACCTGAGTAGATTATCCATGGTCTCTGGGGTGACAGAGATGCTACCAACAGAATCCTGCAGTGAGATTGCTTGATTTTTAGCAATATCTGCTGAATCAACGGAGCTGGAGGATACGCGTATCCTATCATTCCGTCCCAAGAGATCGAGAGAGCGTCTACTGCAAACGCTCGAGGATCTGGGCATGGCGACACATACGACTGCAACTGATTGTTGAGATGCGTCGCAAATAAGTCTATCATTGGACGATCCCATTGGTAGCAAATCTGAGTGAATACTCGTTGAGAGTCCATTCTGACGGCAGCATGCGATCTTTCCGAGAAAGGAAGTCTGCTAGAATGTTCAGACGACCCGGTATATGACGGGCCGATAGACAAACTTGATGCTCTAGGACAAACAGAAGGATCCTTTCCGTTAAATTGAATAACAGAGTGGAATGAGTGCCTCCCTGGTTCCGAATGTACGCTACTACTGTCGATTGTCGGACAGAATTTGAACATGCGAATTCTGAAGAATGTTCATTCATTGACGTAGCGCAAGCCATATTGACATCATCTCTTGATGTTTATGTACTTGTTAGGAACTGCGGATCCCCAAGACCCTGGCACCTCGAATCCGTTGAGCTCAGAATTGTGCCCCAGCCTGTGTGACTCGCATCCGTCATTATCGTAAACTCGGATCCAGCAGTTGCATTGGTACTCCTTGAGTTAACCACTGAATATCTGCCCAAGTCTGAATCTCTTGTTTCACTTGATTCGACAAGACAATGTTCGATTCGAGCGAAGGAGTCTTCACACTCCAATTCTGAGATAAAATATATGTGGAGTGGACGAGTGCATAGCCGCTCCATCGGAATAAGATCCGCAGCGGGTCCGCACAAACCTGTCAGTCTCATGAATTCTCTCGCTGTTACTACATCTGAGTGAAGACAAAAGCGAGCATAACAACTGACTAATATCGCTCTGGTTAACGGCAGATGAACGAGATTGATGTGCGTCTCTAAGCTCATTCTCACGTGGGTGAATGATTAGGATGGCACTAGATTCGACTTCTTTTCATTTACTATGAAACCGAGACATCGGAGCAATTGAAGCAGACTCAGAATATCGTTCTGAAGCATTAAATAGCTGTCGTAATCCTGAAGAATGTAGTCCAAGTAGGCCGACGTTAGCACAGACGAATGAGCTCGGAAATGAGTCATTACTGAGATCATTATTCAAGTGAAGACCCAGGGTACTAGGTTCAGACCAGAGCATCGTTGCTCGGAACTGAAAACAACTCCTGGGACAGCGAAGCGAAGGTACTTTCTAAACGCCGGATGTACCATGACGTAAAAGTACGTATCCTTGAGATCTATGCTCACAGCATAATCGTTCACTCGAGTGCTCGCTCTGACCAATCGGATGGTCTCCATATAAAAATTTGGAGCCACGATCAGCTTGTTTATCCAGCTCAGATCTATAACTGGACAAAACAAGCCTTTTCTACGACGTCTATAGCGTTCTTGTCCAGAAGAGATTGAACTTCTGATAGGAGCGAATCTCTCTTCTGAACGTTTAATGGAAGCCGAGACCAGTGTGCACTTCGAGTTAACGGAGGTTTTTCCTTGAAGGACTAGTTTAGACCTTCAGAAATAACCCCTTGCACCCATGGGTCGTCCATAATTGACAACCAATTGGTTAAGAATCTTGACAGCTTTCCCCCCACTGGAATGCAATAGAGGTTTAGACCATCACCTCCTGGCCCCGCGAAGATTGCGGAAGGAGAAACCACGTCCTCCGCGACCCGCAACTCGCCCAGTCGACCTAGGGGCATCTGACCAGATATCTCGGCCAGCATTATGACCCCTATGTGAGTCGCTACTCTGACGGTCTCCGGAGTAAGACGTAAAGGCTTTCTTAGATCCTCTATAGGAACTTCCTTTGCACAGATTTGCCCCCGAAGAACCTGCCTTACTCCTCCCTGATGAGTCCGACTTTTTCAAAGCGGAATAAAAGCAGAGAATCTGGAGCTTTCTTAGTAATCTGATATAGATTGTAGAAAGCTTAACGCCGAAGAGAAGCTCTCCTGAGACCGGAGCGACTGGAAAAGAGTTTTTTCACCTTACTATCCACTCCTGTGGATGCAGCCAGGGCTGCATTACGTTTAACTAACTCCATATTGCCACTGAAAGGGCCGAGTTATACGTAGAATATGCTATAGCCCTCGAAAGAACTCTTAAGGAAGTTTGAACATCCTGGAATTCTTTCGCTTCGAGACGTAGTGATAACGCTCTGGTAAGGTGATCTGCGTGAGATAATGCGTCTAAATTAATACTATTAGATGATATTGTCGTCTCCAGTATACTGGAGTAAATAGACATGGATGCCGGCAATGACAATTCCAGGTCTTCAGCCTAGTCGTCCAAACGCAGAGGAACTCTCGGCACGCCTTGTCCTGCCGTTTCAAATTTATGTCTAGCATTGATGAAAGGCAGCTGTATAGCACTAGGCGATAAGAAACCGGATTTGCCAATCCTACAGCTAGCTTGAATATAGCGTCATTCAAAAGTTCAAATGTCCGTGACATTTCTGGACTGGGTTGGAAACTCAGGGACAGTGTCCCTAATCCGGCCAAAAAAGTTTTCAGTTTCTTATCAGGTAACACATCATTTTTGTCCAGAGAAACAACTTCTAGAAGGTGATGCCGGATGAAATCTACGGCCATTTTAAGTTGTTCGGAAAAGGGAAAATTTCAGCTGTGCTGATTCCCTTTTACCATCCGCCTGGACCACATAATAATCTAGGTCGTCCCTTACTGACTCTGCAGGGGAGCAAACCGACCCAGCTTGCTCGGATAGTTTCTTTACTGAAAAAGTGTGGAGCCGCGGTCTTACGCAATTTAGTCGCTGGAAGCTCCAGGAACGTTAATTCCTGCATACTTCTGATATGCGAACGTCCCAACTGGAAGGCCTTGTGTCCTCGGCTAGCAGATGGCGTGACCTGGTCGACGTGGAATCCCTGGTCGGCGAAGCAGGCTGGATATCTGTGGTCACAAAGCCAAGGTGCAGTCGTGTGTGCTGACGTGAGGATGAGGAAGCCAATAGACAAGCCGCGTCGGACTGTCTATGCGATGGAGCATCCCGAGCAGGAGGAGTGGACGTATGCTCCGACTAACGAACGTTACATACAACAACATCTCGGGCCAGATGTTGTTGTAAGAGAGAGGGGCCTCTCTCGCTCGCGGTCTGGGTAGACCTGGACGAGCTAGCTACCGGACTGACAGGCTTCCTCCGTACTATTCTCGGATCCGTCGTTGCGTGCACGTTCAATGTTTATAGTGCTCGCATCACCCGAATTCCTTCCCTGGGCCGCAACGGACGAACCCGGCTGCCGAGCCATTCGATGAATGCTCGCTACACCGGGCGAGCTAGCGGACGACAACGCCGTCGGTCCTACTTGGGACCTCTTAGGCAATTGTCGTATTTTCATGAGCACTTAGCCGCTAGCTCTTTGTTATACTGTGACAACAGAGGGACACCTCTTGAAGACATCATGGAAACATCACCCTGTTCTTGTTCCTCTTAGAAACTGACTGAAAAACTAGAGTGACCCTGCGGAGAGAGGACCGGCATGGACCTCTCACCACTAACAATATACCGTGACACATGTCTCCAACGTTTGTCATCCCAATTGACACACACTGAGCAAGAATTAGTGCAAGTACATTGACTACAAGAAACACAATGAACATGAGAATCAGAGGAAGACTTCCTCGCATTACAATTTGATCAATATTCTTTCATCATGAAAAAATATAAACAGTCATAGTACTCGCACTAACCCTTGAAAACAAAGATACATAATATAATATAATCCATTATAACATTTCGAAAAAATAATTCAAAAGAAAAAATTTTTCGAAAAAATTTCAGAAGAGCCCAAGTTCCCAATGGGAACGATGAGCCCAAATGAATCCCAAAAAAGCCTAAGTATGGACAAAAATTTTAAAAGATATTTAAAAATTAATGTAACACTTCCAGACAATATTAATGTATCTGGCTATGAGTAGAACTAAACAGAAGACAAGTAATCACTATCAGAAGTAACCGTTGTCAAAGTAAACAAAAGTGTACAAAAACCAGAAACATGACTCCAGGCACTGTAAACATGGCCCAAAATCAGTTACCAATTTAAACACTATCCGATGTAAAACAGAGACTTCCAGAGAAGAAACTGAAGTACATCAGATGGTAGATGCAGACCAAAATGCCTAACCACCCAAGGGTGAGGATGTAAGCATGGGGAAAAACAGAATAACTATTCTGTTACCAAGCCAAAACTCCCAAGAAATTTTAGTAAAAAAGCATTACAAACATTATGCCAAAAGCATGGGAGAATAGCAAGTGGGGTATTAAGGAAAGGGAGAGAGGAAACACTGAACAAACAATGGTAAATTCATAGCCAGAATGACAACATCAGGCTCATGCCACGAAATTAGGAAACATGAAATACTTTCGTAAAAAAAATTATAAGTTACAGCCCTGAACACATCCTGCCACTGTTTCTTCCTCTCATCCTTTTATTTCCTCCTTAGATCCACCATTTCTTTGATAATTATGTGTCTGGCATCATTTAAACTGAGATTTACAAGCACAAATATCAGTGACATGTTACTGATTTTAGGGCCCAACAAAGAATGACATTTGTGCCAATTTTTAGACCTCCTTGACACTGTGCATGCGCAGTGGATAAAAGGTATGGAGGACCACACAGGATATTGAAATTTCGGATTTTGATGCAAATTTGGGGGATTGGGGGCAAAATTTGTGTTTGGCCCTAGAATTTAAGGAGTTAGCACCAGCTAAGTCTGGGTCATTGGTACAGTATAAAAATATCGATACACTACGCTGCAAGCGACGATTACATGAATCTCCCAGGTCCGGGGAACTGTGTCTCAAGATCACTCACAAACTGCCGACGATTGTCGGAGAGTATGTCAGTGATCTGTGTCCGACATTTGATTAAAAACTTGGACAGTACGAGACAAATGGATTATCGACTTGATTGGTTTCTCAGACGGTACTGTGAAAAAGATTAAGCTTCACAATTATTGACAGCAGATTAGAACAACCTTTCCCTCAAGTTGCAAAAAGAAATTATGAAAATATTAAAACTAAATCAAGTTACGCCGACCATTTTTAACGCGTTGCGAAACGCTTCACAATTTATTATTAACCATTTAAACAACAATTTCAAAATAAACACTCGATTTCCCCGTAATTGTGAAAACAAGATTACATGTATACATATAAATTAATATTAAATAAGCACAACCTTATTTAATATAAATTTATATATTTCTATAGGCGTTTTTCGCAGAGAGCGTAATCTATTCTGTTCGGAGATTGCATTTTTAAAAACAAATGAATTGGATAGGCCGAGAAACAATAACCGAGAAAATAAAATCAACGTTAGTGGCTCAGAGCCCTTCGAAATATGACATGATACTATTCCACCCTTACCTCCGCCACCCTATAAATATGCGTATTTATGTTGAATGACTGCCAATCCAGCACACACACCCCCCCCCCACCCCCCTCCCCCTGCATTACACTAGGCCTAAGTGCATAAATTTCCCACGTAATGCGTTTTGCAGTGGCCATCACTCATCACCGTGCAAAGATTCCACAATCCCCCCCCCCCCCCCCCCCCCCCCCCAACAAACAAATCCATTTTGTGCAAATTATGCCACTGAATGCGAGTTTCCAAACAATAGTCGCCATTCTTTCTCAGTCTCAATCGACCGAATGCTACATGCTGTTTGGGGTAAATTGATAATTTTCATTCTTGGGGAAAAGCTTTCAATCAAGGAGTACTGCCGGTATAATTAAAAAGAGCAGAACGAAGATTCAAATACTCATTTATTTATACTTATTCAACACAACAAAATAAAAGAAATAAACGTTTTGAACTTATATTCGCTCACATACAGTGATAATATACACATGGCAGTTCGAAATAAAAAAAAAAAACGTTCTCACTCATCCGGACCTTTACATTTCGCCCCATGCAACAGTCCATGTTTCTTATCATATACAGTACGTGCCAAGTGTATCCTGTCTCAAACACCCAACACAGTGGACGATTTTCTGAAAATCACCGGCCAACACCGTGTCACACAGTGTAATTTGACCAAATTAAACACCATGTGCAAACGGTGTTTAGATGTGGAAACGATTATCTCCTTCTTGGTAAATCACTGTTGCAATGGTGATTCAGTGTGAAAAGGATTATTTCCTTCTTGGTAATATAATTAACTGGCTACCAATTGCGCTACTGCAAAAACGTGAGTTGAAATGGGGTTTGGCGAACAGGCTAAGCCTATTTAAATGTGTGTTGATTCAAACTGGTGATGATGATGATCGACTGCACCTAGGAGAGAGGTAGTACCTTTGCGAGAGGACCGAACCTCTCACACTGGTCCTCACCCGAGGGTTCAACCGACATCAGTCAAAGGGACCATCACGCCACAACAGGTGACACCTGCCAAGTACCTGAAGCTGTTCCTTCTTCGACACGAGTAAACATGTGGAAATTAGTCATTTACAGTCACTGAGGGTAGAAAGGGGCTTGTTCCCCATACTGTCCCTGCGCGCCTTCGGCACGTGAAACCATTCCATTCATTGACTGGTGATGTCTCATTGTGACGAAGAGATGTGCATTCAATTTTAGAAAAAATGAAAATTACCGCACACGTTATGTGCATAAAAAATGTCAATCATTTAAATGCAGCAAATCTCATTTTGCCATTCAAATAGTGGGTAGTTCTGCCATTCAAATAGTGGGCAGTTCAGATAAAAAGAAAAAAAACAATGGAAAAGGCTCTCTTAGACTAGCAGTAACCGTCCCCCTTTCGTGTTTTCACAGGTTCTTAATTACAGTAGTTTGTTTTGTAATTAAACTGGTGGCAATTAGACACTCAACAAAATTGGATTAAGTGCTGGTCATACAAATCAATCAGCTTCCTTTTATTGTGCAGGCCTTCTGAAGTTATTGTTTACAAAAACAATGCTCTGATCTCACAATGCACCCCGAAAAGTAATTAAGTATTCATGAAATTGAATTAAATATTTTGAGAATGGCGTCAATTAATTCATTCCCGACTTGTGTATTGTTTCCCGACACTCTGCATTCCTTCAGTTCAGTGTACTCACAGTGACATGATTTTATTCTCATCACATTCAATAGCAGCCTTACCTTTTTCTGAATTCATGACGCATTTGAATATTTAAATTCCATTGCATCTTAATACGAACGCTTATCATTTTGAGTCTAAGGATTTTGCGAGAGCGTGGTGAGGGAAGGGGAGCCCATCGGCAAGAATAACGTGTTTGATACCCAATTCATGTAGCGGCGAGATGAGGGCAAACACAAGAGGCGTGCCCCTGAAACAAATGTGAAATTCGAGACAAACAAAAACCCCTCAATTTCCTTGACTGAATCTGCTTGTGAACATAATTTATAAGTTGTGGAAGGCATCAATAATTAGGCCACATCACCGGGGTGGGGGCACAACTGAAATGGGGGAGAGTTATGTGTCCATCAGCCCCCCCCCCCCCCAATCCCCCCTCCCCTCCCCCCCCCTCCCCCCCGGCTACACCACTGAAATGCCCTCGAGAAATATTTTTTTTAAATTATTTAAAAAAAATATTGCAGCCCTCTCGACAATAAGCCTGTGGAGTAAGTTTCAGTATGCCCACCCCTACTCCGCAATCTCTTTGGTGCAGTAAATAAATGTCTACATCTGTAGATCAGCACTCTTTGCTTCCAAGGTTTCCCGACAATGATGTGCATTTATTTAAATCAATGGTGTGTGTGTGTACTCCTCTAAGGTTTCTCTTGGAATGGTTATTTTAAATGGAACTTGGTTTCAGCTGCATGCCCGGTGCAGAGCCTGTCATCCATCCACCAGCACATGTGGCGAGTTTCGAAGAACGTACGGTCTTCATGGCCCTGCCAAAATGATCCAACAGATTTAATGGTACTGTACTCATTACTAAGTTCCTATGTAGGCCCTGGGTGACGTATCCCTACCCCTACCCCCTCCCCCCCCCCCCCCCCCCCCCACACACACACAAACCGAGTTGATAAATAGATGGCTTCCGGAATATACAAAACGAGTTCAGTAAATCAGGTCTGGGCTAATTTACTGGATAAGTTCTGTAATTTTCGGAAAACTGAGGATGAGTTGACGAATTCTGTTTAACTTTTTATGATCCAAAAATCGAAAGGTGCAAATTGTTCCAGTAGTAGGCCTAATCCACAGGAAATTTAACCATGCCAAGAGTTCACTGAGCTCTGTGAAACAACAATGAACTGGTTCATTTTCTTGTACATACTTACAATGGAGGCTCTTATTACGCCCATTTAACCTAATTTAAACTGAGAAATGAAGGCAATGGGCTGTAACGGGACAGTTGGATAAATTTGTTATCACTATGTGCTCGATGCTGCCACGCTTCCTTAACCTATAATTAATAAGGGCACGACAGCATCAATCCAAAAATACTATCAGATATCCTTTTTTTTTCGATTTCTAAGCTTGTGCCGAGTACCTGTGTTTGTTTTGGCATTCAACGTGATGGTGATATCATCGATAATTAGAAGATTCAATACGGGGAAAAAAGCGAAAATCACAAGCCGACTCTAACCACTGCTTTCCAATGCACGCACGCACGCACGCACGCATGCAGAAAAATGAGAACTGAAGGCCAACGTGTAGCCTAAACTATTTAAAATGAACAACACCGTCACAACGAAGTTTGAATAGAAATAATTGAGACTGAGTTTGCTATGACATTAACTTGAGGTATAATATTATGATGACGTATTTTGTTCTCAACATTTTAAAACTGTATGTTACTTCAGCGTGAGGTGAATGAAAAATTCAAGAAGAATTGTCAGTGTAATGTATTGATCATTAATGTTATTTTCAAGGTGACATTGTCGACAGAAATTGTCAGAATA
Source organism: Pictodentalium vernedei (assembly GCA_031216915.1). Taxonomy (NCBI): domain Eukaryota; kingdom Metazoa; phylum Mollusca; class Scaphopoda; order Dentaliida; family Dentaliidae; genus Pictodentalium; species Pictodentalium vernedei. The sequence continues at coordinate 275,969,502 of CM062296.1, read as the reverse complement.
AAATGTGCACGTGTCTATAAGACTGCTTTGTTTTCTTGAGGTGGAGTTGATGTACAGAAGTTAATTACCGCTAATCCTTTACACAATTATCTCCGAGATTACGCGACATGAGCTAATCCTTTTCTCTTGAAATGCCTCACTGGATTTAATTATTGCTAACTCAGTCGGCGTAATATCGGACAGGTTTAAATCTTTTCTCTTAACTCGGACCTGGGCGATTCATGTAATCGTCGCTTGCAGCGTAGTGTACCTCCCATCTAGATGTCAGCCCAAACAAGCATACCAGGTTTCAAAGCAATCCAATCATAAATGTGCCCTGTAGGGTGTGCCAAAGGGAAATATTGAGACCTGATTAAACTAAGTTCAAATGTTGTTGCTAGTGGAAACATTTTTTGAGGGAAATGGAGGAAAATTGATAGCTCCCATCTAAATGTCACCCCAAACAAGCGTACCAAGTTTCAAAGCGATGCCATCATAAATGCAACCTGTGCGGTGTGCCAAAGGAAATTGTACGTACATATGTACGCCAACGGACAACAAGTGACAGCAATATCTCGACTTGACTTCATCAAGTTGAGCGAATAAAAATTAAATGGTTTATGTTTGATATTTTACCCAAGTTGATAAAATTGATAAATTTGTCCCTTGAGTGCATTAAGGGCTTGCAATGCTTTAGCATTTCAAAGCCTTCTTCCACTGAAGGGATGATATACACCACAACCCATGCTCATCTGTAGATTATGAGGCCTAAAAAAGACAACAAAAATTTTTATGGCAAAGAAATAATATAAAAAATAAAATAAAAAAATGCACGCCTGCCCACACTTTTACAAGAAATGGTCTGAGGAACAAGATTTACTTTGCAGGGGCTTACATTTCTCATTTAATCCTTTACCAAATGTAACGGCCAAAATCGCAGAGTGCTATTTACAAAAATGACCATTCAATTTTCATTATTTTTTCAATTCGCAGACACAAGGCCCAAAAAAATTTGTTTTCTCCAAAAGGACCCACCCAATCCTTTTGTGCAAAAAAGTATTTTTTTACTCTCAAAAAAATGAGACCCCCCCCCCCCCCACCCCCAAATCATCAGTTATGAACTTATGATATATTTGCTCCAATATTTCTAAAGAAGCCATCATCCCATGATCCTCTTATTTTGTTGTGTGAAATAAAGCAGTCCTCCAAATCCACTATCCGGTATCCCATTATCTATTATAGACGACCTTTTAGACATAACCAATTCATGCTCCAGGTTAGGCAAAGTCAAGGCAGAAACACAAAACAAACATATTAGATTATGAAAATCATATCAGGTGTATAATTCTATCATATGGATAATTTAGAACATAATAATAGATAATTTAGAAAATAACATTTCTTATTTTTTTGTTTTATTCAGTCAAAACACATGAAAACAGAAAAAGGAAAATAAAAACAAAGAAAATATTTAAGTTCTCAAGTAGGGGTCAGGTTAATCATTCACAACTCCATGGTTTCATGCCCATACAGTGTGATGTTATTGATAGGGTTGTTATGTGGCTTTCAACAATTATGGCTAGATCATGATGTTGCATGTTTAGTATTAGTTTGTTTGTTTGATTAGTGTTTAACGTCGATGTCGAGAGCCAGGCTTATATCACAATACTACCAGTTTTATTGGTGGAGGAGAGTCCACACACAAGGCTTGTCTGACAGTGATTTCATTGGCTGAGAGAGTCACCTACTGTGTGTGGCAAAACCACTGACCATCGGCGAGTAACTAGCAACTCTTCCAGGTAACAATTTAGAGTAACAAATTCCAGATGGTTACACTTGGATTCGAACTCACATCATCACTGCTGGAAGGTTAGATGGCTCTGAGTTGTACCAGACATCAGATGGAAAATATTAATTCTACTTTTATCTTAACATGGTTTAGCTGATGTGAATTTTTAACCTTATTAACTTGGTATCAATTACGACCTAATTGGATTGATAATGTGCATACACTTTCTGATAAGTTGTTTATTTGTTTGATAATTTGATTGGGGTTTAACCAGGCCTGGTCTTTTCAGGGGAGCCATAGCTCCTGCCCGACACTGCAAAATCAATTTAAAGAGAGCCATAATTGCTCCCCCTAAGAGCTGTAATAGCTCTCCTTAAACTTTCAATTCCCTTATTAATGAAAGTGTCAATGACACTGTAGCTGAACTTGTCTGTGTGTTGTGTTTGATGAAAAGGATAATGTTCAGTGTTTATGAAAGGATTATGAAATAAGACAAGAGTTGTGATAATTGGGAATATGTTAATTTCTGTTCCCTGTGTGCTATGTTTTCAATAAAAATAATATGAGGTGTAGACTGTACTAAAGAATTGAGGGGTGGGTTAATGTGGCCCTCACAGTTAATGTATGTGGCCGTCACTGGTAATGTATGTCAACAAAAGTTACCAAGTTACAGTTAAATTATTCGAAAGCAAGTTATCATATCAAGTTACAATGAAATCCCTTCATAAATACGGCCTGTAGATTGTGCTAAAGGTTTTCGGGCTTCGGGCCTGTGTAGCCATCACGGTTAGCTGCTCGCAACCAAAAGGGGACATCCTCATCTAGACATTATGCTGAGTCATCCTACCAAGTTACAATGAAATCCCTTCATAAATACGACCTGTAGTCTGTGTTAAAGTTTTTCGGGTTTTGGGCTCGGGCAGCCGTCATTGTTGAATGATCGTGGCCAAAAGGGGACGTTCTCATCTGGGCATTATCTGGAATCATCTTACCAAGTTACAATGAAATCCCTTCATAAATGTGACCTGTAGACTGTGCTAAAGATTTCGGGCTCCAGGCCCCTGTAGCCCTTACAGTTGACCAATCACGACCAAAAGGGGACATTATCATCTAGACATTATATGGAGTCAACCCACCAGTTTACAATGAAATCCCTGCATAAATATGACCTATAGACTGTGCTAAAGGTTTTCAGGTTTTGGGCTCGTGCAGTTGGCATGGATGACAAATTGCGACCAAATGGGGAAGTTCTCATCTAGACATCATACATAGTCATCCTACCAAGTTACAATGAAATCCCTCCATATTAAATATGACCTGCAGACTGTGCTAAAGGTTTTTGGGTTTCGGGCTTGGGCAGCCATCATGGTTGCCAGATCATGATCAAAAGAGAACATTCTCATCTAGATATTATAGAGGCATCCTACCAAGTTACAATGAAATCCCTTCATAAATACGACCTGTAGACTGTGCTAAAGGTTTTCGGGTTTTGGGCATGTGCAGCCATCGCGGTTGACAGATCGCGACCAAAAGGGGACATTCTCATCTAGACATGACCCCAAACCTGCATGTGAAATTTTGTGACGATCGGACAAGAACTACGGGGTGTAGCCTGTGCTAAAGGAAAATGTGAACAGACTCGCAGACTAAGAGACTTTCACACACGTGATGGCAATAGCTTATCTTGACTTTGTCAAGTTAAGCTAAAAACCTACTAAAGTATAGAAAAGCTCTCCTGACACAGGTTTAGGGGAACCATCGTGGCTCCCCTAGATTTTTTAAAAGTCCAGGCTTTGGTTTAACACCACTTTCAACAACTAATGCTATATCACAACTATCCCAGTTTTATTGGTAAAGGAGAGTCTGCACACAAGGCTAGTCTGGCAGTGATTACATTGGCTGAGAGAGTCGACTACCATGTGCAACGAGACTACCGGCCATCAGGAGTAACTCACCCAGATAACAATTTTGGACTACAAATTCCAGATGATTACACCTGGAATCGAACCCTTATCATTAGTGTTGAGAGGCGAGATATCTGGAGAGCCCATCGGAATAAGATCCGCAGCTGATCCGCACAACCCTATCAGTCGCATGAATTCCCTCACTGTTAATGCGTCTGAGTGTAGACAAAAGCGAGCATAACAACTGACTAATTTCGCTCTGGGTAACGGCAGACGAACCAGATTGTTGTGAGTCTCAAAGCTCATCCCCAAGTGAGTGAACGACTTGGACGGAGCTAGATCCGACTTTTTCTCGTTTACGATGAAACCGAGACATCGGAGTAATAGTAGCAGACTCTGAACATCGTTCTGAAGAATTATTCTGTTGCCGTATCTCTGCAGAATGTCGTCCAAGTAAGCCGACGTTACCACAGGCGAATGAGCTCGGAAGTATGACATTACCGAGTTCATTATTCGAGTGCTCTGAACTGATAAACCTTCCCTTGTGCGGCGAACCATAGGTACTTTCTGAATGCCAGATGTACCAGGACATGAAAGTACACATCCTTTAGATCTATGCTTGCCGCATAGTCGGTCACTCGAATGCTCGCTCTTACCGACCGAATGGTCCCCATATAGAATTTTGGAGCCACGATAAGCTTGTTTATCCAGCTCAAGTCTATTACCGGTTGGAACGAGGAGTCTGGCTTCGGTACGAGGAATAGGTGACTGTGAAACCTTGAGAATCTTGTTTCTCAATGACCTCTATTGCTTCCTTCAATAAGAGAGCCTATACCTCCGTTAGGAGAGACTCTCTTTTGAAAGGATCCGATGGAAGAATTGTCCAACGCGGACATCTTGTTAGCAAGGGTTTCACTCGGAATGATAGCCGTAGGCCGTCCGAGACTACACTTCTCACCCACTGATCTTCTGTGACTGCTATCCAGTTTCTCGCAAAGTTTGATAACCTTCCACCAACTGGCAAGCAGCAAAAGGTCTTGAACATCACCTGTATGACCTGCAAGACTTACGGGAGGAGAAACTACGTCCTCCCCGCAAAGAACCAAGGCCTAGTGGCGTCTGACCGATAGTCCCGATCAGATCTACGCCCCTTTCCCGAGTCACTATATTGACGACTTCCATAGTAATTGTAAGAGGGTTTCTTGTACCCTCATGAGGCGTTCCCTTTTGTCGTTTAGATCTGGAACATCCTCCTTACTCTTGTATGCCGAAGCGGGTTGTTGAGATGCCGACTTCAATAGCAGAGTACTTGGTGCTTCCTTAGTAGCCTGTTCATAGACTAACAAAGGCTTGTCATCAAAAATAGTATGTCCAGAGACCAGAGCGACCCGGAGAGAGCTTTTATCTATAAGTGATGATGATGCAAGGGCAGCATCATGTCTGATTAACTCCAGATTAGCCACTGTAGGGCGGAGTTAGACATGGTATACATAATTGCCCTGGAAAGAACTCTAAGAGAGGTACGAACGTCCTCAAACTCCTTCGCGTTGAGACGTTGCGCAATAGCTCTGGTAAGGTGAACTGTGTAGGACGTTGCGTCCAAATTCGCTCTACTTGATGAAATTGTCGTTTCAATTGTGTATGAGCGAATCTCGGTCCATTGCAACTGCGTGAACAGACGACTGGATCGACCCAGCACCGTCCGACAGTTCAGCTTGCTGCTCCTGGGACGGTGTGTTGTAGATGGATCCCTTCTCCGAACATCTCGATGATCGAGGCCTCGTCTCCCTAGCTACCGGATGGTCCGACTTCACGGGCGAAGAGTGGTCCCTTCTTCACGCAGCAGGCTGGATATCCGAAGTCGAGTAGCTAGGATGCGGTCGTGTGTGCTTTAATAACATAGCGGAGGAAGCCGTGACTGAAGCCGACCCCAGCTGCAGACTAGACGGAGTGTGAGTGGCAGACGTATACTTTGTCTCATGCAAGTTTCAAACCAGAAAACTTCATTTCAGCTTGTGAAACGTAGCGGAGGAAGCCGTGACTGAAGCCGACCCTGGCCCCAGACTAGACAGAGCATCCCGAGTGGTGGGTGGACATATGTTCTGGCTTGCGCAAGTTTCTCATAACAACATTTGGCCCCAAATGTTGTTAAGTTAGAGAGAGGGGCCTCTCCCGCTGACGGTCTATTAGACCTCGCCGAGTACAAGAAACTTGCAGACTTCCTCCCTATTTCCGTCATTGCTGGGTGAGCTTATTTGTATTTAAGTGCTCGCTCTACCCATATCTACACTTCCTTCGATCGCAATGGACTTACCCGGTGTCACAGCTCCCACGGACGGAGTAATCGCTTCACCGGTCGAGCTAGCTGCTTGCAAGAGATTAAAACCCTTAACGAAATGTCCTAACTCTTGCAATCATGAGCACTGCAGCTAGCTCTATATTCTCAATGGAGCGTGATGACGGTAGCACACTTGGATGGGCGTCAGAATATCATCACCATGTTCATGTTCCTCTGAAATAAAAACTGACAAAAAGAATTATAACGCGGTGAGAGGCCTGGCCTCAGAACCTCACCATCAACAACGAACCGTGACACCCGACTCCAACATTAGTCATCCCAGTGAAAACAAGAATGATAAGAGTCCGCAGGAGAGCATCGGCTAAAGTCGATATCAGTCCTCCAAACTCCACAACAAAATATATAATTAAGATACATGAATAATAGCAATCAAAATTTAATTCAAAATATTTTTCGAAATTTTTTTTTTAAAAAACGCCCAAGTTCCCAAAGGGAACATTAAGAGCCCAAAGGCATCCCGATAGAGCCTAAGTGTGGACAAAATCCAAATTTATTAAGCTACACTACCAGAATAATAATCCATGTATCCTTCAGTAATAGAATATAAAATACTACCAATATATGAGGACGTTGTCAATGTAAACAACGTCAATGAAAAAACAGGAAACAAGACATCAGGCCACAAAAAGGCCCAAAGTCAGGAACCAATTTAGATGCTACCATATGCAAAGCTAGATCTTCAAAGAAAAAAGGATACATCGGATAGAAGATGCAAGACCAAACGACCTAACACCCCTAGGGTGAAGACGTAACCATGGGGAAAAACATAATAAATATTCTGTAATACATGTTAAACTCTCAAGAAATTTAAGAACAAATTTAAATAAAAAATAGTGAAAAAAGCTTAAGAGTTTAACAGGAAGGGTTCATGGAAGGATAGGAAAGAAATACTTAACAAGCAGTGGAATAATCATTATCAAAAATGATGACATCAGGCGTATGTCCTGAAATTGGGAAACATGAAATAATTTTATAATTATTATAAAGTTACAGCCCTGAACGTCTAAAACCACCGTTGAACACTTCCATCATCCAATAACAGCCTTGGATCCACTAATTCTTGCATTGATTTGTGTCTGGCATCCTCAAAAAGGAGATTTTAAAGCACAGATGTCAGTTCATTGTTGCTGACTTTAGGGCCAAACAAAGAATGATGTTGGCGCCAATTCCGGTCACTTCCGGATGGCTGCACATGCACGGAGAATAAAAGTATGGAGGACCAGATAGGACTTATAATTTTCGGTTTTGCAAGCAAATTTTGGGGACTGAGAGATTCAAAATTTGTGTTTGGCCCTTGATAACTTTGAGTTTGCACCAGCTAGTCTGGGCCATGGGGTTATAGTATAAAACTAGAAAAACTGTGAGCACTGCTCACTAACCACCCACGCCCACCAGGATACATTTTACAACAGTAAAAGTGTGTTTAATGTTAATGTAGAGAACACAAACACTGACACCAATGTTTGAGGGTTTCATCGAAATCCATTCACTAGTTTAAAAGAGGTCGTGGATAGCAAATGTCAACAACCCCCCCCCCCCCCCAGACCTCCCCCTCGCCCCCACGCAAGCTTGAATTTCAATGAAATCTGTTCAATGGTTGCAGATAGCAGATCTGTACAGAATGTCAATTTAATTTGACAACGTTCATTTTTCATTATGGGAAACTGTAAAAAAGAAAATATCTGAAAACAAAATAGGAGGTGCACATCTTCAATGTAAAAGAATGTATGAGAGTTTCAATGAAATCCATTCACTGGTTTAAGAGGAGTTGCGAATAGCAGATATGTACCCCCCCCCTCCCTCCCCCCCCCCCCCCCCCCCCCCCCCCAAGCATAACACCACTATAGCATAGCGGACGGATGGTCGTATGTCGGAATATGAAAATATCTGAAAGAAAAAAAATAGGAGGTGCACATCTTCAGTGTATGTAAAAGAACGTCTGAGAGTTTCAATGGAATCTGTTCACTGGTTTAAGAGGAGTTGCGGGTAGCAAATGTGTACATCCCTAAAGCGTAATGGATGGACGGACAGACAGATGGACGGACAACGAAATATGAAAACATCTGAAAGAAAAATAGGAGGTGCACATCTTCAATGTACGTAAAAGAAGGTCTGCGAGTTCCAATGGAGTTTGTTCAATGGTTTAAGAGGAGTAGCAGATAGCAGATCTATACCCCTTTTTTGAATATGGGGAACTGTAAATATGAAAATATCTGAAAAGAAAATAGGAGGTGCACATCTGCAATGTATGTAACAGAATGTCTGAAAGTTTCAATGAAATCTGTTCAATGGTTTAAGAGGAGTTGCAGATAGCAGATCTGTACAGAATGTCAATTAAATTTGACAAAGTTCATTTTTCAATATGGGAAACTGTAAAAAAAAGAAAATATCTGAAAACAAAATAGGAGGTGCACATTTTCAATGTATGTAAAAGAACGTCTGAGAGTTTCAATGAAATCCATTCACTGGTTTAAGAGGAGTTGCAGGTAGCAGATGTGTACATCCCTAAAGCGTAACGGATGGATGGACAGACAGACAGACAGACAGATGGACGGATATCGAGATATCAAAACATCTGAAAGAAAAATAGGAGGTGCACATCTTCAATGTTCATAAAAGAAGGTCTGCGAGTTACAATGGAGTTTGTTCAATGGTTTAAGAGAAGTAGCAGATAGCAGATCTATACCCTTCCCTACTAAAACCTGAATTGACAAAGACCATTTTTGAATATGGGGAACTGTAAATATGAAAATATCTGAAAAGAAAATAGGAGGTGCACATCTGCAATGTATGTAAAAGAATGTCTGAAAGTTTCAATGAAATCTGTTCAATGGCTTAAGAGGAGTTGCAGATAGCAGATCTGTACAGAATGTCAATTGAATTTGACAAAGTTCATTTTTCAATATGGGAAACTGTAAAAATGAAAATATCTGAAAAGAAAATAGGAGGTGCACATCTTCAATGTATGTAAAAGAATGTCTGAGAGTTTCAATGAAATCCGTTCACTGGTTTAGGAGGAGTTGCGGATAGCAGATGTGTACCCCCCCCCCTAAAGCATAACGGACGGACGGATGGATGGACTTCTTACAAATGGCTACTTTATAATATGTGGCTATTTTATGGACATGTTAGGTGGCTAACCTAAAACACATGTCCAACATAATAAAACAAATTTTGGGGGGGAAAACTTTTGGGGTGTTAGCTAACCCTAACCCTACCCTTTACTGACCCTAACCCTACCCACCCCTAAGCTAACCTTAAACTAACCCTAACCCTAGCCACATAACTCTAACACCCCTTCACTGACCCCCCACCCCACTCCTAAACCACACCCCAGAATGCCCTAATCCTACTCTACATTTATCCAAACCCCCACCCCCCAACCACCCCCCCCCCCCCCCCCCCCCCCCACAATAAGAGATTCTACGTGGCTAGCCACGTAACAGACTTTAACCACATTAGTATCCTGTTTTACTAACTCGTAGCCACATAAGTAGTCACGTGTGTGTGCGGAAGGATGGACGGACGTACGGACGGACCAAGTGATCACTATATACCTCCCACTTTTCAAGTGTGTGGTATAAATATACATTTTCATCATTTTTACATATTTGTTCAAATTATTTTAGCTATGATGAGTAATGTTCCCCATAAGTAATGTTTCCCCGTAAGTTGCCATCAGGTAACTTTCCAACATCAGTTAGCTTGGAACAGCACTTTCTGATACAAATTTTGTCAATGAAATCAAATATGTCATATCATTGTGTACCCTACTTGTCAAAAGGGTGCTGTTTTACTCTAATCTGTAATGTAGCTGTCTCATTTCTAGTAATTACTTTGATAAAGTGTTGTAAGGAAAAAAATTGCAGGCAGTGGAGAAAAATGGGTTTTTCAGGTCCCCAGATCTCCACCCACCCCGACCTTGTGTATGGAGTTTTTTTGCAGACACCCCCCCCCCCCCCCCCCATCCTGAATTCCAATAAATTTTCTGTCATCACATATAGTATAGGCAATGCATATAATCATGAAATATCTTGTCTCAGAGATTGCAGGTTTGTCTCAGAGGTTGCAGGGAAGTAATTCAAGTACTTTACAAAGAAGGTGGTGGAAAATCAAGTACTTCTCAATGATAGAAACAAATACACAGAACGACACATGGGTGTGAAAGGGTTAATCGATGTGGCATGAGTGGCAGCACAGAAGGATAAAACGAGAGGCCGCAGGCCTCGAGTGTCATCCTTCCACGATGGCACAAGTGCCATATCAATTAACTCATTCACACGTGTGTGTGTCATTCTGTGTTTATTACATGCCTTCACATCTATAAAAACAATTATTAGAAGGACACTCAGAAATTAAAATTTTTTAGTAAATTTTGTTTCTTAACATACCTACCACAATTGTTTACAATTGGCTGTAACATAAGTGCAAGCCCTACTTCGGAACTAACTCAAGCTTTTAGAAACTTTCCAAATGAGTTGGAAAAGTACTAGAGTGCAAAAGCACGAAAAAGATCGGAAAAAGGGTCGAGCGAGACCAGCACTCAAAATTACAGGTACTCTCTCTGCACACCTCTTGCGTTTACCGAGCGCATGCACAACAACCGTGACGTCAATTCCGTATTTCCGCCATTGAGAAGTTTGTGATTTAGCGGGGAGGCATCGATATCAAAGATATCCCCAAGGAGGGTGGGCCTCCGGTAAACAATTGTGGTAGGTATGTTAAGAAACAAAATTTACTAAAAAATTTTAATTTCTTTTCAACCTACTCACAATTGTTTACAATTGGCGGAATAAACAATAGGAGGAGGTGAATCACATAACCAATACCAACAAGAGTAGCAGAAAGAAGCAAGGATGGCAGAGAACAATAGCGAAACCTGTAATGAAGATAGAGAGAAGGCACCTGAAAAGAACAAGGCTGAGCGAAGCACAACCACGATAAAAACAATTTTAACGAGGGTGCACAACAGCCTGAGCAGCAACGAGAGGGCCTAAAGAATAAAGGTCCTCAGATTGCTGCTGAAGGTGGCGGAGATAAAAGGAGGAGAAGGTAGAGGCATTCCTCCAGTAAGCCGCATTCATAACATCCCGGAGAGAAACAGAATTGGAGAACGCCCAGGATGTAGAAATGGCACGAACCTCATGAGCATTAAACCGGTTCGAAACAAGATCCGACGCAGACAAGCGGGAATAAGCCAGCTTGACTGCAAGACAGATCCACCTGGAAATAGAATGGGAAGAGATAGACTGCCTCTTAGGAATGAGAGACAGAAAGAATCTCTTCCAACCCCTCTGAATGAACTGAGTGCGAGTAATGTAAGTCTTGATCGCATGAACAGGACAAAGAAGAGGTCTCCGGCCATCGACAGCAGGGAGAGCCCGAATGCAGATGGGAGGAGGTACTGAATCAGGAAGTTGATTCTTAGCCAGAAAAGAGCAATCAGTAGTGAAGGTGATACTGTTGGCCTCATTTCTGAAGAAGGCAGAATCAACAGATAGCGCATGAAGCTCACTGACTCGTCGAGCAGAAGCAAACGCTAGAAGAAAAGCCGTCTTATAGGTGAGAAAATGCATATTGGTCTCAGATAAAGGTTCGAATGGCGCCCCCTCCAAACAATGCAACATCCATGCCAAGTTCCACTTGGGTGTAAGATGCAAAACACGAGGCCTCTTCAAAGAAAAGTGCCGAATGAGTTTGGAGAGAAAAAGATTACGACCGATGCACCGCTTTCCCATATAAGAGAAAGTATCAGACAGCATAGACCGATAGCCCTTAATCGTAATAGGCTGGAGGCCCTTGGAGTCAAAAAGATATACCAGACAATCCGCAATTTGAGCGATTGACGGATCACGGTAATCCACATTGTGATCTGCACACCAGCGGCAGAAAACCTTCCACTTCGCAGCATAAGTCATGCCAGTGGAAATGCACTTCACTGTTCGTCTCGAAAAACCTCTACGTCGGAGACTGGACCTGATAAAAGACAGGAGTGAAGGGACAGGCTCGCCAGGTTGTTGTGATACTTCCTGGGGTGACCCTGGGAAAGAAGATCGCGACATAGAGGTAGACGAATCGGCCGATCTGCCAACAGAGGCTGCAGCAGATTGATCCACACCCTCTGTGGAGACAGAGGTGCGATCAGAATAATCCTGCAACTTCAAGCACGAATCTTCGCTAATACTTGAGGAAGAATCGGTGCAGGAGGAATGGCATAGCCAATCCAACCTGTCCAGTCCAAAGACAGAGCGTCGGCTGCAAATGACAGAGGATCTGGACAAGGGGAGACAAAGGTCTCTACCTGATGATTCCAGCGAGTAGCGAAAAGGTCGACCTGAGGACGGCCCCACTGCTCGCAAATCGCCTGAAACACCGACCGATGTAGCATCCATTCGGTTGGAAGGACACTGTCACGTCGGGACATGGAGTCTGCTAGAACTTTGAGACGCCCGGGAATGTGTCGAATGGACACCCGAGCGTTCACATCCCGTGCCAACAGAAGAAGATCCCGAGACAGCCGATACATGGGAATCGAATGTGTGCCTCCTTGATTCCGTATGTTGGCCACTACTGTCGAATTGTCCGAAAGAAGTAGGACAAAATGGTTCAACAGATGATGAGGGATCTAAAGCCGAAAAACTCAACAGAAGAGCAAGGAGCTCCTTCTGGTTGATATGAAGGCCCACCTGCTCGCTGTCCCACTCGCCGTGAGTAGAGAGACCGAGAGGATCCAACGTCGCACCCCAGCCCCGATCGCTGGCATCCGCAGTAAGGATGCGATCGGCCAAAGGAAGATCCAACGGAACACCCTGTGTCAGCCAGGGAATATCGGCCCAAGGGTGGAGGTGACAAAGCAGAGACCGAGGAATAGTGAGTTCCAGGTTCAGCGGATCTACATTCGGACGCCAATGATCCAACAGGAAGTGTTGGAGAGGTCGGACAAACAAGTGACCGAGCGGAATGAGATCTGTCACCGAACCGCAAAGGCCCAGCATCCGAAGGAAAGTCCTGGCCGAGACCGAGGAAGACTGAAACAGGTTCCGAGTCAAGGCAGAAAGATTCGTCGCCCGAGCATGGGGGACTGATGCTACATTGTGAAGAGTGTCGAAATCCATCCCCAAATGACGGAATCGCTGAGAAGGAAGGAGATCCGACTTCTCGCGATTGACTCTGAAACCCAGCAACGCTAGCAGGCAAAGAAACTGCTGGACATCTAACTCCAGAACAGCAGCATCGTGGTGCCGCTGGAGGATGTCATCCAGGTAGGCTGACGAAGTCACAGCCGACTGAGCACGGTGGAAAGCAAGCACATGTGACATCAGTTGGGTGAAGGCCCAAGGAGCCAGGTTCAAACCGAACGGGAGAGCTCTGAATTGATAAACTCGATCCTGAAACGAGAACCGAGGTATTTCCGTGGCGCCAGATGAATGGGTACATGGAAGTAGGCATCCTTCAGGTCGATACTAGCAGCAAAGTCGCCCTGATGAACTGAACGTCGAACCGACCGGAAAGTCTCCATACTGAAACGAGGAGCTATAATGTTCTCGTTCAGGATACTCAGATCGATGACAGGACGAAATTGGCCATTTTTCTTCGGCACCAAGAAAAGTCTTGAGTAAAACCCCGGTGAAAGGGTGCTCCTGACCACCTCGATTGCCCTTTGGAGAGGAGATTGTCGATCTCCTGCACCAGAAGGTCCCGACGCAGAGAATCGGAAGGGACCTGAGTCGGAAGGGGCACCCGAGATAAACTGGGGTGCCGATGGAAGGACAGTCGCAGACCGGATTGAATGACGTCGAGGACCCAAGAGTCCGACGTTATCTCTGTCCAACGGTCGTAAAACAGCGACAGCCTTCCCCCGACTGGAGGCAACTCGAGGTGAGAACCTTCACTTGCGACCTCAACGAGGTCCCCAAGAGAAGAAACCACCTTGGGAAGTGACAGAGTCCTGTGACTTTCCTGCCTGAGGCTGCCAGCGAGCCTGGCCACGTCGGCGCTTCTTATGTGCAGAAGGAGCAGGCGGAGCCGAAGGCGTAGCCGACGAGGCAAACGCAGCAGCACGCTTGGCGGGCCTGGAACGACCACCACCCATAGCAGCAGGTTGGTCAAGCTGTCGCAGCAAAAGCTGGTCCTTCGAATGACGAAGAACTTCGCCACGAACAGCTTCCACGGAACCATGGAACAACTGCGGTCCCACCAAAGAGGCAGACCTCAGAACAGCACGTGGCTCAGAAGGAAGGGATGGTAAAGAATCCAACACCGCATCCCGGCGTGCCAGCTCCAAATTAGCCGTGTTACAGGCGTGAACGTGTGTCAAGTGCATAAGAGCCTGTGACAAAACGCGAAAAGGTGTCTGAGCATCATCAAACTCCCCTGGTAGAAAATATTCAGCCAGAGCAGCGACGACAATGTCCGCGAGAGATAACATACCCAGCATCTCTCAGGACAGGCCCACCATAGACTCAACTACCGACATCAGGAGAACTGCCGACTTAGGCTTAGTCAACCCGAGGGAAGAAGAATCCTCATCCACAGTAGTCATCCCTTGGAAGACTGGTGGAGAGACGGAATCGTAAACACGAAACCGCGATGGAGGCAAAAAGGCATCAGCTCTAGAAAAGAAGGAACCCTTGAGGGCCTTAGAATGCATTTTGGCGTCTAAGCCCTGGAAGGACTCAACAACCTGAGCTGATTGCAGAGGACGCAAAGCCCCGGAGCTAGAAGGCTCAACAGGGTAACGGCGCCCCACAGTGGACTGCGGCCAGACGGTCACAGAAGGCTGGTCAGAAGGTTGAACGTCCGGCAATAAGCCAAAGACGAAATCCAAAGCCTGCCCCAAGACTGACGAGGGGGGCCCATCACCTTCAAGATACTCGTCATCCTCCGTAGCAGAGGAGACGTAGCCCAACTCGGGCTGACCAGCAGAAACCTCCTGTGAATACTGTGCAGTATCCAAGGGGCCAGGCGAGACATCTCGGCGACCGACCAAAGGAGGTTGTGCCTCAGGAGGCACAGGGAGGCCAACTTGAGGGTTGCCAGAAAGCAACCGGTTGAGAGCCAAAACGGCCGGACGCAGGTCACCCTGAGAATCCGTCGCAGCAGCATCGCCCGACGGAGTGTCCTCCATATGGACCCTTCTGGTAAAAGAACCCAAATCCTCAGAAGAGACCGACATCGAACGTCGATCGGCAGACAGAATAGGGATATGGTGAGAAGACACCGGAGGATAGTCCCGATTGTGACGCCCAGGGGCCATCACTGACCTCTGTGAAACAGAAGGTCCTGCCTGCAAATCCTCTAAAGAGACCGACGGCGCACGTCGATCGGTAGCTGGACCTAGGACACGGTGAGAAGACACCAGAGGATTGTCCCAAGAATGACAGGAACCTGTCATTGGCCTCGGCGCAGCAGACGGCCCCCAACTGCCCGTCCTCTGAGACCGACGGCAAGCATCGATCGACACCCAGACTCGGAACACAGTGAGGAATCACCGGAGGATGGTTCCGAGAGTGACAGCTAACAGGGGCTGTCACTGACCGCTGCTGAACAGCAGGCTCTGGATGCCAACGTCCCAACACCATGCTGCAAGGCGGCACACTAGCAGGGGAAGGAAGAACAATAAACAATTCACTCGAGGGGCGAGGAATCGCTGCCGAAGCGACCGACCGGCTCAACCGACTAGGAGCAAACCTAGCCAGATGAGATGGAGCAGACAGCAAACCCGCACAGCCCCACCACGAGGCTAGGGGAGGCTGAGAGCATACAGACACACCAGCAGATACAGCCTCGGTCCCCCAAGAGTGTAGACCATCCCCAGAGGAGATGGAAGAGCCATCATCAGACAGAATAGGATCTGGAGTAACAACTTCCTCAGCAACAGTCGACGGTGTAGGAGGCAGATCGGAGAGGGTCACCGAGCTGACCTCGGAGAAGCTCTCTACGAAAACAGATGCCTCAAGAGTGACATCAGAAGACAAAGAGACCACGGTCTCCCCGTCAGGTATCACTGAACTAGCACCGTCAACAGTTGCAGAGGAACTCGCCACAGAAGACAGATCAGAATCCTGTGTGACAGAGTCACCACGTGCACCAGCAGAAATGTCTGCTACGGCACGGCCACCCTTACCCCGAGAACGAGGGGTTCTAGCTCTGGACAGAACCACCTTGTTAACAGAAGCCCAGAATTTAGAGGACCAAACCCCACAAATACCACATGATTGGGCCTGAGTGCAATTGTTGCAAGTGACACATGTGGAATGAGAGTCGTCCACATGCTTCACTTGCAAGCAAGAGGTACAAGGAATAGTCTTTGGCATTATATTAATGAAAATAATGTAATCAAGTTTCCCGCCGACGGAAAACAGCACAAAGGTTGTGTTCACACGTGGGGGAAAAACAAGATGAAGTGTGAAGAAACAAGCAATAATGATAAAAATTAACATGAATCAATAATAATTTGGATAGCTTGACAAAAGGATACAATCCACTTGCACACTAATAATGTAGAAAACACATTTAATAAGTTGTTCACTAAGAAAAAACAGCAAAGTAGCAAGAGTCACAAAAATTTCCGACCATGTACAAAATGGTGGAAATAAAAGGAATTGACGTCACGGTTGTTGCGCATGCGCTCGGTAAACGCAAGGGGTGTGCAGAGTGAGTACCTGTAATTTCGAGCGCTGGTCTCGCTCGAGCCTTTTTCGATCTTTTTCGTGCTTTTGCACTCTAGTACTTTTCCAACTCGTTTGGAAAAGTTTCTAAAAGCTTGAGTCAGTTCCGAAGTAGGGCTTGCACTTATGTTACAGCCAATTGTAAACAATTGTGAGTAGGTTGAAAAGAAATTCATTTGACAACTATCAACAAAAAGAACACATTTTATCGCCAACCAAAACTACGAGGGGAACCCATGTTACTATTTAGATCTCTAAGTTCCAATGTGTTCTATGTGCCTACTGGCACACAGAACACATTGGAACTCAGGGGACGATTTTCAGCTATCGCTAGCAATTCAAATTGTAATTGTGTAGAATGATTTGTAGACAATTCCGTGAAAGTTCATTTCTATTTAAAAATAGTCTGTCAACGATTTCCATTCTGCACATATGCACAGAAGAGATTTTCATTTTCTGCATTTTTTAGTGTTGCTGCAGATGGGGATTACATAGAACAGGCATGTAATAAATGACTTTTCACTTGCATTCTAATCCTCCTTCAACTACACAAAGGTAAATTAACCAGACTCAACTGATCATATGAATTTCAGTTCTTATAACTGGTATTCGAACTGTCGAACAGAATGAGTGGTCATGTCAAATTTTGTGCTCTATGTACGTAAAATGGATGGATAAACAAACAAGGTGATTTAGTATAGCCCCACAAAAAGTGAAGGTGTCTTTAATCCTTAAGTCTTCAGATTAATTTTTCATTAAAATCTACTGTTCAGACAATTACACAGCTGCAGATGACAGTTTCTACATTATTGTTGGCTGACTGTACCGACAGCCAACAATAACGTAAAAACACTGTCAAGATAATTACATCCTACCAAGAGTTCTCAAGGAAGGATACACCTTGAACAACTTATACAGAGCAATATAAAACAGGCAGTTGGTGGCTGTATGGTGACATAAGGGTGAAACATTGATACTTACCACAACTGGGCTAGAAAAAAGCTGAATGAATCCATAAAATGACCCTGCAATATTAAAAAATAATATTTTATTATATGCTAGCCTGTGAATTATTGCAAATTATCTAAAAGATATCTCTCAATATCCAATGACTTGATGGATAACAAGGGATATCTCTCACAAGCTTCCTAAATGATGTCACACTTCGGTGCATCACTTTGCCTTTGATACTGTTACAAGCGATTCAGCAGTACAAGAAGTTCATGCTATTCCAAGCTGTTCTGGTGATTTAATGACTGAAAAATTAAATGTATAATAATAATAAAATGAAAGTGTCATTGACACTGCAGCTCAACTTGTCCAAGAAGGGACTGAACTAAATAAAAAGCTCCAGAAATGACAAGTCATTTAATCAAGTTTCTACAGAAAAAACACCACACTAAAGCTACATATGAAATCTGAAAAAGGTCAGATGAGAGATGCGACCCATAGGGTGTAGTAATGGAATTGTTGACAATTTATATACCAAACGCAAGATGGCCGATGACGTCCATGTTTTTAAACAAAATTCAGAAAACTTTGATAGCTCCCATCTGGACATCACACCAAAGCTACGCATGAAATTTGAAAAAAATTGGGTGAGATATGTAACCTGTAGGGTGTGCTAATGGAATTGTTGACAATTTATATGCCAAATACAAGATGGCTGCTGGCAGCCATGTTTTTCAACAAAATTCAGAAAAATTTGATAGCTCCCATCAAGACATCACACCAAAGCTACATATGAAATTTGAAAAAAGATCGGGTGAGAGATGTGGCCAGTAGGGTTTGTCAATGGAATTGTTGATAATTTATTTGTGACATCTAAGATGGCCACTGGCAGGCCATGTTTTTCAACAAAATTCAAAAAAATTTAATAGCTCCCATCTACACATTGCTCCAAATCCACATATAAAATTTGGAACTGACCCAGTGAGATATGCTGCCTGTAGGGTGTACCAATGGAATTGTTGACAATTTTAGTGATGAACCAATAATCGGAATCGGCAATCAGAACCAGCAGGTTATGGGGCACCGATGATTATGACAACCAGCAGTTAAAAACCTGCAGTTTCCGGTTATTCTATATTTAACACTGATTATTAAAATCTCTTTGATATCCGGCCATTTCAATAAAATTTCCCCATTAAAAACGTGTTTAGTGCATATCAGAATATTTAGGGTTTTGAAGAACCGAGATATTACAGAATTTACCATCTGCAATCAGTACGAGATCGCCGCTATTCCCAGTTGAAAAAAGTCACTGGTCTTCAATCATGGTGCTGTACAACGTTGCATTGGGTACATGTATAAATAAAATATGTTCAGCCAGTAGTCTGTAGTACTTCATGATACAAGCATCACAATACAATAAGAAATTAAAATGGGAGAAAAACTGAAAAACACTCTTTTTTCAATGGTAGATGATTGTTACGCAACATGTAAGTCAAACACGTTTTCAGTTTGTCAAGTTCATTTTTTAATTCAGTTACCTCCCCTGTTGTTTCTCTCCAATGTTGATATATTCTGACATCGCATGTGTATCTGTAAACAATGCGCCATACCAAGCCTGAAAATACGCAATCTGTCATTTGCAGAATGCGGTCCCCAGAGGGGGAATTTGCTGATGCTATCACATACAGTGGGCCAATTTATCCTCTGGGTACCTCTTTCTGTTTAGGTTGAGATCTCTAAATTTACCCTTTTGCAGATGACAGTCTGCTTATTTTCTGGCTTGTGCCATACAACTTCACAACACACATTAACATCAAAGTTATTATTCAATTAAAACACAAAGTATGTGTGCTTAGTATATTCCTGGTTAATACAGCCAAGTGTACTGCATTCTTACACAAGCCCATATTAACACTATTTACCGGAATCCACACAGTCTTCACAAGAGAACAATATCTCCCCCAACCCCAACCCACAAAAATGCAAATATTATTTTGAATAATATTGCCCAGCACTAAACATACATACTCTGAGAACTTATGTGGTATTAAGCTTTCATAATTGGTGATTTATTAACGAAATTCTGTAGTATAACAGGCACCAACAGATTTTCTTCTGTGTCCTAATTCAATCATCAGAATCGGCATTGGAACCAGCATAATCAGCTGAGAAATAATAATAATATACACATTTAAATAGCGCCAAAATTATAGTTCAGAAGATGTAGAACCATATTCTAAGGTGCTATACATGTTACTGAGCCCGTGCAAATATACAAACGGAATATATACAGTATCTTACAGCCCACAACATCACTTATAGGCTTTTTGAAACAGGTATATTTTAAAATCTTTCTTGAAAAGGTTGACATTTTACAGTCTTTTTAGGTGTTCTGGTAAATTATTCCACAAGTGAGGGCCAGCAAATGAGAATGACCTATCTCCAAATGTCTTACACCTATGTTTTGGAACATGTAGTAGCATTTTACCATCAGACCACAGGTTGTATTGACACACATTCTTGGTATTAAGGAGTTCTTCTAAGTAGGCTGGTGACATATTGTTTTGTGCCTTAAAAACTAATAATAAAGTTTGGAAAATTATTCTGTACTTGACTGGTAGCCAGTGCATATCCCTCAGAACAGGAGTGATGTGTTGAGATCGTGATACCCTGCATACCACTCGGGCTGATGCATTTAGTACCATCTGCAGGCGAGAGTAGTGATATTGTGGAAGGTTGAACAGTAAGGCATTACAATAATCCAAATGTGATGTTACAAAGGCATGAACTAGGGTTTTTGTGGAGTCTGTCGTGAGGAACTGTCTTATCTGTTTAACTTTGTATAGACCCCCTGAAAGCCTTATTGAACATATTTGTAACATGTCTGTCCATAGACATGGTAGAGTCAAAGAAGGCACCAAGATTACGTACAGTTACTTGCACTGATGGCGGAATCTCCTACCTTCACTGAATTGATGTCAACTTTAGTGAGTTGCTGTCGTGAACCAATTATTAGGAATTCAGTCTTATCATCATTTATCATTAATGTGTTTGAAACCATCCATGTGCGAATGTCCGAAATACATGATTTAATAGTTTCTAGAGCTTTAGTTTGATGCTTGATTGATGGTCGAAAAGTGAAATAGATCTGTGTGTCGTCAGCATAACCATGGACGTCAGAAAGGTGAGATTCAATGATGGTGAACATTTTTGAAATATAGAATAGAAACAGAACAGGACCTAGCTAGCAGCTACACCATTAAGTCCAAAATCAGAATTCATTGTCTCTAGCAGAGTTTTATGACAAACAGTGTCAAAAGCAGCACTAAGGTCTAAAAGAACAAGCAATGTTACCCTTCCAGACTCCATATTAAGGAGGAAGTCATTCTGAACCTTGAGCAATGCCGTTTCAGTCGAGTTCAATTTTCTGAATCCAGACGTGTTGGCCGGTAATGGAGCATGCATATCACTATGTAACATTAGCTGGTCAATTGCGGCTTTTTCACTAAGCTTAGAGATGAACGGTAAGTTATTCACTGGTCGGAAGTTTTTAAACACAAGTTCTGCACCTTGTTTCTTCAGAAGAGGATTAACAATTGCTATTTTCCACGCATCAGGCACATATCCCTCTAGCAGAGGCATGTTGATCATTTTTATGATTACAGGGGCCAAAGAGTCTGCACATGATTTGACAATAGATGTTGGCATTGGGTCAAGTTGACATGAGGCATTTGAAGATTCTTTTATTAATTTGGTTACCTTGTGGATTTCTAATGGTCGAAAAGTTGAAAGATCTTTTTCTGATGGTCTCTGTTTGATGTCAATTTTGTCTACATTTATGCTCTGAATTTTTTCCTCAATTAATTTTATTGTTTTGATGAAGAATTCGCTAAATTGATCAGCTAGCTTTGATGGATCATCGTGTGGTGAGAATGACACACTTTGTTTTTCTGTACACAGATTTTTAACAACTTTAAACAGTTTTTTGCTGTCACCATTACAAGCTTCAACACATGTCGTGTAGTATATTTTAGTTTGTTGGAGAACTGATTACAAATAGTCTTATATGCTGCTTCCTCATTGTAAGATTTAGATCTTTCCCGCTCCTGCTTTCGACAATTAGCTATTAGAGTTCTCAGTTCATTGGTAAACCAGGGTATATTTGGGCGAATAATTAATGTTTTTGTTTTCAGAGGGGCATGCTGATCCAGTAGACAAGACAATGTGTTGTTGTATGATTTTGCCAGATCATCCTGGTTAGCACACTGAGAATTACACAAATCTGATTTCTCGATGTCACATTTAAGCTTGTTAATGTCAGTTTGATTGAATTTTCGGAGTGTTACTTCCTTACATGTCAGTGATGGTTTTCGAACACCTAGTGTGCACTCAACAAATGAATGGTCAGATAATCTGAATGGGATTAATGGCTCAGAAAGCTGAAAGTCATTATTACATCTTGTGATGATAAGGTCAAGAGTGTGTCCAGAGGTATGAGTAGGCCCAGTAACATGTTGTTGTAAACCAAATGTTTTTAAGAGGTTCATAAACTTGTTAGCATCACTGTCATTTTTGTCATCCATATGTGTATTAAAATCACCGATGATAAGGAGTTTTTCAGAACACATAACAATGGATTCTAGGTACACAGAAAATTCTTCAAAGAAAACACTGGTCACGATAGGATGATTTTTGGAGTAAGGTGGTCAATATACACTCACAGTTCGGATGTTGATGTCAGCCCAGCATATAGTCCATTCGGCATATTCAAAAAAGGATTTATCTCCTTGGGTTGAGGTTTTAATTTGTATATTCTCTTGGCACATGAGACCACTTCCACCTCCTGTCCTAGCATTAATCCTAGGGGCACTCTTGAAAATATATCCTTCATAGGAAAGTCCTGAAACAATTACACTGTCCTGATCAGTTAGACAAGTCTCAGTAACCAAACAAAAATCCATTTTGTTACTGACAATGTGTTCTACAAAATCAGGAACCTTATTCCTCACAGATCTGGCATTTACAGTAGAAAAGTTTACACTTGAGGTAATCAGGGAATGAATAGTAGTATCTGTGCTGATTACATGAATGTTGTTGGCATTCACACCAGAGTTAATAGGCTTTGGTCTTATTGCTTGTTTGTGTTGAAGTTTTAATCCCTTTAGTTGGTATACTTTATCCGAGCTGTTGTTGGTAAAACAAAATTCAGGTTTTAGTATTCTTTGTTTTTTCAAGGCTTTAAAAACATATGCTTCAGGCCTGTGCTTGACACGATCCATTGTGTTGTTGATTGAATGGAGCTCATCTGAGGTGTAATTAAACAAACACATTTTAAATGCCAGCAATTGAAATAATTGGTAATCGGTCCATAGCGAGTTTTGATAATCGGTTCATCACTAGACAATTTATGTGCGAAATCCTAGATGGCTGTTTTTCAACAAAATTCAGATAAATTTGATAGCTCCCATCTAGTCATCACACCAAAGTTACATTTGAAATTTGAAAAAGATGGGGTGAGAGATGCAGCCTGTAGGGTGTGCCAATGGAATTGTTGACAATTTATATACCAAATCTAAGATGGCCAGTGGTGGCCATGTTTTTCAACAAAATTCAGAAAAATCTGATAGCTCCAATCTAGACATTGCCCCAAAGCCACATATGAAATTTGGAACTGATCGGGTAAGAGTTGCGGCCTGTAGAGTGTGCTAAAGGAATTGTGGATGGACATTCTTACACGTTCATACTTGTGGGTTTTTGTCCATGTTAAACCCTAACCCCACAAGGTCACAAAATTAACCTCACAGTGCAAAAAATAACTCCACCAGTAGCCACTGTACTAACCCAACCCCACAACTATCACTGACCCTAAATTGTAAACCCCACATTGTACCTCTGCTAAGCCTGGATAGAGGAGTGGACAGACATATGTCCATATGGATGGACGATGGATCGCAACCATCCAAAAGCTCATACTTGAAGTTAGCAAGTTTAGCTAAAAATAAAGTAAATTATATATACATGAATAATATTGACAATCACGCCAAATATCTAAGGCCTGACTCAAAATACAAAAAAAGTTCTGGTCCGGACAAAGTTTCCCTTAAAAAAGCACATAAATCTGACCTTTGGGTCAAAGGTCAAGGTCACATGAAGGTCTCTATGGCACGCGACACTCCGGCTCATGGTGATACATCCACATGCCAAATATCTAAGGTCTAGGTCAAAAGACAAAAAAGTTCTGGTCTGGACGTTTCCCTTAAAAAAGCACATAAATCTGACCTTCCCGGTCAAAGGTCAAGGTCACATGAAGGTCACTATGGTATGTGACACCGGTTCATGGTGATACATCCACATGCCAAATATTTAAGGTCTAGGTCAAAAGACAAAAAAGTTATGCCCCGGACAAAGTTTCCCTTAAAAAGCACATAAATCTGACCTTCAGGCCAAAGGTCAAGGTCACATGAAGGTCACTATGGTATGCAACACACCGGCACATGGTGATACATCCACATGCCAAATATCTAAGGTCTAGGTCAAAAGACAAAAAAGTTATGCAAAAGACAAAAACGTTATGCCACAGACAAAGTTTCCCTTAAAAAGCACATAAATCTGACCTTCAGGTCAAAGGTCAAGGTCACTATGGTACGCGACACACCGGCTCATGGTGATACATCCACATGCCAAATATCTAAGGTCTCGGTCAAAAGACAAAAAAGTTATGCCCCGGACAAAGTTTGTATGAGAAGAAGAATAAGAAGAAGAATAATATGCACTAAAACAATATGTCTCCTTTCTGGGGAGACATAATTATCAGATTATAGAAAGTGACTTCAAGAGTGATATTGAGCCCTGAACTAGGTAACTTTTCCAAAAAACTTGTCGATAGATTTCCCCAGAAAGTTTTTTTTTAGATGAGTCGGTGCACTCCATTCCACATTCCTTGTTGTAAATATCCTCTATTTATTATATGCTAGATTATAAGCTGGAGGGAAATGTCTAACAAATATTTTGGGATATCTATTGTAAAATAATCTCTCTTCCAATGTGAAGTTTATGATGCAATGATTTTAGATTGATATCTCTGTGTGTTTTTGGCTTTGGGGTGTTATAATTGTGATTAAAACATCACAACGCATATAATAACAAGAGGGATGTTACATCCCAACGCTCACCAACATTCGCGCTTGATAATGTCGTTCCAATGTAACATGCCTAATATTTAGTTAATATAAATCATTAACTAGGCATCAAATGATTAATGTGGTTTATGTGATGGCTTTGGAAAGTCTATATTTCTGCATTTATTATGTATCAAATCAACATAGAATCATTGGATATAAAAGCATTTTTTTCTTTTAGAAATGTTTATGATTAAGAATATGAATTGTGAGGCCAGATATTAAATCATAAATAAGAATTAGGAAAGGCTTTCATAAATCACTGAAATTGTAATTGAAGTACATTCATTGGTTAAAGAGGAGTTGCGGAAAAACATTTGTTCAAGAAAGTGACTATAAGTGCCAACAAAAATACATCACATCAACATCTAAAATAAGCCTTAATGTTACTAGTAACAAGTATGAGAAAGTATTAAATAAAAAAAAAAGTTACAAAAATTTTTTTTTAAAGAAAGTGAATATAAGTCCCAAAAATCCCCCCCCCCCCCCAAATTCCTCAAATATGCATGAAATGAGGGCGCAATGTTACCGCAATGTAGTTCAGTAACCCATGTGTACAATATCAATTGCCTGGCAAGACACATTGAAACAGAACTCACCTTAACACAAACTTTTAGAACTTAAAATTGAGTAAGTCAGAGAAAAACGTGAACATTGTGACTGAAAAAAAAGAAAAGAAATCGGTTAAATTTCTGCATACAGTAGGGTTAATACCTAAAGTAGTTATTGAAATGAGAAAATAAATAGTAATGA
Source organism: Pictodentalium vernedei (assembly GCA_031216915.1). Classification (NCBI taxonomy): domain Eukaryota; kingdom Metazoa; phylum Mollusca; class Scaphopoda; order Dentaliida; family Dentaliidae; genus Pictodentalium; species Pictodentalium vernedei. Next base: position 275,943,916 of record CM062296.1, on the reverse strand, counting down.
GATTATGAGAGGTGAAGGCACCACAATCTGCACAAAAGCTGACTTTAACGCAAATTCTTACAACACCTAAACGCTAATTCTTACAACAAGTTTTGGCAGAAAATCAGCCTCAAATTCCTCAAATATGCATGTAATGAGGGTTAAATATTACTGCAATAGAGTTCAGTAACCCAAGTGTAGAATATTAATCGCCTGCTGGAAAGACACATAGAAACACAACTCACCTAAACACAAAGTTTACAAAGTTTTACAACTTAAAATTTACTAAGTCCGAGAAAAACATGAAAATTTTGATTGAAAAAAAGAAAATTTCCGTTAAATTTCTGCATACAGTAGGGTTAATACCTACAGTTGTTACTGAAATATGAAAATCAACAGTAATGAGAAGTTAAAGCAGCACAATCTGCACAAAAGCTGACTTTAATGCAAATTCTTACAACACCTAAACGCAAATTCTTACAACTTTTGGCAGAAAATTTTAGGTGAAATTTGGAAAAAAGTCATAGTATCAGGGTTAAATACTGTTCTGATAGTCCCCTACAACCTACATATGCAATATCAAAGGCCTGAGCCCACTGATCTTTGAGAAATTAACCTTAACCTTAAACTTACAATATTGGACATGCCGGACACAGACGCCAACACCGACGCCGATGCTGACGCCCGAGGTCATGACAATACCTCACCACATCTTAAGATGTAGGTGAGCTGAAAACAATACCCACTGTTTTTAACTCTTACCTCGTCCCAAGTATATTCTTTCTTGATAACACATCTAGTAGATTGCATTTATCTTGACAGTGTTTTTATATTATTGTTTTCTGCTTGCACAGGAAGCCAACAATAATGTACAGTACAGTTCCTGTGGACTGGTCGTAATCTATGTAAGGGAAGTGATGTCCATGCATGCATTTACCAGGTAATAAAAATAATCATCAGCAAAATTTTAATTAATGAAGCATCGGGTTGTACCCGGTGCTTCATCAATTAAATTTTTGATGATTGTTCCTATAATTAGTGTTTGGAATCTAAAATATTGCCCAACCATGGAAAGTGACCAGTCCATGGCAGCTGTACTGTAGAAACACTGATAAGTTGTCTTCAACTGTGCACTTGTATATATGGCAGTTATTAAGTTGAATTTCAATGCTAGAGGTCCCGAGTTTGATCCCCATCTGGGACGACCCGCATTGTGTCCTTGGGCAAGGTACTTTATCCCGGTTCCCTACATGGGGGCACAATGATGCCGAGTACTAAGTCGTACTGCATGTCGATGCAGTACGACATATGCATACTGCAAATTGTATCATTCAACCCAGTCAGTTATCAATGCACTGTGTAAATCTCTCAGCATACTCATCTGAGCAATAAATAATTAACCTATCCTTGACTCTGTAACTTCAAAAACCCATATATCCTTATGAAACAAGCATATGCCAGAAGGTGGCAAAAAATCCCGTGCCCACAGAGAGAAGAGGATCTAAATGTTTACATGAAAAAATACAATTTCAATAAAAAGGGGCATAACTACTGCAGAAGCTAAAGAAATTTGGGCAATATCGAACTTGACCAAGATGTTCTCACAATGTATCGCTGTAATAAGTTTCATGAAAATCTTATTACATTTATTGAGGTTATTGTATTCACAAACTCATATTCACACAAACACCAAATTTTCAACAAAAAGGTGAATAACTCATACAAAAGCTGAGGAAATTTTGAGAACGTTAAACTTGACCAAGATTCTCTTACAATGTATGTCTACAGAAGTTTCATGAAAATATGATTTATTCAACTTATCGCATTCACAAAGTCATTATCACGCAAACTCCAAATTTCAAACACAAAAGGGGCATAACTCCTACAAAAGGCAAGGAAATTTAGTGAATATCGAATCTGACTGAGAACCTGTCACAATGTGTGCTATCGCAAATTTCATGAAAATCTGATTACATTTATGCAAGTTATCATATTCGCAGTCATTATCACACAAACACCAAATTTACAACAAAAAAGGAGCATAACTCCCCCACAAAAGCCAAGGACATTTGGTGAATATCTAACTTGACCAATATATTCCCGCAATGTCTGCCTTTTTAGCAAGTTTCATGAAAATATGATTACATTAGTACAAGCTATCATGTTCACAATGTGTGTAGACAACACATGCACTGATGCACTCACAGACGGAACCCCTTACTTTTTAACCTGTGAAACTTTGTTTGGGTGGGGGATGAATTTTTATAAAGTTTTATTTGATACAAACGTAACCCCTTAATCATTGATGCGCACGTTGCATTTTTTATAAACATCAATAATTACTGCTACATTTTCATTCTTCTGAATTTATTACATATACATGTATTTGAAAACATATTTACTTCAAAGTCAAAGATTTAAATGTCAGTTCACAAACCTAAAATTCCAACGATAGTACTAGAAGCTCCAAGATCTCTTGCATGATTGGCTAATAATGGTATCACCATGCTAACACCAAACATGTCCTGAAAAAAATAAATGAATATGAACAATAAAAACAATAGATTCATGCCAAGGAAAATAATATGTGCATAAAATAATAATTACAGTTACATGAATTTTCAGCTCAGTAATCAACAACATATCTATGAGTCATATGCAGAAATAATATGCACAATTACCTGAAGTTATTTATTTATTGATGTTTAAGGTAAAATACTTATGCACAATGGCTAATCGTGACCATGACAGTTTTACGGGTGGAGGAAGCCGAAATACCCAGAGAGAACCACCAAGCATCGATGAGCAACTGTCAGCTCCTCAACATTCTAACTCTGTTCAAGCTCCGCTCAAGCAGGGTTACAGCAGTTGAAGACATGTACACCATCGACGTGCAGTACGCCTTAGTACCCAACGTGATCATGCCCCCATGTAGGCAACTAGGATAAAGAGCCTTGCCCAGACACAACGCGGGTCGTCCCGGACGGTGAGCAAACTCGGGACCTCTAGCATAGAAGCCCAACAGTTTACCACTGAGCACTTAACTGCAGTTACATGAATTTTCAGATCTTGGATCACCTGGTCCAACAATATGTCCATGAGCTGAAAGTTTACTAGCACTTCTTGGGCTTTGTTGGACAAAATTTGTAAATATTTGTTGGGTAGAAAAGTAGTATCCCACTGTAATTTTAAATGTATGTGTAGCTATCAGGCTTCCTGTCTGTTTGTTTATTGGGGTTTAGTGACACTTTAATGAAGAAAGCTGGAGTACTCGGAGAGAACCACCAAACAGCAGGAAGCATATGTCTGACTCACCAACATACTAACTCTGCACAAGCTGAGTTAACAACAGTTCAAGGCAAGTGTACCATCAACGTGCAATATTTTTTAGTACACAGTAGTACCACTGTGTCCACACATGGGCAATAAGGATTAGGTTTCTTACCAAAGGACAAAATGCAGTTACGGTTGATCTGGACTCCACTGAACAGGATCTCTCTTATCTACTACAAGTTACAGATGCAATTAGTCTACTAATGTGTGCTACATGTAAATGATTTTCTGAAGAGTTCAGTTTTTGAAAAGTTTTTGAATTTAGTGAAATCCGTAACTAATTTCGATAATCTGATACCCCATTCACAGAAAAGGACCTGCGAAAGAGAAAGCTCTATTCCCGAAAGTTTTTGCATTTGTTGTTTGGAACATCCAGACGAAGCATGAAGCCTTTTTACTGCAGACAAGATCACTGATGTGTGGTGAAGCCATACATGTACCACAGCATGCTTCTGCACCAATAACACAATCTGGAATATTATTCTGTATTCTCCTGGCAGCCAGTGTCAATCTATCAAAAACTGGAATGATGTGGTTGTGCTGAAGGATGCAACAACACCACTCAAGCTTATGCATTTAGCATTTTTTGTAGATGATCATGCTGGTATTTCGGAAGACAAACAAGCAGTTACAGTAGTCCAGATGTGTTGTAACAAATGCATGTAACAAGACTTTTGGTGGCAGCTTTTTCAAGATACTGTTGGATCTGCCAGATCTTATAGAGACCTCTAAATGTATTGCTGATGTAACTATTCACTGACATACAGTACAGTCACTGTGGACTGGTCATAATCCACAGGTGGGCAGTGATGTCCACACATGCCTTTACCAGGTAATAAAAATCATTGTCAGCAAAATTTTAATGAATGAAGCACTGGGTTTCACCCGGTGATTCATTTGTTAAATTTTTGATGATTATTCCTCTAATTAGTGTTTGGAATCAAATATTATTGCATCCATGGAAATACTGCCCACCCGTGGAAAGTGACCACTCCATTGCAGCCGTACCATATTTGAATAAAAGAAAGCATCCAGGTTTCTAGCTTGTCCCTTTGCACTGATTATCCAATGCAAATTCAACTTGATGTCCATTTTGCTGATTTGTTGGTTAGCACTGATGAGTCTTCCAACATAAGGAAACATCCTTGGGTAAGAGATAAGTTAATCATTTTTGTTATGACAAATATCAAGATTCTGCTTAGTGGTCCTGGTTCACATCAACCCCTCAGTTCAGAAAATAGAACTTTGGGCAAGCCAAAAATCTTGCCCCTCCCATCGAAAAGGCAAATACTGACCCAACAGAGTTCTTTTGAATAATTCTACACCTCAAAAGGAAGCTCAGTACCAAATATCAAGTCACTGTTCCAATTGGTTCATGAGATGTTCCAAATATCAAGTCACTGTTCCAATTGGTTCATGAGATGTTTTCAAAATTTGGGGGCATTTCCCTCCACTCCCACCATATGGGGTGGAGCCACTTGATTTGAACAAAATCAAAATGCGACGTCACAATGAACATCACCTCAAATTTTACTGTAATCAGTTCAGTGGTTTAGGGGGAGAATTCATGAATACCATGTTCACAGATGACGGATGGATGGCAGATAAACAGCAGCTAAAGAGTGATCACTATTGCTCACTGTGACTTTTTAGTCTGAATGAGGTGAGTTAATAAGCAGTCATTGGAAATAATGGAACATGAAAGTATGGTAAGAGTTCAAATAAATTTTATTTTTTGAGGGCCTGCCAGCCATACATTAAGATGTTGAATAACAATTTGTAGATGTTCATCCGAGTGAGTTGCTTCTCCTAACAGTATCAAATGAAATGGCATTGTTATCTATGTGTTTGAGTGAAAGAGTCTCTTCTGATTCTAAGTCATCAATGAAGTGAGATGAACAATCAGAAGTCAGTAGTACACGTGACAAGACATCTGCAATAGAGTTTTGCATTCTGGGTCAGAAATGAACACTAAAATCGACTGTGTAGATCTCTGGGATAAATGCATGCATGTAAATGTGTAGGTTGCCAGCCTAACCATTGTGAAGTTAACAATCTTGTCAGTGCTGAAGGATTAGCACGTAATACAAAGCGATGCACATATTAATATGTATATGTATGCCTTTTGGCATAGGTCAAATACATGTACATGTCACAGCTTCTTGTTTACTAACCGAGAATTTACATTCATGTTCACTCAGTCTGCATGAGGCAGAGGCAACAGGAAATACTGTGCCATTTTCAACCTGACTGAGAATAGTGCCCAGACCATGCCAAGATGTATCTGTTCACAGTTATAACAATGGCTGATTACATTTACTTTGAATAAAAAATATGTAATGTTGGGCTTTTACAAATTAATTGTCTGAGTTTCTAAAAAGGTAATCTTCATTCCAAAGATCAAATGAACTTTGAGTCTTTTCATGTTATTGCTTGTAAAGGTTCACAAATGTCTGCAAAATTTGGAAGAAATATTAAGTAATAAGATGCAAGTGCCAAGGAGCATAAATAAAGCTGAAATGCCTCGTGGTTGAGGTGCATTGGCAATAGCATCAATGTTTTTTGGGTTATGTTGTAAACCCTCAGACGATAAATTATGGCCCAGATATTCAAGTTTATGAGGTCTAAATTTGCACTTGGTTTTCTTAACGTCCATGCTGAAGTACAATGTAAGTGTTGGAACACAAATTCAAGTCTCTGATCATGTTCTTCTTCAGTCATCTCTGAAACAATTATATCATTGATGTAATATGCTACACCATCTTCATGTATTCTGGTGAACACAATCGACCAGAAATTTTGTAAAGCCAAAACATGAGAACAAACCAAAAGGTACGCATTTAAATTGGAAGAGTATGTCAGGTGTGATGATGGCTGTCAAGTGGCAGCTTTTCTCAACAAGTTCAAATTGGAAGTATGCTGATCAGAAATCTAATGTTAAGAAGAGTTAGAAGACAGTAGCATTTTCAACTTTCTTAAATAGTTCTTTAATTTGCAGAAGCAGATAATGGTCCTGAACAATTTTATTTGGTTCTTGTAAATCAAAATAAATTCTAATGGGTATGTTGGAATTATCCAACATTTTTCGATTGACAACAATCAGAGACACTAGTCATTAACCGATGTTTGGCAATCGCATCTGACATCGGCCGATTTTAAGCCATCAGTAGAGGTGTTTGAACATCAGTCCATGACGATGGTTACTTGGAACACCACATGATCAAAATTGTTAGTATTTACGTTTGATTAACAATCTCATACAAGCAGTAACAAACTTAATAAGTTGCCACAATGATTGGCAGGAATCAAGATTGGCCTAATCTCATAGATTGGTCTGATCTTCCCCTTGATTGCTGCTCATACATGTAACACACATGCCACATGTTATGTGATGACTCAATGAAATGTCATATCAGCAGAAACAAGTTAACAGTGCAGCGTCTTTGATCGTTGATCAAAGACGCTGCGCTGTTAACTTGTTTCCACTGATGTCATATTTTTATTTTAGTACACACACTGACATACTCTTCAGGTCAACAAACCAAACAACCTGACTGCACTGTAAAAGTAACCCTGTTCTATACATTCTTAAACATACTACTCTTTTTGGTTGTTACTATCTGACATCAGCACACACAATCAGCATATTGTGTGCTCAACTAATCAGCAAGCAGATGACAGTAGCAAATCCTTATCGGTTAATCACTAAGAGACACCCATTCTAAACCATCAGTTTTCTCAATAATGCCTTCAGATTCTAAAAGTTTAAGTTTATCTGAAACTTCATCACAAACTGAAAATGGTAAGACTCAGAATTTTTTAGACATGGGTTCAATATTATCAAGAATTTTCACATTATGCGTGGGATTTTTTGGCTCCTTTAAACATTTCAACATATTTTTGAACAAGATTTATAGTATAATTTCCAAAAGGAAGAGATTCAGTTTTTGTTGGTAGAACAGTGGTGCCAACTTAATTAGATACCTCTTAACTGAATAACCCTGTTAATTGAATATAACTTACAAAAACAAAATCATTTACCATACCCATACCTTCAGTACAAATTTGACCTGTTAATCATAATGATATATACTTTAAAGAGTAAACTCCTGTTGAGTAAAAAATCTTGTAATATGTCAAGAAATTTGATGCCATGGATTGTGTGGTTTGTTAGGTTAAAGTGTTAAGCTATGGGTGCTCCATAAATAATATCTTTAATTCTAACTTTACTAATTTCATGGATACAGTTAAAACTAGAAGTACTATCATGAAATGTACACAAACAGCACGTTGATATGCGCGTTAATGTACGCGTTATGGCTCAAGTAAAGCTATCAAATTCTGTACATATGGCATGTGCACAAGCAATGTTTCAGCCAATGGACCTCTGGGTAACCCAGAGGACCATTGGCAGAAACATTGCATGTGTTTGCTATGAGTAACCAAGAGAACCTGCTGTGCTTTGGATGCCATTCGATATGGCAATTGCGCGCAATTCCAACGCGCAATTAAGCCTAGATAAGTGCACTATTCGTGACAGGACTTCTAGTTTTAACTGTAGATTGTGTACCTTCTTGTACAGTGGGCAGTTTGGGCCAATGATTCATGTGTAATAGGCTGACCCTATTTGGGTCCGTTTACGGCTTCGGAGTGCTTCAGTGTTATGGTCCAAGACGGTGGAGGTGCTTGTGCTCGGCACGAGGATGACGTCGCTAATAGAGCTCTCAGCATTTGGCATTGCTAAACATGTAGCTCTGGTAGACTGCTAGTAGGTCTATGATAGATAAACACAATATAAATGACAGCTGTCCAAGAGGACCTAGTCCTAAAGCTATACCCTGATTAGTACATTGTAGATATACATGTAATGCGTCTGATCACTTTTATGTGAGTTTGTACTCATGAAGTCATCAGAAGCATGGCGAAACTGCTCGCTCTCTTTAGTGTTGCTTTTTGGTGAGCAACTACATGTGCAACCCCTATAATTAGCAAAAATTCCCTCGGCAAAAACTTTTTCGATGTTAAATGAGTATCCTCGGAAAAAATCGAGTTTTACTCGGCAATTTTTACAAAATGACTATTTCATGTAAATAACTACTAGGGAAGCATTGTGTGTCTGCATGCGTTCTCGGACGTACAACCGGGTGCATCTTGGAGATGTATGTTTTTTCCGGGTAATAAATTCACATTATAAATAGATATCTCAAAGGTGTATACCCGTAATATTGTGCCACATGCACTCAAGTATATCCACATAAAGGCCACAAACAAGTTCAAGAACGACGAGAAATTTGCTCGCCCTAGTACTCTTCTATTGTTGTACTCTGTTTTTAATCGTCATTACTGACGTCACTCAAATTGTCCTCGGCAAAAATACTGCCGAGGAAACACCTAAAATCCCTCTGCAACTCGTCGGCAATTGCCGTTGCCGAGGACTAATTACAGGGGTTGCATGTGTACATGTATCTGGGTTTCTAGCAGGCAACACTTGTGGCTTGGATAAGGCGAAAGAAAAAAAATGTTTTGGCTTGGGTTACCCGACCAACCCTATTTTAAGCATGTGACGCCAGAAATTTTATTGGCCTTTCAATAATCAAGATCTTTATCTGGCACCATAAACCCGAAAAACATCGCTAAATCAGTACAGATATTACCGAGGATGTTTCTCTGTTGAAATGGAACCTGCGCATTTCAGGATTTTAATTCGACAAATTGCCGATTTTCATCTGAACAGTGTCAACAATCTTGGCTTTAATAAAAAGGAAATGCCCTTATTCGGCCGAAATAAAAGAAATTTTAATCTGCGCCCTGTTCCAACCTGTTCTCCATGGATGCCAAATTGGGCCGACGGAATAGGGTGCCTAACTTTGATAACATTTATCGTCAGACAATAAATGTTATCAAAGTTTGGCACCCTATTCCATGAGGCCGATTTGGCGGCCATGATTTGTTGGTAACCCAGCAGATGTTAATTGTGTAATGTGAATAGAATATTCGATACTAGTCTTTATTTTAGCATTGTAATGTATCAATTCAAGGCTGAAAAAAAATTAAACAGCAGAGAGCAATCAGATGGCTCCAGTTGGTTGAATGGACAGAACAAATTCACAGGGTTACATGTATTATTTATAATATATAAGTTATCTAATTTCATTAAGAATTATGGTCAGAATAGTTCATTGATCTGGTCATAATCACCTAAAAAAGATGCTCCAAAGATCTGGGTTGAATCCTCTAAAAAGATGGTCCAAATCATCCAAAGATCTGGACCAAATCGTTTTAAAGTAGTATGGTCCAAGTCATCCAGGTACCAGAGTTGTCAAGCCGATAACATGTACAAGCCATGCAATTTGGGGTATGACTTGACTGGTACAAGTTGTATTGGGCACAATTGTCCAGAAACCTGTGCAAGTGGTCTAATGCTTAGTGTATTCACATTGTAATTTTCTGTTGAAAATTTTATTGCATTTTCAGATCTATCCCAAATGATCCCATAATCCCATTTCAATCCTACTGCAAGAGAAATCCACTCTGCATTGGTCACTGACTTGTACTCATTGACTGGGTCTGCCAAGTGCCAACTTTTCCATGGGAGAATTTGTCTTGTTACCCAAAATGACATGTGTGCATGTAGCATTTGGTGAATATACCCAAACAGTCTTCTGGGCAAACTGGGTTCTTTCACATTAAAGGTTGCATATTTTTTTATCATAATCAGGACCTATTAATTTAAAAAATAACAGTGGAACACAGCCACAATTTTTGGTGCACATGTACTTTTACTAAACCTGTCTACCAGGTAAATTATTTGGTGATCCAGCTCAGGTTTCTGAAATGGGAGTCTTCTATGTGCCATTTTCACCTTTTTTGAGATTTCATTCACATTTATCTACATGTAATTTTGTCTTATCATTTAAAGCAGAAAAATAATAATCCAGTATAAAAAAGACTAACATTTTTGTCTACAAAAAGGTTTCAAGATAACACATATCAAATATTTTGCTGATCAGGTCAAAACTTTTCAAGATATGGTCATTTAACTAAATTGCAATAATTCTGTTAAAACTCTTTTTTAAGGGTTACATAAAAAGGACAAGGAATTGCCATAAGAAAAAATCATTGTAGACTAGTTTTTCAGGTGTCAGGACATCGGTTATGAACATATTCTACACAAAAAAGATAAACAATACTTTTTTAAGAGTGAATTTATTATAATTTGATCAACTGAAAAAGGGCCTTGAAATTTCCGTTAAAAACTGTCCTCTCTGCAATGTGCTGAAATTTTTACCAGCCAATGCCCCAGGTTTATAGTTTCTGCATTATAAACAAGCTATATTCATTATAGCTTGGTGTAAGTATGAAGGAAGTTGATGAACTGAATTTAAATTGTTACTGGTGTACAGTATACATGTAACTGTTAAACAAATGTCCTCTCTGCAATAGCATTTTTAATACCAGCATAAATTGAAAGTAATTAATTAGCATTACCAACAATAAGACTTTCAGTAATTAACAGATCATTGTCATTTGGTATAATATTTGGAAACTGGATTTATCTAATCAAATAACCTTCAATTGAGATTTGATGGTTTAATTGCCAATCACTACAATATTTTGTACCTTATACAAAGTCAAAAGATATATACAAGTGTAGGTTAAATCACTATATTTATATGGAGTGGATACAAACTTTGTTTTGGTAGCAGATTCACAGTCTTCTTTTTCAGATAGCATTTACTTTTGTGGCTTGCAACATGCATTGTATCATTATTGCGGAGAGGACATTTTTTTTTAACAAATTGCCTTTTTGCATGTTAAGATAACATTTATGCCAAGTTAGGTAAGTTATGGGATAATAGTTTAATGTTTCTTCTTTTTCTTACTTTGTAGAACATAGATTAGCTTGCTTGCACCTACTAACCTGCTCTGCACTGCACTGCATGCTTTTGAATCACGCTTGCTGCTTCTGCTTTAACTGTAACTCATTAACATTTTCTGTTTAGTTTTAAAAAAATAAATACCTTACATGTACACCTAACAACTTTTTAACCATTAAAATGGAGAAACTGACTGTCAAGTTCAAATGGAAATTTTGCAGCACAACTGATAAAAGTGAACACCCTGTAACACTGTATCGCAGAAAACTAAAGGAGATAAGTGAGGAAAAATATGATGAAAACGTGAAAAAAGATCGTCTCAGGAAAAAGAGGGAATATATCTCAATAAAAGAAAAGAAAGGAAAAACTAAAGAAGAACAGAGGGTAAAATGGAAATTAGCAAAGAGAAATCAACAGGCCAAACAAGATCAATGTGTTGAACATGATGACCCACCTCCAACAAAAAAAGATTTAAAGACATGTCTGTAGATGAAAAGAAAGAATATTTTAAACAAAAAATGAAAGAAAGCATAGAAAAACAAACAAACAAAAACAAAATCAAATCAAACTGACTGACAGAAGAAAAAGCAAAAAAGTAGAAGTAACACCTCAAAATCAACTTTCTAATGAGAAACTGCTCAGTTTGTCCAACTCCTGAATATGGAGAAGAAAGAAGAAAATACAAAATCTTCTTCCAAGGACACCAAAGTCAAGAGCTAAGGTATTAGCTCGGGTTGTAACAATGGAAAAGACACCCATTAAAGAGGCAGGACAAAAACATATTGGCAACAAAAATGAAGCACTAAATGAAACAATAATAAAAAATGTTAGAAGACACATTGTATTTGCAAAAAAAAAACTCAACCACTGAAAATCGAAACATAATTTATACTGTAAGAAGAGCATCTGGTAAAACCAAATATAAATGAAAGTGTCAATGACACTGTAGCTCAACTTGACAAACTTGAACTTGGTAAGTTATAAATGAAATGGCAAAATTGAAGATCATTGGTACCAATGTTATTTTTTTTTGCCAGTGGCAACATTTTTTGACTGAAACCGAAGAAAATCGATAGCTCCCATCTAGAGGCCTCCCCAAACAAGCATGCCAGGTTTCAAAACAATCCGATCATAAATGTGCCCTGTAGGGTGTACAAAAGGGAAATATTGTGGTCTGACTAGACTAAATTCTAACGTTGGCCGTGGCAACATTTTTTGACGGAAATGGAAGAAAATCGATAGCTCCCATCTAGAGGTCACCATAAATAAGCATACCAGGTTTCAAAGCAATCTAATCATAAATGTGCCCTGTAGGGTGAGCCAAAGGGAAATATTGTGGTCTGACTAAACTAAGTTCTAAGAATGTTGGCTGCGGCAACATTTTTTGATGGAAATTGAAAGCTCCCATCTAGAGGTCACCCCAAACAAGCATGCTAGATTTCAAAGCAATCCGATCATAAATGTACCCTGTAGGGTGTACCAAAGGGAAATATTGAGTCTTCTGACTAAACTAAGTTCTAAGAACGTTGACCGCGGCAACATTGTTTGACAGAAATTGAAGAAAATCGTTAGCTCCCATCTAGAGATCTCCCCAAACAAGCATACCAGGATTCAAAGCAATCTGATCATAAATGGGCCCTGTAGGGTGTGCCAAAGGGAAATATTGAAGTCTGACTAAACTAAGTTCTACGAACGTTGGCCGTGGCAACATTTTTTGCCAGAAATTGAAGAAAATCAATAGCTCCCATCTAGAGGTCACCCTAAATAAGCATACCAGGTTTCAAAGCAATCAAATCATAAATGTGCCCTGTAGGGTGTGCCAAAGGGAAATATTGTGGTTTGACTAAACTAAGTTCTAAGAACGTTGGCCGCAGCAAAATTTTTTGACAGAAATTGAAGAAAATCGATAGCTCCCATCTAGAGGTCACCCCAAACAAGCATGCCAGGTTTCAAAGCAATCTGATCATAAATGTACCCTGTAGGGTGTGCCAAAGGGAAATATTGAGTCTTCTGACTAAACTAAGTTCTAAGAACATTGGCCGCGGCAACATTTTTTGACAGAAATTGAAGAAAATCGATAGCTCCCATCTAGAGGTCTTCCCAAACATGCATACCAAGTTTCAAAGCAATTTGATCATAAATATGCCCTGTAGGGTGTGCCAAAGGGAAATATTGAGGTCTGACTAAACTAAGTTTTACGAACGTTGGCCGTGGCAACATTTTTTGCCGGAAAGTGAAGAAAATCGATAGCTCCCATCTAGAGGTCACCCTAAATAAGCATACCAGGTTTCAAAGCAATCAAATCATAAATGTGCCCTGTAGGGTGTGCCAAAGGGAAATATTGTGGTTTGACTAAACTAAGTTCTGAGAATGTTGGCCGCGGCAACATTTTTTAAAGGAAATTGAAGAAAATCGATAGCTCCCATCTAGAGGTCACCTCAAACAAGCATACCAAGTTTCAAAGTAATCTGATCATAAATGCGACCTGTGAGGTGTGCCAAAGGAAATTGTGGACATAGGTACTAACGTACGTACGTAAATACGTGCGTACGTACGCCGACGGACGAGAAGTGATGGCAATAACTCAGCTTGACTTTGTCAAGTTGAGCTAAAAATTAAAACATTAAAGTTCAATCTTCAATTTCTATATACATGTATATGTTTCTGTTCTAATGATATTGATTTCCAACAAGAAAGACTCAAAGGGCAACAATACATAGTTTTATCAAGTTGAGAAACATGAATAATGATTTGTTAAACAGAATGTCCTCTCCACAATTCCTTCTCAAGAGAGGTTTTGTGAGCCTAAATGCATTTTAGTTACACAGTGATGGCATAAAATTTAGAAAAGTAACTTGCATGCATCTAAACTTTCAATTAATCATAACAGAAACTGAGCATACTTTGATAAATTTTACTAATTTTGTATAAAATCCCACATGTGAATCCATACACCAGCTCAAAATATTTAACACAATCCCTTTAGCCCTAGGTCATAAACACAATATATTTTTCTCTATAAGATGACAAATAAGAAATCACCTTTTGGAGATATTACATTCATTGATATCCAAGGAAAATTCTACAATATAAAGTTGTTTAAAAAAATGTCCTTCCGAAAATTAAATGTCAAAAATTTGATGCCTTTTCCATTCAGTGTGCTTCATCCAAAACACAACCAGATCTAGGAAAATTTTGTTCAACATTGATAATGTTTCTCATAGTTCAAGTGCACACCACTTTCATGGTATAAAGGCCTCTTTTCTTCATTTTATTATTAATAATTTCACCTGGTTTCCTAAATTACATGATATTTTCAGAGAAAAATCAATTTCTTTAGGAAATTTTTTTAAACCAGAAAAAAGACTTTGTTTGACAAAATAGACCTGTAATAAAGGTTTTCATCATATTTTTCACAATCTTACATTTATTTGGTAAAATTTGTACAGTAGTCTCTACATGATGTGGGTTTTTTTCAGCATTTTTTCAATCTTGAAGGGAGAAAAAAAATCAGAAAATCTGGGAGTCACCGAAAGATTATTTTTTGAAGCTTACATGTACATGGTTTAACTATAAAAATAAAATAGTTTGAGAAGTGCAGATGGAAGATGAATTTCCCCCCCTGATGAAAGGTAGTATGCAACCTTTAATGTGAAAGAGCCCAACTGTCCTCTACAATTTAAACCCAACTGGCCGCCAATAGACCCAAACAGTCCTCCAGTGGAAATATATAGAAAATGAGCATATTTTTGTAAATTTGTCATCAATTTTCTTTAGTTTTTAATTATTTTTTTTTCCAAGTACACTTTAGAAGCTATTTTGTTGACTGATAACTGTGTAAACATAAGTTGAGTACAGTTAATTAGATGTCAATTGCTGTTTGCTGCCCAGTGGTTCTTCTTTTAATTATTAGCCATTATGACAGTTTTGGGCCTCGTCCATAAGAACTAGACCCTTATTGTAATTATCTAATACAAGGTTTAATCTAGGCCATTTTTGATACCGAAATAAGGCCCCTTTCTGGGTTTCCAAAAGGGATACATGCTATAAAATTCCCAATTTCTGGCACAAAATACTATTATCCTCAAGCTTATACAGCATAATTAGGTTACATAGCCATTGTGCTCTTCTGGTAGTTAATTCTAATAAAGTGATACCCATTTTAATATTAATGTGTATTCTCTCTTGAAGAGAGCTTTCAGGTGGCTTTATGTTCAGGTGACCAACTGAATAATTTTTCAAAGACCAAGAAAAAGGCCCCTTTTTCAATCTACTTGGAGCAAACCCGGATTAATACCAACTTGTGTGCTTATTCTGTTATTCATAAATATTATTTTGTTATCAGGTATTAAACATTATCAATATTTGTAAACAGCTCCCCACCCATTTAGAACTGGGCCCTTATCGTAGCTAACTAACAACAGTAAACTGTGTACTTACATTGTATGCCCACCAGTTGACATACATGTAGGAATAATATTATGTTTTCAGAAAAATGATCCAAGTATTGATACCAACAAGAATTTTCACTACCTGATATACTGGTAACAAAATATTATCTGTTAACAAAACTTGTACTGAAATGGTTAGGTATCTGCATGTAACCGATTAGAAAAACCGTCAATGCATTATCCGAAATATCGATAGTGATTATCATTCTATGTTTAAAATGAAGTAAATCTGCCGCTTCTCCTTTGTGATAGATTACACATCGAAGCCGCGTTATATATATTGAGAAATAATTGACTTTGGCATGCAAGACTTCGTTAATGATTGGCAGTTTCTGTGAGGAATGAGTAATCGCAGAAACTATTCCATAGTGTGTGTACAAACGAACGTTTCGAGTACTCAACAACATTCATTTGTATACACACTACGAAATAGTTTGAGAATACTGCTTTCCAATTCCTACAGTTTTGATCCCATATTCGGTGAAATAATGGCCACGGATAACCTGATATTATCTGGTTATAGCTTTCGGTTAGTCGGTTACAAAAATGAGCCAACCATTTCATCCCTAAACAAAACTTCTGCATTATCTCAGTTATTAACTAACAGATAATTCTGTGCTTCTTCACAAATATTATTTTGTTCCCATCTATTAAACATTGCCTCCAGTGCCGGAGCTAGGATTCTCAAATAGGGGGGACCTGGGTAATATTCAGGGAGGGGGGGGGGGGGGTAGCACAGCATGACATGCCATAGGCATGTCCGGAGGCCTGAATGGTCGAGTGGGTGGTGGATCAAAAGGGGGTGCCCCCCACCTTACACTGCCACCCCCCCCCCCCATCCCCACCCAAAAAATTGGAAAAATCTAATGCTCTGAGAGTGAATCTGGGGTAAATTTTGCTTCCGGCTAGAGGTAATTATCTGTACCAGGAAGAGAAGGAAATTTTGGTGTGGACAGACATGCTAATGCCTGTATCGTTCTCCCAAAAAACTGATTCTCAAACTGATCTTCTACTGGCAAATTGATTGTGATTGTTTGAAGCTTCATAAATATGCAAAGCTTTAGAATTACAGCCACAAGTTTATACCCAGGCTCCAAATGTCATATGGTGTCAGTGACCGTGTCATCAAATATCAGCATGCCATGATGCCAGTATTCTCTCTCAATCTTCATCCTAAATGACTTAAATACCAAATGTGAAGAAGATTCGTTCATTACAATGGTTATCGTATGGAAACCAAAATAAGTGTAGATGGAAGCTAATACAGACGTTCAAACCATTTATATATGAATGATTTTCAAACCATGACAACAGCCCATATTGACTTCGGAAGTTCAGAGTCATGTTTGTCCTTTATTGCCAAATGAACTATAATGAATGTCCCCAACACCAAATGCTTTATCAGTGTTTTTGCCTCAATCTAGATGTAACATGTGATCAGTGGTGGCACCATAGGGGGCCTAGCCCCCCTCCCCCCCCCCCCCCCCCCCCGCCCCCCAATCAAACTTCAAATTGCTATCTGACCATGGTTTTCTCACCGAATATCAAACCTGCAAACAGCACACAACAATACAGATCATGTCCCATTCATCATTATTACAATATCTAACATGCAAGTTTAATGTGCTTTTAGTGAAAATAGCTTCCTGAGATTGTAGCAATATGAGGAATAACTGTATTTGCATGATAATACATTATGGAAGCATTTACAAATAATGATATGAGCCCAATTTCAGATACAATCTGGGGACCTTTGAAGACCACGTCAGGTGTTGTAGAAACGCTAAAATACATGTACATTGCATTGCTCCCAGGATGTCCAAATATGAAATTTTTCTGGGGTAGATTTCCCAGACCACCACCAATGGGAGGGGGCACCCCTCCCATACCCTCCCCAAGCTCAGGCCTGCAGCCTTTGGGAGATGACTTTGGCATCTCGACCTTAGACCCCCCCCCCCCCCCCCCCCCCCATATCTTACTTACATGTAGGCACCCCCAAAATCCTGCATGTGATAGAAGGGAGAAAATACATGTGGTTGAAATGGGGTTTGAACTAGGGGAGGGGGTATTGAGAGTTTGGAGAAGCCTAGGTTACGCCTAGCTCTGGCAATGATTGCCTCCGGGACATTTCAACAACCTACATGGATAAAAAATACTATTTTGTAAAAAACACCTACAAAACATTAAATTAATTTTTTAATGTGAGTTTTTCAGACCCTGATCATTTTTATTTTAGAATACAGTCAGTGTGCCTATAATGGGTCTGTGCCAATAATAGGTCAAACCAAGATTCCATTGTGATATATTGGTAACTAACTGATGTATCACAGAACTATAAGGCAGGAAATTTGTTGTAATATATCACAAAATATTTGGTGCAGTTTGTTTTGAATTAGGTGTCTGAAATTTAATTCTATTACCTGTTTACAAAGTCGGCCCAAAACGAAACAAAATGAAATTAGGCGAGTCAGTGCGGAACAGTTTTTTTTTTGCGAAATTTAAAGAAGGTTATGAATTATTTCTACAAAAGGAAAGCATTTTATTTTATCAACTTGCCATCACACTTTATGTGGTTAAATAAGAATTTTGATCGTCATTTCCTGTCCATCAGAAACATTCCATTGTTTGGACCAGCTTTCATGGCCAATAACGGGTCAGCAATGCTTACGTCAGGTGTACTGGAATCAAATGCAAAACAAGAAAATTTGTTTCAGAACTTCTGTGACATACTTCAAAATGGTAAGAATTTTTTATCTTCCGTGCATTTTTATGTTCCTCAGTGTGAGGATATACAAAACACATTTCTCCATAAAAAAAAAACATTACTTTTTTGCCCATTTTTTCCATTTTAGTAGTTTGTAAATTAAAACTATCAATGTCCTGCAACTTGTGCAAAAGACTGAAAGTTCTGTGCACTTCCAAGTTCCACATCGTGAGCTACAGCCTACAGTAACTATTTCAAGAGTGTTGACATAAATTTAATGGCTGCCTCATGTTTGAACAATATAACATTAACTACACCACAACTGCTGGGTGTGTCCTTGGGCAAGACACTTCATCCCCATTGCCCATTGGGGGCACAGTGACGCTGTGTACTAAGGCGTACGTACTGGACGTCGATGGCACACCTGTCTTCAACCAATAGTAACCCTGCTTGTGTGGAGTTAGTATGTTAAGGAGCTGACAGCTACTCGCCGTTGCTCTGTGGTTCTCTCCAGGTATTCTGGCTTCCTCCACATGTAAAACTGTCAAGGTCATGATTAGCTATTATGCAGAAATATGTGACCTTAAAACACCAATAAATAAATAACTGCAGGGGAGGGGGTGGGTGACTGCAGGGAAAGGCCTTCAGCTCCATATTTTATTTTTCATGAGGCATTGTGTACAGGGGTGGCTCCAAAAGATGGTCAATGGGGGGCTGTAGCCCCTCGTCAGCGAAGCCTACCCCTCCCTCCTTTCCCGGTCAGGAAACTTGTCTTTTATAGTATGGTTTCTTGGCTACATTCTAGCCTCAGGATAAGAGCTATATACTTCCCCTCCTCAGCACAGCACGGAAGAATGAGCTCCAATTTAGGGTAGGGTCAGTAGATAGCCGTCTTACTGAGTAGTACTGATAGGCTGTCATCCTCGCCATTATTGGAAACTCTCTTTTTGATTGTAAAGTTTCCGGGGCACATCATAGCCTTTGTAAGAAAGCTTTATACTGCCCCTCCCCCACCTCGAGGCTTGAGCCACAGGTGGGGAAGGGGCAGTATATAGTGACTTACCCCCCCCCCCCCCCCCCACCCCTTCCTGGATGGAAACTTTTGCCTTTTATTGTATGTTTTTTTGGCTGCCATCTAGCCTCTGTGTAGCAGCTATATACTGCCATTCTCACCACGGAGGCATGAGCTCAAATTTAGGGGAGGGTCAGAAGGTAACTGTCTTACAGAGTAGTATTTATATATCTAGGCCGCCAACCAACCTACTCGTTCGGAACTCTCCATTTTATTGTAAGGTTTCTGGGGCACAACATAGCCTCTGTAGAAAGCGGCTCTATACTGTTCATTTCCTCCCCAGGGTGTCAGTCCCAGCTGGGGACAGGCCAGTATATAGCGCCTTACAGACTAGTATATATCTAGCCCCCCCCCTCCCCCCCAAAGTCTCATAATAATAAATTTATCCCATATAACACCCCCAGGGGAATTAGAATTGTGTCAAAATGTTCCTGGATATACCAGTTTACGTGGTATGCACGATTCAGAGTTCTGGTATAGTTTTTAATCAACCCTAGAAGAAATATCAGTGACATTCTTCAGTGCCACGTACATGCTTGTCAACATATTTTTATCCAAAAGACCGATGTGAAAACTGCTACAATTTATCAAAAGATGTTCAGACAAGCTTGCCTTTTTCCCTCTGAAGATAACACGGCCAAAAATATAGTCATCAAGGCTCATAACTTGCATTTAACAAGGTGATTCTTTATAGGCACAAGCGACCCGTTATTGGCAAATTTACATCTGTCAAACGATCTAATTTTTTGAAACAATGAAATGTTCAACACAAATAAATCCAGCTAGATAATGGTAAGTATATAACTGTCTCCACATACAAGGAAAAACTTTCGGGAAAGTTTATTGTTTACGAAGAAATACACGAAAATACAACAAGAGGGATGTTACATCCCAATGCTCACCTACATTCGCGCTTGATAACGTCGTTCCAATGTAACATGCCTAATATTTAGTTAATATAAATCATTAACTAGGCATCAAATGATTAATGTGGTTTATGTGATGGCTTTGGAAAGTCTATATTTCTGCATTTATTATCTATCAATTCAACATAGAATCATTGGATATAAAAGCATTCTTTTCTTTTAGAAATGTTTATGATTAAGAATATGAATCGTGAGGCCAGATATTAAATCATAAATAAGAATTAGGAAAGGCTTTCATAAATCACTGAAATTGTAATTGAAGTACATTCATTGGTTAAAGAGGAGTTGCGGAAAAATAGTCGTTCAAGAAAGTGACTATAAGTCCCAACAAAAATACATCACATCAACATCTAAAATAAGCCTTAATGTTACTAGTAACAAGTATGAATAAGTATTAAATAAAAAAAAAAGTTAAAAAAATTTTTTTTTAAAGAAAGTGAATATAAGTCCCAAAAATCCCCCTCAAATTCCTCAAATATGCATGTAATAACGCCACAACGTTACCGCAATGTAGTTCAGTAACCCATGCGTACAATATCAATTGCCTGGAAAGACACATAGAAACAGAACTCACCTTAACACCTCACCTTAACACAAACTTTTAGAACTTAAAATTGAGTAAGTCAGAGAAAAACGTGAACATTGTGACTGAAAAAAAGAAAAGAAATCAGTTAAATTTCTGCATACAGTAGGGTTAATACCTACAGTTGTTATTGAAATGAGAAAATAAACAATAATGAGAGGTGAAGGTACCACTATCTGCACAAAAGCTGACTTTAACGCAAATTATTACAACACCTAAACGCTAATTCTTACAACAAGTTTTGGCAGAAAATCAGCCTCAAATTCCTCATATATGCATGTAATGAGGGTTAAATATTATTGCAATGGAGTTCAGTAACCCAAGTGTAGAATATTAATCGCCTGGAAAGACACATAGAAACACAACTCACCTAAACACAAAGTTTACAAAGTTTTAAAACTTAAAATTTACTAAGTCCGAGAAAAACATGAAAATTTTGACTGAAAAAAAGAAAATTTCCGTTAAATTTCTGCATACAGTAGGGTTAATACCTACAGTTGTTATTGAAATATGAAAATCAACAGTAATGAGAAGTTAAAGCAGCACAATCTGCACAAAAGCTGACTTTAACACAAATTCTTACAACACCTAAACGCAAATTCTTACAACAACTTTTGGCAGAAAATTTTAGGTGAAATTTGGAAAAAGTTGTAGTATCAGGGTTAAATACTGTTCTGATAGTCCCCTACAACCTACATATGCAATATCAAAGGCCTGAGCCCACTGATCTTTGAGAACTCACCTTCATTCTTACAACACCTAAACGCAAATTCTTACAACTTTTGGCAGAAAATTTTAGGTGAAATTTGAAAAAAAGTCGTAGTATCAGGGTAAAATACTGTTCTGATAGTCCCCTACAACCTACATATGCAATATCAAAGGCCTGAGCCCACTGATCTTTGAGAACTCACCTTAACACCTCACCTTAACACAAACTTTTAGAACTTAAAATTTACTAAGTCCGAGAAAAACATGAAAATTTTGACTGAAAAAAAAGAAAATTTCCGTTAAATTTCTGCATACAGTCGGGTTAATACCTACAGTTGTTATTGAAATATGAAAATCAACAGTAATGAGAAGTTAAAGCACCACAATCTGCACAAAAGCTGACTTTAACGCAAATTCTTACAACACCTAAACGCTAATTCTTACAACAAGTTTTGGCAGAAAATCAGCCTCAAATTCCTCAAATATGCATGTAATGAGGGTTAAATATTACTGCAATGGAGTTCAGTAACACAAGTGTAGAATATTAATCGCCTGGAAAGACACATAGAAACACAACTCACTTAAACACAAAGTTTACAAAGTTTTACAACTTAAAATTTACTAAGTCCGAGAAAAACATGAAAATTTTGACTGAAAAAAAAGAAAATTTCCGTTAAATTTCTGCATACAGTAGGGTTAATACCTACAGTTGTTATTGAAATATGAACATCAACAGTAATGAGAAGTTAAAGCAGCACAATCTGCACAAAAGCTGACTTTAACACAAATTCTTACAACACCTAAACGCAAATTCTTACAACTTTTGGCAGAAAATTTTAGGTGAAATTTGGAAAAAAGTCGTAGTATCAGGGTTAAATACTGTTCTGATAGTCCCCTATAACCTACATATGCAATATCAAAGGCCTGAGCCCACTGATCTTTGAGAACTCACCTTCATTCTTACAACACCTAAACGCAAATTCTTACAACAACTTTTGGCAGAAAATTTTAGGTGAAATTTGGAAAAAAGTCGTAGTATCAGGGTTAAATACGTTCTGATAGTCCCCTACAACCTACATATGCAATATCAAAGGCCTGAGCCCACTGATCTTTGAGAACTCACCTTAACACCTCACCTTAACACAAACCTTTAGAACTTAAAATTTACTAAGTCCGAGAAAAACATGAAAATTTTGACTGAAAAAAAAGAAAATTTCCGTTAAATTTCTGCATACAGTCGGGTTAATACCTACAGTTGTTATTGAAATATGAAAATCAACAGTAATGAGAAGTTAAAGCACCACAATCTGCACAAAAGCTGACTTTAACGCAAATTCTTACAACACCTAAACGCTAATTCTTACAACAAGTTTTGGCAGAAAATCAGCCTCAAATTCCTCAAATATGCATGTAATGAGGGTTAAATATTACTGCAATGGAGTTCAGTAACACAAGTGTAGAATATTAATCGCCTGGAAAGACACATAGAAACACAACTCACTTAAACACAAAGTTTACAAAGTTTTACAACTTAAAATTTACTAAGTCCGAGAAAAACATGAAAATTTTGACTGAAAAAAAAGAAAATTTCCGTTAAATTTCTGCATACAGTAGGGTTAATACCTACAGTTGTTATTGAAATATGAACATCAACAGTAATGAGAAGTTAAAGCAGCACAATCTGCACAAAAGCTGACTTTAACACAAATTCTTACAACACCTAAACGCAAATTCTTACAACTTTTGGCAGAAAATTTTAGGTGAAATTTGGAAAAAAGTCGTAGTATCAGGATTAAATACTGTCCTGATAGTCCCCTACAACCTACATATGCAATATCAAAGCCCTGAGCCCACTGATGTTTGAGAAATTAACCTTAACATTAAATCTTACAATATTGGACACGCCAGACGCCGACGCTGACGCCCAAGGTTATCACAATAGCTCACCACATCTTACAGATGTAGGTGAGCTAAAAAGTGACCAGTTATAGGCACACTAACTGTAGTTAAGATATCCCACATGTTTGATATTTATTTTAAAAAAAAAAAAATTTCAGTTGAAAATAATAATAAAAAAAAATGGTGTTCTGTTATTTTGGGTGCTACTAAATAACAAAAACAAACGAACATAAACGAACACAAACGAAAACAAGTAAAAAATGGCAAAATATATGCTAATAAAAGTTTAAAATGGGTAGGGGATGTGTGTACGGGTATGTTTTACTCATGTGTGAATTTTATCCACTTTTGATGAGTATTTTGGTCATTAAGAGGATTTAAAATGCGTTGCATGGCGCAGAACTTGTGTTCGTTAATTAGTCGCAGTTGACCTGCCCTACTAAATAACGAAAACAAGAAACGACAGTGGATGTATGATATCATGCAGTTATTAGATACATGTATAGCTGATGGGAAAAAAACACGAACAACTTAAGTTTTTAGTTTTGTGTCAATTTTTAATTGTTTTGTGTCCAATTTCAATTTTATTTAAGTGCCAGACTACTGTAAATATTTGGTAAGATTTTGTTATTAAGGGTCTTTTAACCCTCAACTTTTAATGCAATATGGCAACTTTGGTGCGACTGTGACTAAACTGTGAAGGCAACCAGTTATAAAGTCAAGTTGAACAAAACGTTTATATCCATGCCAACCATTTTAGAGGACTCCCACCCAGGCATTGGTAACCCGGACCTAATTTATCAGTAAAATTGAACATGTTTTACCTCAGTAAAGAACTACTTGTTCACATCCCAGTGGCGGATTCAGGATTTACAGGGGGGGTAATTATCCTCACAGTATGATGTGCAACATCATCTGAGCCATTTATCAGCGATTGGAAAGAGAGAGTATGGTGGGGGGGGGGGGGGGAGGCGGGAAGGGGAGGGGGGGTAAGAGTTTGGGGCCCCCATTCTTTCTAAATTTCTCCCAGCCCCCACCTCAAGAATTAAGGTGGGTACACTAAACAAAAATCTGAATTAAAAACGTACCTACCAACCCACCTCCTCCCCTAACAAAAAATCGGGAGCCGCTGTTGGAATTCAGTTATAAAATGATCTTGGTGGTCTTCTTCGTAGATCCGAGAAGGGTGGGTGTGGGGTGGGGGTGTTATAACATCATTGAGCAAGGGCAGACTAGATTTTTTCGAAACTCGGCTTTTTAAACTATTTGATAAATCTCTCCAACAGCCGATGGTGCAAACGAATGTTCTAGAATATTGGGAAAGATGGTGAAAAGGAGTGCCAAATGTGTAATTGTGGAGTAATGGAGCCTCGGAAACACTTTTTGCTAGAGAGAACAAGACTGACTGGGAGGTTATTGTGGAATTGAAATGGGAGTATTAAGGATATGCAGTTAAGATGTGATCCAACGGAGAGGCTGAATTTGGTGTAAACGTTCGTATAGAATTAGCGGGAATAAACTGTTACGCCCATGTGTGTCCACAGTCCTCAAACGGGCTGCCACTCCAGTGGCACCGGATGGCCCAAACATTTTCCCGACCATAACACGCAGATCTCGAAGGAAGAGCGTTTTGAGGGGGCGTGGTGGTGTTTCTCCCCCAGGGAAATTTTGATTTCTGGAGGCTCTCAGGTGGCCTCTTGAGTTCCAAAATGCTGGAACATTTCAACAGGAAAATGCGTATTTTTTGTTGGTAAAATTTGGTAAATAAAAAATTGAAGCTCTACTAACCTCAATTCCACTGTTTTATTTTCGAATTATTTCCCTCGATTATGTGGGGGAGAAGAAAAAAAAAACTGACAGTGCAAGCAGTTCGTCTTTCGAGGAACATAATATGACAAAATTTCCTGCCAAATTGGCAATTGATTGGGCAAGGTTGTCATATTAAGTTCCTCAAAAGACGAACATTAACATGCCTCCCCCACCCCCTCCCGACATACATGTATGGGGCCCTGAACGTCCGCCCAGTCTGCCCATTCCTAAATCTGACCCCGCCCCTTTGAGGCATCTCCGGCGCCCCTGCACTCTGATGAGACGGTACTCCAAACTTGGATCCAAAGTCCGTAAAATAATTTGGGCATTTCAAAATACAATTTCTTTTTTAGTTGGCAATTAACTTGTAAAACATTTGGGAATGCAGAAAAGTCAAACTATTGCGAACTTCGCACCGGAGAAGTCGATCCAATCGAGAAATCGGCCTTGGAGACAATTTGGGAGAAGTCGGCTCCAAAAGCTGCAAGAGAATACCATAGGCAAAATCGGCCCCCAAACTGTACAGGAAAATTAAAAAAAAAAAAAAACAACACTAAAAGTTAACTGATTTTATTACGAGCAGTAACATTCAAAGATAATGTCATCATATTTATTTTAATAGACTATATATATACCTGGTATACCCTAAAATAAAATAATCTTCGACAGATTGCAGGATTTTTTATACAATTAAGATGAGTTTACTCTGTAACGTATATGCAATTAACAGGTCAAATTTGTGTTGAAGGTATGGTAAATGGTTTCAGATACAAGAGTGAGCCCTCCAGATGTACACCAGAAGAGACACTTGGGAGAAGGCATGTTTGATTCCCAGGCACCGCAATCATCACAAAAAATACTTTTTTTGCCCATGCTTCTTCTCTTAATGTTATCCTCGTTGCATACAAAAAAGTAAACATTTTCCTTCAAACCCACTGGGATTTGAGGAAGCGTGTCACAAATCGACAATAAGCGTACATGTTCATCAATGTCAATGCACTTCCCATCAAGAAGAGGAGTACCACCTGACGCAGGTGGAATAGGTGCCTCAACACTTTCAGAACATGTATAATTAATTTTATTATAAGAATTATCAACATCTTCAAAATCACCGTCAATATTGCTACTAGTGTTTACAACCTTTTCCACTTCAACATGAGTGGATGCAACATTTTTTCTATTACCAACAGTACATACATTACCAGCAGGTGAAATAGTTTTATTAATACCCACGGTACATGGTCTCGTACCTTCAATATTTGCCCCAACAACATCAGCAGGACATACACCAAAAACACTATCTGAACAATTCTCACTATTTTTACTGACTTCAACATTTTCAATTTTCTCAGTTTTATCAGAAATACACTTCAAATTCACACCACAAACAGACGTATCGTCGTTGTGATCAATATTTTCAAAAGTAGGTTCGGTATTTTCATCACTGATTACAACAATCTCTTTTTCACAATTCAAACCAGAGCCCGTGTCTTTGGACTCTAAAAAAACAAAGTGATTTGGTATGAAGTCTTTTTGCTGATATGGAATACTTATTTGAGTCCATGTTAAATGTACATGAACACCCCTTCACTGACTGACGCCGTGCCCCAAAATTCTTTTGCATAACGGACGTGAAATGAAATGCTCGGACATAGGAGGGCAGTAGGAATTAATTCCAATTTGTAGAGCAGCACTTGCCGCATAAACATGAAGGATATCAGCCCAACCTCTCTCTTGGCACACTGCCCTAAAAACATTGTTATATACATCCAAGACGAGTTCATCATCATTTATGAAGCACATACTGGCTTCACTGTCATAATATTTTTATTTTGGCCAATTTCTAAAGCTGTCAACAATTTGTGCCATTGCTCCCAGCCAAACAACGCCTTTGACAGGCTTCTATACAAACAACTACCGTCTCCTATCACACTTATTGGCTGATATTCTTCAAGCATTATCGGATGAAATTTTTCTAAAATCTTTTCCAATACCTTGTCAACTTCTGTTATTGGGTACGTAGTTTGCCTGATTGCAGGAAGTTGTATTTTGTAGGTCCCCCCCCCCCCCCCACCTTCTTCTGGCTGCAGTTACTTTAATCTCACTTGAAGCAACGAAGATCCTTTAAATGATCTGCCTCGGTACTGCTGAAATGGATCACATGGCACTAATCGGTTTATTCATGCAAGAGGCAGATTTTTTCAAAACTATATTGTCGCCACATCATGATTTCCCTGCGAGACTTTGGATGCATGGGGGGATCTAATGGGCGCGAGGTGCCACCCACCCCACTCCCACCCTATCTTTGCCGGGGCTATCTTAAAACACGGTACTGAAATTCAATCCAGGAGTCTTTTGATCGATAAAGTGAGCTCCTACGAAAAGAAATGACGCCACACTAAGTATACATTGTTCATATCACTTGAACTTATCGGATGGTCGCGCGAACACATCTTACGCAACCTGAAGAGTCGGTCACAGCAGCCTCAGAATCGCCGAGAACACGAGTTTTGGCAACCATTTAAAAATTTTCCCATATTTTTTAAAGATGGGGGCCAAAACTCGCTGTCTCCCCAACTCGTACGCACTCCCCTTCCCCCCCCCTCCCCAACTCGCCGCTCCACAGCTGGGATGATGATGCGCATTATACTATGAGGAGAATTAGTGCCCCCGCCCCCCCCCCCCCCAATTTCTGGAAATTCGGGATCCGCTACTGTAAGGTGAATGAAGAGTTCTTTACTGAGGTAAAACATGTTCAGTTTCACTAGTGAATTAAAATTAGGGCGGGTTACCAATGCCTTGGGTGGAAGTTCTCAAAAATGGGCGGCATCGGCATAAACGATTTGCTAAACTTAACTTTATAATATGATTGCCTTCACAGTTAGCCATAGTCGCACAAAAGTTGACATATTGCATTCAAGGTAGAGGGTTAAAAGACCCTTAATAACAGAATCTTACACGCAGCACTCCTTCAATTGTGGAATTATTGTTGTTCATCATAGTACTGTTGTGTTGTGTTATGAGTACCGTACTAAAACATTGCTATTTAATTCTTCAAAATAATTAAATATCTACCAGTACATTAGCCTGCCACTTAAATAAAATTGAAATTGAACACAAAACAATTAAAAATAGACAAAAAACTAAAAACTCCAGGTGTTTTTCGTATTTTCTCCCACAGGCCTACGCTACATGTATCTAACTGCATGATATCCTATTACCAGATAATCTTTGTTTGCTGGTGATAGATTTGGATGTTGAGACAAAATAGCGGCGACACGAACAGCTGGATTTCGAAATCTTGCAAAATTAAGTTTCCGTTGTTTTCAACAATTGGATAACTGTGGATGCGGTATGCATAGCATGCTATATTCTTCACCGAATTCATATATGTCGGTATAAAAACGTAATAATTGATGAAAATGTTATTTTTGAAGGGGAATTCGGTGGTATTCGGTAGCATTTGGTGACATTCGGTGGCATTCGGTGTTTAGGTAGACCGGACTCTTTGAATTGATTACATACGTGTTTCGTGTCCTACACATCCCAACCTTCATTTTGATGTACATTTGGTGTATATTTAATTTGAATTGAAGAAATATCAGTGGTGAGAATTTTCAAAATAAACAAAATTTCATTACTTATATAGGCCCTTAAATTGGCCCTTAAATTGAGACGTTTCGGCCCTGGGACGTTTCGGCCTTGAGACGTTTCGGCCTGGGACGTTTCGGCCTGGGACGTTTCGGCCTCGTAGAAAGAAGGTGGAGAGACAAAGTAAATAAAATAGATTCAGTCAAAGAATACTTTGACAATGTGTGCACACTGATTTTCTATCTGACAATACACACACTTGCAAATCGAGAATCCTTCGAAAGGAGTGGATTAATAAATTAAAAAAATAAAACATGTAAATTCTGTCTCTATAAATTGCATATATTTATGTGGATTAGTGAAAAATAATCTACGCCTCATACAACAAACTGACGCCAGAAGAGTAATTTATATTATTAGATACTATCTTATGGCAAAAATAATAATAACCTATTGTTTCCATGTTTCCCTGGGCTTATGCCATTAGTTGCTATTTTTTGGCCCACTGATTACAGTCATTTTACCGATATCAAACCACTTTCAGACCATATCCGATTTCGTTTTGAAAATGTTCTCCACCAATAACTTTTCTATGCCGTTTCAATTCAGAAAAGTATCCCAAATCAAGTGATAATCATAAAAAATGGAAATTATTCTGAATGTTATATTTTATGGATAAGGAAATCATTGGACCTATCCATTTTACCATTTTCGAACCAATTTATGATAATCGAATCACCACAAATCTTTTCGTAAATTGAACTTAATTGCTGGAATTTTTTGTTTTAAATGCCATAGTTTGAAACACGGTTATGTTCTTTCACATACTGAGTGAAATCGTTGGCCAGTTTTCTCTTCCGTGCGTTGGATAACATGGATTTCAACTTGGGGGTGTTTTAAAACGAAATTCGGCGACAACAATGAGCGTTACTGACGTTCCAAGGACTAAATATTCGTGTAACCAGTACTAACCACTGGGAACGGATTAGCACATAAAATATTTCATTTCTGGTGCAACAGGAGACTCTGAATATTTTGTGTCGTTGAGCCCCGGTGACTCGGGGAGGGGGGGGGGGCAGGTGCTGCATCCTCAACTTTCATCCATGATTATCTGGTTGAAATAATAAGTAACAAGTAAATAAACATTTACAAATACCGTTCACACTTTAGCTATGAAAAAATATATCTAATATTGTAATATTGCTACAAATTCCTGGAGAATGCCACAAGGCATTCTGCAGGAATTTGGACCAATATAGGCATACTGTTACTACTGGTGCTGCATCCTCAACTTTCATCCATGATTATCTGGTTGAAATAATAAGTAACAAGTAAATAAACATTTACAAATACCGTTCACACTTTAGCTATGAAAAAATATATCTAATATTGTAATATTGCTACAAATTCCTGGAGAATGCCACAAGGCATTCTGCAGGAATTTGGACCAATATAGGCATACTGTTAATCAATAAAAGGCTCTTCCAAGTCGAATAGGCTTCTAGTCCAACTTGGCAATGGGAACATTTGCATGGGCTGTGCTAGAAAGATGAATATGGTTTACCCATGCATAGACATGGTGTGTGTAAAAGAGAATTTGAGCATCTGATCAACTTGCCATACCTTCCAGAGGCGTAGGAAGCATATTGGACTTGGGAGGGCATTAGCACATACCAATACAGCTGGAATTCGCCACAATAGTGGCTTTTCCCTCCAATACTACATACGTTATAAGTGGTTAAAACCCACAACTTTGTTCATAAATATTATATTATTACAATTTATAATAATAATCTTTTATGAACAAAATATTTTGCATAAAATCTATCATTAGCACATATTTATTCATATTACCCATACATATACTCCTTGAATGCCTCACTCAACTCGCTGGAGCCTCAGCTAAGGCGAGTGCGGGTGTGTGGGGGTGGGGGTGGGGGGGGGGGGGGCACTACAAGTACATCCTAAAGCTCAAAATTATCTATACAGCTGTAGATGAGTTGGCAATGGTTCTACATCATTGCTGGCTGCCTGAACAGGCAGGCTGCAAAGATGTAGAACCATTGCCACCTCATCTACAGCAGTGTGAACAAATAAAATGATGCAGTAAATTGAATTTAGGGGAAAGATGCCCTAAAAGGGCCCCCCTGCCCCGCTGATGGAATCCCTGGGTCAGGAGACATGTAATTTAATTTTTGTACCATGGCCGGTCTCCCATAACTCTCTCTCTCTCTCTGGAGGGGGTGGGGGTGGGGAGGCATAATTGCAGGAAATAATGTTATTCCTCCAGACACCACCCAAAAAGAAAAAAAATAGCCGAAAGTCCCCACAAACTGCTTCCACCACCCTGACGGCAGTGATCTGGATGACTTAAGAACATCCCAGTCTGGCGTGTGTGTGTGTGGGGTGGGTGGGGGTGGGGGGGGGGGGGGGGTGAGGGGTGTGTGTGAGGGTGTGTGTGTGTGATGCCCAGGTCACGCTACCACTAATTTTAAATGTGACCATATACATGTAATATTGACCAAGATAACTGGCGTTTTGCCTATAACCCCCCACCCCCCCCCCCCCCCCCCCCCAACAACTCTTCCCTTGATCACAAGTGAAAAGGTGGTGGCACAGGTAATAGCGGGGTAACTTGTTCACATTCAAAAAAGTTTGGGGTTGTGCAGCCTGGGAATCACTCAAATCCCCACCCTATCCTCCCGCTCCACCAATTACACAATTATTCTTCACCTTATGGAATTCTGCCATTGCAACCAACCCCCACCCCACTCCACGTAATTTGTCAGTTTGACAGCGCTGTTGCAAACACTGACACAACATACTCCACAGAGGGCCTATATAAGTACTGAAATTTTGTTTATTTTGAACATTTTCACCTCTGATATTCCTTCAATTCAAATTAAATATACATAAAATGTACATCAAAATGAAGGCTGGGATGTATAGAACACGAAACACATGTGTAGTCAACTCATAGAGTCGACTGTAGGCACCACCAGTTCCTGGAAGTCTGTTGCCGTATTCGCACCAGAACTGATAATTTAAGGGCCTATATAAGTAATGGAATTTTGTTTATTTTGAAATTCCCACCTCTCATATTCCTTAAATTCAGATTAAATATACACAAATTATACATCAAAATGAAGGTTGGGATGTATAGCACACGAAACACATATGTAATCAACTCCTAGAGTCGACTGTAGGCACCACTGGTTCCTGGAAGTCTGCTACCGTATTCGCACCAGAACTGATAATTTACTAATATTTCACGAAAACAACTTGTGGCCAAATGTGCTTCATACATCCAAGAACAAAGCTACGCATTCAATACACTTTCGAATACACTGGCAGGACTGCATTTTGGAAAAGGACAACACTGTCTGCATTTTTCATTGAAGATGGTTTCCATGCTCGACAGACATGCGCAAATCACTCGTTACCACGAATTTCCATCCAAAAACAAAATCGTAATTCTAAGAAATTTCAACAGGTATCATGATACCTTGCACTGAATATGGCAACTATGCAATCTCTATCTAATAACAGTATACTGTATGAAAGCGATCTTTTTCATTATTTGATTTTAGACGGCGTTGTTTTTACATGCTTTTTCTGTCCGATGACGTCGACCGGAAATCGAAAGTAGAATCATACGTAAACAAAAGCAAGGGCTTTGGAATTTTCCCCAATGGAGCTCTGTCGCCGTGTTTTGAAGAATTTTTATCCCCTAGCTTTGTTCTTGGATGTATAAAGCACATTTGGCCACAAGTTGTTTTCGTGAAATATTATTAAATTATCAGTTCTGGTGCGAATACGGCAGCAGACTTCCAGGAACCAGTGGTGCCTACAGTCGACTCAATGAGTTGATTACTTATGTGTTTCGTGTTCTATACATCCCAACCTTCATTTTGATGTACATTTTGTGTATATTCAATTTGAAATGAAGGAATATCAGAGGTGAGAATTTTCAAAATAAACAAAATTTCATTACTTATATAGGCCCTTAATAATATTTCAGGAAAACCACTTGTTGCCAAATGTGCTTTACATATCCAAGAACAAAGCTAGGGGATAAAAATTCTTCAAAACATGGAGTTTTAAAAGTGAGACGTTTCGGCCTCCTAACGTGGGACGTTTCGGCCCTTTATGGGGCCGAAACGTCCCGGCCGAAACGTCTCAAGGCCGAAACGTCACGAACCCCTTAAATTCTGCAGTGGTGTCTGGTGTACCACGAATTTAGGATTTATAACCGTTCGTCACATGAATTAATTTCAAGTTCAATATTCCTACATTAAAACACAGAGCGCGCAAATAACAATAACAATATTTTTTTTCAAACCATGAATCCGATCACATAAATAAAGGTGAGTTCCCATGATTCCATTCTAAATATTTCACGTGATATTTGTGTTGACACATTTGATCTGAATTACAGACAACACAAACCAAAGAAAACTCGGACCAAGACAACTCGGTAACAGGACGATTCGGCGGTGGGACGATTCGGCGTCAGCGCCTGGACGGTTCGGCGGAGAAAACAATTTCTCCGCCGAACCTGTCGAGACGGTTCGGCGTAAAAAATAGGGAAGGTTCGGCGGAAGAAAATAGGTATGAGAGGGATGGTGAAAGGGTCAAAGGGATGGTGAAAGACAAGGAATAAGATTATTTCTAATATTTTTTTATTTAAATATTTTCAGTCAAGGTCAATGGTAAGTGGATAATCAATTTGTTTTACAATTTCTCACATTCTAAAATGAAAAGACTTCCTTTTAGGTACATTACACACACCATAAGAGGATGAAAAAAATAGCACTGAATGAATAAAATCTATTAAAAAAATACCCAATAATTTAACCCTCGACGCACACTTATTAAGGCAATACACTGAAGGAATAAAATCTATAAAAAAAATACCCAATTATTTAATTTTTTTTATAAGTTTTTGGTTTCATTTGCCCCAAAACATAGCTTATGATTCATCACTGAAACGACATCAATTGAGTTCGTTTCAGGGAGGGAGCATAAGCTATGTTTTAAGGCAATACAATGAAGGAATAAAATCTAGAAAAAAATACCCAATAATTCAACCCTCGGCGCACACTTGTGAAAAGTCGCTTTTTTGGTGTAATACTGAAGAGTCGGGAATTTTTTTCTTAGTTTTTTTTTTATTTCATTTGCCCCATTGTCAGGTTCAGGAATAATGTGCTCTAAATCGGACTCCTCGTCGAACGA
Organism: Pictodentalium vernedei; assembly: GCA_031216915.1. Classification (NCBI taxonomy): domain Eukaryota; kingdom Metazoa; phylum Mollusca; class Scaphopoda; order Dentaliida; family Dentaliidae; genus Pictodentalium; species Pictodentalium vernedei. The sequence continues at coordinate 275,909,749 of CM062296.1, read as the reverse complement.
AGGCTCTGCAAAAGACCTTGCTACCTGTTCTCTTATTTGTTTGATGTCAGGAGAACATGAGGGATGAAATGATGATGGCGGTAGATGCATTCCGTCCCACCCACACATAACATCATCACATGTCATCAAAAGAAAATAAATTCAGTGTACATTGTACATAAAGTCTAAAAATTGGAGAGAAAAAAATCTAAAATCACAATAAATATTAAACTGAGCGAAAATATTGCCAATTTAATGCGCTAACAATGGGGGGAGGGGGGAGAAATGAAAAAAAAATATCAAACTAAAACAAAAATAATTTCTGAGCATCGAAATTACAAACAAAACGTTAAAAATAAAAGGCAAAATTTCAAAAAAATTATGAGCCACTACTCTATGTTATCCGTCCCATGCCTTGGACGTTTCGACGGAGCCATTGGACGGTTCGCCGGAACATTTTTTCTGGACGGTTCGGCGGTGTCGCCGAATCGCACTTCCGCCGAATCGTCCGGTATTCGACAATTCGGACCACTTTTGAAGACAACTCGGACCACTTTTGAAGACAACTCGGACCAACTTTGAAGATAACTCGGACCAATTTTGAAGACAACTCGGACTAACTTTGAAGATAACTCGGACCAACATTGAAGGCAACTCGGACCAACTTTAAAGACAACTCGGACCAACTTTGAAGACAACTCGGACCACTTTTGAAGACAACTCGGACCAACTTTCAAGACAACTCGGACCAACTTTCAAGACAACTCGGACCAACTTTTGAAGAAGTCGACCCAAGTCTCAAGACAAGTCGGACCAACTTTCTAGGCAACTTGGAATGACTCGGTGAATAATTCGGACCTGAACAGTGGACAAACGGAGATTCGGGGTTGGTGGGGAAAGACACAGAACAACCAATCACGGTTTAAGCGATTTATTAAAAACTGAGGCATGACAATCAAAGACATGAATAAATGAATGAATAAAAGTTCACATAAAAAACAATGTTGAGCACATATTTTATTAAACTATATGTACAATAAAAATGTATTGGTATTTAAAGTCACAATTCTTCAAATTTAAGTCCGTATGAACATCTGCATTATTATCTGAATGATATATATACATTAACCCTTTACCTAACGCTTGTAGCAGACGACAATCGTAATACGCGTTACTAATTTTTTTTTGCTTCATAAACATAGGTTATAAAACCTCATTGGAACGGACGTGATTCGCTCGTTCGAATGAAGGATCATAATCTATGTTTTGGAAACAAAAAATGAAAAAAAGATTGAATAGCAATTTCCGTGTATAAAGGCCTGTGACAAATATATAGGGTTTTATACTCAAGCATATAATAATTTGCGACTTACTTTTCCTGTATTTGAGCTGGCAAAGAAAATGGAGCTGGATTGCTCAAGTTAAACGTTGACTCTTCTGTGGTGATTGGTGGCTGTTCGACTGCTGACGTTGCATTTAACGCTGCTGGAGCTCTTTCGGTTTCTGAAGTAGAAGCAGACATGCTTATTATGCTTATTCTTGTGCTCTCGGCATTTGGGGTAAGTGTTGTAATATCTTCCGGTTGTGCTGCTTGTCTACACTCTTGACAGGTGAAATCAATTGCTGTCAATTCCTTGACCATTCTGCGGTACTGGTGCCTACTAATACCGGTATTACAGGTGCGGTGTTGCCACCTGCTGCATGTGTCACAAAGTATAGCCTCTTGTCGTGGACGGACTGTTGCCTTACACTCTATACAGTCATCAGCCATGATTGAATGACTAAATGAATGAATGAATGAAAGGTTTTAGCGCGCAGGGACGATGTGGGATTTACAAATCCCTTGCGACCCGGTTAACCTTATTTTATTTCATTTGGATCACACAGGCCTAGCTTTCCTATTGCCTCAAAAGGGGTCTGAAGGGGTATGCACGCGGTTAGAATTCCCGGCAGTTTACGTTGGAGTGATAGATTGTCAATACTCAATCCCCCAACGCCATTAAGACTATTAGAGAGTGGGCTCTATTCGGTTCCAGCTCGGCGATGGTAGAGGTTTGAGTCCCACGATGGTGGCGAGCCAGAATATAATGTTGTGCGATGGCAAATTTAAGGAAAGAAGAGAAAAGAAAACCAAACAGCAACGCCGGTTTGGTAGCGGCCCCGGTATATGACCATAGCGGTTAGATAGATAGATAGTTTATTTAACAGTTACAAAAAAGGAGTGGAGAAAGCACCAACAGTTTAGTTTTGAAAAACCGGGAGTCATTCATCAAGCCTTCTGGGAGATAGGATGCCGTATGTGATTATGAGGTATCTGGTTATCCTTCGGGAATTCCAAATGACCTTCCTCACCCCCCCCCCCTCCACCCAACCCCCCCCCCCCCAAAAAAAAAACCCACACTCTCACAGACACACACCAACAAGCCCTCAAAAGAGAACTGTTTACCTGAATTTTACTTTGTTTATCCATTGGTTATATTTGTAAATAATTCTAAAATTTATTTTTTAGGTTACTAGAGATTTTAATTTAATTGTATTGACTAAAATATTCGTTTTTAGCGGAAAAATGCAGATAGAAATACCAAGAGAAAAAAGTAAACACTTACAGTGATACAAAAAGATACACAGAAATAGTGCAAATGGCAATAGCGTTGTTGAACTTCCGAGTGAGCGATAATCAGTTTGTGTGAAATCGCCAGTGCAGGACGATACGTCTGTTCGCTGTGAAGGCAGCTTGGTGCGAATGCTTCTCACCACAAACTTTGATATGTGATGAATGTTTGCATTGCAACTAAACAAGTAATCACACAGAAATCATGTGTGAAAGTTTGTTGCTCGTCTTTTCAACAGGCGGCTCAAAAGATTACCGACATGTTGTTTTAGGCACTAGCTTTTCTATATATTATGTTCGTTTCGAGAATTTAGGAACCCGCAACCAAACCCCTGTGTCGTAATCACACGCGTCCACCCCAAAACGGAAAAAAACTCGATTGATAAAGCCCTTCCAGGATGCTCGTGGGGAGAGACTAATCTCCAAAGCCACGGGTAACCATACTTGGAAAATAAAAGTAAAATGCCCTAATAGAGCAACGAAATTAAATCTGATAAGCAAAGGGGTAATTATTAATGGCAAAAAATACGAAACCGAGGAATATCGTGTTCTTCCGCAACCCGTTCAGTGTCACAAGTGTCAGAAATTTGGGCACTTGTCACACAAATGCAACGGGGAGCAACGATGTATGAAATGCGGTGACAAACACATCGCGAAGGCATGTAGTGCTAAAACTCTGAAATGCCCGAATTGCGGTGGTCAACACCCCAGCAACTACCGGGGTTGTAGCCACTTCAAAAAAGTTAAAACAAACATCCAGCTTAAAGCTCTAAATGTAAGTAATGTCGAGAACTCATCTTCCCCTTATTCCACGTGTACTCTAATGGCTGGCTCTATTTTCAGCATAATGAAGAAACACTTGGACACCAGTCTTTCGGACGTTTGCAAAGAGATTAGTAAAACAGCCTCTAAGTTATATAATACTCAAATATCTCACACGCTATTAGAAGCGGCCGTCAACAGAATATAATTATGTAACAATATTACAAATAGTAATTAAACTTAAATAAACTTAGTACAGTTATTCCTAAACCATTCATGGATACACTAAAAATAGTCCAGTGGAACGCTCGAAGCGTTAATCAGAAAAATTTGCAAATGTCACATTATTTAAAAAATATGGACGTAATTGGAATTAGCGAAACCTGGCTTAAACCAAACAAACAATTCTCGTTATGTGGTTTTGATATTATTAGAAGAGATCGCCCCGCCCAAAAAGGCGGCGGTGTCGCTCTGTTAATAAGGCAGGAGATTAAATACAAATCAATACCATGCGACCACCTCAGTGCTGAAGTGATTGCAGCTGAAATTGAACTTGACCACAAACACGTGGCCATCATATCATATTATAACAAGCCGCAAGCAACAGTAGACAGTAAAGTATTTTAATTTTTTACCAACAAGTACAAGCACTGCATATTCTTGGGTGATTTCAATTCCAAACACCAGGTATTCGGTTGTCATAAGACTGAGCCTAATGGTGACGCCCTTTTCCATATCATTGAAGAACTCGATCTATTCGTGGTAAATAACGATCAAGACGTAACATACATAAGCAACAACCCACTCCATCAATCAGATATCCTAGACTTGATTATCACCAGCAAATCACTAACCAGCCAAATACAAGACATATTTGTAGGAGATGATGATCTAGGCAGTGATCACCTGCCGGTTCACGCCACTCTGAAATGTAATACTGGTCCCGCAAGGTATCCTCCCGTGAATAGGAGGAACCTATCAAAAATTGACTGGAACCTCTTCAGAAACATTATCGAAGTAAAAATAAAGGCAAATGACCCCTCAAATGTTCATGAATAAGAAAAAGCCTGCACCCACCTTAACGAGGTTATCAACAGTACGCTAGATGAAATCTGTCCCAAGCAAACAGTAAAGACGCGGATAAACAGAATAACCCAAACAACTCTTCAAATAAACAAACAAAAAAGAAAAGCCTTCCGGGCTTACCAATCAGAGAATGATCAAATGAAAAGAGCAGAACTTAAAACCGCGTATAATCGCCTTCATGGGGAAGTAAAAAATGCCATAGCTAACGACAATCGCGTGAGATGGGAAAAAGCAACCGAAAACCTAAATGGGCTGAGAGAACCTAAGAGGTTCTGGGATACATTTAAAACTCTTACTGGCCAAAAGAGCAAAATTGCCAATAATAAAGCGCTAAAGACTAGCGACGGATCTATGGCCATAGACGACAAGGCAAAGGCCAGTGCTTTTGCCGAACTTCTAAAGAAGGCACATCGTCCACAAGAAGGGAACAGATATGACAACGATTTTAAGGTACGAGTAAATAAATTTGTCCAAGATAACTCAATCTTCAATGAACCGAACTTCGACCAAAGGCATGAAGACGGGGACGACCATGAATTAACCGAACCAATAAGCGTAGAAGAGGTCATGGGTATAATCAGAAAATGCAGGTCATCTTCGTCCCCAGGAGAAGACGAAGTCTCTTACAAAATAATGAAACAGTGCCCCAACATCTTCTACTGCAGACTTACCAAACTCTTAAACTGCTGTCTCTCCTGTGGGTACTTCCCAAAATGCTGGAAAGTGGCCACGGGAGTCATGGTACCTAAACCCGACAAAGACCTTACCAACCCTTCTAACTACCGCCCAATCAGCTTGCTTAGCTGTGTTGGGAAATTATTTGAGCGGATTCTCACTACGAGACTTCGCAGCTATCTCGAATCAATCAATTTTTTCAACAAATGGCAAAGAGCGTATAGGAGTCAGAAAGAGGGAATCGAACACGTATATAGACTGGTCGATTATATGAAAACAGCATTTAGTCAAAACGAAATCGGAACCGCGCTTTTCTTGGATGTAGAAAAAGCGTTCGACTCGGTATGGCACAATGGCGTGAGATACAAACTAGCGAAAATGGGATTACCCACTAAAATTCTAAGGATCATATCATCATTTCTAACTGACCGAAAAATCAAGGTGAGGGTTAATCGCGAGGTGTCAGTGGAAGTAATACTCGAAGCGGGAACACCACAAGGGTCGGTTCTAAGTCCGCTTCTTTTCATAATATATGTGAATGATATAGAAAAAGTAGGGAAAAACTTTGTTAAACTATCGCAGTTCTCAGACGACAAAGGCATTTGGACGGCCAGCAAGTCCCGAAACATAATTAAAAATCGTCTACAGGATACCATTCGCGAACTTGAGAGCTGGTGCGTCCTGTGGCGCATCAAACGCAATGCCGTCAAAACTCAAAAAGTTACGTTCTTCAAGAAGCAAAGGAAAAAAACAGTCCCCAGTATCGATCTCCAGTTATACGATCACAAATTAGAAGCAAACAAAGAGGCCAAATTTTTGGGATTTATCCTAGATAGCAATCCCAGTCTAAACAGTCACGTAAACTCCATTACGGTTAGAGCTACTAAGCGTATCAATTTTCTGAAGATGATCAGAGGTAGAAATTGGGGAGCAAACAAAGATGTGCTTCTCAAGCCCTACAAAATATTTATACTATGGTGCCATAATAACAAGTGACATGAGCAAAATCAACATTCAGAAACTACAGAGGGTTCAAAATTATGCCCTGCGTGTGGTACTATACAAACCCAAATGGACACCGATAAAGGAACTTCACGAGCTAACAAAAGTAGAAACCATTGATACGCGATTAAAAGACCTACAAAACAAAACCCTCAACAGACTCGAAGATAGTGAATTAATGGTTGATCTGAACGAACACCGATTCCTTAACAGAAAAACAAAAACTCACTGAGAACTTTATGACAGAGTCTGTGAGGACTGCCTCGCAACTCTGCTGAAGCGCGATTGAAATACGTTTAATAAGATCTATATAACAAAACCCTCCACATACTCCAGGATAGTGAATCAATGGTGAAGCTGAGCGAACACCGAACCCTTAACAGAAAATCAAAATAAGCCACAGTAAATTAAAGTTACTCAATAGAATTAAACTGCGTGGAGTCAGTGAGGATTGCCTCGCAACTCACTGAGATCTTTAGGAGTGAGTCTGTGAGGATTGCCTCGCAACTCTGTGTGTGGGGAGTGGGCCCCATTTGAGGCAATAGGAAAGCTAGGCCTGTGTGATCCAAGTGAAATAAAATAAGGTTAACCGGGTCGCAAGGGATTTGTAAATCCCACATCGTCCCTGCGCGCCTTCGTCGCGCTAAAACCTTTCATTCATTCAGAAGCATTTTCATTTTACAGAATAACTTCAAAGACAACACAAGCTGCACTGAAAAGTGTTCCGTCGCATCTATTGAAGTCTTTGAGATCACAATTAATTACAACTTGTCTCGAAGGTTGGTCCGAGTTGTCTTCAAAAGTGGTCCGAGTTGTCTTGAAAGTTGGGCCAACTTGTCTTCAAAGTTGGTCCGAGTTGTCTTCAAAAGTGGTCCGAGTTGTCTTCAAAAGTGGTCCGACTTGTCTTGGTCCGAGTTGTCTTTGGTGTGATTGTCCTGACCCCTTTAATCTGCACAGGTTGCGGTTCTTTGCGCAAGCAACTCGCCACTTTCCTATCGCACCAAACCCAACTGGACTCTTCACGGGGCATAGATTCATTCTCACTGACTCTACTACGCTTCTCATAGTCATCTACGTATGGCGTGAGCCAGTGGAATCACAGGCGTCTGGGGACCTGATCTAGAGCGATAAATAGCACCTAGAAGGTCTAAAATCACCCAACATCAAAATACCCCTACTGTATTATAAATATACACAAGGCTGGAAACTTCCAACGCTCGAAATTTTATACCACGAAATTAGAAACCACTCGTTTCAAATCAACGAAACGCGTTGACAGCTCGCATAGCACGTTTATCGATGCATAAATGAATACACTTCAAGTCTGCAGTGCACCCCTTAGCATTTTCTTGCAGAGAATGCCTTTATTTTCACTCCAACTCGACAAAACACACACAAAATTCAGCTGGACGAACTTCCATTCCACGGGAATCTCCGCACTGAATTTTCTCTCTAGCGGGGATATCGGCTCAGGACGTTCAAAATTCGCGCGCTACGCAAAAGTAGTGTGCAGAGTATCAAAGTGGATGGGGGAAGTACAGAAGATAAAGGCCGTATCGCTTCAGAGTTAGTCAAGCACTGGGAAAAGATAAATGATAGGCGATGGGGCAGTGGGTCCCCACCAAAAAGAAATACACTGGTGGAGGAGAACCTATCCAATCGTGTATGTAGCGAAATAACGGCAGAAGAAGTGCGGAACGTGGTCTCGAAATTAAAAAATGGTAAAGCGGGAGGGACTGATGAAATTCCGAACGAATTCCTCAAAAATGGAGGGGAGGCACTTATTGAAGTCCTGACAAACCTTTTCAACCTGGCTCTGCGAAAGCAAAAGGTCCCCAGAGAGTGGAGGGAAAGTAAGGTGTCGTTCATACACAAAAAGGGGGATAAGGAAGTTCTAGATAACTATAGGGGGATATCAGTTAGTAGTAACATCGGAAAAGTATTCTGTAAGGTCATATACGGTAGACTTGAGGAAGTTATTGAAGAGAAAGGTTTTTTAGGAGAAATTCAAAATGGTTTCAGGAAAGGTCGAAGAGTCACTGATCACCTATTTACACTCACCCAACTGATAGAATCAACAAAGGCTGAAAAGAAAAAGATGTTTCTGGCATTTCTAGATGTGAAAAAAGCGTACGACCGAGTGTGGAGGGAAGGTATGTGGCGAAAGCTCGAGGGCATCGGACTGGGGGTGACTTTGTGGGAATCATGAAAGCACTGTATACAGATGTGCAAAGCCAACTCAGTCTAGGGAGTATCACTACAAAACGAGTCCCTATGGATATAGGCCTCAAGCAGGGGTGTATCTTTTCACCGATTTTGTTTGCATTGTATGTTAAAGATTTAGGGGACGAACTAATTCAGAGTGCGGCGGGGGTAAATGTTGGAGACATAAAGGTACCAGGCTTATTCTTTGCGGACGACATGGTGTTAATGTCTAGAACTGAACAGGGGCTAGAGAAATTGCTGGAAATTGTTGGTAGATATGGGAACACTTGGCGGCTCGAACTAAATGAAAATAAAAGCAAGGTAATACCCGTTGGACGCAAGGTAGATATGACGAAGAGATGGAGAGTGGGGGAGTTCTCAATCCCCGAAGGGGAAAGCAAACAAATCACTGTAGGAGAAACGGGAGAGTATGAGTATCTAGGGGTAAGCATAAATATAACGGGAAGAGGGGTGTACAGAAATTACTCAGCCAAACTGATTCTGAAGGGGAAAAGAATTCTGAACCAACTAAAACTTTTTGGGAAAAATAGTTTCAACAAGGTCTTTGTGGGGAAAACACTGTGGGAGAGGGTGGGTTTACCAAGTATAACGTATGGCACGGACGTGATTCCATTAAACCAAACCGTTATTAAGAAGTTGGAAAGTACTCAGAATGATGCCGGCAGATGGATAACAGGGTCGAGTAATGCTGCAGCTTTGGAAGCAGTAAGGGGGGAGCTTGGGTGGATGAAAATCAGGGACAGGGTAGATTTGGGAAAACTGTGTTACTTTAACTACTTGAGAAACCTGCCTGACAACCGGTGGTGCAAATTGATGCTCGATACCATTTGGAATTCTAATATAGATACGGGGTGGTCAAAACATGTGAGGGAACTAATGGACAATTACTCTATAGAGGTCACAAACATAGAAGTAGGAATGAAAGAAGGCAAAAGGTTTGTCAAAGAGAGAGTCATGGAAGATTGCAATCGAAACTGGCGAGCAGGGGTTAGCGTGAAAAGATCACTGCAGGGGTTACAATATAAAGAAAAGCCAGCTTTTGAGAAGTACCTAGATGGCACCTTTGGAGGGTCACTGCTGTTCAAACTGAGATCAAGATCACTGGAGCTTCGGGGAAAAATTGGGAGAGATGGAGAAAAGGGATGCAAAATGTGCCACTTTGGAGTAGTGGAGACCCTGGAACATTTTCTCTTGGAATGCCCACAGTATATACCTCATAGAATAAAATTTACTGGAAGAATAATGCAGAAGTGGGGGTGAAGATACAAAGGATAGATGGCTGAAGGGGGACACGAGGGAGAGGGTAGGAATGCTTATTGAAGAAATTGAAAAAGAGGAAGTGAGGGACACTATTAAGCAGTTTATATCTGAATGCTGGGAGGAGAGGAGGGGAAGAGGGGGTGGGGTGCAGGGGGAATGATGGCCTTCTCTTATGAGGACCGCGACAAATCAGCGGCTGGCCAAAGAGTTATTATTATTATTATTACACAGGAAAGGACCATACAGAATAACTACCAAAGTCACTCACGACCGTCATACTAAAACAGCTTGTAATTTGTTGATTGGTACACATTAAAAACAACCAGTGCAGCGCTAAAAGATTGTTGTTAGTGGAAAATGTAATCTTCTTCTATACATTAGAGTTTATTTGTGTGTGTGGTGGGGAGGGGGGGGGGGGGGCTATGTGTGTGTGTCTGAACTATTTTGCCCTAAGTGCATTCTAAGACAGAATGCAATTAGAACAAAATGATGTTTAGGCGAGGCTGTGTCTGTGGTATTGTCTTGGCATTCGTTAATGTTCAATACCTTTTGCCGGACGTTCAGTATTTTATTCTTTTTTTCCAAATGGTTAATCAATCCCCCCCCCCCCCCCCCACCCCCGAACAGGCAGTCTCTGCATTCTGGTGAAAACTCGCGGGCTATGTTTTGATAGCTGAACATAAAATTAATGTTTTCTCTTTGGTTTGCAGTCGCTTAGCCACGAGAGAGGGGGGGGGGGGGGGGCTACACTACAAAGGGCATGGGTCCCCCCCCCCCCCCCCCCAATTTTCCACACGCTCCCAAACATTTCTAATTTCTAAGTCATTTTTCACAATGTCAACCCAGTAATGTCAAATCATTACAGATACCTTTTTAGAGAAATTATTTTTTCAAAACTTTTCCCGGGTCGCACCCCATATACACCCACATATAGAAGGGACAGTCCTCCCTACTAACCTTATACATGTAGGTTTGGATATCCCAGTAGGCGGAAGCTCCACTCTGTGAGCCTTCTACGTCCCGAGTCAGGTATCCCCTCAACTCGTGAGCCAAGGGATACCTGGATCGGGGCCTAGAAGGCTCACAGGTTAGCTAACATAGTTCTGACCCTTCCATAATCTTGCTCTGCCCCCTTCCCCTCACCCGCCCTCTCCCCAATTTCACTCGTGCCTCCGATTCCTTGTTCCACTTTCTTTGGCTCCCCAAACAACCCGTGGTTCTTTAGCTTTCTTTTCACAGCGCCCCCCCCCCCCCTCCCAAGCTTACACTCCTAGTACACTATGGTATGTCCCAAAATACCATAGTATTACCATGCTATACCATGGTAATACCACGGTATTTTGGGACATACCATGGTGTACCATGGTACATTTTCATGAGGGATCCACCGACCCGCTGCCACATAACACTAAGTTGGCACTTCTTGACCGTTGTGTTGAGTGAAAGGCTCAAATGACCTCTCTTAACCCCTGATATTTGTTGGCTACTTATAAATCAGTGGAGTCTACTTGACTGGATATCCTCTAATTGAATTCCAAAACGCAAACTCATTTGCCCTACCTGCAGTCAAAACTCTTGTCCTCTTACTTCTTAGTGATATACAGGTTATAGTGTTAACTATTGTCAATCGAATCCAAACATTATTCTTTGCCGAGAAACGCCAACGACAAGCACCAAAGTTTTCCTTATAGATATATTTGACCTCCGGAAATCCAACACAGGCCTTTTGGTCCATTTCGCCTTATTTAATAGAGTTACGTGAGCTCTTTCGAATTGGATAACATTAAATAAATACTTAGTTTATTACCCGAACACTTGAAAAAGACAAACCATCTGATGCAGGCACTGGTTAGTTGTTGTCCGAATGTCTTTGCCTTGTTCCATCTCATGGGAGATTGCCCACGAGCACTCTTCCATGGGTCGTACCGATGCAGATTCACACGGCCAAAACAGTTTCACTACGAATATGACATGACACATGTCCTCGAAGTGTGGGATATTTAAGTTGCCTTACCTGCTGCACTTCAGGCTAAATATGGGCTCCCAAGACTGACGCGACGCGGCTATTGGCCCACTCTTCTCTGAATAATTAACGAACAAAAGGGAGATCACTTCTGTGAGGGTATGTTGATCCTGACTTGTAGTACATAGTATTATAAATGACTTGTATGTGACGTTCTGAAACCGATAGAATTCTTAGATATTTGTAGTAGGTAAGCTGTGTATATATATAGGTACTGATCTTAAGCTATATCCATGACGGTGGAAAGGCAGCTTAACTACCATGCACTTGCTCAATATCATAGTGCATCTGATATCCGTGTATATATAATTATATTCCAGTTTTGGTGATGGGATTGTATAGAGTGTTACATTTGGATAAGTCTTTACCCTAAGCGAATGGAATATTACACTTTACCAAAGTCATGAATTGCTACAACATTTTATCTTTGTCTCGAGATCATTGCTTGTGCACCCCCCCCCCCCCCTCATTGGGGTGAGCTCATCGAGCTCGCCCCAATGTGGGATCATGAGCTGGATTTTTGTGACACAAATTGAATCTAATTAACTCACAATGGCGATTTCGGCGAATAGGCTGAAATTCTCCACCTGCTCCTCTCCGACTCGACTTCATCGAAAACTCGTTCCTGTCAAAACTGGAAAGTGTGAATATCTAATTCCAGTTTCTATTTTCCCCCAAACAAACTGAAATGTTTTAAAGTCCCGACCAATCAACATCATTATCGTCTGTGTTATTGATTTATCCTTGTCATATATATACGTGGTAACTATGGGAATCAGCATTTATTGGATACAGCATATTAGTATATTAATAATTGCCTCATTTAATCACTTCGACGACAGTTGTGCATGATTCATCAGCCAATACCAACTGGGACACCCCTTATCTCCATCCGTCTTGCAAGCGACTTCTTTAGGATTACCATTTAGGGCCGTGCGAATATTCGAAATTCGAATCGTGATTCGATTCGATTCGGTTCCGAACCCAGGACATTGAATCCTCTCGAATCTTTCATGCCACCCCGTGCTCACCAAATCGCTCTATTCTACGCAAAGTGCACTGTTCACAAATGTCTTCAGACGACTGAAATCGGTAGTAAATCTCGGTGTCTGTGAAGCATGCCGATTCGATTCAGAATTTGATTCGGTTCGCGAATCTCTGACATGATTCGTTTCGAGATTCGATTCGAATAGAAATTCCAGGTTAGCAGGGCCTTTTTTATTTTTACAATTATTACTATCACAATTATCATTATAGTTTTCTATGTTCGATTCCTCCGATGTCATCTTAGCGCTATCAGTCATGATTTTCCGATCTGTGTGAACCGCTTGGCATTGGAATTATTATTATCATTATTACCAACACCACAATCATTACCATTTTATCGTCTTCCTATGGAAACTTATCTGTTGCAAGATGGATTAACCTCACAACAAGATATAGGGTGGATCCACTTGTTCGGTACCACGCCAGCACAACAGGTATCCCCTTCTGACAACTTTCGATTTTCGCGCCAGAAGGGTTTCCATTTTTCCTATTGATTTTATTCTTAGAACTGAAAACAAAGCTTGCTAGTAGTACACCAACCCTGATGGATCCTGTTCAATCAAACGCACTACCGAACGCTGATCTTCTTTGTGTGTTACCTTCTTGGGGGTGGAGATATATATAAATAATATACCGTACGTGTATATGTACATGTATGTACATCTAGGTGAGTGTATATATGTGCTGAAATTCCAGATTTCAGTTCGAATTGGATATGTATGTGCATGCATGCGCACGCGTGCGTACGTATACATACATGTGTATGTCTACGTATGTATGCGTGTGTATGCATGTGTGTATGTGTACATGTGTTTATATAGATCCTGCACCAAGCAGAAATACCACAATTATTATCTCCACAAATATTATTTCTTTTTAATTTATTTCGTCTTCCCCTTTGCTTTGCTCTCTTTGTCCAATAAGAAATCCAACCAGTCCTGATTTATTCTACTTGTAATATCCGCTTAGAGATTTATGTAGTTTGACTTTGAGTAAGCAGTTCATATCATCACATGAATTACTTTTCCAATATCTCTTCTCCATTTCTCTTTACCATTTTCTGTTATATTTCTCTTCGAGGTTACTCTATCCACTTTCTTCCAAACTCTAGTACAAAACGACCTGAATTTAATTCGTACCACTGTAGAATGATCTTGTTATTGAAAGTTACCAACCGCTGGGCATCATGGATACCTGTATATTACCACCCACAGATTACATAATGTATAGTCTTGAGTCTTATCGCGCCCGGATTGGTACATTCAATACTGTAGTTTATGCTCGCGGCCTGAAAAGAAGACTAACAAAACATCAGTCCCTGTGTGCTCTTGCGCATCTTTACATGTGGTGTATGCGTGTTGAGGTTCAGGTCAGCCTTATTGTGACATCAGCCCTGTTTCATCTTTTATTCAACAAATTTATCCTACGCTGCCAATGCAGTAATGATCTTTGTACGATTGTTGAAAGACCCAAACTCCGACCGACATCATATATACCAGCTGCAACGCCATCCACTTCAACCATCTGTTATTTTATATTGGTATCGGCTGTGGTTTTGTTATTGTCTGGAGACATTGAATCAAATCCTGGACCAGGCTCTGTGAACACAGAAAATACCCCCGATGCATTAAAAATCTTCATCTGAACATCCAAAGCCTGAAGCCTAAAGTAGATATATTAGAGTATGAATCATTTTCCAATGATATCTTAGCATTCACTGAGACCTGGCTTCAATGCTCGGACCTAACATCAGATATTATGATCCATGGTTTCCAAGAACCCATACGGTTTAATCGTTTGTCGAGAGGAGGGGGGGGGTGCCCTCTACGTGAAGGACGGGTTGTGCTTTCGGCATAGAACTGATCTTGAGGTGAATGACATTGAGTGTATCTGGGCTGAAGTGTTCATGACCCATGGTAAGTCGCTGCTGCTAGGAATATTTTACCGCCCACCCAATAGTCCCTCAGATGTTTGGGATAAAATTACGGCGTCTATTGACAAAGCCAAAGATACCTTAATTTCAGACATAATTATTACTGGTGACTTCAACGACAACCAATATGGTTCTCCCAAGGGTCGCTTCCAGGAACTAAGTAATTATTTCAATCTTAGACAGCTTGTGGAAGAGCCAACATGCTTTACAAAATCATCTGCATCTCTAATTGACCTATTTGCTGTTAGTAATACTGTATATGTACTGGAATGTGAAGTCCTAGAACCACTTGTACCTGACATGACTCGTTATCATTGTCCAATTTGTATTGCTATTGAATTCAAGAAAGATAAGCCTAAAAACTTTAAGAGACGCATATGGTTGTATGCAGAGGGAAACTTTGACGGTCTAAACACTGCATACAATAACGTAGACTGGGAAAGATTGCTTGATCAATCGTGCCCGGACACTATAGTATCCACCTTCACCGATCAATTACTCGAAACAGCATCTAAATTTATTCCCACAAACTGATAACTTCCAGGGCTAACCAGCCCAAATGGATGCATAACCAAATTCGGTTATTGATAAGGCAAAGAACACGATTATATCGTAGAGCAAAGCGCACTGGTCAACAGCACGACTGGGTGAGATATAAGCACAAACGAAATGAAGTCGTATCAGCTGTTAGGAAAGCCAAATCTACATACATATCGAAAGTCCAATCAGAACTAAGTTGTCCGGAAACACCCTCATCAGTATGGTGGAAAACATTAAAAACATTTATCTGTAAAAATGTCCCCGGAATCCCTACTATAAGTCACCTTAACAAACTCTATTCAACCAATCTCGAAAAGGCGGAAGTGTTCAATGAATACTTCTGTTCCATTTCGACATTGGATGACACTAATGCATCCTTGCTAGATCCGCCCCTGCCTCCCCTTCAAACGCTTGACAAGATAACACTTGAAAGCAAGGAAGTGTACGAAGTAATCAAGAGTATTAAGGTATCGAAGGCATCTGGTCCCGATCTCATAAGTCCCAGGCTTTTAAAAGAATGTATTCACTCTTTGTGTGACCCACTTACGGCCCTCTTCAATAGGTTATTAGATAACTGTTATTATCCAATTTTATGGAAAAAAGCCAATGTGACACCGGTGTTGAAAAAGAACCCGTCTAATGTAGTTACTAACTATCGCCCAATATCTTTGCTTAGCTGTACTGGTAAAGTACTTGAAAAATGTGTCTTCAAACGATTATGGCATTTTTTATGTGATAACAATATACTGAGCCAGTCAGTTCCAGTCTAGTTTTACCCCAGGTGACTCTACTGTCCTACAACTGACAGACCTCTATGATGAATTCTGTCATGCTCTTGACGAAGGAAAAGAAGTAAGAGTTGTCTTTTGTGATGTTAGCAAGGCATTTGATAAAGTTTGGATTGTTGGTCTTAATCCACAAGCTCGAGAGAATAGGAATATCTGGTGACTTGCTTTGTTTCCTAAAATCTTACCTTTCTGATCGGTACCAGCGTGTCCTTGTAGCCTCTGAGGCATCCCCTTGGAAACCAATAACGTCTGGTGTCCCGCAGGGTTCGATCCTTGGTCCCCTGTTATTCCTGATTTACATCAACGATATTACTGAAAACCTACTTAGCAGTATACGTCTATTTGCAGATGATACATCCCTTTATCTTATAATTGAGAATCCTGACCAAGGTGCCATCATACTCAACCGTGATTTAGCCACAATTGAACATTGGGCTAAAACTTGGCTCGTTGAGTTCAACCCCCTTAAAACGGAAACCATGATCATATCACGTAAAAGTAATGTCCCGGTGCACCCACCAATATATTTATGTGGAACTCAAATCTCTGAGGTGAGCAGCCATAAGCATCTGGGTGTAATTTTGAATAAAGGTTGTACATGGAACGACCATATCGATCATGTGTGCGCTAAAGCCTGGACACGTATTGACATGCTCAGGGCCCACAAGTTCACACTTGACAGGAAAGTCCTTGAAAAGATATACTTCGCATTTGTCCGACCTCTTTTAGAATATGCTGACTCTGTCTGGGACAACTGCTCAGCAACTCAAGCTGCGGACCTGGAGAAAATACAAGTAGCTGCAGCAAGAATAGTTACTGGCGCCACTGTGAGCTGTAGTAAAGACCTTCTCTACACAGAAACCCAATGGGATCCACTGGAAGAAAGACGCCGAAAGCACAAGCTCATCCAATTTTTTAAGATGTATCATAAATTAACACCTCCATATATCTCCAATAAGGTGCCACCAATTATTTCATCAATTACCCAAAGCCACAATCTCCGATCCGAAAATAACCACCGTGTTCCCTTTTGTCACACCAATTTATATAAGTCCTCGTTTATCCCGGAAGTTACCGACCGGTGGAATGGATTACCCCCCTCAATAAGAGAAAATTGTTCCCTCATAAACTTCAAGACGTTTATAAATAGTGAGAAGCAACGACCACCAATTTTTTATTATGGAGCCAAATCCGTGCTGCCCAAATTTATCATTGCAGGTTACGCCTGCATTGCAGTAATATCAACGCCCACTTATACTATAACCATCTCTCAACATCTCCACGTTGCCAGTGTGGGGACCTTGAAACTACTGAGCACTATCTTGTGCACTGCCCAATCTTTAACGATGCTCGTGAATCCACAATCAATGCATTGCCAATTACTCCTGAGCTTTCCACACTCTTATTTGGATCCGAACGACTAAATAATAACGAAAATCTTCTTGTCTTCAGAGCCGTGCAGGACTATATCATACTGAGTGGACGCTTTCAACAGTAGCGGTGCACTCTTGGACTCTCCTGGTGTTGTTTGTCATACAAATGGGCCACCGTTACCGATACACTATTGAGGCTGCCCTATTGAATATTTTTTGGTAGCGAACATTGAATTCAGGTTGTCCCCATCGTTTCCTACTTACCCCCTGCCCAATGTACCGCCGTGTAACCCATAAAATTGCCATCTAAATCATTTTATATTTTCAGTTTTTGTCTCGGGAACATGGCTTATGACCCCCATTGGAATGAGCTCAACGTGCTCGTTCCAGTGAGGGACCGTGAGCCGTGTTTTAGAGACTGTCATTGAAATTTCCAGTTATTGAAACATTTTTTCTTCGCGTGTCGCCTGCTACACGTGTTGGGCAAGGGGATAAGTTTCCCTTTCCTTTCCATTCTTTCATTCTCTCTACTGCTCTCCTTACTCTCTCTGTCTTCTATGTTTAAACAATATTTTACTTAGTGTTTGCAGCTACTATCAAACTTCGTCAGTATTCCAGAGGAGACGGCTTATAAAAGCTTAAAGCTTACTGCTGAATCCTTTCAACAAATCTCGTTCTTGATTCATTACTTTAATGCATACCATTGTACTGCGCACTCTGTATGACAATCATGTTGTAGTTTATAATATGTATGCATCATACTTTTTCATGAATAAATATTGTTTAAATTAAGTTGGCACTTACGGACAATTAATGTTCAATAAATATATTCACTTACGACAATGAAACATGAAGATTTTCTTCTAAAATTGTGAGTGTCTTCGTAAGGGCCTGCATTTTTTCAACTTTCAATTTTTACTATGACAAAGCGAAAACTGCCTAAAAAATCGCGTCTCGCATTTAGGTTATCGCGGGTAATACTGTTTTTGAATAAGTTACAAATTCAAATTGAACGCGGGGAGCATGCGCAGTTTAAATTTATGACGTGTTTCAAATTTTAAAAAAATTGTCTCACATGCGCAGTTGAAAAATAGCATTTCAAACGCGAAAAACGGCGCTTTGCAAATCCGGTACGAGGTCTTACGTGTTAAAACTTGCGGGAAGCTCCGTTGAGGTTCTTTCTGAGGGATTAGTGACGTTTCGTGCACCGGCGTTTCGTACCCAGTACGTTTCGTACACAATGGGACGTTTCGTACAGAAATCAAAGTACGTTTCGTACACGGACAATATTTATATATATTTTATTGATTTATTTTTATTTAATTTGTTAGTTTATTTAGTTATATTTATATTTTTTATTTGAAAGAAAATTATCTTTCATAATAAATAAAATGTTAGAAAAATATTTATTCTGTAAAAGGGGCTGATCCATTCCTGAAGATGTATCTAATCAAAGACAATGTTTTGAAAGCGTTTAATTTTAAAAGCGGCTAGTGCATTTTTGATTAATCCAATCAATGGCAATTTACAGTAAACAGAGTTATTTTGATGAGATGCTCAATGCTTGATGCCAGTATAATGAGGACCAATCACCTCTTGAACAGTGTTGTTATTCCAAACAACACGTGAACATTGTTAATTGATTTGTTATTTCTAGTATTAAAACTAAACCATTTCATCTTCGGTGTTTTTCTATAATTGAAATTTGTATAAAAACAGGCCCAAAACTTACTTGATTCACATTTCATCTTTAGTCAGTCATGGCGTATCCATGTTCCAAGTGTGGGAATGAAGTAAGACCAAGGCAGGAAGCGTCATGCTGCGATGAATGCTCGAGATGGCGACATAGAATTTAAAGATTTTAGCGCAACTTAAATCTTCTTCAATTTTACTTAAAAAATTAGTATGTATTCCTTTGTTAATACTGATAGAGTACTGGTAGGATTTTCTGCTTAATTTTCTGAATTTTTCCCAGTAACGCAATAAAACTTGAACAAATTCTCCTTTAAATTACGGGAAAAATCGGAAATTTAAATGTTCTTCCAATTTAATGAAAACGCTTGTCAACTGTCAATTTGAATGTACATGTAATAACCAATGACTGCTGTGGGCGGAGCGATAAACCATTACATGTATTTCCCTTTCAAAATGTCACGCCCCCACCTGGTTAAAACTGTTTACCATTTATGTACAATGTATTTTATCGTTTGGTATATATATATTTATGTCTGAAAACGTCATTTTTTTAAGTTTAGATATTTATTGTTCAATAAAATATATTATTTTAATAAGAGCGTTGTTGTCTTTCATCGTATATGTACTCATATATCCCATTTAAATCCCGTGTACGAAACGTCCCAGAATCTTGTGTACGAAACGTCCCAGAATCTTGTGTACGAAACGTCCAAAATGGCCGTGTACGAAACGGCAGTGTACGAAACGTCCAGCACCCCTTTCTGAGTCTTGTCAATTTTCGACCAAACATGAAATCAAAACTAATTATTTTGAGACCCAAATATGTTATCGACAGCCATGTATGTTTTAACTTTTTTTTAACAGTGCAAGATACACAAAAATGCGAATTTTGAACGTCCTGAGCCGATATCCCCGCTAGAGAGAAAATTCAGTGCGGAGATTCCCGTGGAATGGAAGTTCGTCTAGCTGAATTTTGTGTGTGTTTTGTCGAGTTGGAGTGAAAATAAAGGCATTCTCTGCAAGAAAATGCTAAGGGGTGCACTGCAGACTTGAAGTGTATTCATTTATGCATCGATAAACGTGCTATGCGAGCTGTCAACGCGTTTCGTTGATTTGAAACGAGTGGTTTCTAATTTCGTGGTATAAAATTTCGAGCGTTGGAAGTTTCCAGCCTTGTGTATATTTATAATACAGTAGGGGTATTTTGATGTTGGGTGATTTTAGACCTTCTAGGTGCTATTTATCGCTCTAGATCAGGTCCCCAGACGCCTGTGGTGGAATGAATACGATGACATATCAGAATAATAACCAGATCGTTTCCCCCAGGAGATTACATTCTGGAATATTGCTCTGGATCAATAACCAGGGAGTGAAAAGAGATAAAAGGTTAATAACGTTTATTTAGCCCATAAGTCTTTCAAAATTATTCCGTTCTCAATGAAAGCCTTTCCCTCGGAAAATTGTGTTATAACTTTCAGAAGATTCTATGGCCATTTTATTTCTAAGATCGGTGGAGGTCAAAACGTCACATTTCAAAATTGTCAAAACGTCGCACACTTTTGGTAAAAAGTGTCACGCACTTTTTAGTCAAAACGTTACCCCCCCCCCCCCCCCACACACACACCTCGTAATTTCATTTGAAAATGACAGCGAACGTCAACAGCACGGGCAAATCCAAAAGCGATTATTTTTGTATATGTCCGTGTGTAAATCGCTCCTATGTAGTGGTACGCACATTGCTAGTGGCAATGACTGCTGTCAGACAAGACAGCAAATTAGGAATTATCATGTCAAGTTGTCAACTAACCCTCATAGGCTCATATACATTTCAATGTACTGACGATAGGTTGCAAATCGCGATATAGCATATAGTTGGCAATATCTAACTCCAAGTCACTACATCCAATACCTAATACCGGTATGTCGGAAATTGACCAATCTATCTGGAATCTAACATTTAGTCTGTAGTTCACGTTTCCGCTATCCTCCACATGCTATATGACATATAGCATGTGCAGGATAGCGGAAACGTGAACTACAGAGTCCACAGAGTCACAGTCACCAGTTGTAAGCACTTTTTGCCGGTAAAAAGGACGGTACCGGTATCCGGTAAAAAGGACGGTAAGTGTATAAAAACTACGTTTAAAGTACTAAATGTACCTCTGAATGGTTGAAAAGTGATTATTTAAGGAAGCTTACGCAATAATAAATATATAGACGGAAGATTAAGTATTGTTTGTTTTATTGTAGACTATTTTCAAGACAAAATAGGACATTTCGCCATCGACACTGATCGACACGGCATTTTGTGCAAAGGAAACAACGAATTCGCTGAGGTGCACGACGGGGTGAATATTATCATACTTGCTCGACGGAGGTGTAACTAATTCGTGTGCGTAACAGTTAGATGTTTCAGTTCACTACGAGGGGATTTAACAGAAAGGTTTTGGGAGAGAAACCATTAATAATTTGAAAATAGTCTACAATAAAACAAACAATGCTTAATCTTCGTTATATATATTTATTATTACGCACGCTTCATTAAATTGTCACTTTTCTTCACACATTCAGCTGTACATTTAGTACTTTAAAACATAGTTTTATACACTTACCGTCATTTTTACCGGCAAAAAGTATGTTCAAGCTATTTTTTAAACGGGGGTTCATAACTTATTTTCAGTTAGCGTTTCGCCAAACACATACCGAGGTGATAATAAATATTAAAACCAACCACACATCAGTGGACACGAGTTCTAGATTCCTGTATGTCCTACCCCAATGATACTCACAGACGCCGATTAAGACTGGAGCGCCCTGTTCTCACTCCACCAATCCCTATGTGTGAGCTCCCAGTGGTGGGCCCGGGGGTGGGGGGGGGGGTGGCCGAGGGCCCCCAAATGCAAACCATAATTAACTGTTTTTAACCCCCATGTTTCCCCAGGAGGCACTAGAATCGATCTCAGAGATTCAGAATTTGAATAAAAAAATATCCTGGGAAGGGCGCATAATCGTGGGAGGGAATACGCACAATTCCATAGTTCAAGCGTTATATCGATCCAGTCCCCCCACCCCCATTTCGAAAATATGAAATGGATTTTTTTATTCAGTAGGGGCGTAGCCAGGATTCTATAATGGGGTGGGGGTAGCCATTTTTTTTTTTGGGGGGGGGGGCAATCATGATATTTGGAAGGTCGTTGTGGGGTACCCCCCCCCCCCCCCCAAAAAAATGCAAACTGTCACATACTGTTTTTAATCCCTACCTTTCTTCAGGAAGCACCAGGATGGATCTCCCCCCAGAGTCTAGCAACTTAACCATCTTCCCAGTGGTGGGTCGGGGTGGGGGTGGGGCTCCCAATGCAAACTGTCAATTATTGTTTTTAAACCCTCACCCAGGCCTTCGATTGGGAAGTTTTAGCTATTCTCAGTAGTCCAAATACTGCAAGCATTATTGAGGCAAGTGGTCCTTGAGTGGGTGTAGGGGTAGGAGGAGGTGTTCCCCTTCCACAGTTGGGGGTTGGCGGCCAGTTTCTGTCTGGAATTAGCTTGAATAAACTATGTTATGCCTGTGTGTCTATAGCCATCAGACGCGTTATCAATCTGATGAGACGGTAGTCCAAACTTGGACCTAAAGTCAACAACGCACTCGTTCCAATGAGGGTTCATAAGCTATGTTTTGGAAGCAGAAAATTAAAATATATAAATAATTGAATGGCGATTTTCGTATATAGCGCTGGCCAGTTTTGGCCGTTACAACTGGGCTGGTCATTAGTTGTTTGCAACGGTCAACGTTAAAAAGATTATTTTGTACAAAATTATGTTTTTTCTGTTGTTTGTTATTTTGACATTACTCGACACGATTATAAACTCTGGTCAGTTACCGACCAGTGGAATAGATTACCCCCCTCTGTAAGAGAAAATTGTTCCCTCATAAACTTCAAGACGTTTTTAAATAGTGCGAACCTACGACCACCAATCTTTTACTATGGAGCCAAATCCCGTGCTGCCCAAATTTATCATTGCAGGTTGCGCCTGCACTGCAGTAATATCAACGCCCACTTATACGATAACCATCTCTCAACATCCCCACGTTGCCTGTGTGGGGATCTTGAAACTACTGAGCACTCTCTTGTGCACTGCCCAATCTATGACGATGCTCGTGATTCCTCAATCAATGCTTTGCCATTTACTATTGAGCTCTCCACACTCCTATTTGGATCCGAACAACTGAATAATAACGAAAACCTTCTTGTCTCCAGAGCCGTGCAGGACTATATCATACTGACTGGACGTTTTAATAAGTAGCAGTGCACTCTTGAACTTTTCCAGTATTTCTTGCCACACAAATGGGCCACCGTTACCGATACCGATACACCCATTGAGGTTGCCCTGTTGCATATTATTTGGTAGCGAACATTGAATTCAGGTTGTTTCCCCTGTTTCCTAGATTAACCCTTTGCCCAATGTAACGGCCAGTGTTACCCATGAACATCGTCATTTAATTCCTTTTATATTTTCAACCTTTTTCAACCTTTGTCTCGAGAACATGGCTTATGACCCCTCATTGGAATGAGCTCGACGAGTCCGTTCCAGTGAGGGATCGTGAGCTGCGTTTTTGAGACTGACATTGGAAACTTCCAGTTATTCGAAAACTTATTCTTCGAGTGTCGACTGCTACACGTGTTGGGTAAGGGGTTAAGTTTCCTCTTTCTTTTCATTCTCTCATTCTCCCTATTGCTCTCCTTACTCTCTCTCTCTCTCTCTCTCTCTCTCTCTCTCTCTGTTTTCTATGTTTAAAGAATATTTCACTTAGAGTTGGCAGTTACTATTAAACTGTGTCAGTTAAACTGTGTCAGTAATCCAAAGGAGACAGCTCATACAAGCTAAAAGCTTACTGCTGAATCCTTTCAACAAATCTCGTTCTTGACTCTTTACGTTAATGCATACCATTGTATTGCGCACTCTGTATGACAATCATGTTGTAGTTTATTATATGTATGCATCATATTTTTTCATGAATAAATATTGTTTAAACTAAACTCTGGTCAATAAATTATGTTCACACAGGTTTTGTTGTTTTTTTTAAGTTGCTTGGTAAGCCAGCATGGCGACCAGAATCGAAGACTAGGCTATTGTCCAATCCATGTACATGTTAATTCTCTTCTCAATATTCCCTGCCCTGTAAGCACATACGATTACATTGAAACTGCATCTGAACACAATCCCTACTGCTTTTCTCTGGCACACACTGGTGCTTTAGGCTATCTTGAACTTGCACTCCAAGATTGGGCATCAAGTAATTGGAAGCATTCCAAATCTGTTGCTTGTAAATTCCATTCGCCCACTATACATATTGTGTATGATAGACACTAATGTGTATAGCGGGCGATTGGAATTAATAACTAATGAGTTGTTTACGATCATTTGTTTCTGGGGAGGTCTAGCCCTAGTGAGGCCTGGGGGGACCCCACAACGACCTTCCAAATATCATGATCCCCCCCCCCCCCCATTGCAGAATCCTCGCTACGCCCCGCTAGATATATAATCCATTTCCCTTAGTTTCGAAATGGTGGGGGGGGGGGGGGGGGGGCAAGATTGACATAACGCTGGCATATTTCAATGGTTTGAACTATGGAATTGGGCGTATTCCCTCCCACGGTTGTGGGCCCTTTCCCGGATATTTTTTTCTTCAAATTCTGAAACTCTGAGATCGATTCTGGTGCCTCCGGAGGAAATGTGGGGGTTAAAAACAGTAAGTTACGGTTTGCATTTGGGGCCCCTCAGCCCCCCCCCCCCCCCCGGGCCCACCACTGTGAGCTCACACAAAGGGATTGGTGGAGTGAGCACAAGGGGCCCTAGTGTTAATAGGCTCATGTGGGTATCACTGAGGTGGGACTTACAGGAATCTAGAACTAGTATCCACTGATGTATGGTTGGTTTTAATATTTATTATCACCTCGGCATGCGTTTGGCGAAACGCTAACTGAAAATAAAATATGAACCCCCCGTTTAAAAAAAAAGCTTGAACACAACTTTTTGCCGGTAAAAAGGACGGTAAGCGTATAAAAACTGTTTTAAAGTACTACTCTGGAAGTGTGAAGTGCAATTTAATGAAGCGTGAGCAATAATAAATATATATAACGAAGATTAAGTATTGTTTGTTTTATTGTAGACTATTTTCAAATTATAAATGGTTTCTCCCCCCCCCCCCCCCCCCCAAAACCCTTCTGTTAAATCCCCTCGTAGTGAACAGAAACATCTAAATGTTACGCACACGAATTAGTTACACCTCCGTCGAGCAAGTATGGTAATATTCACCCCGTCGCGCACCTCAGCGAATTCGTTGTTTTCCCTGCACAAAATGGCGTGTCGATCAGTGTTGATGGCGAAATGATCTATTTTGTCTTGAAAATAGTCTACAATAAAACAAACAATACTTAATCTTCCGTCTATATATTTATTATTGCGTAAGCTTCCTTGAATAATCACTTTTCACACATTCAGAGGCACATTTAGTACTTTAAAACGTAGTTTTTATACACTTACCGTCCTTTTTACCGGATTCCGTCCTTTTTACCGGCAAAAAGTATTACCCCGTTTATTCGCTTAATTCTAACTTCTCCATAAAGATAGATATGAAAAAATATTTCAAAATACACTACACATTTCCACAATGTGCATACAATGTATTATATAACATGCCCAGAGTTAGCACGCTTGTCCGTCAGACGACAGTGACTTGGTGCTTTCTTTAACACAAACGCGTATACCAATTCAATCGTTATAAAATATCTTAAATAAAGCAAATGTGTTAAAAATCTTAATTGATATTACCAAAAGTAAGATTTGAACACATTTCACTTCATTTAAGGTTTTTTTTTATAATGATTGGACCAGTCCGGAACCGGTCCAGGCAAGAATATCGGACCACCTAGGGTTGGACTGAACGCAAAATAACAAAACAAGTATATAATGTATAGCAGTGGCGGCGCCAGGATTTCGATTCGGGGATGGCACTCGGACGAAAAAATGTCTATGGGACTTTTCAGTGTTAAATCCCTATAGTACAAACGATACAAATTTTCATAAATTTCAAAACCATATGGGAGTTTTAGTATTAAATCAGGTCGTCCATAGTACACACGATCGTGATTTTTCTCTGGCGAACAAATGTCTATGGAGATTTCAGTGTTAAATTAGGTCCCCATAGTGTCATCCCTTACTACTGGTGGGGGTCTAAGTAAGATGTGGGGATCCAAGGTCGAGATGCCTTTGGCATCTTTCGAAGGCCGTAGGCCTGATCTAGGGGTGGGTATGGGAGGGTGTGTCCCCCACCCGTTGGTTTGGGACCTGGGGGCCCTGTCCCAAGAAAAAGGTTTCATATTTGGATAATTTGGACGTCATGGGAGCGATATCTGAACGGGTTCTACAACGTCTGATGTTGTCTTCAAAGGCTCCCAGATTGTGTCAGATAGCAATTTGAAGTTTGGTTTTGGGGAGCCCGAGAAAAAAGTGTGTGTGTGTGGGGGGGGGGGGGGGGGGGGGGGTCTAGACTCCCTATGCCACTGATGCATAGCATTTACCAAATAGAACATATACAACAAGAACATAAACAAACGGCATACAATCTACCCGAAATTCATATTCACTCTCTTCGTCAACTGAGTGCTTGTGAAGTGTGCTATGTCCCAGTACTGCCAGTGGGACATAGCACACTTTAAATAGCTCTCGGGTGACATTTCTATGGTCTTTTCTAATAAGACGATAGTGATTTAGATTAATTGAAGAGCCTGGAAATAATACCGACAAAACGAACTGAAACCGAGGTTTTTAAAAAAATAAAACCGAAACCGAACCTGGAAAAAAACCTCCATGCACTAAATGAATGACGTCAATATTGAGGTCCAAAACGTTTTGTTTTTTACCCTTTATAGGCAACGGGAATGGATAAACAAAGAAAAGATTATCCATAGAGAAATTGGGACCCCAATTGATTCTGCAGAATTTTGATCCCATCGCTAATGTATATTAAAAGATATATTTGAACATCAGCTATTCCGCGGTTCTCAAACTAATAAGACCATCACTATCCTGTGAGTGATGTATCTCTTTGTAAAACTTTCTGTTTGCACCGCTTCTCTTTTTCTCTTTTCTTGAGACTTGGGATAGGATACCAACTATTTAGGAGCTCTCCCTCACTTCCTAAAACTTTACCCAAATGGCATACGGTACCTGCCCCCACCCCCTCCCATTCACCAATCTTTCTTCTAAATTCTGGACAATGATCTTGAAAATAGTCCATCCAGGTATAGCATAATCCGCAAATGCTGGTTGCCGTCCATCTTGTTGACCCTTTAACATCATTTTGTCCTTAAGATAGCAAGCCAGTTCACTCTGCAGTCTCCCAGTCTCCCAGCCCCTTTTCATTGATGTACTTGTTTGCAGTTTTCCTGTCATCCTGTGGTCATAAGGTCTGAGCGGTAACGATCGAAAACTTTTATTGTCGCAAAATCGGGCTCTCAGTCAGTACAACTGACCGCGGTTTAAAGCAATCTGCACGTTCGGGATGAGTATTCTGTCAATACAGCGATAAAACGCATGCTATCTTCGTATGATGTAACATTAAGGATAGGTAGGCCCGATTCATTCTGTGAATGACCAGCGTGGTGAATAAAGGTTAAGAATGCGTCTCCGTTAGAATTGAAAGGTCGCGACATTAAACATGAGACGTGACATTCAACAAAATGTCTGAGAAAAAAATATTAAATGGTCTGGAACACCCTAAATCCAATTAAGTAACGAGAAGCGATGGCATAGATATAAATGCTTTCCTATTATGAGTACATCTGTCATGAGACTGATGAAAGTAGGGCAAATGGAAATATTCCAGAACACAGAAGTTCCCAGTTAAGTTAATTTTACCTCCAGCACTCTGGCAGTGTAACATAATTTTTCCCATTCACTCAGTTTTTCTTTTGTTTAGCTATGAATTTATCCAATTATATCTTGTTTGACACAGCTCACGGAGCTCTGTCAAACAAGGTACATTTGGTTAAATATCAAACTGCATTATGGGAAATATCTGCTACTGAAAACTTTGCCATTTTGAGATCAGAGTGCAGAGGGTTATTTATTTATTGGTGTTTAAGGTCACATATGTATGCACAATGGCTAATCATGACCGTGACAGTTTTACGGGTGGAGGAAGCCGGAGTACCCGGAGAGAACCACCGAGCAACGACGAGCAGCTGCCAGCTCCCCAACATCGTAACTCCGCACTGCAGCACAGGCAGGGTTAGATTGGTTGAAGACATGCGCACCATCGACATGCAGTACGCCTTAGTACACGGCGTCATCGTGCCCCCACGCGGGCAATGGAGAGGAAGTGTCTTGCCCAAGGACACAACGCGGTTGCCGCAGGTGGGATTCGAACCGAGGACCTCTCGGCTTGCAGCCTGCACCTCTACCAACTGAGCCACCGCGCTCCCCTGCAGAGGGTTAAGGATTGTATTCGCGTGTGTTCCGACGTGGAGGCCTAGCAAAATAAAAATGATTGGTGCTGCACCGTGAAATAAAAAAAACAAAACCTTTTTTGATTTTATATATTCAAAATAAATAAATAAATAAACAAACAAATAAATAAATAAATAAATAAATAAATATGACCCTAACATTTTGTTTTTTTCAGAACAATTTGTGCAAACGGTAAAATAATTCCACCTTCAACATCTTGCAATGGACAAGAAATGGAGAAATGCAATGAATTACTATCTAAAATGACTAACACAAATACCCCCTCAGTACGCATGCTGTCGTGTGCACATCAAGTCTAGCGCACACCGGAAAATGAGAGTCTCAACTTCCCCAAATCCATTTTTATTGAGGTGGTCATCTCTCGGACAGTTTTAAGGGTGGAGGGAGCTGAAGAATACGAAGAGAACCACCGAGCAGTGGCAAGCAACTGCCAGACTCCCCAATGGACTAACTCCACAAAATATTTTTTTTATCAAGGTTTTCGTCACTGGAATGCCGTTTGTGGATTATATAATAAAACAAACCTCGACACACTGAAGGGGCATGCATGGTAATAAATTGGACACACGGTGTTTCAGCAGGGTGTGCGGGACTGTACTACCCTTCTGAGATTCGTATTTTCTTTGACTTTCAGCCTCAGGAAATACGGATTTCAGAAGGGTAGTACAGTCCCGTACACCCTGCTGAAACACCATGTAACTAATAATTTCCCCATATGTAAATGCTGCAAAGTGCAAACCCTAAGACAAATAATACTCAAGTTATTGCACGGAAACCAAAATGGACAGACTAATAACATAACACGTCTCATTTTCAACGGGTGTATGAAAATGGACATTTTTTACTTCATATTCAACAAATTCCTCACAGAACGGAAATGATGTTATATAATTTACAGTCAGCATAAAATTTCAATTATGGAAGGATTGAGAAGAAAAGGCAACCGGTCTAACGTACCCTTACAAAATTTCCAATCAGCGTAAAACATTGTGGGCCTAAATTATGTAAGAGTTCAGAAATGTGGAAGCCGGTCTCTGTCAAAGACTTAGATGCATGCACAGAAAATAAAGTCCCTGCTGTCATATCTTCTTCCTTGATCAGAGGCGGCGGAGTCAGGGGGCACAGAGGGCACGTGCCCCTCCACTTTTTTCCACAGATATGCTTCGCAGTTACACAAAGAGATAAAATGGACGCATGCAAACGTGTAAATATACAGGCATTCCTGAAACATTATTTGCAAATCCAAACAATATTTAGTTTAAACAGTATTTATTCTAGTAGTATCTAGATACAAAAAGACAATAAAATACAAACTTGTATAAGTTACTTAACAATAGACACAGGAGGAAATGGATTCAGCAACAAGCTTCAAGCTTATGCGAGACTGTTTCCATGATAACAATTCATTAAGTTTACATTTAGGCAGCTTTGGCGTTTAGACACAAGGGACCCAAGGCAGGCGTAGAACAAAACAAGTACATACACGCGCCCTCACATACACACGCACATTCACGTATGCATGCAAACAACCTGCGCCAGCACATGGGTCCCTATTTTATAACTGAATAGTATTAAGTATGATACTATGGATGAAAACACTATTTGAATGGTGGGAGAAACATGGGGGTATGAATAGGTAGACTGTATTGTTGGTAGTGACATTAAACCTAATAAGGACACCTACATGCGAATCAGTGAAATGTACAGAAATGGCAGGTCAGCCAGGGATGGCCAGTTAGCTTTCATATTCCATGATAAATAAAGATGACTGGACTGGAGAAAGTTCCGGGGCATCAGGGAGCTCACATGACTTCGCTAACTCCTTGGTGGGGGAAGGGAGGAAAGACGGTTGACATTTTTAAAAACTGGTCGTATTTATATAGCGACTTAATGGAGTGCCCTGTACAGGATGAATTACATCTGAATTTGGAAACACTGACAAATTCAGT
Source organism: Pictodentalium vernedei (assembly GCA_031216915.1). Taxonomy (NCBI): domain Eukaryota; kingdom Metazoa; phylum Mollusca; class Scaphopoda; order Dentaliida; family Dentaliidae; genus Pictodentalium; species Pictodentalium vernedei. Next base: position 275,879,269 of record CM062296.1, on the reverse strand, counting down.
GTTTCAACTAACCCCAAAATAATGTCATATATTGCACAGGAAGCAGCATTGATCGTACACGGGATAATTACTGGCCCCAAGCCACATAGGACATGTTGATATAATGTATACGTTTGCACGGTTCCCATTAGCCATTATCAGACTTAAACCTTTTTGTCAATAGGATAAAACTATGGACCGATTCAAAGATTCTTTTGTTAACTGTTGGGGTGAAAAATTCACTTCCATATAAGAGGGTGTCAGCATTAATTTCGATACTTAGAGAGCCGATGGTTGCGTCTCGTACATTGCTGTGACGCGGACAAAACAATAGTAGTATAGCATGTACCCGATCGGGCCAGATTACCCGGACTTTTGCCGGTGCAACTAGTGTTAAATTCCCATAGGAACCGGACTTTTGCCGGTGCAACTTTTGCCGGTGCAAAAGTACGGCCCCTTTCAGCTAGATGCGGTAAATAGTGTACGTACTGCATATAGAGTATGCTATGGCATGTATAGTGATATATGTACGCATGGGGCTATAGGTATATATTATGGGTAAGTGATGGAAAGATGATGGTGAAAATGGGTTTTCTTGAAAGTTTTTCCCGCGAAACGGTTGACGTTGCTATTGACGTCGTGACGTCATGATGCGCACGCGACGTCATAGAGATGTTGACCACTGTTATTGTCCAGAATACAATCTGGCATGACGTTATTCGGGTCAGGGGGTGTCGGACTTCTCGTTTGGGGAGAGGGGGTGATATGGTAGTAGTGGTATATATCCATGTAAGTCCCCTGTTAGCCTTTGGCAGGCCAACTACTAATCGAACTTCATATTATCCTATGTCTGCTATAGCTAAGTCAAGCAATAGGGTGGGTGGGGGTAGTGTGGTATTGCGAGATTGTCATTGGTGGTTTAGATTGGCAGTACAGGATGAATGGTCTGTTGGGTTATCACCCCCATAGTACTATTAACCTATCGAATCATTTGTAGTATCTAATGGCTGGTACTGGTAGTATGGAATTCCAGACCAGGCGGTATTATACTAGGTTGTTTTGAACAGTAGTAAAGGATTAACGGCCTGTTGGTCTATTATCCACTAAGTTCTAACCTATTAGCTCGTTTCGGGACGGGGGTGGGTGGAGGTGGTGTTGGTAGTACGAAATACGGACTACTAATGAAATGAGGTTAGCCTTTGTGGTGTTTTGGCAATTAAGGCCAGATTCGGGGGTGGGGGGGGGGGGACTTTCGGAGACCGAAAAAGAGCTGATTTGTGGACTATTGGGGGCGCTGATGTTGCACTTGTGTAGTTTGGCTCCTGAATCCCAGAAAAGCCTTTAGGCCTCTTACATCCAAGCTCCTACACAACCTATTTATGGCTCCTATTTCTGTAAGCATCCTATACAATAGATAACAGAAGGCTTTCAACATTCAATATATTTTATTCTATACAACATAATAATATTACAATATACATTCATTTGACAAAACACGATTTAATTGCAGTTTTCAAATATACACGACTAATGAATGACGTGTAACACAGCAAAATGAATTTTTCACATCAAGATTGCAGTGACAAAACAGCTGATGGTCAGAGTACATTAATGTCTATATATCCAGTGGTTTGGTCGAGGTTCCATCTTCTTGAACTTTTCTTTTCGGGTAAAAATATGGTAGTCCATCTTTGATCTGACTATAAGTGGACATGTGATTATTGTTCACCACAAATCCACGGTTAACTCCTGTTCCACTCTGTTGCACTTTCAACACATGCATATATTTGTTCTTCGTTAGGTCGTTTTGGCATTTATTTATTCCTTTGGAACTGAACTTGCTACTCGGGCCGAAACAGTAGTAGGTTTTGCTATAGAGACCCACAATTCCATCTCCGCTCCATTCAACCTTGAAAAGGCCAGGTGTTCTTTTATCGAATGCTTTCCGGTCGCTGCAACATGACCCCTTCGGTGACCATATATCTCCTCTAATCTTGGTTTGAACAAAGTCTTCTCTGTGCTCATCGCATGATTCTGACGGTAACCATTGATGATACTCTCTATAAAAGTGTTCTTTCTTTTCCGGTTTTATTACTTCTTCCAGAGATGATTTGGAGAATGAGATGTATCCAGAATCTGTATCCATGAGGCAGCACTGAAAATCACGTCTATCCACGAAAATCATAGTAAAACTGCAACATCTTCATCTTTGCGTATTGGTACACGAAGAATCCGATATGAAGTGGTAAGTTCAGCTTGATGCGGTTCTTATTCATTTCCAGCTCGTATACTGTTTCGCTCAAAGGGTTTATTTGACGGAAGTGCGCGTTGTTTATTGAGCGAGAAGCTTCGTCGTCATTACAGTAAATAATATTTCTGTGTTTTTCTTTGTTGGTTACTGTCTTTCCGTACCCGCTATTCCCAAGGAGTTTCATTGTGTCAGCAACTATTGCCTTATCTGGATTCCGATCACCGTCTCTTCTGGCCTGTGATACCTCTTCTCCAAATTTCGTGAAGCACGCTTTTGGTTCGTATTGTATGACTTGGTAAATTTGTGTCACCTCGAGGCCGTGATCAAGGTACCATTTCAGGAGTGGCGTTGCAAGCAATTTCCTCTTCGCATGGTAACTCCCGATCAAACTTCTTCTCGGCTGGCGCATGACGTGGTTTTTCTCTGCAAACTTTCTCATGTGATCTCCAATGTCGTCTGTACTAATGGTGGTATTTTTAAAGATGGATGTCATTTCTTCAATGTGATGTCTGAGGTGGTCTGGAACATGAATGTCACACTCAACTAATCCGAACAGATTGCCCGAAATCACATGCTGCCTTACTTCGCTCTCGTTCATTGTCCATGTTAAAGTGTTGCTCCCAAGTTTCTCTAGGTAACGTTTTACTGCAGGATCCTTTCTCATTTTCAACCACTGACATTCCCAAATTTCAACAAGTTTGTATCCTTGATCATCAATGTATTTGGCGTTCTTGATAGTCTCTTTGTGAAGATATTCCATTTGTTTTTCTCGAACACTGTTGAAAAGAATTACTTCTCCATTTCTTTTGGTGTTTAGTCGACAATTGTGGCCATGCCAGAAGCAGCCGTGAAATTGGTAAACCGTCTGCGTTTCTTTGCACCAGCCGTCTACGGGCAGATGTCTCCTTCCAATCTTTTTCTCTTCTCCATTGAACTGATGCCGAATTTCAAGACTGTCTCTTCTGGAGATATAGTTTAACCACTGCTGCGCCATTCTGCCATATTTGTGAGAATACTCCGGTTTGAAGTCATGTTCTTTACGTCTTATATACATCCCAGTTGGCATCTCTTGCATTAAACACCACAAGTAAAGAGAGTTGGCGTCATAACCAACTACACTGACTCCCACGCGGTTTAGCTTCCTCTCCATACTGATAAGATATAATTTTTGTTAGTCCTTTTTCTTGATGACGGTCAAAAATTATCGAAGGACCTCCCACGATGTTGTCTTTTACCAGGTGATGTAAATCTTTGCTCTTCTCGTTGAAAATGGTAAAATGGGTTTCATTGTCGATCGTGTTGAACAAATACTTCAATGTCAGTCCGGGTTCACTCATTCCATCTTTCATCATATCAATCCCGCGCTCTTTGTAGAAGGCAAACTGTTTCTCTAGTGCTTCTAGGAATGATTGGACATCACGATTGTTGTACCAGATGAGAAAATCGCGAAAGGTGCTCATCTTGTGGTCTTTCCAAATTTGCTGACAGTAGATGTATTCTTCTTTAGATATATTTTCCCCTTTAAGCGAACTGTAAAATGTATCGTATTCCGGCAAGTGGTCTTGTTCCAGTTTCTTCAAATCATCAATCCACTCGTATGGCAGGTAACCTTTCGTCACTGAACATCCAAATGCTCTGAGAAATTTATCATACGAAAAACCAGGTGCCAGATAATTCACAATGTCGAGGAATTTGAACTGTTCTGTTTTAAGGCACAAGAAATTGTTGTTTTTCTTCACAGTGAATCCAATATCCTGTTTCGTTTTCAAGAAAGTAAGTAGCTCGCACTTCACAACACTAAAATCATACTTTCCAGAGTTGAATCCAACAACCGGCATTTCTTTCAGATAAGCAACAAACTGGCGATGTAGCTCCTCCAAGGGATGTGACCTGGTACGTCCTTCTTCATTTAACAATGGGTCGCTCTCAATTGCTTCTGTGATCTTCGTATTGAGTACATCAGTGTAAGGTTGATATTCTGACTTTAACAGCGCATAGGCCCCGTTTGAAATCTCTTCCAAGTAATTCATCATACGGCTCACCAGTTCTTGTGCATTTCCTTCTGTAATAAAGTAGACCGGTTCTACAAATCCTGGTACATTGCTGCTTACACTTACGCTCAATGGAACTTCTTTTGTACATGTTCTTTCATGGCGATGTAGCGCTTTCACTGCTTTCCACAATTTGCCACACTTCCGACAGGTAAATGACTTACAGTAATGATTGATGTCTCTGATGTAACTGAAATGTTCTTCGTGAATGTTGATATACATCGTCTCACTAAAACGGCAGAGTGATCGTCTGACTAGACTAGCATTTGTTTCTCCATCTTCATTGTGATGCAACTGATAATCGTTGATGTTCAGTTTGAATAAGTTCTCTATTTCAGGTAACTGGCTGAGATTCACTCCTTTGAAAGTTTCCGTGTCTTCATTTGTATACTGTCGAAACAGGTGTTTAGTTTCTGTGTTCAAGTTGTAGTAGGTAGCTCCCATTGAAAGGGCTAAGCATCTGAATAAACAGAGGTTATCGACATAGTACTACTGAAGCCCATCTCTAATCTGTGTGTAGGCCTATAGCATTTTTCCTAGAAGTGTAATTTTTAGCTGCCCCTCCCCATGCCGTATATCTCCACAGGCCACATGACTGCATTCATCTATCTCCCAATCGAGAATAGGAATAGAAACTCAACAAATTATTTTGTAGTTTACGGATATTTTCTAAAGCTTCCGTAACGTGAATTGGGTCGTAACAATATACATGCTGTGCACAGCACAGACAAAGTCAATTCTTCAGCAACACCTGAAAAATGTTTCGTTTCTCTCAAAACACCCACGCAGTTGACTTTTCCACCCAGACAGAAATTGACAATCTGTTTAGAGAAAATGTAAAAAGCTCAGTATATAGACTTTCTATTTACAGCTGCTCTCAGCCACTGCCCCTCGAATTATTATTTCAGAAAAGTCTGAAGGAAAAGCGCGATAACGGCAGCAAACGTTTCTCTGTGTAAAAGAGATATCATAATTTTTTTTTAATTTCGGCGCGCCCGCTCGTGCGTTTTCATTATATCACAAGCTGTTTGCGACCAATATCTACACAAGTTCGATTATTTCTTACATTAAGGTACAAATTTTGATACCTCTCCACTTCCGAATTATCTTCATGCGTAAAATTTTAATAACACAACACCACACCTTTGGGATATGTTTACAGATTCCTATATAAGTCCGTCGCCAGCTCGCTTTTGCGTAAATATTTAGAATTGTATAAAAATTTCTATTAATCTACTTTGTATTTTAAAATCACGGTAAGTTTTATTAAATTTGAAAAAAAAAAATATATGATAAGCTGTGTCATTACTATTTATTATAGATTACGCATCTTTCGGTCCAGTTCAGTGAGCAAGATCAACCTTCCACGGGCATTCCGTTTAAATTCCAGGCACTTCCACTTTGATTGGAACCCTAATGTGTTTCAGCGGAATGAGCTGATTATAACCTGAAGTAAAATTCAAGGACATCTCACTGGACTGATAAAATGCCGTGGCATGGTATTTCACATGATGCATCAATTGTACATACTGACTGTTATTTTTTAAGTGTAACTATACAACAAGTAGGGAGGGGGGGGGGGGTGGAGGTCGGCGCTTCAGCGCCATTTGTTGCTGCTGATGTTGGGAGAGTGGCTTCCAGAAGGTATAAAAGGCGGCGTGCACTGCGCAATCGGTCATTCGCCATCCAGCAGCCTAGGTGAACACATAGTCAGTGAGCAGCTCTGCTAATTTGAAATTTTCTCCAATAATTTCAGGCAAGAAACACCGACAACGCAACCAACATGCCACCAGCCTCTTTGTGTGCCACCAGTGAGAAAAGTCGTTCAGCAGGAAAAGCAGTTTGGAGAGACATATAAGGACTGTACACCTAGAAGAAAGAAGGCACGAATGCAAGAGATGCTGCAAGAAATTCGCTCGGAAAGAAGACCTGGAGCACCACTTAGAGAAATGAACAAGTCAATGGAAATGCGTAGACTGCCAGCGAGAATTCAGCAATCTCATACCCTATCGACTGCATCTGAAAGCAGATCACCAGTACCATACTAAGGGGAAAGAGACAAGAAGATACAAGGTGTAACAAGAAATCTCCAGAAAAAGATTCATAAAAGAGACGATGAAAAGACATTAACTTCATTAGAATGCGAACAGTGTAAAAGAATATTTTACGACAGAAGCAACTTGGAGCGACATGTGAGAAGTGTACATATGAAGAAAAAGATATATGGATACCATAACTGCTACATGAAGTATTCCAGGAATGAAGATCTCGAGCATCACTTGAAAAAATGTGAAAAGCGTCGGCAAGAATTCAGTGAACTGTCTCAAACCAGTGTACATATGCAAGCAGCCCATCAATCCGACAAGAAAACAGCCAAAAAAACGAAACTCGAATGACGACCAACAGCAGTCAAGTGGGAAGACGGAGAAATCCAGAACATCATTCATGGAGTATGATCCTGCAGTGTTTTCACCTCAGCTACTATACGAAGAGGAATGTGATGCGATGAAAGCTCTCTACAAAGTGAACTGGGACATTATACGAACCCACCATATCACGAACAGAAAACTTCAAGACACTTACAATTTTCGCATCAAGACCGGCGACATAACAGCTATGGCCAGTGAATTTACAGAAACAATTTTTCAACAACAAGAATGGATGTTCAAAATCAACCTGACCTACGGATTCATCTTACGTAACAATGAAACTGACGACCTCCGATACTATCACGCATCCCAGAACAATGCCAGATTCCTGGATACACCACGTCCTGTTTCGAATCTAGAAGATTTTGAAAAGTTTATGAGAAATGTTTCCCAAGAAGATGTATTAGAGTGGGCGAAACAACAGCGACCCGATTCCAAATGGAGTGTATATAAAGTGACCAACATAACATTCTACATCAATAAAATCAAAGATCATCCTATTGGAGGCGCCACAGATTTACATGCGTACATCATGGAAAATCCAGCCATAATTGTTTTAGTGAACGACCAAAATACCGGAACGAAATATATCGATAACCTCTGTTTATTCAGATGCATTTCAAGGGGAGCTACCTACTACCACAACTTGAACACAGAAACTAAACATCTGTTTCGACAGTATACAAATGAAGACACGGAAACTTTCAAAGGAGTGAATCTCAGCCAGTTACCTGAAGAAGAGAACTTATTCAAACTGAACATCAACGTTTATCAGTTGCATCACAATGAAGATGGAGAAACAAATGCTAGTCTAGTCAGACGATCACTCTGCCGTTTTAGTGAGACGATGTATATCAACATTCACGAAGAACATTTCAGTTACATCAGAGACATCAATCATTACTGTAAGTCATTTACCTGTCGGAATTGTGGAAAGCAGTGAAAGCGCTACATCGCCATGAAAGAACATGTACAAAAGAAGTATCTTATGAATATACTGGCGGTGTTTATAATGTTCCAAAAACAGTTTTTGAACTCTAAGAAGACGAAGGCATCTCAGTTCCAAGTTAAAATAGATATTACCCGTACCGAGGAACCTTTGCCTTCGAATGCTATTTCGATACAACTCATATACCTACAAAAAGTGAAAAACTGACCTGGGAAGCCCGACACGTTCCATTGAGCGTAAGTGTAAGCAGCAATGTACCAGGATTTGTAGAACCGGTCTGCTTTATTACAGAAGGAAATGCACAAGAACTGGTGAGCCGTATGATGAATTACTTGGAAGAGATTTCAAACGGGGCCTATGCGCTGTTAAAGTCAGAATATCAACCTTACATTCATGTACTCAATACGAAGATCACAGAAGCAATTGAGAGCGACCCATTGTTAAATGAAGAAGGACGTGCCAGGTCACATCCCTTGGAGGAGCTACATCACCAGTTTGTTGCTTATCTGAAAGAAATGCCGGTTGTTGGATTCAACTCTGGAAAGTATGATTTCAATGTTGTGAAGTGCGAGCTACTTACTTTCTTGAAAACGAAACAGGATATTGGATTCACTGTGAAGAGAAACAACAATTTCTTGTGCCTTAAAACAGAACAGTTCAAATTCCTCGACATTGTGAATTATCTGGCACCTGGTGTTTCGTATGATAAATTTCTCAGAGCATTTGGATGTTCAGTGACGAAAGGTTACCTGTCATACGAGTGAATTTATGATTTGAAGAAACTGGAACAAGACCACTTGCCGGAATACGATACATTCTACAGTTCGCTTAAAGGGGAAAACATATCTAAAGAAGAATACATCTACTGTCAGCAAATTTGGAAAGGCCACAAGATGAACACCTTTCGCGATTTTCTCATCTGGTACAACAATCGTGATGTCCAACCATTCCTAGAAGCACTAGAGAAACAGTTTGCCTTCTACAAAGAGCGCGGGATTGATATGATGAAAGATGGAATGAGTGTACCCGGACTGACATTGAAGTATTTGTTCAACACGATCGACAATGAAACCCATTTTACCATTTTCAACGAGAAGAGCAAAGATTTACATCACCTGGTAAAAGACAACATCGTGGGAGGTCCTTCGATAATTTTTGACCGTCATCAAGAAAAAGGACTAACAAAAATTAGATCTTATCAGTATGGAGAGGAAGCTAAACCGTGTGGGAGTCAGTGTAATTGGTTATGACGCCTACGCTCTTTACTTGTGGTGTTTAATGCAAGAGATGCCAACTGGGATGTATATAAGAAGACGTAAAGAACATGACTTCAAACCGGAGTATTCTCACAAATATGGCAGAATGGCGCAGCAGTGGTTAAACTATATCTCTAGAAGAGACAGTCTTGAAATTCGGCATCAGTTCAATGGAGAAGAGAAAAAGATTGGAAGGAGACATCCGCCCGTAGACGGCTGGTGCAAAGAAACGCAGACGGTTTACCAATTTCACGGCTGCTTCTGGCATGGCCACAATTGTCGACTAAACACCAAAAGAAATGGAGAAGCAATTCTTTTCAACAGTGTTCGAGAAAAACAAATGGAAGATCTTCACAAAGAGACTACCAAGAACGCCAAATACATTGATGATCAAGGATATAAACTTGTTGAAATTTGGGAATGTCAGTGGTTGAAAATGAGAAAGGATCCTGCAGTAAAACGTTACCTAGAGAAACTTGGGAGCAACACTTTAACATGGACAATGAACGAGAGTGAAGTAACGCAGCATGCGATTTCGGGCAATCTGTTCGGATTAGTTGAGTGTGACATTCATGTTCCAGACCACCTCAGACATCACTTTGAAGAAATGACACCCATCTTTAAAAATACCACCATTAGTACAGACGACATTGGAGATCACATGAGAAAGTTTGCTGAGAAAAACCACGTCATGCGCCAGCCGAGAAGAAGTTTGATCGGAAGTTACTATGCGAAGAGGAAATTGCTTGCAACGCCACTCCTGAAATGGTACCTTGATCACGGCCTCGAGGTGACACAAATTTACCAAGTCATACAATACGAACCAAAAGCGTGCTTCAAGAAATTTGGAGAAGAGGTATCACAGGCCAGAAGAGACGGTGATCGGAATCCAGATAAGGCAATAGTTGCTGACACAATGAAACTCCTTGGGAATAGCGGGTACGGAAAGACAGTAACCAACAAAGAAAAACACAGAAATATTATTTACTGTAATGACGACGAAGCTTCTCACTCAATAAACAACGTGCACTTCCGACAAATGAACCCTTTGAGCGAAACAGTATACGAGCTGGAAATGAATAAGAACCGCATCAAGCTGAACTTACCACTTCATACCGGATTCTTCGTGTACCAATACACAAAGATGAAGATGTTGCAGTTTTACTATGATTTTATTGATACCTTCGTGGATAGACGTGATTTTCAGTACTGCCTCATGGATACAGATTCTGGATACATCTCATTCTCCAAATCATCTCTGGAAGAAGTAATAAAACCGGAAAAGAAAGAACAGTTTTATAGAGAGTATCATCAATGGTTACCGTCAGAATCATGCGATGAGCACAGAGAAGACTTTGTTCAAATCAAGATTAGAGGAGATATATGGTCACCGAAGGGGTCATGTTGCAGCGACCGGAAATCATTCGATAAAAAGAACACCTGGCCTTTTCAAGGTTGAATCGAGCGGAGATGGAATTGTGGGCCTCTGTAGCAAAACCTACTACTGTTTCGGCCCGAGTAGCAAGTTCAGTTCAGTTACCCGAATAAACGCAAAACGACCTGTAGCCCAAGAACATTAGGTTTCACTAGGGAAAAAAATCGGAGATAGCTGATTTTTTCAGGGAATGTCGAGTACATGTCACTGAACGATTAGACAAAAGTCCCCTAAAATCCCAGTTGAGCATTTTTTCTACAGCCTTTTTTCGAAAACGCGTTTGAAAAAAATCAAAAAAAAAATCGCACGAACTTTGTAACCTCGAATTGATCCAACTGTATTTTTTGTTTACGCGTATTTCGAGCTACATAATGTCTAATATACATTTACCTAGAGGAAAATGTGCATTCTGTGACAATTTCTGCGAAAAATTATTGAAAATTCACAAAAAAGTATCGGATTTACGCAAAAAATGACGATTTTCCTAACGGATTTGCCCAAAGGGTCGTAGTACAGAACGGGATGTTAGTTGGACAGACGATAAAAAATCCACCACCATTTGAAGACTTTTATCATTGCTTACAAAATAGACATTATGGAAGACCCCCTCTGCTTCTGGCCGAGTTCCCCCTTTGGCATAAAATTCGTCAGCATGAGAACTCAACTATTTTCGGGCTTGGGACCGAACGGACACGTCTGTGTCTGGCAGCATTAGATCAATAAATAATATTTACAGAATGTACAAAAATCAATAAATAATATTTACAGAATGTACAAATCAATCAACATGGATTAAGTTACATTGACTATTATTAACGCTATATACAGAAATGACATGACCTATATACATATTATTCATCGAACTCAGAAATTTCCGACAGGACAGTGTTTCTGTGGTTGTTACAAGAATCCGAACTGCAATTACACAAACCTGAGCAAGAGAGTCCCGCCTTCTTACACCCACACCTTTTTGTACAAGCACTCTTGCAACCACAACTGATCAGATTCAGTAGGTTATCGGGGGCACATGGCTTTGTGGCTGCAGTCGGTACAAGAAGTCCATTGTCTAGCGACCACCCCCAATCCGTCGGAGGAAGCGAAGTGCCCAGCCATTGTTGGACCTGGAGATAACATCTGTAGACATGTTGTTGTGCAGCACCGCTGCTTGGTGGGAGTGAGGCTAGGTCGATGGGTTTATTCAGTTTAGATTTTGCTACATAACGCTTGTAAGTGACATATCTATATTGGTCGAGAGAGGAAACAGTTTTACTCCCGTATAAGATCAGGAGAAGTTGTTCCCCGGCAGCGGCTACTGCACTTGGTGTACTGTCATCCGCCAAAATTGTGTTGACATACTGTTGTGAGTCGCTAGTAACATCGGAGACAATTGTACTGAATACTTTCTTCTTACCAACTCGAAAGAGTGCAGAAGTAGTGTCACAACCACTTATAGAATGTGCTTCAAGGAGGTTGCTTCTATGGTCACCCATTTTGGTTGCTATTTCACTAACTGAAACTAGTAAGTTTGGGGTAATGGAATACATCATGTGAATATTACATCCCGGTTGAACTCGAGAGGTAAGAATGACTAACAAGTTTGTGCCTGTTCCCACAACGACAACATTGTTGTCATCTTGAGCGATGTCAAGTGCAGTTTCGGCTATCAGTACATCAGCATCAGCCTCGGCCTGCTTGGACTGAATATTGATAGCAGATAGCTCCTGCATTAGAAGATCGATCAGTTGGGTTTTGTTCTTGGCATTTGCAAGGAAATCGGATTGGGGTGTGGTGGCTGGTAACTCGGGTGAGATATTGATATCAATGGAATACCTGTCTTTAGATCTACGGGCTTGTTCCATGCCCTTTGTCGACATTGTACAAGCATAACCATCAAAAACAACCACGACGTTTGCCCCAAAATGTCTCACTAGATAATTGGAATATGATGTACATATGTCCTTATATGACGACTGTTTAGGCCATACAACTGCCCTCAATAAAAATCCACCATCTACAACAAACAGAGAATGTTCTGGGATTTTAGTTTGCTCGGAACCGTATGTTTTGAGGATCTTACCGAGCGTGCTTTTCTGTGTCTTCCTCATTCCAGCAGAATCAAACAATGCTGGTGGTTTCGGGGCGAGTTCATATTTGAGATACTCTTCCATCTTTGCTTGTGACTGAATAACACATGTGATGCGGTTGAACAGAATTGTGGGATCAATCACTATCTTACTTCCACGGACTTTGATGCTATTTGCCATCGATGCGAAAGACTTCACAGTGTCAACACGTCGTAGTTTGATGCTGTTGAACGTTTTGCTTACAACATTCGATACGCAACATTCACCAATTTTGCGAACTTGGTCACAGTTCACAGTTTCGTCGGCCACAAGCCCGGTCGCTATAGAGACTAATTGTAGTGGATCTCTATTCTGAAAGGGGGAATGAACTCTGAGCCAGTTCAATAATTTGGTGATATCATTGGCATCAGTCAATTGTGAACTTTGACGGAGATCCCGATGTTGTTCGCCATGACCAGTGTGAACATGAACAAAATTTTCGAGAGCATTACATATCGGAAGGCAAAAAGGTAGTCCATGTACCCATTTCGCAACAGTGCTATCGGTTATTCCCCTGCCATGTGTGAGACCACCAGGGAGCTTGAACATTCACATTAAACACTGCTCTATGGTCTGATCAGAATATATCCCGTCCCAGAATTTATCTGAGCGCCTTATGGTAAAGTAACCTTTCTCAGTGAACAACTTCAAATCATCCTGTTGCATTATTTCTGTTAGCTCATTCATCTGCTGCAAATAGAGATGAGAACTTTTTGCGTATGCAAAATGACCACCTGCGTGAAATACTGGAATCATATTGCGAACACAATATGTGTGGAGTTCCCAGTCGCCTGTGCGCTCTGCTCTCAAGAACAACTGGAGAAGACCTATTTGCTCGTAGCATTGTACCCAAAGCTTTCCTTTGCGTCCTACGGACGCATTCTGGAGCAGTTCGTGTAATTTTGACAGTAGATGGTTGACACTTTCTTGATTGACAGCGTCAGCTGTTGTACAGTCACCTCTGGCAAGTCCACAGAATATTTCATTGACTTCTGTGCAGTCTATGTTATCTAGTGTTCGGCTTTCTTCAAACACAAGTTTTGTAATGGCAATTTGTGTTAGCAAATGGGCACGAACTGCTCTTGAATATGCATGACCACTGATCAAATGATGGATTGACCCACCAGCATAAACAGTCCCCCAAAGTTCACCCAAGCCGCTACCAGCCATGATCGAACCAATTGCCCCTAAATATGACATAATCATATGGAAGCCGCCGAGTCTAACGAAAACTTTTGTCAACTTATCTGACGAAGACACAATCTCCACTGCTTTGATATAAAGTGGTTGGTCAAACGTCACTGGACAAACGTTCAGTCCCTGTTTCTCACATTCAGTTTGTGCAAACATGAGAGCAGTGTAAATTGTGCTCGGGTTGGATGGATCAAAATTAATAAAGGGAAGTATCTCGACATCACTTGTTTCATAATCATCTGATGATGTGACAATGTGCATATATCCAGCCCAAGATGGGCAAGGTACTCTCAGTACATGCGTCAAAGACCAAAGACTGTCGACTGCTTTTGCGAGTTTCAAATTTTTCGGATCAGATTCACCCAAAGTTGATAAATCCTTCATCACAATTTCGTCAAGACCCGATTTGCTTGGTTTACTGTAATTTGTTTATGAGTACACATCAAGGGCGTGCACACATTACATGCCAATGCATCTTGAGTGTAGGCGAACACCACATTATGTGATTTAATCGAACATGGAAATTGAAACAATGATGCTATAATACGGTATTTGAATGAGAAAAGTCGATGCCGTTTGAATTTGAGTTTAGGGGGTATGGTTAATATTTCACACGTTTCACCAGTTCATTATGGAATAAATGACTATTGTTATACATCATTATAAAGCCACTGCTTTTCTGCAATTTTTGATATATAATTTAACTCCCAAAGTAGTTGTTGATTTGATTTAATGCACGTTGTGTACCGTTGTGTGTATGAAAACAATAAATTTCTTTTCGTAATTTTGTACATTTTCGTGAATATTTCACCATTGAGTGTGAGGATTGGTACAAAGTTGGCATTTTCTGTTGGGGATATGTATTCTCAATATAATTCAGCACGATATTTATGATTCTCACCCTACTAAGGCGAATAAGAATGAGAAATATGGAGCTGGGTCGAATTTTTTTTAAAAAAAAATTTTTTCATCAAAAAAACGCTATAACTAAAAAAGCTCAACTCGGATTCGCGGGGACTTTTCACACTTTATCCGCAATGTGTGTCCCGGAAACATATAAAAAAAATCAGCTTTCTCCGATTTTTTTCCTTACTTTCTCATTTTTATGTCTAATGTGCCTAGACTACTAACGAAGAACAAATATATGCATGTGTTGAAAACGCAACAGAGTGGAACCGGAGTTAACCGTGGATTTGTGGTGAACAATAATCACATGCACACTTATAGTCAGATCAAAGATGGACTGCCATATTTTTACCCGAAAAGAAAAGTTCAAGAAGATGGAACCTCGACCAAACCACTGGATATATAGACATTAATGTACTCTGACCATCAGCTGTTTTGTCACTGCAATCTTGATGTGAAAAATTCATTTTTCTGTGTTACACGTCATTCATTAGTCGTGTATATTTGAAATCTGCAATTAAATCGCGTTTTGTCAAATGAATGTATATTGTAATATTATTATGTTGTATAGAATAAAATGTATTGAATGTTGAAAAGCCTTCTGTTATCTATTGTATAGGATGCTTACAGAAATAGGAGCCATATAGGAGCCATAAATAGGTTGTGTAGAATCTTGGATATAAGAGGCCTAAAGGCTTTTCTGGGATTCAGGAGCCAAACTACACAAGTGCAACATCAGCGCCCCCAATAGTCCACAAATCAGCTCTTTTTCGGTCTCCGAAAGTCCCCCCCACCCCCGAATCTGGCCTTAATTGCCAAAACACCACAAAGGCTAACCTCATTTCATTAGTAGTCCGTATTTCGTACTACCAACACCACCTCCACCCACCCCGTCCCGAAACGAGCTAATAGGTTAGAACTTAGTGGATGATAGACCAACAGGCCGTTAATCCTTTACTACTGTTCAAAACAACCAAGTATAATACCGCCTGGTCTGGAATTCCATACTGTCAATACCAGCCATCAGATACTATAAATGATTCGATAGGTTAATAGTACTAAGGGGGTGATAACCCAACAGACCATTCATCCTGTACTGCCAATCTAAACCACCAATGACAATCTCGCAATACCACACTACCCACCCACCCTATTGCTTGACTTAGCTATAGCAGACATAGGATAATATGAAGTTCGATTAGTAGTTTGCCTACCAAAGGCTAACAGGGGACCTACATGGATATATACCACTACTACCATATCACCCCCTCTCCCCAAACGAGAAGTCCGACACCCCCTGACCCGAATAACGTTATGCCAGATTGTATTCTGGACAATAATAGTGGTCAACATCTCTATGACGTCGCGTGCGCATCATGACGTCACGACGTCAATAGCAACGTCAACCGTTTCGCGGGAAAAACTTTAAAGAAAACCCATCTTCACCATCATCTTTCCATCACTTACCCATAATATATACCTATAGCCCCATGCGTACATATATCACTATACATGCCATAGCATACTATATATGCAGTATGTACACTATTTACCGGATCTAGCTGAAAGGGGTCGTACTTTTGCACCGGCAAAAGTTGCACCGGCAAATGTCCGGTTCCAATGGGAATTTAACACTATAGTTGCACCGGCAAAAGTCCGGGTAATCAGGTACGATCGGGTACATGCTATACTACTACTAACAATAAAAAGTGTTCGGTTGTTTCACGTACGCCACATCTGCAAAGGTAT
Source organism: Pictodentalium vernedei (assembly GCA_031216915.1). Lineage (NCBI taxonomy): Eukaryota > Metazoa > Mollusca > Scaphopoda > Dentaliida > Dentaliidae > Pictodentalium > Pictodentalium vernedei. Next base: position 275,862,947 of record CM062296.1, on the reverse strand, counting down.
GTCTCGGATAGGTGATTTGTATACAGATGGTCATTCAAATTGCTACATCGTAGACGAAGTCTGCAGTGTAAGATCTGGGCTAAGCGTGATTTGTGGCAAGCATAAAAGGTTGGTATAATACCTTTGTCCTTGTTGAGGAATGATTTAAAATTTGTAGGATTTGGGTTGTTTCTGACTTCGCTTGAGGTCTCGTTCCAAAGGCTAGTTGTTGCGGGGAGGAAAGAGGTTTGGTGGCTGTGTGTGCGGCATCTAACATTGTTCAGGTTTGAGCTATTTCGAAGGTTGTAGTTTTGGGTTTCACCGACAGTTGGGGGGACCATCAGTGATATGTAGTGAGGTGTTAGTCTGTGGTACATTTTAAAGTATTGCATCAGTTTGTGTTTTTCTCTTCTCAACTCTAAAGTTTCCCAGCCAGTTTCAATATACAAGGGCTGTTTACTCGCACTTTCGGTACCTCCAGTCACAATTCGCGCCGCCTCGATTTGGATTTTTTTCAAGCCCGCTTGCTTCTTCAGCAGAACAGTTGTCCCAGGCCACATCCGCATATTCTAATGCTGGTCGGACGAAAGAGAAAAATATTTTTCGAAGACTCTCCTGTCGAGTCTGAACTTTAAATTCCAAATCAGACCTATTCGTTTCCATCCTTGGGTAGTTATTTCATTTATATGAGATGCCCAACTACCACGTTCGTTAATAGTCAGGCCCAGATGTTTATGTCTAGCGACATTGTTTATATTTTGAGAGAACATGGTCAGGGGGGGGGGGGGGGGAGTTTTCTGTAAAATCTTACGCGATATCACCATAGATTCAGTTTTGTTGGGGTTAAAATTGACAAGCCATTGACGAGACCAGTCTTCAATTACTCTGATATCCTTGTTGATAATTTCAGCTGCCAAACAGGGGTCTTCAGCAATGAGATACAGGGTTGTATCATCGGCAAAAAGTCTTATGTTACTATAAATTTCATCAACTATGTCATTGATGTAGATTAAAAATAGAAGGGGGCCCAAAATAGAGCCTTGAGGAAAGCCGGCAGTGACGTCCTTCCAAGATGACGCAGCTGAATTTAAACACACCCGCTGCTGTCTGTTTTCCAAGTAGCATTTGAACCAATCTAGTAGAGGACCAGTAATACCTATGCGTTCAAGTTTAAACAAAAGACCTTTGTGCCAGACTTTGTCAAATGCTTTGCTGACATCACAGAAGACTACGCGGATTTCTTTACCTTCGTCAAGAGCGGAACTAAATGCGTGATAAATTTCGGTTAACTGCAGAACGGTTGAGTCAGAAGGGAGAAATCCTGATTGGAGAGGAGTTAATAGGGAGTTACTTTGTAAAAATGAAATAATCCTTTTGAGAATACACTGTTCAAATACTTTGCTTATGCAACTGAGCAGGAGTAGTATGTCAGGTTGAGATCTGGCCTCTTTACCAGGACCTCGAGGTCAGACCATGACCGGGGTCATTGACCCCGGTGCCCAAATCTATTAGGCCTCCCCGCCCCTCTCCCCTCCCCTCTCCACACTAGGCCTAGTTTTTTAGGCGCCCCCTCACCCTACCCGCCCCGTATGTACCTTATTTTTTTAGGCTATCCTTCCCCAAAGCCCATTGGGGTCCAGACTATGTATAGCCCATTTAGGCTTTCCCCACATTGTTTAGGTTTTCCCTGTATGTGGGCTCTCCTTCCAAAAGCCCAGTCCCTCCCCACCAAAGCCCTGGACTGTTCCTCCCACCTTCCAAAGGCTAGCCCAAAGCTGGGGGACATTCAAACTGATGAGTCCATTGAGTACTAACAAAACAGTGCCACCATCCCCAATCCCCCTCCCTGCCCCAAGTAAATTTCGAGCTCTGTTGGAGTATCTAAGGTAAATGTTGTCAAGGACATGTACATGTAGCGGCATACAAAATGCTTTAGACATAAAGACTACCTGGTTTTGTTTAGACATGTCATAAAGGAATTATGATAGAGAGAATCTTTGTTTATAAGAAGATATGATAGTGTCACGTTGTATAGTTATGCAAATAGATAAGGGACAACTGATATGTTTGATTATGTCATAGATAAAGGTATTATGATAAAGGGCTCCTTTGTTTATAAGAAACTTAATATGATAAAGACCATGTACACTGTTTGATTATGTCATAGATAAGATGGTGTCACGTCGCAGGTGTTTGATAACCCAGTAAGATCGCGGCGATGTCTGATTGGTCAAACAGTTGTCCAATCAGATCGTCCCACACGGCGGTATGTTCCAGGGGACCAATAGATAAGCGTGTTGTAAAATTATCCCACGCAGACTCTCTCTGATTGGTCAAACAACTGTCCAATCAGATCGCGCCATGCAGTATTTTCTGCGTGGCGAATAGATGAGTGATCCGGAATGTTGTAGTAAACTACTTTCGCATGCTCAACTCATAGGTACGCTGAAAAGGAATGAACAACTCTAAATTTTCTCTCTATTAAATTTTATTGTCACATAAAATCAGTTTTACAAGTAATTAATTGGTTTTACAATAGTCAAAATGGATTTGCAATCAGACTTACAAATTTACAAGTAATGTTTTCAAAGCGAAAATGGTTTTACAATCAATTAAAATGGATTTACAATCAGTCAAAATGGATTTTCAATAAGTTTTTACAAGTAATTTTACAATTTCACCATAAGTAATTTCTACAATAAGTAGTTTTACAATACTTCTTTTACAGGTAAGCATACAATAAACATAATTAAATGTTCAGTAACTGTCTTTTGACCCTGAAAAGGGATAGTTTTTGTTGTCGTTCTTCTGGACTTTCTCCAGTTATGATCCCAAGCTGTCTGCACATCCAGAAAACGTGTATTTTCTTAATAATGGATCAAACAAGTATTTTCGTTTCTCAATTGCGAATTTTTCCGCTTCGTTCATTCCATAACCCTCCTCATCTCGAAGTCGCTGAGCAGTTTTTCTAATTTTTACATAGACCGGATGTTGTCTGAAGTGCCTTACTCGACTCATTGCCTTAAATAATTTTCTACAGAGGGAAGCTCTCACGCTGTCTCTAAGAGCTTCCCTGGCCGCTTTGGTGGCCTCGTCTGTGGGCAAGCCATTTTCTATGTATGACACTTTCAATCTCTGAAATTTAGCTGTATTATCTTCATATGCTCTTATGATCAAAGTGTCTATCATCTTCGTTTCGCCATCTTCCTCTTCTGAATATTCACTTTCGGTGGTTGTATCACTATCGTCTGACTCTGAATATGTGCTCTCGTCAGAATCAGACAAGTTATAATCTTCGTTTGACTGTTTGCCCTCACCCGTCATCCCAAACCTCTTGAGGCAGTAACCATCTTCGTGTCTATTGCGTGTAAAGGCTCTGGAGAATGCTTTCCTACAGAATTTACAGTTGTGGCTCGGCATGTCTTCTCTCTTTGAACGCTCTGAGAACAAATGAGAACTGGGGTGGACATCACGATTTATAAGACAGTGAAGAGTACCCTCAAATACGCGCATGCGTCCATCGGTTTTACATACGGGCACATCGGTTTTACATATGTGTACATCGGTTTTACATATGTGCACATCGGTTTTACATATGTGCACATCGGTTTTACATATGTGCACATCAGTTTTGCATACGTGCACATCGGTTTTACATATGTGCGCATCGGTTTTACATATGTGCACATCGGTTTCACATATGTGCACATCGGTTTTACATATGTGCACGTGGTTTTACATATAGTGAATACACCAAATTAGTGACCATTTAGTGACCATTTAAGACCATTTAAGACCATTTGAGAAATATTGAAGACCATTTAAGACCATTTAAGACCATTTAGTGACCATTTAAGACCATTTAAGGCCATTTAAGACCATTGAGACCATTTAGTGATCATGTAAGACCATTTAAGACCATTTGAGACCATTTGAGAAATATTTGAGACCATTTAAGACCATTTGAGACCATTTGAGAAATATTTGAGACCATTTAAGACCATTTGAGACCATTTGAGAAATATTTAAGACCATTTAAGACCATTTGAGAAATATTTAAGACCATTTGAGACCATTGAAGCAGAAAATTCCTGTAACATTGATGGACGGAAGTTTGTTATCAAGCTGGCGAGTGAAGTTTAGATGTATCATTCTCCGACTTGACATTTATCTGACTTTTATGTCTTGTTTTGTTTTTTTAAAGTAAACTGTGTCACATCAGTTTTACATATGTGCACATCGGTTTTACATATGTGCACATCGGTTTTACATATGTGCACATCGGTTTTACATATGTGCACATCGGTTTTACATATGTGCACATCGGTTCTACGCACCCTTCCAGTTGATGGTTGCTTCAAATTCTCCCACAGTGCATTATGGGAAATTACAGTAATGCAACTCTGGGGTAAAATAAGTTTTTGCTCGACTTCACACTACTTGACACAGTTTACTTTAAAAAAACAAAACAAGACATAAAAGTCAGATAAATGTCAAGTCGGAGAATGATACATCTAAACTTCACATGCCAGCTTGATAACAAACTTCCGTCCATCAATGTTACAGGAATTTTCTGCTTAAATGGTCTCAAATGGTCTTAAATATTTCTCAAATGGTCTTAAATGGTCTTAATTATTTCTCAAATGGTCTCAAATGGTCTTAAATGGTCTTAAATATTTCTCAAATGGTCTCAAATGGTCTTAAATGGTCTTACATGATCACTAAATGGTCTTAAATGGCCTTAAATGGTCTTAAATGGTCACTAAATGGTCTTAAATGGTCTTAAATGATCTTCAATATTTCTCAAATGGTCTTAAATGGTCACTAAATGGTCACTAATTTGGTGTATTTACTATATGTAAAACCACGTCCACATATGTAAAACCGATGTGCGCATATGTAAAACCGATGTGCACATATGTAAAACCGATGTGCACATATGTAAAACCGATGTGCCCGTATGTAAAACTGATGTACGCATGCGCGTATTTGAGGGTACTCTTCACTGTCTTATAAATCGTGATGTCCACCCCAGTTCTCATTTGTTCTCAGAGCGTTCAAAGAGAGAAGACATGCCGAGCCACAACTGTAAATTCTGTAGGAAAGCATTCTCAAGAGCCTTTACACGCAATAAACACGAAGATGGTTACTGCCTCAAGAGGTTTGGGATGACGGGTGAAGGCAAACAGTCAAACGAAGATTATAACTTGTCTGATTCTGACGAGAGCACATATTCAGAGTCAGACGATAGTGATACAACCACCGAAAGTGAATATTCAGAAGAGGAAGATGGCGAAACGAACATGATAGACACTTTAATCATAAGAGCATACAAAGATAATACAGCTAAATTTCAGAGATTGAAAGTGTCGTACATAGAAAATGGCTTGCCCACAGACGAGGCCACCAAAGCGGCCAGGGAAGCTCTTAGAGACAGCGTGAGAGCTTCCATCTGTAGAAGATTATTTAAGGCAATGAGTCGAGTAAGGCACTTCAGAAAACATCCGGTCTATGGAAAAATTAGAAAAACTGCTCAGCGACTTCGAGATGAGGAGGGTTATGGAATGAACGAAGCGGAAAAATTCGCAATTGAGAAACGAAAATACTTGTTTGATCCATTATTAAGAAAATACACGTTTTCTGGATGTGCAGACAGCTTGGGATCATAACTGGTGAAAGTCCAGAAGAACGACAACAAAAACTATCCCTTTTCAGGGACAAAAGACAGTTACTGAACATTTAATTATGTTTATTGTATACTTACCTGTAAAAGAAGTATTGTAAAACTACTTATTGTAGAAATTACTTATGGTGAAATTGTAAAATTACTTGTAAAAACTTATTGAAAATCCATTTTGACTGATTGTAAATCCATTTTAATTGATTGTAAAACCATTTTCGCTTTGAAAACATTACTTGTAAATTTGTAAGTCTGATTGCAAATCCATTTTGATTATTGTAAAACCAATACTTGTAAAACTGATTTTATGTGAAAATAAAATTTAATAGAGAAAATTTAGAGTTGTTCATTCCTTTTCAGCTTACCCATGAGTTGATCATGCGAAAGTAGTTTACTACAACACTCCGGATCACTCATCTATTCGCCACGCAGAAAATACTGCATGGCGCGATCTGATTGGACAGTTGTTTGACCAATCAGAGAGCGCCTGCGTGGGATAATTTTACAACACGCTTATCTATTGGTCCCCTGGGACATACCGCCGTTGGGACGATCTGATTGGACAACTGTTTGACCAATCAGACATCGCCGCGATCTTACTGGGTTATCAAACACCTGCGACGTGACACCATCTTATCTATGACATAATCAAACAGTGTACATGGTCTTTATCATATTAAGCTTCTTATAAACAAAGGAGCCCTTTATCATAATACCTTTATCTATGACATAATCAAACATACCAGTTGTCCCTTATCTATTTGCATAACTATACAACGTGACACTATCATATCTTCTTATAAACAAAGATTCTCTCTATCATAATTCCTTTATGACATGTCTAAACAAAACCAGGTAGTCTTTATGTCTAAAGCATTTTGTATGCCGTTACATGTACATGTCCTTGACAACATTTACCTTAGATACCCCAACAGAGCTCGAAATTTACTTGGGGCAGGGAGGGGGATTGGGGATGGTGGCACTCTTTTGTTAGTACTCATTGGACTCCTCAGTTTGAATGTCCCCCAGCTTTGGGCTAGCCTTTGGAAGGAGGGAGGAACAGTCCAGGGCTTTGGTGGGGAGGGACTGGGCTTTTGGAAAGAGAGCCCACATACAGGGAAAACTTAAACAATGTGAGGAAAGTCTAAATGGTCTATACATAGTCTGGACCCCTAATGGGCTTTGGGGAAGGATAGTCTAAACAAATAAGGTACATCCGGGACGGGTAGAGTGAGGGGGCGCCTAAAAAACCTAGGCCTAGTGTGGAGAGGGGAGGGGAGAGGGGGGCGGGGAGGCCTAATGGATTTGGGCACCGGGGTCAATGATCCCGGTCATGGTCTGATCTCGAGGTCCTGGTAAAGAGGCCAGATCTCAACCTGACATACTACTAGCAGGGTTATTGGACGATAATTAGTTATTGACTGAGGATTCCCGGCCTTGTAGACTGGTGCAACATTACCTCTCTTCCACTCACTGGGAAAAAACGACTGATTGAGCATCATATTGAAGGCAATTGTTAAAGGAGGTGCTAAACTAGTAGAGCACATCTTTAATACTCTTGGGCTAATATTATCTGGACCACATGCTTTCGAAATGTTAAGAGAGTCAAGTGCTACTTTCACCTCATCAGAGGTAAGGGTGATCTGACTTATTGTTGGTCGGTCAGGACTCAACAAAGCTGTGGGAACAGGGTGATCTTTATCGTCAACTGTTGAAATATTGCAAAAATAATCGTTTAGAATGTCTGCTTTTTCGTTATCGGGTGAAATTACTTGATCATTTACAATGAAGTCGGGAATGGATGACCGATTTTTAAAAAGGATAAGTTTCAATGTTTTCCACCACTCAGATGGACTCGTTGAGGGACAGTTTAAAACATGGTCAATTTTGTTGGTATAGTGTTGTTTCGATTTCCGTATTTCGTTAATAACTTCATTTCGTTTTTTCCTATATTTTTCCCATGATTGTGGAGAATTTTTTATTTTAGCTTTGCGGTGGAGACGTTTTCATTGGCGGATAAGACGCCTGAGGTTATTATGGAACCATTTTGGTTCTTGGGATCTTTCAGTAATCATTTTGTTGGGTATAAATTTTGAGGCTTTACTTATTATTATGCTAGAGAGTTCCTGTGCAACGGACGTAATGCAGAGGCCCGCGAGCAGGTCTTGCCAAATTATATTGTCGTAGTCTCTGTTCAGTTCAGAGAAGTTAGCTTTATCGTAATACCAGACTCGGCGCTTATGTGATTTTGTATGTTTCTTTCTGAGGTCTATGATGGCAATAACAGGGCAGTGGTACCTGACAAAATTTCCAAGGAAGGGGTCACCTACAACAGTGGATAGAATTCGAAGGTCACTGTTTACGAGGAACAGATCTATGAGTGATGACGAGTTCTCAGTATAATAGGTTGGCTCAACGATCAGCTGTTTCAAATTGAACTGGGCAGTAAGTCGGCGCATCGGGCCAGACGGGCCGTTCTCCTGGTTGTCGTTAAAGTCTCCAGTTAAAAGAAGGTTATTGATTTCTGTGTCGATTGCTCTATCTATGGATGTTTCAATCAAGTCCCATAAGTCTGTGCTAGAATTAGGCGGTCGATACAGGACACCAATGAGAATCGATCCATTGGTAGTATATATTTGGGCCCACAAACACTCAAGATACGGAATGTCCAAGTCTGGGCGGGGCTTAAATGGGACACCGTTCTAAACAATATTTTAGCCAAAGAATCCCACTTTTGGTCGCTTCGGTCCGTTTCTTCTACTTCAACTATCTTCCAACCCAAAGGCTGGACTTCGGGTTGGAAGATGGTTGAAGTAGAAGAAACGGACATGACAGTGACTACACAGCGGCATATTCATCTAAATGAGAGACTATAGCGAGTCATGATACATTTACCGATATACGATTGTGACCTTTCTCACAATGGGCCAAACCATGGTAGCATTGTTAATTTGTGTCCCTCAACTTTTATCGAGCTTCCGTCGCCCCTGTCCTTGATAATATCGCAGTCAAAGGGTAGGCTAAATTTCTCGAAACTGTTGTTATATTTAGGTTGAACAAGAACTATAAATGCTTTTGTTGGAGAAGATCTTTAGTCAGTGATTATTAGATAATCAGCGTGGTGTGCAGGTGACAGACAATTAAGGCCGTTACAGTTGTTGTGCTTTGCCTGCAATGCACGTAAAAGTCAAAACACAACGGGATTAACAGTTTTATTCTCTTTCGCCTGCTTTAAAGATCAGATTATCTAAGTAATATGACAGGTTATACTGTAAAAGATCTCCACAAGTAGTCCTTACTGAAACATAAGTATTGTAAAATTAAGAAACCATTATTATTTTGAATCAAACACGTGCACGATTAACAGTCGTTGGCTAATTATAAATTCATTCCCATTGCATCCCGTGTTCGAGTGCTTAACCTTACTCACGTGTCACTAACTCACTTCGACTTGTGCAATGAGATGCAAAGATTAATCGTAGCACTATAATTATGTATTTCACTGTTGGTGAACAAAAGAAATAATGCACAGAGAGTCAACATATGTATTCTAGACACCCCACCCTTTTCCTCCAAAAACTCACAATCATTCGGATCAGAGCCACTTCTATTCATCTAGAACCAAATTAATGGGAATGGAGATCCATTCGGACGCACTCGCTTGAATTTCATTGCATAGTAATAATCCAACCAGGTGAGTGCTCTTGGTCTCTTACGAAACTGACCTGGAATTTTTTTAGTTCTCTAGCCCTTTACCCAACGTAGACGATAAAAAAAATATTATTTAAATATCATTTTTTTCAAATTTTCCAAATGCTTTAGCATTGCAGGTAGCACTTATTCAGCCCAAGGGACTAAAATATTAACTCTCGTTGAAAAAATCCCACGGAGTGTGGTTCACAAACTTCTAAATGTCTATAAGAAACAGCCACAGCCTTGGATAAAATGCCGCGAAATCATTTACAACAGTGCCTAGAATTTCCAACTCTTGTTTGTTTGAGGCTTAAAAGTCCTGTTGAAACTTATGCTCGGGATAAGGGAGTGGAAAGACACCCCTCTCCCTACCGCCCCCCCACCCCCCGCCGTCCCTGCCTGTGGATCAGTCAAGAGTAGTGCTCATATCAGAAATGGCCAGCCGTATTACGTAGCTTTCAAATCCTCCCACCCTCCCCACCCCCACACACACCCAATGGTGATTGATCTGTGTAATACTACTGCTAAGTGTACACACTGGGAATCAAACGGAGTGACTATGGTACGACTGTGTATTGGCACCAAGGAATTTTCAGTTATTGAATTGTGTATAATTTAACTGAACTTTGAATACTATTTTACTGGTACTATTTTTGGTTCAGAAAACAGTAGTCCCGGAGACAGTGATCCCTCTAGTCGCAACTAATTCTCAAGTGTCCTCTATACGGTGGTCCCCAACTACTGAACACAAGCACATCTAGACCAGACTCTCTATGTACATATAGAAGTCGTTTGTGGCCTTTGAGTTAGACCTCAGCGAAAGGATTTGTTCGTGGCTAAATGATAACCTGATACTGAGAAAATGAACTCCATTCCCACTGGTTTTCGAATAGATATAACAAAATAAGTGCAAAAAGAACTTGAGACTGCGAGCTAGGGGATCTCTTCATGGCACTAAAGCCTCAAATGGCAACAACTGTTCGTTCGATGCAGAAAACTCTGATGGGTGTGGATGAGGTCTGATTAGTAGAGAAAGTGGGATTACAGGGTCAGAAACAGTCAGTACTAGGTAGGGTACTGAAGAGGCAAATAACCACGGCTTCGGGGAAGATTCAAACCACTAGCCTAAAAAGTATCCAATATCATGTAACAAGGTATCTATCTGTACTCGCTACCCTCATTTTTTACGGACAACTCCCTATACACTCTAAAAAAATACATTTTGGTATTCTAGGATGCCACCAGAATATGAGATACCTAAAACACCGATTATGGATAGCCTCCCCTATATTTCGCACATACAACACCAAGTGGGTGGTTGTGGAATACCAAACTATCGATAAATAGGAGTTGCGTCTTCTGCATATCCACCACGTGAGCAACTTGGGCGCCAAGCGCGCACGTCGTCTGCATCACCAATGGCGGTTTCGGTCGAAGCCTGGAAGTTTGAAAACGTGACTGAATGGCTCATAGGGAGCGGGTTGGATGACTTGGTGCAAACCGTATTTGATTTATGTGAGTTGCAGTGTATGTCTTTAATATCTGTTGAAAGTTACTAAAGGAACTGCCTAACTCAATTCTTCTTCTTTAATTTTTTTTTCATAGCGACGTGATTTGTGGTGTGTTATCTACATATATCCTGGCCCATGAGGGAGGCTGGTACTTCTGCAGCTTTTGATACTTCAGTCCGGTTCTTTGGATCCCTCAATGGAGCAATATTTGAACCTTCCCCTCCCATGTATATGTTGTGTATATGAAAGGGATGGGGGGGGGGGGGGGGTGCTAACTAAGTACCAAACTTTTGTTTTCATGGAGCACCATAGTATAGTTACTTGAGTTGAGTTCTCTGGAGAACCACAATAAGGTACCGAACCTTTGGTTTTCTAGAGAACCAAAACGAAGTACCAGACAGTTTTGGTTTCTCAAAGTACCATTACACTTTGGTTTCTTGGAGTACCAACAATGTTTTGGTTTTCTGGAGTACCATAATTTTGATACCCCTCACGGGACAAATTGAGTACCACATTTTGTATCACAGATTACCTAGAGGTTTTAGAGTGCACGACAAATGTCCTGGCACCGAATTGGCATGTTTTGATGGCATTACCATGGTGATAGGTCGTGTCATTACGCTTACACACGCTATGGTTACACGTGTCTCTGTTGTTTTCCGAAGGCCGCCATCTTGGTTTCGATGGCGGCTCGCAGTTGTTGTGGTACCCAGTTAATTAGAATACTGATAGCCGCGGCCTGATCATCCTGATATGTTCAATTCATTCGAAGGACGTCGAATTATCAATAAGGCAACCGCCTCAGCGAGGTCGCGCCTACTTTAAGCATCCGCCCTTTTAGCAGATGGGGTGTCCCATTTTTCGATTTAGCCCTTTTTTACACCCACCCACCACCTTGTGCAATTTTTCTACTGCCATCTTCAGACAACCACCCCCGCTTTCCCAGTGAAATTACGAATTGCTTTGACAAACATCGTAATAGGTATGGAAAGAAGTATAATTCGCTTATTAGTTTGATTCCACCAGTGATTCCAGGTACTTGTTACAACTTTTTATTACCCAAAAAGGTTAGTTGATGCATAACTGTACTAAGTTCATCAAAGGTCATTGCCAGCGGCAACATTTCTTGGCAGATATCGCGGAAAATCGACAACTCCCATCTAGAGGTAATCCCAAACAAGCATACCAAGTTTCAAACCAATCTGATCAAACATGTGCCCTGGACGGCGTGCCAAAGGAATATACTGATGCCTGACTAAATTAAGTTAAAAGGTCGTTGCCAGCGACAACATTTTTTGATGGAAATGGAAGAAAATCAATAGCCCCCATCTAGAGGTCACTCCAAACAAGCATTCCAGATTTCAAAGCAATCCGTTCATAAATGTTCCCTGTGGGGTGTACCAAAGGGAAATATCGAGGTCTGACTAAACTAAGTTCTAAGAACGTTGCCAGTGGCAACATTTTTTGACGGAAATGAAAGAAAATCGATAACTCCCATCTGGAGGTCACCCCAAATAAGCATACCAAGTTTCAAAGCGATCCAATAATAAATGTGCCCTGCAGGGTGTGCCAAAGGGAAATTTTGATGCATTACTGCACTAAGTTCATCAAAAGTCATTGCCAGCGGCAACATTTCTTGGCAGATATCGCAGAAAATCGATAACTCCCATCTAGAGGTAACCTCAAACAAGCATACCAAGTTTCAAACCAATCTGATCAAACATGTGCCCTGTACGGCGTGCCAAAGGAATATATTGATGCCTGACTAAACTAAGTTCAAAGGTTGTTGCCAGCGGCAACATTTTTTGACGGAAACGGAAGAAAATCGATAGCTCCCATCTAGAGGTCACCACAAACAAGCATGCCAGGTTTCAAAGCAATCCGATCATAAATGTGCCCTATAGGGTGTGCCACAGGGAAATATTGAGGTCTGACTAAACTAAGTTCCAAGAACGTTGCCGGCGGCAACATGTTTTGACCGAAATTGAAGAAAATCGACAGCTCCCATCTGGAGGTCACCCTAAACAAGCATAGCAAGTTTCAAAGCAATCTGATCACAAATGCGATCTGTGAGGTGTGCCAAAGGAAATTGTGAACGTACGTACGTACAAAAACTCATCCAGAACAGCTCAATGTCCACGAAAGTATGAATGATTGCCTAAGATATGCCTAACCCCATTCCCCTGATTTGACGAAAATAAAATGTTTAAATTATTCCCCTGATTTGTATAATTGGTGTAAGCTAAAAATGACAAAAAATTCAATCTATTCTGCCCATTTATTTATTTTTTTACTTGGTTCTGACAGGAGTCTGCATCATTGATTCCATAAGTGACTCCAAGTACTAACCTTGTTAATTATCATTATATCTTGTGTGATGTCAGGCAAATTTGTAACAGTGAGTTGAGCAAAGGGTTTTATTTAGGTTTATTCAGCTGGTTTATTTGTAAATTTTGCTTTATCGCAGAGAATGCGACATGCTGCAACACAGTGATTGGTATCGGAAGATAATATAGCTCCATAATTTATACAGTCCAGCAGCCAGCGCACAAATGCTTGTTTTGGCGTATAGAGTTTTTTTTCTCAAGGGTTTTCAGTCTACGAGGGTATCCTTTTGAATATCCAAAATACGCAGCTTTGGGGAAATTGAGATATTGTCAAACATAAAGATGGCCGCCAAAAATATTGAAATTTTACCATTTACACCAATAATTGGTCATAAAAAGCAAATCTTTACACGAAGTAGCGTAATGGGAAGAGCAATCGTCATCATACAGTGTCAAATGTCGATGAGAGGTGAAAAGTTATTTCAGAATACCATTGATGTGGAAACCACAAACCAAAAATGGCATGCAGTACTCGCCCTTGCAGACGAATTCATGGCTCAACACCAATGAATTTTGACCGACAGTCAGTGTGATAACGAGCATCTGCAGCATGGATATCGCTAAGTGCTCAACCTAGGCATCATGTGTTATAACCATTGAATTCGTGGCAGGTCTCGGATTTCACGATGTCATTAAAGAACGCGAAATCAAGTTCCACGGCTCTCCGTTTCGCCATTTCCATACGGGAGAGGAGACTCAATGGCATTATTTCCCTGTGCAAAAATGTCTTGGGCATTTCCGGCTTCTTTGGTCCATTGAATCGAGTAACTTTCAAGTGGTAATCAATTGGTACCGACATTTCTTGTTTCTTTAATTCATGAAACCTTCGTTGAAGAAGTATCTTCTTTTATATTTGGCTGCATCAGTAGAGTAGCCAGTGAATGTGTGCTTGATTTGCCATTCTGAGAAGATATGTCTGCGTCGAAGGTATCAACAGCTACTTGTATTAGGCCATCTTTAGAGCTCGTAATGGCTGTTAAATGGGCGTTTCTCTATTAAGCAAGCTGACGATTTTTTTTAATCCGAGCAATTCGTCATATGTGCATGTTACACCAAAATCGTTCATCGTATTGACCAATTCCTTCGATTCTCGAAGTACAACTTGGCCAAGCTTATTTTTAATGGGGTAGCAACATTTGAGAGAAGGGAAGTCAGTATATTTCCCATGAGTGTCGGAAACCGGGGTTTGTCGTTGCTGGAAGAAATAGATTCACGCCGCGTATTCAGCCAAAACTCAAGGAGTGTTGTCTGAATCCGTGCGTGAATATATGCCCGTTTCACTTTTGTTGGGGTGGTTCTTATCCTGAAGAGGTTAATAACTTTTCCTCGAAAAGCACAAATCTACAGGGGTTCACTGAAAACAACAATTTTATTAATACATATATATAAAATAAATATGATAATTTGTGACTTACATGGAATCCAAAAGAATAAGAAAACAAAACGTCAATCACCCCCTACCCACACAGTTTTTGAGTCACTTGCGCGTCCGCATTCTCTGTTGTCGTTGGTTTTTCCTCCGTTTTGCTGGCATTTCTTCCTTGGTCGCCTCTTCACTTCACTCCTTTCACTGCCGTTGCACGGCCACTAACGTATTGTCACTTTATCGGACACCACTGTCTGCTCTAACATGTGACGGAATGTCACTCTGCCACTGCCGTCGCACGGCCGCTAGCTTATTGTCACTTTAGTTGACGCTTTCCACACAAGCAGTCGCCACCAATGGGGTTAAATTCTCCCTTACGTTTGTCTCAGAACAATGTTCATACATGCAAAGCCTACTCTGCCTACGTATGGCTTGTCTTCCAAAACAGGTAATGCCGTTTACCAAAATGTATATAGCTCCCTGAGCTCGTACTTCGGGTTTCTGATCCTATTCTCATACGTGTTAACCGACTTGGCCCGCTACTTCTCCTAGTCTAAATATGAGCTCTGTGGATCCCCTACCTCAGAACGTGCCTATACTTTCGCATCGATGTGGCACCTCCTCTAACCTATAGCATGGGCCACCCCAGCTCCCACGCAACGACCCACAGCCTTATACACCTTCAGACTGGAAATGGCTGGAATGAATTTTTCGAGAAATCTCCCGATTTTTATTTAGATAGCCAGAACATTAATTCTCAATTTAATCCCTTCTCTTGAACTTGGCCGCTCAGATCTAACTTAATTTAATACTCGCTTTAAAGTTCCTTTGAAAGACTCGAATTTTGGTATCTCCGTGACATTCGGTGACAGGATAGATGCGTAATATGGGTGTGTGTCCAGAACATGTGTGATATGTACTGTTTCCCAATAATTAGCTATTAACTGGCCATAATTACATAGATACCGATTTGCAGGAGAATATTGTCTCTCTTACTACTGATCTGTTATCAGATAGCCCATGTGGCGATCAACAAGTGCGTCATAATGGACACTAACTTTCATGCTCAGTTACCAGAGTTTGAGTGACAAATCGGTTTTCGGGGTCCGTCCTTTACCTATCTTTACGTTTTATGTTTAACCCATTCAGAAAGATTATCGAAAATATTTACACTTTTAAACATAAAAATCGCCACTTTTAGCTATCACCTTGACAACCCCCTACCAAGGAACATACTCTCAGTTGTTCCAAATAAACCGAGGGGATAGCTTTCACGTGCATCCACTTTCACACTTCTCTCTTAGAGCTATTTCACAATCTCACTCTACTGTTACACCAATATACTCATGGTTTTCACACACACAGTCACACGCATGCGCACACTGACGCTCAACACAAATAACTCCCAGTACTTTGACTCGGTTCTCCATTGGAACGCATGAGTCTATCCACATCTCACATCAGCTTGAGCACACACTTCCACTGGCTCACAATAGGAGGTGGTCCTTTGGTACACATGCAGCCAACATGTCCCCCTGTACCCCCGCTCTCCCTCTCAACATCACAAAAATATAATACTATTCTATCATACACACATCTGTATTTAAATACACTCACGCAAGACCTGCGCAATAAAATTATTAGCAAGAGGTATTCACCCAGACCCAAGCCAGCCGATGGGCCCCTTGCCCTAACTCCCATTATCTCACTAACTTGCCCTACATCCTTGGATAGGGTACCCCGCCAGGCTCATGCCGTCAGCGAGTCACCTGCCCTATTAGGCACTAACTCTAAACTCCCATGTGTGGTGGGACCCTCACTATTCCCTAGATAGCCCCTCTGCTCCCTCCACCGGGACCTATTCTTTGGGCGTGTCCTCCACCAGGGACCCCACTCATCTTCACGCCCAACACCTGCCGTACCAGAGCTCGCTGCCTCAGGGGCAACGCCCAGTTTGTTTACTTCCAATCCTCTCTTGGGTACCCCACTCCAAGTCCACGGGCCCATCCTAACTCTACATCTCTGATACCCTGGTGTGGCTACTCCGGCCACCTCTTGCGGCCTCTTCTGGCCTAATGTACCTCCCGCCGCCATTCGTGCGGGTTCAGTGTCCTTTATATAGTGGAACCTCCGCAAAAACCTTGCGTGGTAAACCACTCCACATCCATCTATGTTCACTCGGTAAAGGCCGTTGCTCATTATTTTTGTTACAAAGTATGGCCCCTTCCCACTGTAACCGCGGTCTACCTGACTTCCTCGGTCGGAGTACGGTCACCTTCTGACCGACCCAAAAGTTCCTAACCTTTGGTCTACTCACGTGCCGACCTTCATTATGCCCCCTCTCGTCCACATACATTGGCTGCTTCCATTCAGCCACTCCCTTGACTTCCGTCGTCAAAGGGTTAACCGTGGGCCTCTATTGTGCACTCTAACTGTGCATCTTTACTCGGTTCTCCTGGTGCCTCCAGTGATTTCACCGGCCGCTCTGCCTCCGCGGCATGGGCTCGGGTAACCGCCCCCGATGCTCCTTTGGGTGCTTTCCTCTCCGACCATGTCATGTCGGGTTCTGAACATATCCCAGGTATGTTCCCAAGGACGAGGTCATAGATGGGCGCCTCAATACACATTGCCTCTACCCCACCGCTATAGAAAGGGGTATCCACCCTCACCCTCGCAAGGGGGAACCTCCTAATCGTCCCATCTATTAGTACGCACATGTGGTCGTGCCCCGTTAGCTGTCCGTCGCTAACGAGTTCCCTCTTTACCGCCGCGCTACTGCACCCTCTGTCCCGTAGCATACGGAATTCTCGGTCGCTCACATACGCTGGGTAAACCGGCATCTCCTCATTTTTACCAGGGGGGGGGGGGGGGTATACCTCGCACAGTCCACTAATTATGGGCAATGCCTGCTCCCCTTCTAGCCTGAGCTGCCCAGCCTCTAATGCTCGGCGCAGTGGGCTCCTCTCTGGACCAATTGTTTGGCAGAATGCCGCTGTCTGCCTCCTTTCCACAGGCTGTATCGAATTACTTCTCCTGCCACTACTGATCGTGGATGGGTTCCTCCGCCCATTTCGTGATGGGTACCCGTTTGATCTCCCAGTCATAGCCTTCTGCCAACAGTCTCTGACCAGGTGCCCCTTCTTATTACACACAAAACATGTGGTGTCCCTGGGACCTGACCCTCTCTGATTCCCCCTGGAACTTTCCGGCTCGGGGCTTGGGTTCCTATCGGGTGCCTTTGCAACCACGTTACTCCCATTCCTGCCCGACCTACCCTGGTCAGACCTCCCCCATGAGTCTCCAAATACTGCTCGGCCACCCTAGTCATTTCCTCCACGCTACTTGGCTTCCTCTCCTTAACAAACAATGCCATCTCGGTGGCACACGATGACATAAACTGCTCCCTGATAAGTAAGTGTTTCAGGGAGGGAAATGACTCTTCAATTTCAGACAATTCGACCCATCTGTCGAAATATCGTGTGCCCTTTGACACAAACTGGTACACACTTTCGCCCTCCTCAGCCTTACAGTCTCTGAATTTCGTCCTGAAACCCTCCTCGGTGAGCTGGTACCTCTTGAGTATAGCCTTTTTCAGCTCACCGTAGTCATTAGCTTGGTCAGGGGGCATACTCACATATACTTGTAGAGACTTGCCCGCCAGCAGCGGTCTAAGACTTACCCCCCCCCCCCCCCCAGGCGTCATCGGGCCAACTCTGACTCGAAGCAAACCGTTCAAACCTTTGTAAGTACGCGTCAATGTCATCAGTCTGTTCATTGAACCGTGGTAACTGGGGACAAGGTGCCCTCACGTTTCTCACGGGACTTTTTCCACCCTGTCTACCATTAGCTCCGGGTAACTGCGCCCTAGCTCTTAAAATTTCCATTTCCCTCTCATGTTGCCTTTCAGCCTCCCCACGCGCCCTTTCATGCTCTAACGCAGCTTCTCTTTCAGCTCTTTCCCGCTCTAATGCAGCCTCCCTGTCAGCTCTTTCTCTCTCAACCTGAATTTCTTTCTCTCGCTCTGCAGCTCTTAATGCTGCCTCTCCATCAGCTCTTTCTCGCTCAACCCGAATTTCTTTGTCTCGCTCTGCAGCTGTTAGTGCTGCCTTTCTCTCCCCCTTTCACGCTCTAGCGCAGCTTCTCTCTCTCCCCCTTTCACGCTCTTTCTCAGCTCATTCACGCTCTAACTCCACCTGACGCTCTGACTCGGCGGCCATTTCTTTCGCCATACGCTTTTGCTCATCTCTCACACATTTTTGCAATTCATTGCCCGCAAAGCCCAACCGCTCTCCCATGCTAATCAATTGCTCCAAGCTTGGGGTATCCATTATTAAGATTTATCACTAAAAATCCCACACAAAAAATATTTTATTGCCTATCCCATACTGCGTCCTATTATTACGCGAGAATTTCGACCACCGGTGTTTTAAATTCGCCGATCGAATTTAAAAGCTAATTTAACCAATGATTAACCCCTACACAACTTATGACAATTATTAACATTTCAATGCGGCAACCTGTATGAACATTAAAACTGAAACATGTGTTAAAATTGCCATTGAGTGAGCCTGTTTATTTTGAACTTTTCAATTGTTACCTTTTAGGAAGATCCTGGTGTTAGCCTCGCCAGATGTCGGAAACCGGGGTTTGTCGTTGCTGGAAGAAATAGATTCACGTCGCGTATTCAGCCAAAACTCAAGGAGTGTTGCCCGAATCCGTGCGTGAATGTATGTCTCACCGTGACGAACCCGCCCGTTTCACTTTTGTTGGGGTGTTTCTTATCCTAAAGGGGTTAATAACTTTTCCTCGAAAAGCACAAATCAACAGGGGTTTACTGAAAACAACAATTTTAATACATATATATAAAATAAATATGATAATTTGTGACTTACATGGAATCCAAAAGAATAAGAAAACAAAACGTCTATCACCCCCTACCCACACAGTTTTTGAGTCACTTGCGGGCCCGCATTCTCTGTTGTCGCTGGTTTTTCCTCCTTTTCGCTAGTATTTCTTCCTTGGTCGCCTCTTCACTTCACTCCTTTCACCACCGTCACACGGCCACTAACATATTGTCACTTTATCGGACACCTCTGCTCTAACATGTGACGGAATGTCACCCTGCCACTGCCGTCACACGGCCGCTAGCTTATTGTCACTTTAGTGGACGCTTTTCACACAAGCAGTCACCACCAAAGGGGTTAAATTCTCCCTTACGTTTGTCTCAGAACAGTGTGTTCATACAGGCAAAACCTCTTCTGCCTACGTATGGCTTGCTTTCCAAAACAGGTAATGCCGTTTATCTAAATGCATATAGCTCCCTGACCTCGTACTTCGTGTTTCTGATCCTATTCTCATATGTGGCCACCGACTTGGCCCGATACTGCTCCTAGTCTAAATATGAGCTCTGTGAATCCCCTACTTCACAACATGCCTATACTTTCGCACCGATGCGGCACCTTCTCTAACCTATAGTACGGGACATCCCCGGCCCCTACGCAACGACCCACAGCCTTACACACCTTCAGACTGGAAATGGCTGGAATGAATTTTTCGAGAAATCCCCGAATTTTATTATCCCCGCATTTGAAAAAATGCGGGGATATATTGGTCGTCTTCGTCCGTCCGTTCCGTCCGGGAATGGTTTCAGCCAAAAGGGGTTTCAATTCAAAACATTGAAAGTGTGTTCATGTTCATTCTGCAGATGTGCATAAAGGTTTTGGATTTTTGATTCGGCCCTCGGGGGCGTAAGGGGCACCACTTTTGTCGTTAGAGGAATGGTTTCCGGCGAAAAACTCACAGGGGTTTCAATTCGAAACATTGAAAGTGTGTTCATGTTCATTCATAGGGTCTGTAGATGTGCATAAAGGTTTTGGATTTTTGATTCGGCCCTCGGAGGTGTAAGGGGCACCACTTTTGTCGTTAGAGGAATGGTTGCCGGCGAAAAACTCCTAGGGGTTTCAATTCGAAACATTGAAAGTGTGTTCATGTTCATTCACAGGGTCTGTAGATGTGCATAAAGGTTTTGGATTTTTGATTCGGCCCTCGGGGGCGTAAGGGGCACCACTTTTGTCGTTAGAGGAATGGTTTCCGGCGAAAAACTCCTAGGGGTTTCAATTCGAAACATTGAAAGTGTGTTCATGTTTTTCATAGGGTCTGTAGATGTGCATAAAGGTTTGGGATTTTTGATTCGGCCCTCGGGGGTGTAAGGGGCACCACTTTTGTCGTTAGAGGAATGGTTTCCGGCGAAAAACTCCTAGGGGTTTCAATTCGAAACATTGAAAGTGTGTTCATGTTCATTCATAGGGTCTGTAGATGTGCATAAAGGTTTTGGATTTTTGATTCGGCCCTCGGGGGCGTAAGGGGCGCCACTTTTGTCATAAGAGGAATGGTGTCCGGCGAAAAGCTCCTAGGGGTTTCAATTGGAACATTGAAAGTGTGTTCATGTTCATTTATAGGGTCTGTAGATGTGCATAAAGGTTTTGGATTTTTGATTCGGCCCTCGGGGGCATAAGGGGCACCACTTTTGTCGTTAGAGGAATGGTTTCCGTCGAAAAACTCCTAGGGGGTTCAATTCGAAACATTGAAAGTGTGTTCATGTTCATTCATAGGGTGTGTAGATGTGCATAAAGGTTTTGGATTTTTGATTCGGCCCTCGGGGGCGTAAGGGGCACCACTTTTGTCGTTAGAGGAATGGTTTCCGGCGAAAATTTCCTAGGGGTTTCAATTCGAAACATTGAAAGTGTGTTCATGTTCATTCATAGGGTCTGTAGATGTGCATAAAGGTTTTGGATTTTTGATTCGGCCCTCGGGGGCGTAAGGGTAACCACTTTTGTTGTTACAGGAATGGTTTCCAGCGAGAAACTCCTAGGGGTTTCAATTCGAAACACTGAAAGTGTGTTCATGTTCATTCATAGGGTCTGTAGATGTGCATAAAGGTTTTGGATTTTTGCTTCGGCCCCGAGGGGCGCAAGGGGCACCATTTTTGTCGTTAGAGGAATGGTTTCCGGCGAAAAACTCATAGGGGTTTCCATTCGAAACATTGAAAGTGTGTTCATGTTCATTCATAGGGTCTGTAGATGTGCATAAAGGTTTTGGATTTTTGCTTCGGCCCCGAGGGGCGCAAGGGGCACCATTTTTGTCGTTAGAGGAATGGTTTCCGGCGAAAAACTCATAGGGGTTTCAATTCGAAACATTGAAAGTGTGTTCATGTTCATTCATAGGGTCTGTAGATGTGCATAAAGGTTTTGGATTTTTGATTCGGCCCTCGGAGGTGTAAGGGGCACCACTTTTGTCGTTAGAGGAATGGTTGCCGGCGAAAAACTCCTAGGGGTTTCAATTCGAAACATTGAAAGTGTGTTCATGTTCATTCACAGAGTCTGTAGATGTGCATAAAGGTTTGGGATTTTTGATTCGGCCCTCGGGGGCGTAAGGGACACCACTTTTGTCGTTAGAGGAATGGTTTCCGGCGAAAAACTCCTAGGGGTTTCAATTCGAAACATTGAAAGTGTGTTTTCATGTTCATTCATAGGATCTGTAGATGTGCATAAAGGTTTTGGATTTTTGATTCGGCCCTCGAGGGCGCAAGGGGCGCCACTTTTGTCATTAGAGGAATGGTTTCCGGCGAAAAACTCCTAGGGGGTTCAATTGGAACATTGAAAGTGTGTTCATGTTCATTTATAGGGTCTGTAGATGTGCATAAAGGTTTTGGATTTTTGATTCGGCCCTCGGAGGCATAAGGGGCGTTAGAGGAATGGTTTCCGTCGGAAAACTCCTAGGGGGTTCAATTCGAAACATTGAAAGTGTGTTCATGTTCATTCATAGGGTCTGTAGATGTGCATAAAGGTTTTGGATTTTTGATTCGGCGCTCGGGGGCGTAAGGGGCACCACTTTTGTCGTTAGAGGAATGGTTTCCGGCGAAAAACTTCTAGGGGTTTCAATTCGAAACGTTGAAAGTGTGTTCATGTTCATTCATATGGTATGTAGATGTGCATAAAGGTTTTGGATTTTTGATTCGGCCCTCGGGGGCGTAAGGGGCGCCACTTTTGTCATTAGAGGAATGGTGTCCGGCGAAAAACTCCTAGGGGTTTCAATTGGAACATTGAAAGTGTGTTCATGTTCATTTATAGGGTCTGTAGATGTGCATAAAGGTTTTGGATTTTTGATTCGGCCCTCGGGGGCATAAGGGGCACCACTTTTGTCGTTAGAGGAATGGTTTCCGTCGAAAAACTCCTAGGGGGTTCAATTCGAAACATTGAAAGTGTGTTCATGTTCATTCATAGGGTCTGTAGATGTGCATAAAGGTTTTGGATTTTTGATTCGGCCCTCGGGGGCGTAAGGGGCACCACTTTTGTCGTTAGAGGAATGGTTTCCGGCGAAAATTTCCTAGGGGTTTCAATTCGAAACATTGAAAGTGTGTTCATGTTCATTCATAGGGTCTGTAGATGTGCATAAAGGTTTTGGATTTTTGATTCGGCCCTCGGGGGCGTAAGGGTAACCACTTTTGTTGTTACAGGAATGGTTTCCAGCGAGAAACTCCTAGGGGTTTCAATTCGAAACACTGAAAGTGTGTTCATGTTCATTCATAGGGTCTGTAGATGTGTATAAAGGTTTTGGATTTTTGCTTCGGCCTCGAGGGGCGCAAGGGGCACCATTTTTGTCGTTAGAGGAATGGTTTCCGGCGAAAAACTGCTAGGAGTTTCAATTCAAAACACTGAAGGTGTGTTCATGTCCATTAGTTGGGTCTGCAGATGTGCATAAAGGTTTTGGATTTTTGATTCGGCCCCGAGGGGCGCAAGGGGCACCATTTTTGTCGTTAGAGGAATGGTTTTCGGAGAAAAACTCCTAGGGGTTTCAATTCGAAACACTAAAAGTGTGTTCATGTTAATCAATAGGGTCTATAGATGTGCATAAAGGTTTTGGATTTTTGATTCGGCCCCGAGGGGCGCAAGGGGCCCCATTTTTGTCGTTAGAGGAATGGTTTCCAGAGAAAAACTCCTAGGGGTTTCAATTCGAAACACTGAAAGTGTGTTCATGTTAATCAATAGGGCCTGTAGATGTGCATAAACTTTTTGTATTTTTGATTCAGCTTCGGAGGGCGCAAGGGGCACCATTTTTGTCGTTAGAGGAATGGTTTCCGGAAAAAAAACTCCCAGGGTTTCAATTCGAAACACTGGAAGTGTGTTCATGTTAATCAATTGGGTCTGTAGATGTGCATAAAGGTTTTGGATTTTTGATTCAGCTTCGAGGGGTGCAAGGGGCACCATTTTTGTAATTAGAAGATTGGTTTCCGGAGAAAAACTCCTAGGGGTTTAAATTCGAAACATTGAAAGTGTGTTCATGTTCATTCATAGGGTCTGTAGATGTGCATAAAGGTTTTGGATTTTTGATTCGGCCCTCGGGGCGCAAGGGCCACCACTTTTGTCGTTAGAGGAATGGTTTCCAGTGAAAAACTCCTAGGGGTTTCAATTCGAAACACTAAAAGTGTGTTCATGTTAATCAATAGGGTCTGTAGATGTGCATAAAGGTTTTGGATTTTTGATTTGGCCCTGAGGAGTGCAAGGGGCACCATTTTTGTCGTTACAGGAATGGTTTCCAGAGAAAAACTCCTGGGGGTTTCAATTCGAAACACTAAAAGTGTGTTCATGTTAGTCAATAGCGTCTGTAGATGTGCATAAAGGTTTTGGATTTTTGATTCGGCCCCGACAATAATCACAAATGCGAATGCGGGGATATACTATAGTGTGCTTTGCACACAAATAACACCCCTCTAGTTTAGATAGCCAGAACATTAGTTCTCATTAATTCTCAGTTTAATCGCTTCTCTTGAACTTGACCGCTCAGATCTATCTTAATTTAATACTCGCTCGTGTTTTAAATTCGCCGATCGAATTTAAAAGCTAATTTAGCCAATGATTAACCCCTACACAACTTATGAAAATTATTAACATTTCAATGCGACAAGCTGTATGAACATTAAAACTGAAGCATGTGTTAAAATTGTCTTTGAGTGAGCCTGTTCATTTTGAACTTTTCAATTGTTGCCTTTCAGGAAGATCCTGGTGTTAGCCTCGCCAAATGTCGGAAACCGGGATTTGTCGTTGCTGGAAGAAATAGATTCACGCCCCGTATTCAGCCAAAACTCAAGGAGGGTTGCCTGAATCCGTGCGTGAATGTATATCTCATCTTGACGAACCCGCCCGTTTCACTTTTGTTGGGGTGGTTCTTATCCTGAAGGGGTTAATAACTTTTCCTCGAAAAGCACAAATCAACAGGGGTTCAATGAAAACAACAATTTTAATACATATATATAAAATAAATATGATAATTTGTGACTTACATGGAATCCAAAAGAATAAGAAAACAAAACGTCAATCACCCCCTACCCACACAGTTTTTGAGTCACTTGCGGGCCCGCATTCTCTGTTGTCGCTGGTTTTCCCTCCTTTTCGCTGGTATTTCTTCCTTGGTCGCCTCTTCACTTCACTCCTTTCACTGCCGTCGCACGGACACTAACGTATTGTCACTTTATTGGACACCTCTGCACTAACATGTGACGGAATGTCACCCTGCCACTGCCGTCGCCCGGCCGCTAGCTTATTGTCACTTTAGTTGACTCTTTTCACACAAGCAGTCGCCACCAATGGGGTTAAATTATCCCTTACGTTTGTCCCAGAACAATGTTCATACAGGCAAAGCCTACTCTGCCTACGTATGACTTGCTTTCCAAAAAGGTAATGCCGTTTACCTAAATGCATATAGCTCCCTGAGCTCGTACTTCGTGTTTCTGATCCTATTCTCATATGTGGCCACCGACTTGGCCCGCTACTGCTCCTAGTCTAAATATGAGCTCTGTGACTCCCCTACTTCACAACGTGCCTATACTTTCGCACCGATGCGGCACCTCCTCTAACCTTTTGCATGAGACATCCCCAGCCCCTACGAAACGACCCACAACCTTACACACCTTCAGACTGGAAATGGCCGGAGAAATCCCCCGATTTTTATTTAGATAGCCAGAACATTAATTCTCAGTTTAATCCCTTCTCTTGAACTTGGCCGCTCAGATCTATCTTAATTTAATACTCGCTTTAAAGTACCTTTGAAAGACTCGAATTTTGGTATCTCCGTGACATTCGGTGACAGGACAGATGCGTAATATGGGTGTGTGTCCAGAACATGTGTGATGCACTGTTTCCCAATAATTAGCTATTAACTGGCCATAATTACATAGCTAACGATTTGCAGGAGATTATTGTCTTTCTTACCATCGATCTGTTATCAGAGAGCCCATGTGGCGTTCAACAAGTGCGCCATAATGGGCATTAACTTTCATGCTCAGTTATGAGAGTTTGAGTGACAAATCGGTTTTCGGGGTCCGTCATATACCTATCTTTACGTTTTATGTTTAACCCATTCAGAAAGTTTATCGAAAATATTTACACTTTTAAACATGAAAATCGCCACATTTAGCTATCACCTTGACAATGAGTATCGCAGGAAGGGTATGGCCAAGTTTAGGGAACAAATGTCCGAGGAAATCCGTTAGGGTTCCGCATGTATACGCCGAAACATTTTGCGTATTGAATCGGGAGTCATAATGGGATTTGTCGATATCTATGTCCTTGATATCCTGAGATATGTCTTTCTACGATTTTCGGAGCTGATTGTTTGTCTTCTTCGGGTTCGTCGATGACGCGAAGAATGTTACCAACACGATATCGCATGGCAAGAATGGTAGCAATTGATGGAGAAGAAAGTACGAGGAGATCTTTGCCAGATATCTCAGATAACTTAGTAACTATCAGTCTCCTCGAAAACTTGGTACCTCCGTATTGTAAATACCGTTTATGTATATCAACAGAGCTCCAGCTAACTGACTGATCAGTTTTCATGAAATCTACTACTTCCAGTTGGGACTGTCAATTTTGAATTGCTCAAGGCATGCAGTACTCGCCCTTGCAGCCGATTGAACGGCTCTACACCCAACGAATTTTGACCGACAGTCGGCGTGATCGCTTAGTGCTCCACCTAAACAAACCCTAACTTGTTGGGCCCATTCATCACGCCTTTTGTCACACTTTTGGAGAATTGATTCCTTTGGAGAAATTGTGTCCTCTGTGCCTATCTCTCTAAACACATACGCCGCCCTCCATCGACGAAGGTGATGTTTTGAAGCAAAATGGGTCTATCACCAGAACGACAAGCCATTTGGTGGCAAACTCGTGCTATCAGACGCTTCCACTGCAGAGGAGTGCCGTTTCATAGCACTAGCTAGAGTTCCTGGATGCAAGTACTTGTCGATGCATGATTTGTAACCAGCGAGAGCGAGGTCACAATCGGAATCAAATCGTGGGCCTAAACTTAAGTGAAGATCATCACCATGCGCTTCACTGTTACTGATGGTTTTCCTGATACGATGATCCGGAACCTTGACGAAAGGCCTTTTGGATTTTTGAGGAATTGTAAATGTTAATGAAATAGCAATCCTCTGACATGATTAGTAAACCTTCAAACGAGCGTGAAAAAGAACAAAAACCGACGATTAGCAAACAAACAAGAATTGAAGACACTGTTTTTCAGAATCTAGACAATAACAATAAGAGTTAAATCACAATACAGGAAAACGATACTTGCCTTCAATCATATAATACAGATTGAAAATGTAAAAGAAAAGCAAGTCGAGAATAGAATACGTGCGCACGTGCTGAGTGATCAGATGTCATTGAAAGCTTACCGCAATACAGTATATACAGTATATAAAACACATAACACGAAAAACGTTTGAATTGTGAAACGCTCTACTTACTAGGTAACCTCGGTCTCGTTTTGATGGTCGAAGATAGCCTTTACTGTAAAAGGAATCGTAACTGATAATATTACGCAGTATTTTCTCAGGTCAGGTCTCATTTTATCATTATAGTAAACTTTGACGGGTTTGGCGGCCATATTTTTTGAGAGAGAATATTTAAATTTCCCCAAGGCTGGTGACGACGCAACCGGTCTCATCTTGAAGGGGAAGATCTAAACTACACAAAACCATCGATAAAAAAACAACTTTATACGCCAAAACAGGCATCGGCCAAAAAATGGCATTTGGCTGCTGGACTAATACAGAGTCTTTTCTGTATATATCATGGGGCCATATTATCTTCCGGTACCAATGACTGTGTGCTGCTGCTTCCATCTATATTTTCACAGTGCATATGTAGTACTCATCACTGCACCCATGACTAGTTTTGAGGTTTTATTAGCTCACCTGACTGAAATTCAGGGGGATCTTTAGTGATCACTTTTGGCCACCGTCCGTCCGTCCGTCCGTCCATCCGTCCTTCTTTTTCATATGGCAATTCAAGTTGGTCCAAATAAAGTTTCCACACCCACGGGGGCACCACAAGGGGCATTACTCTGATAGCACCCATAGATTGTTTTAACAAATTTAAAAGATCTTCTTCACCAGAACCATCAATTAGAATCTTTTGATATTTTGGTATATAACATCTCTCGTTTTCCTGGGTTAATATTTGGGCTTCTGGTGGGAGACCGAATTTTAACTTAGTGCAATATCAAGAAATTTCTTTAAAAATTTTCTTCTTCAGATCCACCAATCAAAATGTTTTTATATTTGGTATACGACATCTGTAGGGGGTTCAGATTCAAGTTTGTTCAAATCAGATTCCTGGGTTAATATTTGGGCTCTCTATTGGAGCCCAAAGTTTAACTTTTTGCAATATGAGGAAATTTCTTTAAAAATCTGCTTCGTCAAATCCTCTAGTGAGAATGCTTTCATATTTGGCATACAACATTTCTAGAGGGTTCAGATTCAAGTTTGGTCAAATCGAGTGCCTGGATTTATATTTCGGCTCACTGTGGGAGAAAGGAGACTATTTTTTTTCAATGTTAAATTTCCATAGGAAATTGCAAAAGTGTCAAGATCGCTGGCTAGGATATTTGCGAAAACGACCTGTTCTGCACACCACTGAGTGTAATTTTCTCATAGGGATTTGTAATGCGCTCCCCTTCGTTCATTCAGCCGAAAAAAGTCTCTTCCTGTGGAAAATTCCTATTAGAATTTGTAATGTACAGTCATCTGGACACTGTTAGTCCTGATGAGTTCGCACAGGTTTAACTTTTATACTGAAAAATTGTCTTCATTTTTTATGTGTTTTCATTACGCGACATGAAATTAATGACCACATGCTGTGTCTAACCTTTTTATGTTTGAACGCATAATTCAGTTCAAAGTGTGTTTCTATCACACAATCCGCCGTTATTATTATAAACAAAGCTTCTAACACTTTGATTCAAGAACTGAGTGGTAAATTCTTGTATCTTCGTGAAAATTGCATCATTGTCTAAAAATAAAATGACGTCACCAAGAGCACCTTTGATTGGTGGAAAACTATGACGATATATATAGATATGGTATATAAGACCGGTCTATGCTCAGTTCTTCACGAACATGTCTACCGCCTCGTCGAACAAATGGAAACCATTAATAGCAGGTAATTAAGAACATGGGGAAGGTGAATAAACAGGTAGTGAAATCAGCTCAGCTGAGACCATTGACCAGAATGGGCTACCTTCACCTATCTAGCCATAATAATCAGTCAACCATTAATAAGTAAGTATCTAGGAACATAAAAAAAACAGGCCATAGGAAAATTACGGGCTGCTCCCAGGGATCGATTACCAACTACAATGTAACTACATATTTTTGTCAATTTTAAAATCTGACTAATTCTGCCTTTTCTCCTTTAACAGGTGCACACAGATGCTTTCTTTTTGATCTCCAGCTCCCAATAACCGCCATGGAAAACCTCTAACCAATATGGAATACAATAACCGCTATGGACTCTGAACATCCTCTGCTTCATCCCTAGAAGTGGTCACCCATGTACCTCCCGGGAGGCGAGCATTGTTCCTGTTGTATATATATATATATTCAAAACAAAGAGGCATCACACTGGTAACTATTAGGTTAAAACAAAAATCCAGTGATACTTGGATTGATTTAATTTCGGGCGTCAAAGCACCCTTCATCAGAAACACACATAACTACATTCTATAAGTACTATATGTAATGAAAAAATCTTTTTATTAATTTAAAAGAATTTTATTATTATATATATATAATCGGAATTTTTTTTTTTACCGATTTTAATCTCTAACTAAAAATCAGTTTTTAATTTTTTTATTTTCTGGATATATATAATATGAAAATTTTATATAGAAAAAATCGAATTTTTCTATGTATAAAAAATAACATTTAAAAAAAAAATTAATATTTTAAAACATATTTTTAGTATATTTAGAAAAAAAAATGTCATTATTATTAGAAGTGTGCAATTTAGCTCAATTGAAAAATTATGTGAAGAATCTCGGCATCGTGAATTCGTCGAGTTATAAAACTAAACCACAAATGATCAGAGTCATAAACGCTGAGACTAGTGAAAAAAAGGTGTCAGAATTGAGATCTAAAGCACGCCAGATGGGTTTGAAAGTTGTACGGTCACAAAATAAAAATGAGTTGATAAAATCAGTGCTTGAAGAAGGTGGTGGTGGTGAAAGGAGAAAACTAACAACGGATGGAAAGAGGAAACGATAACAAAAGAACATTAGTCAATCGGCAGAAATGAAAAAAAAGAAGATCAAATATCAAACATTGTAAAAGCAGCGATGATTGAAGTCTGGAAAAAAGTGTTGGTGACTTTGACTTGAAAGAAATTCTAGCTAAAGTTATGCGTGAAACCTGTTGTCCACTCCTGTAGCACGAGAGCAGGCCGTCAAGGGATTTTTCAAAATGTTTGATGTCAAAGGTATAAAAAGATCTCACCCCAATGAAGATAAAAACTAGCGTGTTGGGTTTATTTCATCGATTGCAAGGCGATGGTATGAAAACGAAAATGGTACTGAATGAAGTGTCGGATAGAGAAAATCAATGTGAATTCTGGTGAAGTTATGAAAAAAACTGCTTATTTTCAATCTCACACAAAAACCGTGACCGAAGGCTCTT
Source organism: Pictodentalium vernedei (assembly GCA_031216915.1). Classification (NCBI taxonomy): domain Eukaryota; kingdom Metazoa; phylum Mollusca; class Scaphopoda; order Dentaliida; family Dentaliidae; genus Pictodentalium; species Pictodentalium vernedei. The sequence continues at coordinate 275,832,316 of CM062296.1, read as the reverse complement.
CCTTATCTGATATCTTCGACAACATGAAAGAAAAAAAGGATAAAATCACTGGCGCAGTATCAAAACGAAGGTAGCAGTTGGAGATTCGGCGAGGTTCTGCCAGTGAATCTCGAAATTCATACTGACAAGTTCAATCCATTGTGAACGTCTTCATGTAAATTATTGCCTGATTTTGTTGGACAAAAAGAAGCTATAATCAATGTGGAAAATACAGAAGACAGTCAATGCTTCAAACGGGCTGTCACATCTGCCTTGTATCCCGTAGAAAAGCATCTGCAGAGAGTATCAAAATATGTGGAACTTCTAAGAATTTAAATTGGTCGGGAATATGTTTTCCAACTGAACTATGTGACATTGATCATTTTGAAAATCAAAATCCCATGATCGCCGTCTACGTTTTGGGATATGATGATTCGAAAAAAACGGGTAATACCTTTTGCCGATAAAAAGGACGGTATCCGGTAAAAAGGGCGGTAAGTGTATAAAAACTGCGTTTCAAAGTACTAAATGTACCTTTGAATGTGTGAAAAGTGATTATTTGAGGAAGCTTACGCAATAATAAATATATAGAAGGAAGATTAAGTATTGTTTGTTTTATTGCAGACTATTTTGAAGACAAAATAGATCATTTCGCCATCGACACTGATCGACACACCAGTTTGTGCAAGGAAAACAACGAATTCGCTGAGGTGCACGACGGGGTGAATATTATCATACTTGCTCGACGGAGGTGTAGCTAATTTTAGATGTTTCTGTTCACTACGAGGGGATTTAACAGAAAGTTTTGTTTGGAGAGAAACCATTTATAATTTGAAAATAGTCTACAATAAAACAAACAAAACTTAATCTTCGTTTTATATTGCGCACGCTTCATTAAATTGTCACTTCACACTTTCAGAGGTACATTTAGTACTTTAAAACAGTTTTTATACGCTTACCGTCCTTTTCACCGGCAAAAAGTTTTGTACAAGGTTTTTTTTTTTTAAACGGGGATTCATATTTTATTTTCAGTTAGCGTTTCGCCAAACACAAGCCGAGGTGATAATAAATATGAAAAACCAACCATACATCAGTGGATACTAGTTCTAGATTCCTGTAAGTCCCACCTCAGTGATACCCACATGGGCCTATTAACACTAGGGCCCCTTGTGCTCACTGCACCAATCCCTATGTGTGAGCTCACAGTGGTGGGCCCGGAGTGGGGTTGGGGGGGGGGGGGTGAGGTAATTGCACTTAAATATTGTCCTCGGTTTAATCAGTCTGTGTTTGTTCGACATCAAGGTTTAAATTAGAGTCGCAAGTTAATATGAAGGATACTGCTTCTTACCCCGCCCACCCCTCTAATGTCAAAATATTAAAACTTCCACCTGCGAATATTTCCCATAATGCAACTAGAAGTTTAACTAATTCAATCTTATTTGACAGTTCCTCAAGCTCGGTCAAACGAGACTGAATAGGTTAAATTTCTAGTTGCATTATGGGAAATATTTACAGTCGGAAGTTTTAATATTTTGACTCCCCATGCGACGCCCGGGAAGTGAAGGGCTGCATATCTACTGAGGTAGATTTGTTTCACCCCACTGGTAAAATAGGACCTGGTAACCAATGCCGCTGGAGTGCAATTACTCAGTAAGTGGGCGACATATGCATAAACGATTGGCACAACTTGACTTTATACTTATGTTGTGTCATGATATAGCCCAGATGCTGACAATGATGTTAAACACCAATAAATAAATAATATTTTCATGGGTGTACGGGCCAAATTTTTTGGAGGGGGTTGGAAGATTTTGCTCGACAAGTGATACTGCAGGCATTATTGAGGCAAGTGGCCCTTGGGTGGGTGTAGGTGTAGGAGGAGGTGTTCCCCTTCCACAGTTGGGGGTTGGCGGCCAGTTTCTGTCTGGAATTAGCTTGAATAAACTATGTTACGCCTGTGTGTCTATAGCCATCAGACGCGTTATCAATCTGATGAGACGGTAGTCCAAACTTGGACCTAAAGTCCGCAACGCGCTCATTCCAATGAGGGGCCATAAGCTATGTTTTGGAAGCAGAAAATTTAAAATATATAAATAATTGAATGGCGATTTTCGTTACAACTGGGTTGGTCATTAATTGTTTGCAATGGTCAACGTTTTATAAGATTATTTTGTACAAAATTATGTTTTTTTCTGTTGTTTGTTGTTTTCATATTACACGACACGATAATAAACTCTGTTCAATAAATTATGTTCACAAAGATCTTTGTTATTTTTTTTTAGATGCTTGGTAAGCCAGCATGGCGACCAGAATCGAAGACTACGCTAGTGTCCAATCCCTGTACACGTTAATTCTCTTCTCTATATTCCCTGCCCAGTAAGCACATACGATTACATTGAAACTGACATCTGAACACAATCCCTACTGCTTTTCTCTGAAACACACTGGCGCTTTAGGCTATCTTGAACTTGCACTCCAAGATTGGGCATCAAGTAATTGGAAGCATTCCAAATCTATTGCTTGTTAATTCCAGTCGCCCACTATACATATTGTGTATGATAGACACTAATGTGTATAGCGGGCGATTGGAATTAATAAGTAATGAATTGTTTACGATAATTTGTTTCTGGGGAGGTCTAGCCCAAGTTAGGCCGGGGGAGGGGGCACAAGGACCTTCCAAATATCATGATTGCCCCCCATTACAGAATCCTGGCTACGCACCGCTAGATATATAATCCATCGAAATGGTGGGTGGGTGGGTGGGTGGGGGGGGGGGGGGGGCAAGATCGACATAACGCTGGCATATTTCAATGGCTTGAACTATGGAATTGGGCGTATTCCCTCCCACAGTTGTCAGCCCTTTTCCCTGATATGTTTTTTCTTCAAATTCTGAAGCTCTGAGATCGATTCTGGTGTCTCCTGAGGAAATGTGGGGGGGGGGGGGGGGGTTAAGAACCGTAAGTTACGGTTTGCATTTGGGGCCCCTCAGCCCCCCCTCCCTTCTCCGGGCCCACCACTGTTAGCTCACACATAGAGATTGGTGCAGTGAGCACAAGGGGCCATAGTCTTAATAGGCTCACGTGGATATCACGGAGGTGGGACTTACAGAAATCTAGAACTAGTATCCACTGATGTATGGTTGGTTTTAATATTTATTATCACCTCGGGATGTGTTTGGCGAAACGTTAACTGAAAATAAAAAAAAAGAAGCTTGAACACAACTTTTTGCCGGTAAAAAGGACGGTAAGCGTATAAAAACTGTTTTAAAGTACTAAATGTACCTCTGAAAGTGTGAAGTAACAATTTAATGAAGCGTGCGCAATATAAAACGAAGATTAAGTATTGTTTGTTTTATTGTAGACTATTTTCAAATTATAAATGGTTTCACTCCAAAAAAACTTTCTGTTAAATCCCCTCGTAGTGAACAGAAACATCTAAAATTAGCTACACCTCCGTCGAGCAAGTATGATATATTCAACCCGTCGTGCACCTCAGCGAATTCGTTGTTTTCCTTGCACAAAATGGCGTGTCGATCAGTGTCGATGGCGAAATGATCTAGTTTGTCTCGAAATAGTCTACAATAAAACAATACTTAATCTTCCTTCTATATATTTATTATTGCATAAGCGTCCTTAAATAATCACTTTTCACACATTCAGAGGTACATTTAGTACTTTAAAACGTAGTTTTTATACACTTACCGTCCTTTTTACCGGATACCGTCCTTTTTACCGGCAAAAAGTATTACCCGAAAAACCCCATACTTCCTCACAGAAAAAAAATCGGGAGAAAAACAGTAGATTATTATCAATTTCGATTGATGATTTATCAACATTACTGTTGGATCAAAAACATAAGTCGATTATTGTCAGCACAGACTAGCAGTCACAGAGAATTTTTTTTTCAGTTTCAACTGTTTGAATTCATTCCACAGCAAAGAATCGATTTAACGGCACAAGAAGTATTGCAACTCAAATCGATGTGTTGCCATTGATATACCTAAACCTCATACTTACATCAAATGTATACATCACAGCAGAAGACTGAGGGTGCCTTTTGTGATGTATGCCGATTTCGAATGTTTCACTGTGAAAATGAGTTCGTGTCACCCTGATGACAAACAGAGTTACACTGAAAAATATCAGAGGCACATGCCGTCTGGTTATTGTTTTTATATAAAATGTTCTTTCGACGATTGATATTACTCAGGTGCGTACACCTACACGAAACAGTCGGATAATGACGATGTGGCTCAAAAATTTGTTGAACATGAATTTGGAATCTGAAATACAAAAAAATATACGAGCAATTTAAAATTCCTGTAAAGATGATTATCACAGACGAGCAAATGAAAGACTATAAGAGCACCAACGAATGTCACATCTGTAATGAATCGTTCACCGAAACTTTGGCACCTGAATACAAGAAACACAGTAACTGCAATTTAAAATATTGAGATGTCAAGTTCTTTCCGGTGATATTTGACAATCTGTTGGGTTATGAGTCATCTGTTCGTGAAGAGTCTTGGTAGTGTAAGCGAACGATATATAAACTGTATCCCAAAGAACGATGAACAAAACATATCTTTCACGAAATGGATAGTCGTAGATAAAGAGAAGAAGAAGAAAATAGATGAAGAAATGTCAGCAGTCGATATCAGGAGAGAAATATGTTTCATAGACAGTTTTAAATTCATGTTGACCAATCTCGAAAAATTAGTCGGTAATTTAGGAAAGGGGAAATTCGATATCACAACTGAACACTTTAAAAATGAACGTCAGTTGGAAAGTATATTGAGGAAAGGAGTCTATCCCTATGATTACATGGGCAGTTTGTATAGATTCGACAAGTTGAAGCTACCTTCCAAAGATCAGTTTTTTTTCGAAATTATACGATGCTGACATTTCCGATGTTGACTATGAACACGCTCAAAGAGTGTGGGAAGTTTTCAACATGAAATCCATGAGAGATTATCACGATCTCTACCTGAAAACCGACGTCCTCCTCTTGGCAGACATGTTCAAATTTTTTTGAGATGTCTGTTGGAGACATTACGATCTACATCCAGCTTGGTATTACACAGCTTGGGTTGGGATGTGCTGTTGAAGACGACTGAAATCCGCTTGGACTTATTATCCGCCGAGGACATGTTGCTCATGTTTAAAAAGAGTGTGGGAGGTAGAGTGTCGACAATATTTCACAGATACACGAAAGCGAATCATTCCTACATGGAAGATGGATTCGATGTGCGAGAACCGAGTAAATACATAACATATCTAAATGCTAATAATTTATATGGTTGGGCCATGAGTCATCTGTTACCAACGGGTAATTTCAAATGGGTCGAGAATCGTGAAGAGACGGAAAATGGGAGGCATTATCCCTGTCTTCTGAAGGTGGATTTTGAATATGATGAAACATTACATGATTTGCACAATGAGTATCCATTAGCACCCGAACAAATGAAAATAGATAAAATTGAAAAACTCATTCCAAATTTAAATGACAAACATAAATATGTAGTCTACTGTGAAAATCTGAAACTTTACAAAGATTTAGGCATGAAATTAATTAACATCCATCGCAAAATCCAATTTGATGAAGATCCTTGGATGAAGAAGTATATAGTTCTCAAGACAAATTTGAGAATGCAGGCTGTGACCGAATTCGAGAAAGATATTTACAAACTCATGAATAATTGTGTATATGGAAAATCGATGGAAAACATCAGGAAAAGGACTGACATTTCGTCTAGTGACCACGGATAGTCAGGCAAGAAAATACATTTCGAAACCAAACTATAAACATTGAACCATCATTGATGAAAATCTACTGCCCGTTAACATGAAACAGACACGTCTGACATTCGACAAACAGATTTATTTGGGAACATGTATCTTAGACATCAACAAACAGTTGATGTTTTGATTTCATTACGATTACATCAAGAAGAAATACGACTCAAAAGCAAACCTGTTGCTTACCGACACAGATAGTCTGGCTTATGAAGTAGAGACAGAGGATTTTTACCAAGATATATCTCCGGATGCCGATGCGTGGTTCCACACAAGCAATTATCCCAGCGATCACAAAGCCAACATTTCTTTAGGGGTGAATAAAAAGGTGGTTGGAAAATTCAAGGTCGAGGCGTGAGGAATACAGACCACAGGATTCGTGGGTTTAAAGGCGAAACTGTATGCTTACCACTTAGATGGGGAGGCAATTAGGAAATGTAAAGGTGCCAAAAGAAACGTCGTGAATAATGATATCACATTCGAAGAGTATAAAACATGTCTGTTTGAAAATCAAGATGTCTGCAACACTATGAACATGATTCAAAGTGACAAGCCCATTCTCCACATGTAAATAATCAATAAAATTGCATTATCGGCTGAGGATGATAACAGAATCGTGCAACTGGATGGAATAAACAAATTAGCTTACAGTCATTATTCCGCAAAATCGCTCATTCCTCAAAATCAAGGAGCATTGGATTATTACAGGACAAGGCAGATTGATCAAAACATAGAAAATCTAGAAGATAAGACATAGAAAATATAAATGAGACAATTAATATCCAAGAAAACTAAATAAATTAAAAAACATTCAAAATAAATTAAACTATAAAATAAATTGAAAAAATGAAAAACACAAACATATTGGTAGAAGGTGTCATCTTACCTAACAAACCTCTAACATCGATCTGTTGGATGCAGTCAAAGCTTTAAAAATAAAACATTTTCGCAGTGTTTTTTCCAGAAATGCATTGCCCATAAAACCACGAGATGGTGACGAATGCGGAATTTTTAACCTGGACGATTTTTCAGGTGAGGGCACACATTGGGTGGCATAGTTCAAGAATGCGAGAAGAAATTATTATTTTGACAGTTACAGAATCTCACCACCCAAAGAGTTGATGGATTATTTAAAATCGTTGATTCATTACAATACTGAAAATATGCAACCTTGTGATCAAGTGTTTTGTGGACACTTGTGTCTCCACATTCGCAAGAGATGGTCTCTGAAACATCATTTTCAAGGAATCCTCAATGATTCACATTAAGAGAGAGAAGAAAAAAATTTTGCACATAAATAATAGGAAATAAGGAAAAAAAAGTAGATACGAAATTTAAGGAGGAGATATGAACCTCGAAAGGAACCAGTAAACATGAATAATCAGGAGCTTTATAATATTCCAGAACCGATAAATCTCAGTGGTGCAGCCACTGAAAAGTATGTAGATCATGTGAGAGATAACTACCTGTATAAAAAACATGACCGATGATCTAGATTTAAAATCTAAATAATTGTTGAATGTGGCAAATCCTGTGGATTCGAATGATGCTGCCACCAAACAATACACAGATGTCACAGAACAAAAGATCATAGGTACTTTGAATGAGAAAAATGAAATGACAGCTGATCTGAATGCTGGATTTAATAAGATCGTCAATCTGAAACAAATCAGCAATGAGTGAGGATACCAAATCGACTGTAGTCAATAAAGGCTTCGTGGATTCTGTTGTCACCAAATCTCAAACTTATCTCAAAGAGCATGTGAATGGTCTCTATCTCAACAAACAACCAGAAGGAACGATGGAGTCCAGCATTGACATGAACAATAACAAACTATTCGGTCTAGAGTGCAATCTGAAATATGATTCGAGCACAGTCAGCAAAAAATATGTGAATGACACAAAAGTCGAGAAAACCGGTGATGTGATGGAAGGCGATCTACACATGGGTGGTAATCGAATCTGTGATGAATCTACTCGATCCCCAAGTTGATGACTGATGCCTGCACTATGATTTGGGTCATGGAAAAAATAAAATCTGCAAGACAGTTGATAGGTGTGTGGGCTGAGGAAAATAGTGCATTGGATTCTGGTGAATCAGAATGGTCCTTCGGAAATAGAGGAAGTGGATCACTACACAGACAGGTAGGATATCCTGTGCTGATAGGTGGATGTATTGTTCAAATGAGTCTGACTACCAGTGACTCAAAAAATAGAGCCAGTGTCAACTTGGTGGTAAATGGTACAGAAAATGATAGATATGAAGTCGAGAATAAGGCGAGTCAATATTGCAACACAAGCAAATTTAAAACACCTTTGAGAGTTGAAGATGGAGACAGAATTAATATTTCAAGATGAAAATGACTAATCCTGAAGCTATTGCTTCTATGGTATCTGTGTTGATCGAATGTGATCCTTTGAATGCATAAGCTTTTGTTCAATCGAATTGAACATGTGTTAAATACTTGAAGGAAAAGAAAAAAAATAAGGGAGTCTGAGAACTTTATTAAATACTTCTAAAAGTTCTCAAACTTCCTTTTTAATGTTTAAATTTTTTTTTTTAAGTTTTCTTTTTGAAGTTCTTTTAAGTTTTTTGAATTTGTTTTAAGTTTTTTTGAAGTTCTTTCAAGTCTTTTTTAAAGTTATTTTAAAGTTTTTTGGAGTTTTTTTAAAAGTTTTTTCCATGTTATTTTAAGTTTTGTGAAGTTATTGAATGACAGACATTTTATTTCCATCCAATTGAAATGTCAACACTCTGTCAGATATGACAACTACAAAAGCTTCAGTTTGTCTAGGTACATTCCTATCGAACTGCATCTTGATGATGATGACCAGAACAATGTTCTTGAGTTTCTCACTGTGTTTGCTGATGTCGAACATGAACAGAGGATAGAGCATCTTGTATTCGGTGGGTGTTATGTTTGGATTGCTTATCAATTTGTCCACATGATGATATTTAGATCTAAAGCCTGCTGCATCGCCATACATCTTAGAAATATCGTTTTTCTCAAACAAGGCATTGTAATCTATGCATGTGTCTCAAGTTACAATGATCGAATAGAGATGGATTCTTTTCTTGAAATCCAATCCTGTTGGTCTGAAATCTCACTATGATGAAACACAGTTTTTTCTGAGGAAGATTTCACAGACAATCTCTAATCGAACTGAGTCGATGTCGGAATGTCTGCTACTTTGCAATGTCTCATTCTGAAGCCAACAGGTAATCTGGTTTTTGATTTGATGACCTTGAAGAGTTTCATTCTTTGCTCGTCATTTGGTAGTATGTGTGGATGAAGCATGACACTTTGTTTAGATGCACTTTGCCCGGACCTGTTGTGGCAGCTCTCACAGTGATATTGTCAGCATTTTTATGAACGAGTGTGAGACTGCCGTTTCAATCCATAGACGATTTTGTCATATTCTTCATCGAATCCAAAGATGTGTTTCAGAGGAATCCTAAATGAGAACGTTCCTCTAGGCAAAGACACTTCAACAACATGTTTAAATCTCATACCTGCACCCACATTCCCAGTAGTCGCATCGGAGGTAGTGTCTTTCAACCACAGTTGATTTGAGTCCTTTAGATTTGGAAAGATCATCTGGATATTTCAAAAGACCCAACATCGTGGTTGCCTGACCAGTATGAAACACAGTTTCTATTTCTTGACCTGAGAGTTTATACGATATACTGTTGAAAAGATACATCATCCCGTTATGAGCTAATGTGATGATGTCATCATCAGCATAATCGCTACCATCCCTTTTTTCATCAATCGTCCTATCTGGAGATAACTTTCACTCAGATGGAGAAAGAGATGTTGCATTTCAATATTGAGTCTTATCTCTCCTTCATTACTGAGACTAGTTCCAGCCATGCATAAATTTATCATGCACTTCATACTCTTGAATACTTTCATCTCTCATTATATCTTCTGTTATGTCTAATATGTTTCTCAATTTTTGTTTAATTATTTTATTTTATTTTATTTTTTTAAAATTTTTGTACTTATATATATGCAGCAGCAAAAAATGTTCCCCTTCTCGTTTTTTTTATAATTATTAAAATGCTGTCTTTTGCAATTGCTGTTCATAAAACTTTTCTGTGATTTCTTCACCATCTAATGCTTCTATCTCATAAGTAATGGCATAGGCGTAGAACTCTCGAACCACCACAAAAATTTCTTCCGTCTATCTAGGCATGACCTTTTTCAACCCGTTTTTTTCCACTTGTAAATTCTCACTTGATCACTCACGCCAAATTCCGGTCGTCGTTTTATCACTGCCACCATCTTTAATGGATAGAGATTTGCATAGACTTCTCTTTCATTTCAAGGGTCGCTAGCTGAAAGTTTTATTATAGTCATCAACTAAATCATTTAAGACATTAAAGTATTTCTTAGTCAAGTTGGCCATGAAATATCTGTGCCTTTTCTCCTTCATGGTTCTATTCCATCATTCGACCATGCTCACCTTCTCCTCATTTTCTGTGGGATAGATGTCTACAATTTGACAAATGTCCATCCATTCGTATTTCGAAAACACATCTATGACCATCAATAGATATTTCACACCATTTTTGTGTCTTGACAGCAATTGCATGTCCACCTGATCGGCGCCCCACACCTGATCCAATCCTTTGATGAATACTCTCCTCTTCTGAAATCTGTGCATTATGGACATGTGCAGTTCGTTCGCTAATTCATTAGTGAATTTTTTTAACTATTATTTCCCATTCCAAATCAACGTTTTGTGCTGATCAGTTTACCGACTAGAGAATGCTCGAATTTCTCTCTCATTGTGGGATTGACTATATTTTTCAAATCTGTAAACATGTTCTTGTCACACACATCATTTCTAGTCTTCATGTCGGAATGCTTAGCATAATAGAGATCGTGGCTGTGGGCAGCTCGATTCACTCTATTGATGGGTTTGCTCCACGATTTTGATGTTAGATCTTTATTCAATCTCTTGTTTAATTTAGTGCCTGGCCCCGTAAATTGATGTCCAGGCAGATGCATTGCGGAGGGAAGATTATTGATGAGTCTGTTGACGACCATTCCTCCTCTTTTGATGAATTGAGTTTTAGCCAAACTCTGCAAGTGCCGCAAAGCATCTGCCTATTATTTTTAGTTTGCGCTTTTCACAAGCTATTCGTATCCATAGACTTCTTACATTCTACTCAATACATTTTGTTTTGTTAATTTTTAATTTTTTTTATTTATTTTTTTTTTATATTGCTCTCTTATATATATATATATAATATCATTATATTTTTTTTATTTCAAATCTGTCACTGGATATTTATTTTTTCTGAAGAGTTTACGAAATGATTCCCTGGCTTCTTCTCGACCTTTTTCTATCAAATTATTTTTCATCTCCTCTTTGAGAATCCCAGAAAGCCACAGTCAATAGGAGACCCACTCCAGCAGCATCCAAACCCATGGATATGGTGATGAGAGTCAGATCCAAACCATTCACCAATTTAGTCCTTCGTGTATACTTCTTGTTGAATGCTTGACATCTGTCTCTTTCCATCACTAAGTAATGTTGAATTTTATTGATCTGATCAATGCAAAATGCATTGCCTCTATCTTCCAAAGGAGGTGTCGTCGGTAATACAGGCGCTTATAAGTCAGGATATAGTTTGTCATTTTCTGATTTCATTTTTATTTTTTTTATTCTATTTATTTTTTCCTTCCCATCTTATTTAATATGTAAAATAAATTGTAATATTATGTTATTTTTTTCTCATCACAAAACAATAATCTCATAATAACATACTGAGAATGGGTACGTTTTAAAAGGCGAGTTTGGACCCAAGAACAGTCCTTGGCCATGGAAAAAAAATTTTCTCTCCTTAGATGGAGACCGTCTCCATGAACTTCAAATATGCCTCTACTTTTTGCCATCAGGTTTCAGATACAACTCTTTACCATCTGTTTCAACTCGACACACAACTCCTCCTCGCTTCAGAAACAATCTGCTCCCCATTGTTTTCTACACACCAGCTTTGGCCAATCCAGACAGGGCTGCTATGCCCAAAGCCAGCAGCGTGGTTTTGGTGAGAATTGGTAATGCCTTGGTGGCCAATCCCACCTTCAATCCTAAGAAACCACTTTTTATTTTCAAATTATATCTCGTTTGCACGGGACTCAATCTCATGGTCAGTCCTCTTAGATTATGATGTGCTTTGGCTATTGTATTAATTTGCATTTTGGTCAAAGTGATTTTGTCACGTCCATTGCTCAAGTCTTCATAACTTAATTTCAGTCTCACAGTTTCTCCTCGATTTTCTAATGCTCTGCGAAGTTTGTCTTCTTGGCGTTTGTATATGTTTACATTTTGCATTATGTATATCATTTTCTTTTTCATATTTTAATTTTAATTTTGTTAAAAATTTTTTTTATTCAATTTAATTTTTTTTATCCCCAATATATATAGATAGTAGGGTAAAAGTGGGGGTACCCGACCACTTTTTCTCTTGTACACATACATGTACATGTACATGTACCCATAGAGTTGAGTGTTAAAATGTACATGAAATGTACAAAACATGTTTTTTTACATCTGGTCCAGAATCCCCATTCTGATTTCAGAATCCCCACAAGTAGCTCATCGTAGTCTAGATGGTTCAAACAGCTGTTGGCAAACGAGTGCAAATTTGGCAGAATTCTGGCGAAAAGGAAAATCCACGAAAATCGAAGAAATCAACTTAAAATCTTCTCGACGTTCACCATGGCGGGATAGACCTTTCAATCGATCATTGGCAAATGCAGGCAAAATGCTTTGGGGATTCTGGACCACCAGCAAAATGCATTTGGGGATTCTGGACCACCTACGTTTGTGATCGCATTCTAGCCGGCGGCGGGTGCGATCTGATCGGGAAAACCGATTGGGGATTCTGGACCAGGAAAATCGATCCTAAAATTTTTCTCCAACGTTCCCCAACGGTCAGTCGAACCACAATGACCAACTTGTGGGGATTCTGGGATGGCAAAATATAAAAAATTAAGAAACGTCGAAAATTAGAATGGAGGGAAATTTTCTCTCCACGTTTGTCATCGTGGTGGTGTGATGATTCGCGGAGGGAACAGGTGGAAAAAAATATATAAATCGTTGCAAGTTTTTTGAGGTAAATCATAATAGAATCACGAGATTCACAAGAGGAAATAAAAAGTGATTGATATATATATATATATATATATATAGGAGAAAAAAAATATATAAATAAATAGTTATTTAAAAAAAATAAATATCGAATCAAATAGATAATAAAATACGTAAATCATGAACGATTCCCAGATTATGAGAGCAAAGTTTCTTTTAAACATGCCGATGAGAGCCTACGCATTCTGCATGAATGAACAACTAGGTCACTTCTTGTTAGGATGATGCGTCGGGTGTCGGGATCATCTAGACTTCGATCACGAGGATCATTCGTGTCTGATGATGGAGAGGGAAGACATGATCATCAAGTATTTCGAACCGGCGTTCGAATGCGTTCAAATTGACGATGTGATCAAGTTTTGGAGGAGATTAATCTTCTGTAGCAGGCGAGACAAGACCACCAGTTCAAAAGAAATGAAATTGGCGCGTAGAAATCTGACTTTAGAAGACATGGAACGCGTCTTGAAATTATTGCTGGAGGAAGCATACGTCCAAGTTTTCTTATTGATATAAATAAGGGAGAATAGAAAATAAAATACATGCGTAAATTTTATCTAATATTAGAAAGAAAAAAAAAACACAAAAAAAAATGAGAACCAGAAATAAATTGTATCCGTCGTTAGATGAGAACGAGGATGAGAAGCTGAACAGCGTTTTGTCAACGGTGCTGTCGCCAGAAGTAAACGAAAGAGGGGAGAGGTACCACATCGATCAAATCAGTATAATCCAAATGTATCTGACTCGAGAGAGAGATTCTTATCATTCTCTCAAGAAGAAGTATTCGCGCCTCGTGAAATTTGTCAAACGCAGTCGACACAACACTCATCACAATTTCCATGGGTTTACACGTGGCTGGCATCCGATTGTTGTCGACTGCGGCCAGCCTTCCGATCGTGTTGACCATAGAAGGAGTGGCTTTCGCCGCCGGATTGTTTTGCACAGTCAGAAACTTTTTGAGTAGGAAATTATATCTGAAGGCTAGGAAACACGACTCCAAGATTGACATGATATCCAAAATGATCTCAATGGCGTTGAAAGATGGTAGGATATCAGACGGAGAATACTTCATGATATTGGGTGAGAAAACGAAATATGAGGCCATGCAAGAAGCCGTGAGAATCAAGATAAGTCAAGATCGTCAGATCATCAAGGAAGAGATGAAGGATTCTCTCGTGGAAAAGGGGAGGAAAGAGGCTAGGGAGGAATTCAGTAAGTTGATAGAACTCAAGAGCAGCGATTGAAAATAATATATATATATAATAAGAATAGAATTTAAAAAAAAAAAAAAAAATTAAATTTATATATAAAAAAAAAATAAATACAAAATTATTTAAATAACCCTAAAAAAATGTATTGCGTAAAATGTAAGAGAGTTACCGAGACGGGTAATTCTCAAGAAGTACGAACTAAAAATGACAGACAGATGCTTTGCAGAATTTGCAAGGTGTGTAGATCGACGAAGACTCGATTTGTAAAAAAAAAACAAAATGAGCAGAGGCGAAGCCATCACGAATAAAATGCTCAATAATCTACCTTTCAAAATGCATCTGCTGGGTCACAGTATAACAGGGCCCGGAATGAAATTGAACAAGAGACTCAATGCTGATCTGACTCCTAAATCTTGGAGCAAACCCATGAATAGGGTGGACACATCCATGAACGATCATGATCTGTGCTACGCTGGACATCCTGACACCAAGACTCGCAATGACGAGAGACATATCAAATCCGACCAGGAGAGAGAAGTTCGAACGTTCGCTGGTCGGCAAAGTGATTGGTGCGAAACGTCTATTCAGATGGGGCATTCAAAAAAGAAAAGCACCTCAGAAAAGAAGAAGAAGTGATTATTGACGAGCGAATTGGCTGAGGAGTTACACAAACCCATGGTGCATAAATTTCGAAAGAGAAGGGTGTTTGTGAAGGGTCTGGATGACATTTGGTCCGCCGACTTTGTCAACAGATCGTTTTCGAGGTGGAACGAGGGCATCAAATATCTATTGACGGTCATCGACGTGTTTTCCAAATACGGTTGGACCAGAGCCTTGAAGTATAAATTTGGACCTTGCTTCACTGAGACTGTGAAGAGCGTGTTTGACTCATCTTCTCGAAAACCGAATAAATTGTGGGTGGACAAGGGGAAGGAATTCTACAACAAGGACGTTCGTCGGTTGGTCTCTACAAGATCATAGCATCCAAGAGTAAATTTCCCATTGAATTTAAAATGAGACAGTGCAACACGCTTAGCATTTCGCCTTCCACGAATCACTTTGATTGGTGATTGACCGTGAAATCTGCTTCCGACAGACTGCATTTCATCATGGTCGCATTTCAGACCGACAGGGACGGGTCTCAAGAAAAGAATATGTCGCTGTTTGATCACTGCAATTTGAGAAACATGCAAGTGTTTCTGAATGCCACGTAATATCCTGCAATCGATTACAATGCGTCAGTCGACAAGAACGATTTCTGCAGACTGTACGGTGACGCTGCAGATTTTAGAAAAAAGTATCATGGTCTGGACGAATTGATGAGCAATCCTAATATATCTCCCGGTGAATACAAGTTGATGTATCCCATGTTCGTATTCGATGTCAATAAACAGAGCGAACGACTCAAGAGTAGCATCTTAAACATTCAGATCAAGATGCAATTTGACAGGAACATGCCGAGAAGAACCGAGGCCTTCAACCTGGTTCTGTCGGATAGAGAATTACAATTCTAATCAGATGGAAATAAGATGCCGATTGTTTGTGTGTGTGTGAAGAAAAGAAAAAAAATATATAAATAAAAATAAAAAAAAATAATTACAAAAATGAATGGTAATTATTGAAAACAAAAAAAAAAAAAAAAGTAATGAGATCTAGAGAGATTGAACATCTTTCTAAATCTCATTACTTTTTATTTTTGTTTTTTTTTTGTTTTTAATAATTCCTCATTATTTTTTAATTAATTATTTTCATGCGTTCACTGTTTGTTCAGAGAATCTAGTTCGATCAGAAGGCTCATCACGGAAGTCGCGGCTTCTGGATTATTGGTTTTCGTCTTGAAATTAATCCTGTCTCCAGAGTTCACTTTGAGAGGCGTGCCAAACGTGCTGACATTCGAGTGTTGTTTCTCGGTCTTTTCGATGCTGTATCTCTTATCGCTCTCTACTCCATTCACCATGAGATTCAAATCTGTGGAGATCAAATCCATGGAAGCCAGACCCATTCGAATTATTTCGCCTCCCAATGGCATGGGATATCCCACCTGACCATGTTGCAATCCACTACCCCTCCATTTCTGAAAGACCATTCGGCTTTTCCCTCCGCTAATGCACCGCTCTCCTCAGCCCACACGGTGATCAATTGCCTGGTGTATTTGACTTTCTCCACCACCGAAATCTCATTATCCACTCCAGTATTACCAGCACACTGACTAGCCATCAACAATTTCAATCTCTCGAACAGATCGTCAGAATAGCGTGGAAGAAAAGTAGTTCTCACTCACTTTTCCGTCACCGATTTAACAAATTTCTTATTCATATCCCATATAGGTTTCACCACCTTCGTCCACTTGTATCCTCTATTAGCCTTGGGTCTCGTCTCTCTAGCATTGTTATTCCTCTTCATGGCGTGAGTCTGAACCAGAATGTTGCCGTAATTGTCGAAAGCCTGATCCGCGTAATCTCCAGGCTTGTCGAAAAGGAGCAATTTGCGCAGTCCATCAGTTATTTCATACTTATTCAAACCGACAATTAAATCATCATCATCCATTTCCACTTCAGTGTCGCCCACAAATTTCCTACCGCTCAAATCCTTGCAAATTCCATACAACAGATCTCTCTTACCACCATTGTCGGATGATGCGACGCTACTAGTGGTAATAGTCAAAGCTGCATCATCGCTCTTGCTCACATCAGTTTCGATTCTCATGGGAACGTAATCTGGTGAAGATCTAAACTGCCTTGTAAAACTATCAGGCAACGAACCCGTTCTCAAAGAACTCTCTTTTATCGGGCTCAATTCTTCAACGATCTCCTTCTTGCTTCGTTCCTGAACCTCTGTCATGGGTTTGAATAGTTTGGTGGTCTCTCGTCTTAATTCCATCTCTCCCAATTGTCTGTTTCTGTCGGCTGATTGAATACTCTTCTTGACACGTTCATATTCGTCAAGAAGTTTATCTCTTCGCTTGGAATCTTTGATGTATAGAAACATTTTTGTTCTCTCGATTATTAATATTTCTTTTTTTAGAGTGTGGTAACGTTGATTATTTTATTATTCTCAAAATTAAATGTAGTTTTTTTTTATGTTTTAAATAAATAAAATTTTATGTCTTTAATATATATAACTAAAAGCAGTTGGAAAGAAAAAGAAAAAACATTTACAAATAAAACATCAATAATGCATTGCTTCAAATGCGTTAAATCACATCAACGGTTATTTCCAACAATAAACATCTATAAATACAACGTTTCAAACGCATTAAATCACATAGACAGTTATTTTCCTCACACTTGGAGTCATTCTCAAAATAAAACCTATCGCGTAATATTTAGGTTAAAACCGCGTTAGTACTCGCGTGTAGAGCAACGGTATTTCTTCTATATTTTTACATGGAAATCATTTCGGTCGAAAAACAAGAGTTAACAACACAATTTTCAGATTAAAACATATCCTCACACTTCGAGTCATTCTCAAAATAAAACCATTTGATAAAATGCATTGCCCTCAAACGTGTTAAAGATCGCATCAGCGATTATTCTCACCATGGAGAAAAGTCGAATAGTTAAAATCTCAATACATAGATAAAATACAACGTTTTTCAAACACATTAAATCAGAAAGAATTAGAGTTTAAATCATTTTGAAACTGATTTCATTTTTCATTCGTAAGATGAGTTTAAAAACAGAATTCCATTTCATGAAAAAAAACCAAAATACTGTTTGAAGTAAACAACACAATTTCTCGATTAACACGTCTTCAAAAGGATGTACTTTTTTGTGAATAGGAAATAATGGAGAAGCGTGTCTTGTCAAAAGGTGTTTTTTGTTGATGTTTCTCGAGTCGAGACGTGAGAGAACATTATTGTAGTCAATTAAAACTCAATTTAAAACCCATCTAAGTGGAACGCAATTTTTCACCGTTTGATTTGAATGAAAAACCATTCATTTACATTGAGTGCAAGATTGAAACTCCACAAAACTGATCTATTACGATTTACCTAAAAAAACTCGCAACGATTTATATATTTTTTTCCACCTGTTCCCTCCACGCTCGATCGCATCGCCACAATGACAAACGTGGAGAGAAAATTTCTCTCCATTCTAATTTTTTTTATATTTTGCCATCCTAGAATCCCCACGAGTTAGTCATCGTGGTGTAGACTGTTCGATCGACCGTTGGCGAATGTTGGAGAAAAATTTTAGGATCGATTTCCATGGTCCAGAATCCCCAATTGTTTTTCCTGATCGGATCGCACCCGCCACCGTCTGGAACACGATCGTGAACATAGGTGATCCAGAATCCTCAAACACATTTTGATGGTGTTCCAGAATCCCCAGAGCATTTTGCTGGCATTCACCTGCATTCGCCAACGATCGATTGAAAGGTATAACCCGCGATGGTGAATGTCGAGAAGATTTTAGGTCGATTTCTTAGATTTTCGTGGATTTTCCTTTTTGTGAGAATTCTGCCGAATTTTCACTCGTTCGCCAATGGCTGTTTGAATCGTCTAGACTACGATGAGCTACTTGTGGGGATTCTGAAACCAGAATTGGGATTCTAGACCAGATGTAAAAAAAACACGTTTTGTAGATTTCGTGTACATTGTAACACTGAACTCTATGAGTACATGTACGTGTACGTGTACATGTATGTGTACAAGAGAAAAAGTGGTCGGGTATCCCCACTTTTACCCTACTATAGATGAATTTAATTTTCTTTTTAGCTCACTTGAGCAAAGCTCAAGGTGAGCTTAACTAATCGCTTTCCGTCCGTCGTCCGTCCGTCGTCCGTCCGTCGTCCGTCATCGTCCGGTGTAAACTTTACAAAACCAACTTCTCCGAAGAAATCACTGGCCCAATATTTTTGAAATGTTGAGCAAATGTTTATTACCTAATGTCAATTCAGATTTGTTCAAATGAAGTTGCACCTCCTCCTGGGTGGGACCACGCCCCCAAGGGGCACCAAAATCTTTGAAAATCTTCTTCTCATGAACCAGCAGTAGCAGAGACTTTATATTTGGTATATAGCTTCCTTTCGAGGAGTAGAATCAAGTTTGTTCAAGAGAAGATTGTCGGGCATTATTTGCCTTCGTTATGGGAGGGGCAAAAATTTTGGCCACGCCTAAAATTTCTATTTTCTGAACTGTGAGGTCGATTTGAAACAAATTTGATATGAGATGATAATGGGTCATAAGTAGTTGATTGATGTAAAAAAAAATTTTCTCATTGCTCCGTGGGAACCTCGGGAGCTAAAAATAGGAAAAACCTTAAAACTGCCATATCTCCAAAACTACATGGCACAGAGAATTCTTATTTTGTATAAACCTTACTTTTATCCAGAGAATTCTTATTTTGTATAAAGCTTACTTTTATCCAGTCGAATAGAATGGTTAAAAAAATCCCTATCGGTTTGATCACAAGGTACATTTTTCAGGACTTTGAAAAAGTGCTGAGTCAGCACTTTTAAACACTGTAGGCAATTGGAAAAACATTAAAAAATCTTCTTCTCCAGATCCAGCGGGCAGAATCTTTTGATATTTGGTATGCAACATTGTGGGGTGGATCTGATTCAGGTTTGTTCAAATCGGCCCCCTGGGTTCATATCTGGGCTCAGTATAGGAGCCCGATTTCGAACTTAGTGCATTTCAGGCAAATTTCTTAAAAAATCTTCTTCTCCAGATCGAGCAGGCAGAATCCTTTGATATTTGGTATGCAACATTGTGGGGTGGATCTCATTCAAGTTTGTTCAAATCGGCTCCCTAAATTCATATTTGGGTTCACTATAGAAGCTCGAATTCAAACTTAGTGCATTTCAGGCAAATTTCTTCAAAAATCTTCTTCTCCAGATCGAGCAGGCAGAATCTTTTGATATTTGGTATGCAACATTGTGGGGTGGATCTGATTCAAGTTTGTTCAAGTCGGCTCCCTAGATTCATATTTGGGCTCACTATAGAAGCACGAATTCGAACTTAGTGCATTTCAGGCAAATTTCTTCAAAAATCTTCTCTCCGGATCCAGCAGGCAGAATCTTTTGATATTTGGCATGCAACATTGTGGGGTGGATCTGATTCAAGTTTGTTCAAATCGGCCCCCTTGGTTTATATTTGGGCTCAGTATAGAAGCTCGAATTCGAACTTAGTGCATTTCAGGCAAATTTCTTAAAAAATCTTCTTCTCCAGATCCAGCAGGCAGAATCTTTTGATATTTGGTATGCAACATTATGGGGTGGATCTGATTCAAGATTGTTCAAATCGGCCCCCTGGATTCATATTTGGGCTCACTATAGAAGCCCGAATTCGAACTTAATGCATTTCAGGCAAATTTCTTAAAAAATCTTCTTCTCCAGATCCAGCAGGCAGAATCTTTTGATATTTGGTATGCAACATTGTGGGGTGGATCTGATTCAAGTTTGTTCAAATCGGCCCCCTAAGTTTATATTTGAGCTCAGTATAGAAGCTCGTATTCGAACTCAGTGCATTTCAGGCAAATTTCTTCAAAAAACTTCTTCTCCAGATCCAGCAGGCAGAATCTTTTGATATTTGGTATGCAACATTGTGGGGTGGATCTGATTCAAGTTTGTTCAAATCGGCCCCCTGGGTTTATATTTGGGAACAGTATAGAAGCTCGAATTCGAACTTAGTGCATTTTAGGCAAATTTCTTTAAAAATCTTCTTCTCCAGATCGAGCAGGCAGAATCTTTTGATATTTGGTATGCAACATTGTGGGGTGGATCTGATTCAAGTTTGTTCAAATCGGCCCCCTAGATTCATATTTGGGCTCACTATAGAAGTCCGAATTCGAACTTAGTGCATTTCAGGCAAATTTCTTAAAAAATCTTCTTCTCCAGATCCAGCAGGCAGAATCTTTTGATATTTGGTATGCTACATTGTGGGGTGGATCTGATTCAAGTTTGTTCAAATCGGCCCCCTGTGTTTATATTTGGGCTCAGTATAGAAGCTCGAATTCGAACTTAGTGCATTTTAGGCAAATTTCTTAAAAATCTTCTTCTCCAGATCCAGCAGGCAGAATCTTTTGATATTTGGTATGCAACATTGTGGGGTGGATCTGATTCAAATTTGTTCAAATCGGCCCCCTGGATTCATATTTGGGCTCACTATAGAACCCCGAATTCGAACTTAGTGCATTTCAGGCAAATTTCTTAAAAAATATTCTTCTCCAGATCCAGCAGGCAGAATCTTTTGATATTTGGTATGCAACATTGTGGGGTAGATCTGACTCAAGTTTGTTCAAATCCGCCCCCTGGGTTTTTATTTGGGCTCAGTATAGAAGCTCGAATTTGAACTTTTTGCATTTCAGGCAAATTTCTTAAAAAATCTTCTTCTCCAGATCCAGCAGGCAGAATCTTTTGATATTTGGTATGCAACATTGTGGGGTGGATCTCATTCAAATTTGTTCAAATCGGCCCCCTGGGTTTATATTTGGGCTCAGTATAGAAGCTCGAATTTGAACTTAGTGCATTTCAGGCAAATTTATTAAAAAATCTTCTCCAGATCCAGCAGGCAGAATCTTTTGATATTTGGTATGCAACATTGAGGGGTGGATCTGATTCAAGTTTGTTCAAATCGGCCCCCCCTGGATTCATATTTGGGCTCACTATAGAAGCTAAAAATAGGAAAAACCTTAAAACTGCCATATCTCCAAAACTACATGGCAGAGAGAATTCATATTTTGTATAAAGCTTACTTTTATCCAGTCGAATAGAATGGTTAAAAAAATCCCTATCGGTTTGATCACAAGGTACTTTTTTTCAGGACTTTGATAAAGTGCTGAGTCAGCACTTTTTAACACTGTAGGCAATTGGAAAAACATTAAAAAATCTTCTTCTCCAAATCCAGCAGGCAGAATCTTTTGATATTTGGTATGCAACATTGTGGGGTGGATCTGATTCAGGTTTGTTCAAATCGGCCCCCTAAGTTTATATTTGAGCTCAGTATAGAAGCTCGAATTCGAACTCAGTGCATTTTAGGCAAATTTCTTCAAAAAACTTCTTCTCCAGATCCAGCAGGCAGAAACTTTTGACATTTGGTATGCAACATTGAGGGGTGGATCTGATTCAAGTTTGTCCAAATCGGCCCCCTGGGTTTATATTTGGGCTCAGTATAGAAGCTCGAATTCGAACTTAGTGCATTTTAGGCAAATTTCTTAAAAAATCTTCTTCTCCAGATCGAGCAGGCAGAATCTTTTGATATTTGGTATGCAACATTGTGGGGTGGATCTGATTCACGTTTGTTCAGATCGGTCCCCTGGATTCATATTTGGGCTCACTATAGAAGCCCGAATTCGAACTTAGTGCATTTCAGGCAAATTTCTTAAAAAATCTTCTTCTCCAGATCCAGCAGGCAGAATCTTTTGATATTTGGTATGCAACATTGTGGGGTGGATCTGATTCACGTTTGTTCAAATCGGCCCCCTGGGTGTATATTTGGGCTCAGTATAGAAGCTCGAATTCGAACTTAGTGCATTTTAGGCAAATTTCTTAGAAATCTTCTTCTCCAGATCCAGCAGGCAGAATCTTTTGATATTTGGTATGCAACATTGTGGGGTGGATCTGACTCAAGTTTGTTCAAATCGGCCCCCTGGGTTTTTATTTGGGCTCAGTATAGAAGCTCGAATTTGAACTTTTTGCATTTCAGGCAAATTTCTTAAAAAATCTTCTTCTCCAGATCGAGCAGGCAGAATCTTTTGATATTTGGTATGCAACATTGTGGGGTGGATCTCATTCACGTTTGTTCAAATCGGCCCCCTGGATTCATATTTGGGCTCACTATAGAAGCCCGAATTCGAACTTAGTGCATTTCAGGCAAATTTCTTAAAAAATCTTCTTCTCCAGATCCAGCTGGCAGAATCTTTTGATATTTGGTATGCAACATTGTGAGGTGGATCTGATTCAATTTTGTTCAAATCGGCCCCCTCGGTTTATATTTGGGCTCAGTATAGAAGCTCGAATTTGAACTTAGTGCATTTCAGGCAAATTTATTAAAATATCTTCTTCTCCAGATCCAGAAGGCAGAATCTTTTGATATTTGGTATGCAACATCGAGGGGTGGATCTGATTCAAGTTTGTTCAAATCGGCCCCCTGGATTCATATTTGGGCTCACTATAGAAGCTCGAATTCGAACTTGGTGCATTTCAGGCAAATTTCTTAAAAAATCTTCTTCTCCAGATCCAGCAGGCAGAATCTTTTGATATTTGGTATGCAACATTGTGGGGTGGATCTGATTCAAGTTTGTTCAAATCGGCCCCCTGGATTCATATTTGGGCTCACTATAGAAGCCCGAAATCGAACTTAGTGCATTTCAGGCAAATTTCTTTGAAAATCTTCTTCTCAAGATAGGCAGAATCATTTGATATTGGGTATGCACCATGCTTAGGGGGGTGAGATTCAAGTTTGTGCAAACCAAGTCCCTGGGTTCATATTTGGGCTCACTGTGGTAGCCAGAATTATAACTTAGTTCAAAATGAGGAATTTTTTTTAAAAATCTTCTTCAGATCCAGCAGTTGGAATGTTTTGATATTTGATATGCAGCATCCTTAGGGGGGGGGGGGGGGGTAGATTCAAGTTTGTTCAAGCCATGTCCCTAGGTCCATATTTGGACTCACTGTGGGAGCTTGAATTGTAACTTTGTTAAAAATGAGGAATTTTCTTTAAAAATCTTCTTCAGATCCAGCAGTCGGAATGTTTTGATATTTGATATGCAGCATCCTTAGGGGGGTGAGATTCAAGTTTGTTCAAGCCAAGTCTCTGGGTTCATATATGGGCTCCATGTGAGAGCCCGAATTATAACTTAGTTCAATATGAGGAATATTCTTTAAAAATCTTCTTTTTTTTAGATCCACTGGTCAGAATCTTTGGATATTTGGTATAAGCTTTTCTTAGGAGGAGCAGATGCAACTTGTTGAAATTCTCTGGGTTGATATTTAGGCTACCATGTCAGGTGAGCGCCCTCGGGCCCCTTGGGGCCTCTTGTTTTTAATTAAATTTTCTATTCTGCAAAAAAATATATAAAAATATTCTTTTTTGTTTAATTAAAAATAATATTTTAACAGATTTTGTTTTCTTACATTGCTCTTATGTGAAATCACATTGTCACACGTTCGCCACAACGATCTAATAGCTCTCCATTTTGATCTGTTAATTCAGAGTTAATACTGTATAAAGTATGAGTTATCACAGGCAAATAGATTAGATTTCGAGGTCGCTCTATTATCTTGAAGCCCAGAGAAACGTCCAGAAACACGAGTAGATCGTGGGCTATGTGCCACCATTCACGTAACTTCCAGAGATCAAGTTCTCGTTCACCAAAATGCTGTTGACAAAAAGAATGTCCACCACATTTTCTGATGTCACATGTCCTTCATACATGTTTTGATCGAATTCCAACATCTTTCCAAAGGTGTCATCTCCTCTAAAATCCACTCGATAACCCTCCCTCATGTCCAATATCGTCTGCAGAGTGTTGATGTTGGCAGTTATGTTGATGGCAGTTCCATCTTGACCATCGATCTTTATTCTAGTCTGAATGAGTTCATTCAAATCAACTATGTCGTAACTGCCTTTGGTAATGCGAATCGTGAACCAATCCATTCAGGTCAAATATCTGAACATATTATTTTTCTCTGTTTTGTTTGGAAACGAATAGTGTGTCTCCAGATTTATGGTCTGCCTTGGCAATCTGAAATAATTTTGAGATTGACAGAAACAGTCCACATTGATGTGACGTCCTTGAACGTAGTGAGATTTGCACCGATTCTGTTTCTCCAACATCAAGTCATTGAATATCATGAGATTTCTATCTATCGAATTCAAGTCTCAAGGATCCGGCATGTCATCCGCATTTTCATAAAATTGACATTCCACATTGGACTTTCTATCAACCATTCCGAGCTCTCACGATGTTTCTTGCAAGATCGTTGTGAGCAATGGATAACATTTTTCGAATTCATTTTGATGATCGAAGATGCTCATTATAACATCTTTTGGCAAGTTTGCGCTCAGAGCTTTTTTCAATAATTCGTATTTGGGTTGAAAGAGACTCTTGCCAAACATGAATGATCCGTCATAATCCAACCACTCTGGTCGCAACAACAGATTCATCAACAGATCGTCTTTCCACAATATTATTTTCCCACTAGAAATCCTCTTATGCTTTGAGGAAAGAGTTTGTGATTGGACCTCTCAGTCTTTGGTGCATTCCAAGATAAATCTTTAATAATTTCCACTCTTTTTGCATATTTTTTATGCTTTTTATTTTGAAACTAATTTTTCTATTTTTCTGTTATATAAAAAAGAATACATTTGTTTTTTTGTTTTTTCAGTTTATATTTCTTTCAATCCAGATCTTTGAATCTCTTCCGATTTCGATGATAATTTTGCTCACTTAGCTGGTGGTCTTATCAACTTCTGAATTAAATCAGCACTCCTCTTGCCAGTCTCCAAAGTGATTCTAGTGCTCGCTTCCATCACAACTTTTTTACCCAAGTCTGTGGTGGTTTTCTTTCCGACCTTCATGGTGGTAGAAGCGATCTGTTTTGCCACATCACCGGTGAAGACACGTGACAGAGCTCCCATCAGTCATCGAATCCAGCAAACCCGATCCACCGTACATGTAAGATCTCATAAATCCTCTGTTCTTTATTACTAACATATTTTGCTTCTTTTGTATTATTTTGCTTCTTTGTATTATTTCGTTTTTAATTGAATAATAATTATTATATAATTTAATTTTTTTTTTACTTCCTATTTTATTTACTATTATTTTTTTATATTTCCAATTTCACCACATTCATGATCGATTTATAAGTATCTCTATTCAACACCTTCTGTTGCAACGATTCATCACAAATGTTCACCAACTCGTTTGTCACTCTGGTATAACCAGCTTCTCGACTCGCCATCAAGAACTCTAATCTCTCCAGCAAGGCATTGGGATCGCAAGGAATGATCGTGGTCGTCATTCCCTGTCTGGTGACCAATTTGACAAATGCTTTATTCCCATCCCATATGGGTTCCACCACGTTATTCCACTTCAAACTTCTGCTCGCTTTCGGCCTCATCTCTCTGGAATCATTATTTTTTCTGAACCAGAAGATCACCGTATGTTTTGTACTCCTCTTCCTCAAATTCGTTAGGTTTAGCCAGCATGAGCAGATTCCACGAGCAGATTCCACAAACCTCTAGTACCTTCGTATTCTTGATCTTTGACGATCAGATTATAATCGTCGGTTATTTCAACTTTTCTGTCACCTCTGTAGAGACTGTCATCATCCACCTCATGCAAGCCGAAGACAGAATCCACACTCAACGGGTTGGTCTTATATAAATTCGCATAATCTTCGGATTTCGTATTGCAGGCATCTACCATCGGATCGCCAATCGTGCTCACTGTAACCGCCGATAGTCCACTCTCAGAATCTCTCTCAATTCTATCTATCTCAGAGGGACTTGGTGTAAGATACTGAACAGAAGGAGGATGGGGTACAAAACTAGTAGTTGGAACAGAAGGTGTGTAACTATAAGTCAGACCAGAAGGTGTGTAACCATAAGTTGAATCATAAGGTTCGTAAAGAGAAGATCTGTAACTAGGTGTCCTGCTTTTTTCTCTCAAGGGTTTCAACTCTTTGATGATTTCTCTTTTCCTTTCTTCCTGAGTTTCGGTCACAGGTTTCAACAACTTGCTCGTCTCTGATTTCATCTCGATCTCCCCCCATGTGTTTAACCATATTGGTATCTCGAATATTCCACTTCAGTTCTAGAAATCGACGAACCTTCTAGTCTCTTAACTTAGGATATTTGATCTTTAAAAATTACATGCTTCTTTTCTTTGAAATATTATTCTTTTTTTTTTATTTTTCTTTTTTTTCTTTTTTTGAAATGAAATTTAAGTTGTTTTTTTTTCCTTCTTTTTCTATTTATATAACATAAAAAAAATAATCGAGCACTCTCCATATTTCAGGTAACGGCAATGAAACACCAATTGCAAATATAACAAAATCCCTATTATATTGGAATAACATGGAGCAAAACGAAAATGCGTGCAAACTCGTCAGGACTAGCCGTGTTCAAATAACAGCACATTACAAATTCCAATGAGAATTGTCCACTGGAAGAGACTTTTTTGGCTTCATCCATTCCAAGCCCACTTAGACTGAGTGAACAAGTGGGGAGCACATTACAAATCCCTATGAGAAAATTACACGGAGTGGTGTGCAGAAAAGGTCGTTTTCACAAATATCCTAGGCCAGCGATTTTGACACTTTTGCAATTTCCTATGAAAATTTAACATTGAAAAAAAATCGTCTCCTTCGAGCCCACTTCGAGTTTATTTTCTTTTTTCTTTTCCCCATTGGAGTGACCTTAACCGAAATACGAACCCAGGTGAAAAAAGACTAAGTCCGAATTAGCTGGGCTCGAAAATGTTTCAATGCTAATTCCCATTGTGGGCTCGAAATACATGTCTCCTGGTCTCGAATCCCCAATTTCCCTCTACTTCGGTGTTTTGGGTATCTCCTATACTGGTTGTATCCTGGAATACCAAAATGTATTGGGTCTTTTTAGAGTGTATGGTTAACATTTATGGCAGAAAAAACAACAACATGACCAGAAAACTTAACCCAGAAGTGAACATTATTTTTAGTAACTTTAACCTTGTGCTGGAACCTAGCGGCATGGCCTTTGTTTGTGACATAATGTCACATATCATCTTTTGATGATGTATCACTCCATAACGTTTCCGGGATTATCTTGAACTGTTAAAAAGTTATAGCTGAAACAAACACTTGACTGGAAGACTTAACCTTACAGTGAAATTCTATGTACAGTTAAAGAAAGTTTGACATTTGACCCAGTGACATTGTTTTTGTTGTAACGTATCACCATATGATGGTATATAACTCCATGAAGTTTCACGGGATTATCTTGCACGGTTGCAAAGTTATTGCCCAAACAAAAATTTGACCATTAAACATAACTTGGGGTCAATTCACTACTAACACCTACATTTACCTTGAAGTTATTGGTGTGGTTTTAATTGTGACATATTACCTCATAGTGGTATATAATTCCACATTGTTTCACGGAATAAGTCTTTTTTGAAACTGTCATCTTGGCTTTTAATCTATGCAAGTTCACGGGGAGCGAGGTGTAAATATTTTAAGAAAACACGTTGTGAGCAATGGGAGAAGAGAACGGGTGAAGTGCTTCGGACCCCATTATGTTCATTAGTGCGAATTCAAAAAACATTTAGCCAAGGTTACCATATTGTTAAGACAACGACAATGTTGTTTAAAAACTTCCATTATGTCGCACTAAGTGGTGTTTGAATGCACGCTATATCACAACTCTGTGTCCGTGGGCACTGTTTCGACAACTTTCGGGGATTCCCCAAGCCGAGAAACTCAGTGCAACGAGTGTTTCCTTGTTGCCATTCGAAACAAGTCCTCGCCTCCGTAAAAAAATGTCTTTAAACCTGCGGCATCCCATCGTTTAAGGTCGCCTAGGATTTCCCCTTCAGTTAATTCGAATGATGACATCGGTTCTAGTAATTTAAACTACATATTTCACAAAACTAGTTGTCTTGGCTGACACAGAACTCAATGCGACGAACATGGAAATTGCTTTGTTTACACCCCGAGACCTGTGACCTTGCAAAGATTAAAAGCCAAGGTGGGAGTTTCTAAAAAGGCTTATTATCTTCAACAAGTGAATAAGGAATGATCACATGTTTCTATCTATTTCTTGAGTTATGAACCACAAAAACAAAGGCCAACCATAATGTAAATGGGCTAGTTATGAACCCCAAAAACAAAGGCCAAACTGTGTAAATGGGAGTAACCCATTTACACTATGTTTGGCCTTTGTTTTTTGGGGTTCATAACTCAAGAAATAGACAGAAACAAAGATCATTCATTATAATTAAACTTGGCCATTTACACAGTTTGGCCTTTGTTTTTTTAGGGTTCATAACTCAAGAAAAAGATAGACACAAACGATCATTCCTTATAATTAAACTTGAGGGGCAGTAAATTTAAACACCCTTTACTTTGCGGAGTTAAAATAAAAACCAGATCCCATCATGCTTCCTAGTGATATAACTGAATAAAAAAGGTATAGTGTCTAAAATTATGTTTGAAATAAAGATACATTTCACTGAAACATGTTCTTGAGTCATTAAAAAACTTATTGACCAATGAATGTGGCAGTGTTGAAATATTTAAAATGCTTTCATACTACAGGTATTTCATAGTATTTTAATTTACAGGCCCTAGTATTTATTAATTTCAGAATTACAGAATTTCCTTTCCCACTTCTGAATTTTGTTTCAGGATTAAACTAGTTAAAGTGTTAACATTACAGATGTCACACAGACTACAGCTCAAAGATGGTTAATTTCTTCTTTAATTCAATTACAGGTCACCAGATTTTCTTTTCAGTATTTGCTGATTACCATGCCTCACTCACTGCATGCACTGAACACTGATTAACTAATATTTCATTTATAACCCCTTTGATCTTCTCCTTTAAAGTGACCTGCATTATCGATTAAGGTGACATCAATCATTCTGCCACTTGAGGAATCTTTGCTGTTGTTACTTTATAATCTGTGGTCATCGTTGTTTGTTTTAATTTGTAAACATTTGCGTGAAAATAATATGTGAAACCTTGTGATACATAAGTGACTATTGCGTGTTTCTTGGACGAATCGGAAAGGATTCATATCGGAATCGTGAACCAGGTACAGTCAGATTAAACATTATATTTTATACCCTCAATTATATTTTCTTTAATTTATTTATTTATTAAATACATTTCTAGTTAATTCCATGTGTGGTCGGATAGCAGGCTCGGCATTTCATATCCATGAAATGCCGGTCCGGCTATCGGGACCAGCACCAGATCCGCCAAAGCTGTTAACGATAATTTGCACTAAGTAAATTACTTTGATTAAAGTTAAAAGCCGTCTTCACTTTGAAGACCCGTTGTAGTAAATGTAAATGCTGCTTAATTTAAGAGTTAACGGTAAATTTTAATATCGGTAAATATATTATTGTTTTTAATCAACACGTATCCAGAAGAATTGTAGTCGTGATGCTATTCTCGGTGGACGGGCGATTCGACTCATTCAGCGAACGTTGAATGTGTCGCATCGCACGTCATTGAGAATGCATTATTGTATGCATGTTGATTAACCCTTTTCTATAGCCATAAAGTCTAAGGACTTGTTTTGTTATTCTCTTCAGGTTCAAGAAATACCAATACCACTGCCGGCTTGCACATTAACAAGTGAACTTGTCACACCGAGGGTAGGCATTTATTAGTTAACCCCTCCCGCTTTAGCCTATCAGCTAAATACTTACCTTTATGTCTACTGCAGACGAGTTGGGTTAAAATATATATATAGTTTATGTATTTGTTTCACTCGCCAGGAAACAAATATTCTTTTATTTTACTCAATCATCTGTTCGGTCTGTCATTATTATTACGAATTAGGCGCACTTGCTCAGTAATGAAAATATTGATTTTTGTGGATCGAGTTATGACTGACTGGTTTTATGCATTTTAGTAAAAGGGTTTGTTGTGTAAATATTGTTACGCTATATGGATTTCCGTGCTTTTATGTACGATGCAGAATCTCAATTCCATAGGCCACTGTGGTCAGGTATCATTTATTAGTGGTATGTAAACGCAGTCTGAAATTAATTCTGTAGTCAGAATTAATCGTTGTTTATTTCCTGCATAGTCTGCATAGTAGATATTTATAGTATCGTTATAACTGTACTGGCATCGGTTGTTACACTTTACTGGAATGAGCTCATTCCAGCGGAGTATAACAATCCATGCTAGGTTGAGTGAGTTTTCACTCTTGGAATATTTAAATGCTACCCTGCATTCGGGATTTGTACTGGTCAATTACAGTGTGCTCTATTATTTTATATTTCAGAGTTTATATGTTTATATGGGTGTTAAATGGACTTTAGTGTCATGGCTACCATTTTGTGAAGCACACTGATTTGAAACATCACCATCATTTTACTATGGAAATAAACGAACCCGTGTAAATAATTTATTCTGCCTCCAGTTGTGTTTTTTCTAAATCCCAGTGTGAAGGCGGGTACATGAATTGCGTTAGTTAAAAGGAACGTCATAGGCCACGCCCACACAAAACTTCAATATCCCTTTTCACTTGACGGGAGGGTGCTATCATTCAAAGCAACACTGAGTTAAATTTTATTCTGATTTTGACCATTTCCTGAGAAATTGAAAACGCAGTTTGTAAATGTGCAGTTCGATATAAACCCAGATGACATGAAGTTGGTTGAACTTTGTCTCAGAAAGAGTATTTCAGGCTATTTGGAAATTAGAAACTTTTGTTGGCGTGAGTTTCGTTTGTGGATTATTATGACCGGCCATTGTTTACGTTTGATTTGGGTAAAACGGTGAACGCAGATGATCATCGATGTATGGCATATAAACAAATTGAAAATGTATGAAAGCCCATTAGTGCCACGGGAAAAAAATATCTTTGCGAATATTCCCAAACCTTTGCGAATATTAGCAAAGATATTTTTTTCTGTGGCACTAACGGGCTTCCGTAAACATGGAACAAAACGCATGATAAGGATTTCATTGTTTATTAAATTTTATTTTGAAAACCTTTTTAGTATGATGAGGTAAATATTAATTACTTTTCATGTTGAAACAATATGAGCCTGCAAGGGTTCTTTCCATTCACACTTTGCAACGTAATCTTTAAGACAGACATTGCGGACGTGGTTTAGATGCGGCGTTTTTTTCTCGGTTCATTGTGTTATGAAACGGAAAAAAAGAAATACTTTAGCTAATCATTTTGCCTGAAAATGCATGAACAGAAAAAAGGTTTAATTATAAAGTTATAACAGAAACAAAAACTTAACCTTGATGTCAAATTCTACTTTTAGTAATAGCAACCTTTCGCTCGAACCGTGTGACATGGTCTTGATTGTTACATTATCCTGAAGTGGATATCTACAAAGTTCAACAGATTTTACTTCAATCGTAAAAAGTTATAGCATATTGTTGAGGCCGCCGGCTAGTCTGCCTAAGCCTCGCCTCTGCTCAAGTCGGCACGATAAACACGGTCTGATAATGACTGGAATTGCCACAAACATCCGACCAAGCACCCTCATATTGGATAGCACAAAGTGCTCTAAAGGATGCCACTTGGTGTGGGGTAGGTTCAATCCAACGTGAGTACTCTAGAAAACTTTCTTTTACCATAAAACTCCTCGGCTTCTGCCTACACCAAACCCGAATCTAAGTTCTCCCGAGGCATTTTTCTTTAGGACATTTTCCTATAGGGGTTACCTGTTACAGGTCAGGGTAGCACGTAGAGCTAGAAACCTGTTCACATAGTATTGGAGTACTTTTACTGGTTCGGATTCTCTGCGATCTTCTTGTTGTTGCCCACTCCATGCCTTGTCTGGTACTGGCTATTGCCAACCCATCTGAATCCCCCACCCTCTACCGAGCTCACAGAATTGTCTGCATTGATCGAACAGTTGACCCATGAGGAACTTGCCGTGATACCTTTTCTCGGGTTTACTGCCAGGTCCCCCATGTCCTTATTGGGTTATTCGAGGATCACAGTCTGGGCCTAGTCGAGACATTCTTTTCACATGTTGAGGCTATGGGGGCCATGAAGTAGGCTAATCTCTAAGCTGAGGTCTAACACCAGCCCCGAAAGGAACTCCCATGCCTGTGAGCTGAGCTCTTGTGTTGGTGCACAAGGTTCGCTCAACACAAACACTGGTAGCACATGGGCACCCGCGTGAAGTTCCCGGATGTGTTTGTCATGGTGATAGTGCGCAATATGCGATAACGCATCAATAAAGTGTGTGGATACGGGTATCTGGAGATCATCATAGACTACAAATGGGGAGATACTGGGACCATTGGTGACTGGTGGGAACTACTGTCTTAGATAGCACTACTTTGTGGATCGGGATTGGTATAATTTAGTTAGATTGCATATACAATTCATTAAATAGTATTTACAAGTGATCTAAATTGTGTAGTCAGGTTAACAAAATCGTTTTTTTTCAATTGAACTAAATAGTACATTCAATTTCACTAAATCGAATTTAAGATTTCTTAAATTACAAATATGCCGTAACTAGATTATATCTACAAATTAAGGAAGTAAATTGTGTTTAACCAGTCTACAAAAATAAAATTCAATATTGTCTGAATTAATCCATTTTTTCTTTTTTCGGGGTGGGGTGGGGGCGGGGGCGTTACTGTCGGTATTGTTGCAGAAATACTCAAGATATGCGACGGGTGTATAATCCCGGTTTCAAAGCCCATCGACCCTAGCTTTACCACTTACCTGACGAATCGGCTGCATCCACCCGCGTTATTTTCAAATTCAGCCGATAGCAAAAGATAATTTTTTCAACCAACAAAAAAAATCAACATAACCGTTTAATGGTGACCCTTCATTGGGACGTGCTCGTCGAGTTCGTACCATTGAGGGGTCACAGAATTATTGGAAGCAGGATTACGAGCTAAGACAAAAATAGTTAATTATTTATTTGTCGCATTGTTCGCATCGCACCAAATGTGTATCTTAACACCAGACTGTTCAAAAGGAAATGGGATTGGAAAGCACATCGACAACTATTTTTTGTTGCTCGATTATATGAATCAAACCATGGTGTTACCACGGCGACTTGACAATCTGTCGGGATTGAGTTATACTTGATTGTCAGATCGCCACGTGAACTTGTATTTAACTGATCATCTGGATGTCACTGGTGGAAGAACGTAGCAAGTAATTTCCCGTAATTATTGATTAAGAACCATCAATGTCTGAACTGACCGTTTGGTGCTTCACTTACGGCACTTCTCATTACCAGTCTCAACAAAATCCCAAACTATAAATGGCTCAACAGCAAAACAATTCACGGCTGTCCACGAAAATATCAATTGGTTACAATAGACTAAACGATTTACATTGGCGACAGTCTTGACTTATTTCTGTCTCAGTTGACCAAGCTCATTTGGGGAGCAAGCATGGAAATTAGCAAACTGTCATCTTCAGAATGAGGTCCCCAGAGAGTAAATATACAGCAGGGCAGCATCACTAAATTTACTCTCTGTGAACCTCAATCTGAATCAATGTCTGAGGCCGAAACAGAAAGAGGTTCCAAGAGGATAAATTGGCCCTCTGTATGGCATAGCAACAGCAAATTCACCATCTGGGAACCTTATTTTGCAAATGACAGGTTGCTTATTTCCAGGTCTGTTTGGGGTAACAGTCCTCTATCCACTTCGTATATCCGATAATTAAATTATGACCGCCGAGAGTATAATGAAATTTCAAGAAAATTTAGCCTTAACTGAAAATGCACATATTGCCGCACCTCCCTCCATATTTATGAGCTGTACTTTAAGTTTGGTTTATGCATTAAATAATTTTGGTTATCGATTAAATTTCTAAAATTTACATGACAGTTTGTAATTAAAGGAATCGGGCGCTATGACATTATCCCCCACCCCCACCTCCACACTAATGGAAAGATGTCTCGGGCATCTTTATGTGAGACCAATATTGAGAATGTGCTGTAGCTGAAGAAGAAGAAAATAAATTACAATGTTAAAAGAATTGAAAATTAAATGTACCTTTTATCAAAACTTCTAATTTTTTTTTCGAACAACGTGGATGAGGTGGGCCAGAAGGCGGTCCTTTAATAATGATAACACCCCGAAACAGAAAATATTTCATTGTAATTTGCAGTGAATATTGATTTTAAACCCGGTGTGCCACGATATCTTCCCCTCTGGATATCTTCCTTCCCGGGGGAAGGTAAACTAGGTTATCTTCCCCCACCCTGGATATCTTCCCTCCCACCTCAAAAATTACAAATATCAATAGGTTTTTTTTACACCGTGGGGCCAACCATAACAAAGTCCAAACAATGGCTGCAAAAGGTTTTATGAATGTCTATTGGGAGTTTGATATGGGTAAAAAAAATAGAACAAATTAAAAACAGTTTCAACTTGGCTTATACCATTGACCAGTGAATTAAAAATAGGCAATCTTAGAACCTTTCCAGCAATTTTGGGGACTTATCCGAACACGTGGATGGGGTTGGGGTGGGGGAGATGTCCAACCTTCATATCTCCCCCCTCACCCGTCCAAAAAACATAGCTACTATTTCAAAAATATCAATAGTTTTTTTACACCGTGGTGCCAACCATAACAAAGTCCAAACAATGGCTGCAAAAGGTTCTATGAATGTCTATTGGGAGTTTGACATGGGGAGGGGGGGGGGGGCGATATCCATGCCTGGTTATCTCCCCCACACCCACCCACCCATGTCAAAAAATATAGAACAAATTAAAAACAGTTTCAACTTGGCTTATACCATTGAATAATGACCAGTGAATTGAAAACAGGCAATCTCAGAACCTTTCCAGCAATTTTGGGGACTTTTCCGAACACGGCTAAACAATGTATGTTTTTCTCGGTAGCATGAAAGCATATTACGCCTCTGGGAATGGTGACAAGTACCCCTTTTTTAAACAACAGGTCAGATGTTTTCGCATTTTGGAAATATCATATCTGATAGGGGTACCATTTAAAATATGAAATGCATTTGCAATTGCAAAAACTCCACAGTCACTAGTATTATTTTGCCTGGTTGTTTCTGGAAACACAACTTTCAATTTTTGGGCAGGTGTTGACACAATTTTCCATTGCAAGTTTGTGTTGCCTGATAAATGCTGCAACAACACAAAATCTTTCAGAAAGTGTTGATTTTTGGCAACCCATCAACTTTCCACCTGTACATTCAAATTTGGCCCAAAATGTTTTTCTCGCCATTTCATCATCAAATAATGTCAAATCAATCAAAACATTTTTTTGTCATGGGTGGGGGAAGATATCCAGGGTGGGGGGGGGGGGGGAGAGATAACCTAGAATATCACCCCCGGGAGGATATCCATGGGGAAGATATCCTGATACATAGGGTTCATCGTTATTCCCCTCAAATCTGATTCGCATATCGATGATAGTATGCTAGCATGGAGATGCCCCTCTATGTGAAGTGTTGCAGAAATTGTACCCGTAACACAGAAATAAATGGTATGAAGTTGACGGTGAGGGGCTCCAGATTGTAGTTTTGTGATATATTGAGAAGCCTCTACGTTTGATGTTTTGCCATGTAGAAATCATTCTTGAATGCTTCTTCATAACCCCGGTTAATTTAGATTAATTTGCTTCTAAAATAAATATGGTTTAAACTAATTCTGTATTTCGAATTATTTTAATGAAATTAAAATAATTCGAAAATACAGAATGGTCAATGAGTTTGCATGTTATAATTAAGGAAGCTCTGACCACACAATAACATAAACAGTCTTTGTGTTAATTGAGCTCCCCTAATTAAAGCGTGTAAAATCCAGTGGTTTGGCATTTGTCTCAACAAGTCTTGACAACCCATTGTCAAGATAGTTTAATTAACACCTATTACAGAAAATTGGAGATAAGCCAATAGTCGTTTTTTATTACCAATAGAAACAATGAATCTGGTTTAGTATACAAGGCCCTACACAGATATTTGAAGTGGAATCGCAGGGAGCTCAAGAGATACAGGATGAAGCTAAGGAATTACAGACAATCGGGCCAAAGACAACTCGGACCAAGACAGCTCGGACCACTTATGAAGACAACTCGGACCAACTTTAAAGACAACTCGGACCAACTTTGAAGACAAGTCGGCCCAATTTTCAGGACAACTCGGACCACTTTTAAAGACAACTCGGACCAACTTTCAAGACAACTCGGACCAACTTTTGAAGAAGTCGACCCAAGTTTCAAGACAAGTCGGACCAACTTTCTAGGCAACTTGGACTGACTCAGTGAATAATTCCTACCTGAATAGTGGACAGACGAAGATTCGGGTTTGGTGGGGAAAGACACAGAACAACCAATCACGGTTTAAACGATTTATTAAAAACTGTGTCATGGCAATCAAAGACATGAATAAATGAATGAATAAAAGTTCACATAAAAAACCTTGTTCAGCACATATTTTATCAAACTATATGTACAATATATATGTATTGGTATTTAAAGTCACAATTCTTCAAATTTAAGTCCGTATGAACATCTGCATTATTATCTGAATGGTATATATACATTAACCCTTCACAT
Organism: Pictodentalium vernedei; assembly: GCA_031216915.1. Taxonomy (NCBI): domain Eukaryota; kingdom Metazoa; phylum Mollusca; class Scaphopoda; order Dentaliida; family Dentaliidae; genus Pictodentalium; species Pictodentalium vernedei. Next base: position 275,794,957 of record CM062296.1, on the reverse strand, counting down.
AACGCTTGTAGCAGACGACACTCGTAACACGCATTACTAATTTTTTTTGCTTCATAAACATAGGTTATGAAACCTCATTGGAACAGACGTGATTCGCTCGTTCCAATGAAGGATCATAATCTATGTTTTGGAAACCAAAAAATGAAAAAAAGATTGAATAGTAATTTCCGTGTATAAAGGCCTGTGATAAATATATAGGGTTTTATACGCAAGCATATAATTGTGGCAGTTTTCATTTATTTTAGTACGTACCGTCACTCGGTGTTTTATTTATTTTGGTGATTCCACACTTCCTGTTTCCCAGCTCGTAGTTATTCTGTAAATGAACCAATGTATCTCATTGGTTCTTTCCATCGTACTCTCTGTTGTTCTCTCGTTGGTCGATTTCAAAATGAGGGATCAATCAAAATCAAGCATATTCTTCTCAAATCGCCTATATAAGGCAGTCTTCACTCAGTGAAGACACCCTTCATTTTGGCATTAAAGCTTAAATCTAGCTGCGCCAGTGCTAACTGCAATAAGGTTAGTAGAGGGGGCATTCACCAACCTGTAACAGGAATATTTGAATCGCTCTTGGAGTGATTCTGGTTGCAGTCGTTTACATGGAGCGTATCCTCTGTGCAAATGACGTCATTGACGTGATTTGACCAGTGGAGGCACTTATTATAGACGAGTGCATCTGTTTGGATCATTTATTCCAAATTTCCAATAGGATATATAGGTTACACGATCCAACCCAAAATGGTACCGGTGAATTTCGCCTCTGACAAACAGTTCTCCAAATACATTCGTTTTTGTTGAGCCTTTCTAAATGCCAGTAAAAGGGTCCATAGTTTCCTTTTGATTTAGTTTAAAGCATTTATCATCACTTCATTATCATTTCATTTCTTTTTGTTTGTTTTGTTAATAAACCACGATCAACTATCATTTCTATTTTCTTGTGCATTTATTCTACCCCAAGTAGAGTTATTTCATGGTCCATGTTTTGAGAGTTGACCCAGGTCCACACGAATCTGAAGACAACAGGGAAATTCCATCCAGGGTTCTAGCCCTTGCGGAGTCTTTCACCCCACCCCTCCTGTTACAAATTGGCGAGGCTACCAGGATCTGGTTGTTACAATTCTTAAAAGTATGTATAATTCTTATGAATCTCTGATTAGCTTGGGCAGTCGAGATGGTGTTAACTCTTGGGGAAATAGGAGCCCGAGTGTTGGTATGCAAGTTTCATTGAGTGGTAATTGTATGGTCACTAATACAAGGGTTTCTCCTCAAATGAGTGCACAAATAAATACACATGGAACACAATTTAGTGGACTTAGTCCGCCAAGTGAGCCAATGTATACCACTGCTGGTAAAGTGGAGGCTCATAAAGTTGGTGTATCTGAGGATTTGAGCCAACGTCATTTTATAACTAAGTTCAGGTCTAATTTTGAAGACTCACCCAGAATACAAGTTCCAGTTGAGTCTGAAAGGACGTCCCCTCCTGGTTATGCACACAATCTTGCTTCTTCTCCAATTGTCCATGGCTTAAAGGTTTGTGGTGATAATGATTTTACAACTAAACAACCAAGGTCATGCTTTGATCTCCATGGGGTCCAGGTGAATTCAAAATATCAAAATCCAGAACAGATATACCCCTTGGGTGATGCAAGTGGATTAGATTCTACTAGATATTTGAGGCTACCACAAAGGTCTGATAATTGGCAACCAATAAGAGGGGCGAGTCCAGTTAGGTTTCATGAAAAACCTGAATCACCTACAAAACCAGGTGTACATTTTCATTTTGTGGATGGTTCCCCAAATACCAAAGTTAAACCACCATTTGGGGGGACGGAGAGACAAATTAGAGAGTATGTTATACCAAGTCCCACTGTTTGTGAAAGTGGCTTAGGGTATGCATCTCATAATTTGGATTATATTAGTAGGCCTTGCAATTCAGAACCCACGTCTCAGTACACCACCTTGGCTAATTCTGTTAGGTATAATTCCACATCTGAGGTTCCACACACAAGGGAAGATTTGTTGGTGCAACCCAGTTATATGATTAACAGGGGCACAGAGACAGATCACATAAATTATGTTAAATTTAATAAAAGAGTAGAGGTGCCACCCTGTAGTTCTAGCTATTGTGGAGGTTCAGGTCTAGCACCTATTCCTGCAATTAAAGGTCACACAGGAATGGATCCAGCAACAATGTATGATCCTAAATTTCGACCAACTTATGCAGAGCACATGGGTATTTGTGAGCCCTCTTTGGTTTTTGGGAGGTGGGGGTTATCTCAAAAGCAATGTAATATGGAATATGAAGATTGTTCTGAGCATAATCCATTACAGTATTCTGTTGAGAAGAGCTCATCACCTGAGGACTTATTTGGGCATGTTTCATCACAATTTAATCGTGGTATTAGGAAAGGTTTGTCACCTGTAGATGTTTCTGGGCGTAATCTGTCGCACATCACTCATGGTTCTCAAAGGAATATGCCACCAGTTGATCTAACTAGCCGTAGTTTGCCTCAGTTCACTCATGCCACCCAAAGACATGTTTCACATGCTGATGTGCCTAGGGATAATTGGTCACAGTTTGAACCTTGTGCTGGAAAAGGCGCACCTCTGTCTGCTTCATATGGGAATTATTCATCGCAGCTGATTGATAGGGCAGAACGTGATAAGATATCTCATTTACCTAGTAGTACTCCTATATCTTATTTACCTGGAAGTACTCCTGCAGCCTTGACACATTATCGTGGCACCCCAAAAGAACATTATCGATCTGATGAGTTGTATCCTCATAGGGGGATAGATATTGGTCAAACATTATCAAATCAGAATGCAAGGGCTCGTTTTGTTGGTCCAAATGACTTCAGTGAAGAAAGGATGTTGTCCAGAGTAAAAAAAGAACCCCAGACGTATGATGGGAGTTCTGATTTTCAAGACTATCTAGTGCATTTTGAGCAGGTAGCCATTTGGAATGGATGGACTAATAGTGAGAAGGCACAGCAACTCATGATGTGTCTGAGAGGGCCTGCCAAAAAGATATTAAGTGATTTAACCCTTTGTCAGGTTAGCTGTTACTCAGAAGTCAAAACTGCATTTCTTCATAGGTTTAAACCCCCTGGTCGAGAGGCTGCTTATCATTTGGATTTACGTAATAGGAAGTGTTTACTTGGTGAATCTTCAACAGATTTTGGACATTCTCTCCGTCGGTTGGCCAATTCAGCTTTTCCTTCTCTTCCAAATTCGGCAAGGGAATCTGTTGCTACTGATCAATTTATTCATGGTCTTGGTTCATATGAAATTCAGAAACATGTTCAGTTTAATAGGCCACAAACTCTAGATGAAGCAATCACATTTGCTGTTGAGTTTGAAGCCTTTAGTGGTTGCCAATCAGTAATTAAAAAGCCTAATGACCAGGAGGCTGTTGTGTCCGCAATTAGTAATAAAACTAAGAGCATAGATGATGAGCAGTCATCCTTCAATCAAGATATTGTCGAAATACTTCGAGAGGAAATCAAAAGATTAGGTCAAATTTTAGAAACTGCTGTTTTGAATAAAGATGAAGTTAAGAAAAAGCAGAACAAATGTTTTAAATGTCAACAGGATTGGAAACCAGGGCATAAATGTTCTCCTTAAAGTCAAAAGGGGGATAATAAAACTGGAGTTAAACACAGAGAGGATCAGGGAAAGTAGTAAAGGTCGAGTTTCAGCCTGAAAGCTTGACCTTCACTACCGAGAAAGTAGATACAAAGTTAGGGTAAACAATTTATTTATCTGCAGTACAGCCGAGTTGCCTCTATGTAAAAGTTCACATTAATGGAATTCCCATAAACTTCTTGGTAGATTCGGGTTCTAGTGTAACTTTGGTTTCAAAAGATATATTTCCTGCTTTAAAAGATTATGCTGAATCTGATTTGGGAGATGTATCTGTTGAGCTGGTAACTGCTTCTGGTAGCAGTCTTCCAGTTTTAGGGGACACCACAATGAACTTCAATATTGACAACTGGAACTTTGAACACAAGGTTATTATTGCAGAATTAGATAATTTTCCTGGAGTACTTGGAATTGATTTCCTTACAAGATGTAAGGCAGAACTTCATTTTAAAGAGCAGAAACTTAAAATAGATAAAACTGATTTTCATTTGTTTCCACTAACTGGTGAACAGTGTGCTTGTATAAGACTACAGGAATCCATTACCATATTTCCTGACACAGAGTGTTTGGTTGGTGGGGTTTGGGATGGTTCTTTTGAACTTCCAGAGGGACTTGTGGAACCAACTTCTTTTGTGAAACAAAAAGGGTTGTTGATGGCCCGAGGAATTGTCAAAACCAATAATAGAGTTGTATGGATGTCCCTTATTAATATCTCAAATAAAAAAATTAAGATAAATGGAAATTCTGTGGTAGCAAGCATATCACCAGTTGAGGAAATTATTGAGGAGAAAAATTCTATATTGAATGAAAGTTCTACCTCACTTCCTGATCATTTAAATTGTTTGTTAGATGCTTTGTCCCAGAGGTTGTCTCCTCAGCAATTAAAAGAAGTAGAGGAGTTACTCGCGGAATATCAGGATATTTTTGTTTCACCTGATGGTAAACTTGGTAGGACAAATGTGGTTGAACATACAATTGATACAGGTTGTGAAAAACCCATTAAGTTTCCCCCAAGAAGAGCTGCACCAGCAAAAAAGGGAGATAATTGATGTGGAAGTTGAGAAAATGCTTGAAAATGGTATTATTGAATCGAGTAATAGCCCGTGGTCCTCTCCTGTGGTTCTAGTCTCTCGTAAGGATGGATTGGTACGTTTTTGTATAGATTATTGCAAGCTCAATTCATTAACTAAAAAGGATGCTTTTCCTTTGAAACGAATTGATGATGTGTTGGATACATTGGGTAATGCACAATTGTTTAGCACTTTTGATATGGCTAGTGGATATTGGCAAGTAGGTATGGCAGAAAGTGATAAACCAAAAACAGCTTTTGTGACACACAATGGGCAATATCAATTCAATGTAATGAGTTTCGGTCTTTGCAATGCACCAGCCACATTTTCAAGGCTGATGGAATTGGTTTTAGGAGGTTTACAATGGTCGAGATGCCTATGTTATCTGGATGATGTTATAGTGTTTGGGACATCTTTTGAAGTAGCTGTCAAAAATCTTGAAGCTGTTTTTCAATGCTTCAGAAGCGCCAATTTAAAATTAAAACCTAAGAAGTGTAAGTTGTTTGCTTCTGAAGTTTCTTACTTGGGGCATGTAGTTTCAGACAAGGGGATTAGATGTGATCCTAAAAAGGTCGAGGCAGTCCAAGAATGGCCGACCCCAAGGTCTGTTCCTGAAGTTAGGAGCTTCCTTGGTTGTGTTGGATATTATCGTAGATACATCCCAGATTTTTCTACCATAGCATCCCCACTTAATCAGTTGTTAGGAAAACATGTTAGATTTAAATGGGAAGATAGTTGTGAGAGTGCATTTGTTAATTTGAAAAAAGCTACTTACAAGTGCCCCAGTTCTAGCCTACCCCACCAGTAATGACCAGTTTATTCTAGACACAGATGCCAGTTTAACAGGTTTAGGCACTGTGCTATCACAGGTACAAAATGTTGAAGAAAAAGTCATTGCTTATGGAAGTCATACACTTAATAAATCACAAGGGAATTATTGTACAACTTACAAGGAACTATTGGCAGTAGTTACCTTTTTGAAGCATTTTAAACACTATCTTTGGGGACAAAACTTCTTGATTCGAACTGACCATGCCTCCCTTGTTTGGTTAAAAACTTTTAAAGAGCCAGAAGGAATGCTTGCGAGATGGATTTCTGTCATAGACACATTTAACTATGATATTAATTATAGGAAAGGTAGACATCACCTTAATACTGATGGTCTCTCTTGAAGAGCTCGTAGGTGTAAACGAGAAGATTGTCCTTCCTGTCAACCACAAATTGCTGTAAATGTAGTGACAGAAGTTGAGAAATTATCCAGTGACACAACTGGCAGTATTAACGATACTGCTGGTGTGTCAGTTCTGCTCAATGACTCTCCTCAAGATAGTGTTTCTTCCAATTGGGCTGAATCTTGGTCTCCCAATACCCTGAAAGAGTGGCAGTCTGAAGATCCAGTATTAAAACAGTTTATCCTGTTGAAACAGACTTATTCTGAATTTGGGCATGAAGTGAGAATTCTTTGTCAACATTGGGAGGTTTTACAGATAAAGGATGGTCTTTTATTTAGAAACTGTGAAACAGACCCCTAAGGGAACCCATATAAACAGATTTTAGCACCAATTAGTTTAAGGGACAAAATTTTAACATTTCTCCACAACACTAGGACATCAGGCCATTTAGGCAGAGACAAAACTATTGAGGCTGTAAGAAAAAGGTTTTATTGGATAGGTATGGGGAAAGATGTCAAGAGGTGGTGTTCTGATTGTGATCTTTGTGCAAAGCGCAAACCTGGTGCTGGCAAAGGTAAATATCAATTACAGCAAGACACAGCCTCCTCTCCTATGCAAAGAAAAGCTATTGACATACTGAGTGGTCTTCCTATCACCCGAAATGGTAATGAGTACATAATAGCTGTTGGGGACTATTTTCCAAATGGACTGAGGCTTTTGCAGTGCCTAATCATAAAGCCTCTACTGTGGCTGATAAAATAGTCTCTGAAATATATGTACGATTTGGTGTTCCCTCCGTAATTCATTCAGATCAAGGGAGAGAATTCGAATCTGAACTCTTCCTTGCTGTGTGTGAAAAGTTGGGAATAGAAAAAACCAGAACAGCTCCTTACAGACCTCAATCTGATGGACTAGTAGAGCGCTTTAACAGGACTCTAATACAGATGTTGTCTAATCTCGTGAATGAAAATCAAAGTGATTGGGATGACCAACTTCCATATGTAATGATGGCCTATCTCTCTACTACCCATCAAAGTACAAACTGTAGTCCAAATTTAGTAATGTTAGGTAGAGAAGAGAGATTAACTGTCCACTAGATCTAATGGTGGGAAATCCATTATTCCTATGGGAGAGAAACTTGCCCAGTTCACTATGTTCATTGGGTTGAGAATGCTATGAGAAACCCTTATGAATTTATATTCAGAAACCTTAACAAATCTGCATCTTATCAGAAAAAGTATTATGACCGTGGGCTGAAACCCAGGGAATTTGACGTGTGGGGATTTGGGTATGGAGATGGTATCCTCCAGCCCTTGTAAATAAGCTGTGTCAAGGCTGGATAGGACCCTATTTGGTTTAAAAAAAACTGACTCCAGTCAATTATGAAATACAGAAAGCTTAGGTTGAAAAGCCCACAATTGTACACGTTGACCACCTCAAACCATATACTGGAAGAAAGTCACCATTAAGCTGGATCCATGCAGATGGAAATGTTTCATCTGAAACTGGAATGTTGAGGTCTAATGAGATATGTGACGAACAAGATATCGAGGAGGCGATTTTTGACAATGGGACCGAAAATAATGAGGATTTACCTACTGATAGTGTTGGGGAGGAAGAAATTGTTAGTTCCCCATTAGAAAGCCCCAAAAGAATGAGATGGGGAAGAACAATTAAACCACGTGTAAACCATGTCTACTCCCCATAACCTTTTTAATAATTGCTTTCTGGATAATGTAAGAGACAGATGTCATTCTCAGATTGCAACTGTGTTAGATTGAGGCCTGGGAATGCTGTTTTGTCTCTTATTACAAAAAGTCAATATTTGAATTTGATCTCAAGAAATGTTTCCTCATGTAGTTTAAAAGCAAGGGTAAAAGCAATTAAAATTGCTGTTCTTGCTGGAAATTAATGTATTTTCATCTTTTTCAGCTATGGAAGATGTACTAGAAGTAATGGTTGAGGACAATGAATTACGAGAGTTAGATAGGGATGTGAGGGTAGAGTTTCCTGCTGAAGGGATGAGGTGTCCAGTTGAAGCTTGTGGTCCTCATATTTATACAGTGTACAACCAGATCAAGAGCCACTGGGACAGTCGACATAGATTCCAGTACATTGTAAAGTTCCGCTGTGAACTGTGTACAATCCAGCATGTGAGAAGGAATCAGCTCCAAAGACACTACTGGAAGAACCACCATCTCACCAGGGAGGAGAGCAAACAAAGAGCTGATGAAACAGAGGGCAGCTCCCAGCATAACAACCTCTTCATTGACCCAGAAGATAACACGATGCCAACACAACCTGTAGCTCATCGGAGGGTTGTGTTCCGTGAACAGCTAGCTGCTGAACGTCGGAGGATGACTGACACACATCAGACAGAATTACTGGGAGGAAGGACATCTCACCCTGTTACTCGAGTGGAGGAAGTGAATGTTGACATTCATAGTGATGGAACAACAATGTGTAAGAGACAGTTGAAGAGACACTGGAGGTTAATCTCAGATAGTGACAGTGCTCCAGAAGAGGCAGATAAAGAGGATTTTTCTAAGTTTAGGAAGTTGTAAATCATTCATATTCATCCTCATCCTTCATGTTTCAACCCGGACCGAAAATAAAAAAAAGATAAATAAAGATTGCCAGTACATTTTGCCAAATATAGTTGTTCATTCGCATCATTGATTGCCTGTGCCACGTCCTTGGTGCATGGTGACCCTGTTATGGGCCACCATGTCCCAAGGTGGTGGTGCATGCAATCAAGGTTTCTTTTGGCATAGTGTCTGGTACATTTATTTTATCAGTTATATGTTTGGAAAAAAGAAATATGCATTTCCTTTTTTTTTAGGAGGGGAAGTGTGGCAGTTTTCATTTATTTTAGTACGTACCATCACTCAGTGTTTTTATTTATTTTGGTAATTCCACACTTCCTGTTTCCCAGCTCGGAGTTATTCTGTAAATGAACCAATGTATCTCATTGGTTCTTTCCATCATACTCTGTTGTTCTCTCGTTGGTCGATTTCAAAACGAGGGATCAATCAAAATCAAGCATATTCTTCTCAAATCGCCTATATAAGGCAGTCTTCACTCAGTGAAGACGCCCTTCATTTTGGCATTAAAGCTTAAATCTAGCTGCGCCAGTGCTAACTGCAATAAGGTTAGTAGAGGGGGCATTCACCAACCTATAACAGGGTTATTTGAATCGCTCTTGGAGTGATTCTGGTTGCAGTCGTTTACACGGAGCGTATCATCTGTGCAAATGACGTCATTGACGTGATTTGATCAGTGGAGGCGCTCATTATAGACGAGTGCATCTGTTTGAATCATTTATTCCAAATTTCCAATAGGATATATAGGTTACACGTTCCAACCCAAAATGGTACCGGTGAATTTCGCCCCTGACAAACAGTTCTCCAAACACATTCGTTTTTGTTGAGCCTTTCTAAATGCCAGTAAAAGGGTCCGTGGTTTCCTTTTGATTTAGTTTAAAGCATTTATCATCACTTCATGATCATTTCATTTCTTTTTGTTTGTTTTGTTAATAAACCACGATCAACTATCATTTCTATTTTCTTGTGCATTTATTCTACCCCAAGTAGAGTTATTTCATGGTCCATGTTTTGAGAGTTGACCCAGGTCCACACGAATTTGAAGACAACAGGGAAATTCCATCCAGGGTTCTAGCCCTTGGGAAGTCTTTCACCCCACCCCTCCTGTTACATAATGATTTGCGACTTACTATTCCTGTATTTGAGCTGGCAAAGAAAATGGAGCTGGATTGCTCAAGTTAAACGCTGACTCTTCTGTGGTGATTGGTGTCTGTTCGACTGCTGACATTGCATTTAACATTGCTGGAGCTCTTTCGTTGGTTTCTGAAGTAAAAGCAGACAAGCTTATTCTAGTGCTCTCGGCATTTGAGGTAAGTGTTGTAATATCTTCAGGTTGTGCTGCTTGTCTACACTCTTGACAGGTGAAATCAATTGCTGTCAATTCCTTGACCATTCTGCGGTATTGGTGCCTACTAATACCGGTATTACAGGTGCGGTGTTGCCACCTGTTGCATGTGTCACAAAGTATAGCCTCTTGTCGTGGACGGACTGTTGCCGTACACTCTATACAGCCATGATCGAATGACTAAATTCTCGAAACGAACATAATATATAGAAAAGCTAGTTTCTTAAACAATATGTCGGTAATCTTTTGAGCCGCCCATTGAAAAGACGAGTTAGTACAAGCAACAAACTTTCACACATGATTTCTGTGTGATTACTTGTTTAGTTGCAATGAAAACATTCATCACATATCAAAGTTTGTGGTGAGAAGCATTTTCATTTTACAGAATAACTTCAAAGACAACACAAGCTCCACTGAAAAGTATTCCGTCGCATCTATTGAAGTCTTTGAGATCACAATTAATTACAACTTGTCTCGAAAGTTGGTCCGAGTTGTTTCCAAAAGTGGTCCGAGTTGTCTTGAAAGTTGGGCCGACTTGTCTTCAAAGTTGGTCCGAGTTGTCTTCAAAAGTGGTCTGAGTTGTCTTCAAAAGTGGTCCGACTTGTCTTGGTCCGAGTGGTCTTTGGTCCGAGTTGTCCTGATCCCGAAGCTAAGGTAGTGTTACTATTTGGTTTGTGTGGTAAGCGGTCGGTGTCAGTGCTATCATTTGGATAATAGGATATCAAAGTCATATGGACTCTGCGGAAGCCGGACAATTGGCGCTAAATAGTATTAATATTAATATTTATACATTATAATGATATCTGCAACGACTGTGTGAGATAGTAAAGATAGTTAGCTATTCGTCATTGTGGTTTAAGGGAACTTTCAACATCCGATGGTCGAATACCCTAGATAGCGACATATGCAGTGTTGAGTGACTGGAGCGCATATTATGGTCAACGAAGGTCTCGATGATTTAAACAATTTTATTTAATGACTAATTGGTAAACGCGGATAGGTGTAACTGAGTAAAGTAGTAAGTTGGCAGAAGTTTAGCTGTAGTTCAAATATTTCTCAACGAATTCGAGTTTGGGAAGCAATTTAAATATAATTATATAATTGGGCATTTTTATAGGGTTCAGTGATCGATCACATGTTTGGAGGTGCATAATGTCAAATGGATAAGTCATAGAAATAACTGATCATGGATATGTAGATAGTAATTGTTGGTGTATAATAAATTGTTAATTTTTATCGACTTTTCATTTCACACAAAAGAAGCCCTGCCTGACCCAGAAATGCAGTCAGTCCCCAGCTTTTCCTTATGACCAAGCGTGCATTAGTTTTCTTCCGCTGTTGGCCATTAATTATAACTGAGACGCCGTGCGATGTCTAGCGAATAATTAATCATAACCTGCTGGAGAGAGCTGTTGTACCATAGCCCAAAGACACGATAGAATAGTTCCAGCTCTGTTGGTTTAACCTGGGTACTATGGGATAGGTTGCGGGGTGGATCCCAGCGCTGTGTACTTTTTTTATTTATGGATCGACTCCCAATGTGGTCGTCTAGTGGTTAATTTCAATTCTCCAGGTTCTGTGGTTTAGACTTGGCCGGACAGGGTTAAAGGATACTTACGGAATAATGAATAATTAAGCTCCAGCACACTTATATAGAGGCCAATAGATATTTATTTAATTAAGTGTGAGAAATGAATGATATGCCATTAATCAGATTTTATTTTGAGGTACTGACTAACAGCTCTCAATGAGAGCTGAAGCTCTTATCCTAAGTTAAAACACATAAATTAACTTGAACAATTTAATTCCATGAAATTCCTTAGTCATAATTTTTACCAGCACTTACCAAGAGATCAAAGCTCTCTACAATGAAGCAAAGCTCTTAACATTTAACCAAGGAGAGTACTGAATAAATTTAAATAAATATAATAGTCTAAAATCAGTTAGCTCCGCCGAACTATGTGATTTTAGACCATTTGTAAAATAACTAAAACCCACCTAATAATATCTCTAAGAGTTTCAAAGTTGTTAGCTCCGCCAAGCTATGAAGGTCAGCTCCCCCCCCCCCCCCGGACTATGGTCAGTCCCGCCGGACTATGTGATTTTACAGTTACAGTAGGCTGCTTAAATACAAATCAGAGACAGCAAAGCACCAATGAGAGAGAATCTCATTGATGGTTTTGCTGCCAAGACTAGTATTGCATCAGCCAACTGCTTTAACACTTTGCATTTTAATAAATGAATGTGGGAACCAAAGATAATTAATATAGTAAAATTTACTTGCCTACACTGCAGCACATAGTCAGTTAATGAGAATTTGTAGTACACCTAACATACCTATCTCCAATAATGAAACTGGATTGATAACGATTGTTTGACAAGTTAAGCCAACTTTAATAAACAATTAATAGGGTGAACTTAGTACTATGTGCAGTAACATTAGAAGTGACCCAGTGTTGTGGAATATTTCATTATAACCACAGACAAACTACAAATTATGCTTACCAGTTAAATTCTGTCTGCCAAGAGCTTCTGACAAAAGATCTGATCTAAGCTCATAGAGCTTACTTCGTCACAATCGTACCTATCCCAGCAAGTTTCAACATAGTTGGAACTTGACTGAGAAAGAAGACGAAGTAAGGTAAGATAAAATATCAAAAATGCAGTACCTCAAAAATTTTGTTTTTTTTAAAAAAAAACAACCATAATCAGCCAATATCGATCCTGTCCCTGTGTCGATACCTGGCCCCAACCAAAAAAAAAAAAAAATTATTTTGCGAGTCAATGATGGAATGAAAAATACAAAACATGAAATACACAATACGTAGTTACAATCCTTCCATGATAACATATTACAAGGTTATACATGGGGACAATTCACCCAGCATGATAACAATAAAAACCAACTGGTGACAATCCACTCAGTTTACAATATCACCAGAAAATTAAGTAATAACAACGGAATCAGCCGACGCATCATAGCGAACAGTGGGGTATAACTTTTGAGTAGGGGATGTGGTGTGGAAAGAATGTCCAGAAGTGAGAGGAGCAGTCTCAGTGGCAGCAAGAACAGAGGCAGGAGCAGAGTCGAGAGAAACAGGAATACGATGCCTACGACAAATGAAATGAAGGAAAGCATTACGGAAAGCAATGTGCTGGTGTTTCGGAAATCATCGGACACAACAGTAAAGTGCAATACATAATACCAACACACAAAAGGCCATCACCCATTTGGGGGTAGAACTTGCTTCAATAGGTTGAAGATTAATAGAATCCAATTCTGCAGTGAGAGAAGTCATAGGGATATGGTCGATATGTCGTAGGGTAGAAGGTAAAGTAAAATTGTCCCACAAAGATAATTTGTTTAAAACAGGTTGCCATGCCCTGGATCGTGTGACATTAAACCGAGGAAAAATCTCAGAGACAGGAGCATCATAAAGTGTGTCATTGGATCCATGGTAATAAGAAACCAATCTCAAACCCCCACCAGTTGCTATACAAGACGAGTTTAAAAGGAGAACACCAACTGGAGGTCGAATTTTAACAGTACGAGGTGATTCACGCCGAGGACATGTCACCGAGAATCGAAGATGGATGCGGGTACTAATATACCACACTCCATCACCAATTCTCACGGCATGGGGAAGCACAAGTTTTGTCAAAATTTCAGTTTTACAGAGGGTGTTGACAAGAGCTCTATCCTGTAGGAATAAAGCTGCTGAACAATTTGGTTTGGCGTGAATGGTGTCAATTTCTCCAGTCAAGGGACAAAATAATTGTGGGGTGTCTAAACAATCTGAATGCTCGGGCAACTGAACGACAAGAGTTCGATCTTTATTAATTACTAAAACATTTGATTCTAAGGCATAACGTGCTACAAAGTTATCTAATTCTTTGATATGGGCAGAAACAGAAAATGGAACAGGTAAGGAAATAACCTTAAAAAGTTCAAAATGATAATTAATATATACAAGAGGCACTTTAACCATTAAGAACAATGCTTGGGTTCCAAATAAAGCTGTGGTGGTCAGTAAATTATAATACTGCCACAGTTCCTGTTCTGGATCTAAGGGTAACTTGGTGTGGTGATCCAATTTACCGGTCAGATCAGTCAGAACAGACTTCAACATTGAAGGTTTAACAATATCCGGAGTCAGCTTAAAGCTAGACAAAGTGTTAATTTGACTGCGTGAATGAGTCAAATGCAATTATGACTCGTTAACCATGAGAAAAACTTGCCGAATTAGCATTTCTAATTCATGATAAAACTGTACATAAGTTTCCAAATAAGTAAGGCGTTTCACATGTATATTCAAAATAGCATTTTACCAAGAAGTAAGGCTCGCCAAACTCCCAATAATCTCATTTATTTTCTGTCGATTTTCATGAACATGTGAACGAGTGACATTAATTAAAGAAAAACTTTCCTTCAAAGAATGTGGCATCGTTTCCTGATTAGAATATAACCGGTAAATATTAGCATTAATATTGTCCAAATCACTGGAGGAAACCGTGCCGAACAGAACAGTTAAGGCATCACCCACAAAGGGTAATAATGCTCTTCGTCTTCGAACATCATGAAGCTGTTTGTAATCAACATAATCGTCCGTAATATGTCGGAACTTAACAGAAAGATAATCAACTTCATCAGCTAACCGTTCCACGACTGCAGCGGCACCATGACCAAGAGGACTGTTTCGAAACAAGCAATGTGCAGGCAAGGAGCTCACGTCACCCGTGAAAGAGCCATGTAAATTATTAACATTATTCTGTAAATCTCTTAACTGAGTCGATACAAACTTTAAGTACGACTCAAACGGATCTAATTGGATCACAAATGTTAATGTCCAGTCACTAGGTACCATATACACATTTTTAATCTTGTTAAATATAACATTATCCCTAACTACTACTCTGGCGTGAACTTCGGCACAGAGGTAAAACAATATAAGGTACCAGGTAGGTCGAACCATCTTCCTACAAGAGAAAGAAATAAGACTATAAAAGACAGCTGTCAAACCTAAAACTATCATGGCTGGATAATGGGAAGAAATCAGTGTGAGAATTCCATGGATCCAAAGGAATCCACACACCCGTTTTTAATCTGCTTGAAAGACCCGTAATTGGGTAGCTACTCCAAAAGAAGTCTCACAACCAGGAAGAATCAAATGTGACAACTGTCAATGATTTCCACCAATATCCAAACACATACCAAATGATGAAATTTATACAAAATGATCTATCCTAATTAATTCATTTGACAAGTTCAGGCCTTCCGTCAACTACTGAAGAACGTAAAATCGTTATAATAATTTCAAAACCCAAAACATGACAAGTAATTATTTTTCATCGAACTTGCTGAAGATGTCTTTGGTGGAATGGTGTGGAGTGAAAGATTTCTGACTGTGTGGTAACCATCTTGGGTCATCTCGAGTTTGGACTGATGTTGATGGACCGTCAATTCGCACCTCAATCTGTTCATCCCGAGGGTTAATGTCAGAATGGACTGTGACGTGACGACGTTGTTGTTGTATCAATTCTCTACGCTGCCGTTGTGCCTCTTCTCGTGCCCGAATACGACCATCTGTAGGTGCTCTGGTTAGAAATGATATCCCATCAGGGTTAACAAAATGCCGATTGGGCACCTGAAGCGTTGTGGCAACATCAGCTGCATCAGCAACTGTCATGTCATGCTCTATTCTGATATGGCGTTTCAGCATGGCGCGACGTTCATATCTTCTGGCACACAAAGGACATTGATGGAGGATTATGTGCCTCTCATGCACCCGATTCCAATGTTCCCGTAGTTGTCCATACCCCCGGTAGAAGCGATGACCACAAGACTTAACTGGACACATCATTCCATCTTCTTTCCAAATTGGAACATCATGATCCAATTCTTCAAGTTCATTGGGACTCACCTTTAGAACCAATTCCATTTTCTTCTGAAGGGAAATGAGTCAGCAATAAGCAATATTGCTATGTGGTTCTATTTTGAGTTGCACATTATTAAATAAAATCAATAGAGACCAGTCAAATGGAGGAGTATACTGAGTAAATATATTTCTATGGCCAATCGGGCCAATCATCAGAATCATTCTGTTCAGTCTGTAGCGCCAAAAGTTTGGTATACTCATCCTTTTCTTTAGCAATTTTTAATCTCTTGCTTAATTCCATTAAGGGTATATCCTCCTCTGAAGATGAATTTAACCTTTCCCGTCGTTTACTGTCCACTAGTTTCTGTAAAGGCAATCCATCCTCAGATGAGTATTCACTACTATCATCTGATTTAGTAGTTTACTTTTTGATGGACTTGTAGGTTTGTCTCCTGTTTATTTGACCCATAGTTATTTGTTTCCTTCGTGACCTCTAATTAATGTCTACTTCCATGGAAGTCTCTGTTTTAGTCTCCCTGGGGTCCTTCAAATTGAGATAGGCTAATTTCTTGTCCGTACCTCGTTTGATACCTGTGATGATGCTTTTCATCTATTCGGGCAAAAGTACAAGCCTGATCTAAGGTTGTAGGTTCCTTACGCATGAGTCTGAATCTTGCCTGATGACAACCCGTCAATAAAATAATCAACAAGCTGTCGTTGAACACCTTCATCCTTCAGGCTAGACTCTTTGTATGCATCTTTCGCAAGATCCAGAAGACGTTCAGCGAATAAAATTACTGATTCTGTCTTACCCTGGCGAATTTTCCTTAAATGGGCTGAGGCCATTGCATAATCAGATATCTCTGCATATCTGTGTGTTAGATCCTGTTTAAATTGTTCCCAAGTTTGAGAAACCTCATCTATCCTTCTCATAATGTAGTCGGATACAATGGGTTTGGAGGTTTGTGCCGCCATTAATTTTCTAGCCTTATCACACTCTTGCCCTGTTAACTTAGCATATTTATCGAATGCGTTCATCCATTTGCGTAGCCAATACCTGAGACATAGCTGCTGCAGCATTTTGTCTTCCAATAGCATTTTGTTCTCTCTGATATTCACTGAGGTGGTTTATGGCTTTCATATGAGTAGCATGAATTTCCTCAAGAACAGACATTTTGGTAATGTTAAAAGAAATTAAATACAGCCAAACGAAGGAATAATTTCTATAATTTGTAGTTGAAGTTAAGGCCGTGTCAGCACAACTGATACTATTGTGCCTTTGTTTCAACTTACAAATTTCTCAAGAAGTTGTAAGAAGATCTTACAATGTCTTAATAAAATTTGAAGAAAGTATCTTGCAAGAGTCTAACGGCACCAATAAACCTTTTTGAACCATAGCCCCAAGACACGGTAGAATAGTTCCAGCTCTGTTGGTTTAACCTGGGTACTATGGGAGAGGTTACGGGGTAGATCCCAGCGTTGTGTACTTTTTTTTATTTTGGGATCGACTCCCAATGTGGTCGTCTAGTTGTTAATTTCAATTCTCCAGGTTCTGTGGTTTAGACTTGGCCAGACTGGGTTAAAGGATACTTATGGAATAATAAATAATAAGCTCCAACTCAGTTATATAGAGGCCAATAGATATTTATTTAATTAAGTGTGAGAAATGAATGATATGCCATTAACCAGATTTTATTTTGAGGTACTGCCTAACAGCTCTCAATGAGAGCTGTAGCTCTTATCCTAAGTTAAAACACGTAAGTTAACTTAAACAATTTAATTCCATGAAATTCCTTAGTCCTAATTTTTACCAGCACTTACCAAGAGCTCAAAGCTCTCTACAATGAGGCAAAGCTCTTAACATTTAACCATGGGGAGTACTGAATAAATTTAAATAAATATAATAGTCCAAAATCAGTTAACTCCGCCGAACTATGTGATTTTAGATCATTTGTAAAATAACTAAAACCCACCTAATAATATCTCTTAGAGTTTCAAAATTGTTAGCTCCGCCAAGCTATGAATGTTTGTCCCGCCGGACTATGGTCAGTCCCGCCGGACTATGTGATTTTACAGTAACAGTGGGCTGCTTAAATACAAATCAGAGACAGCAAAGCACCAATGAGAGGGAGTCTCTCATTGATGGTTTTGCTGCCAAGACTAGTATTGCATCAGCCAACTGCTTTAACACTTTGCATTTTAATAAATGAATGTGGGAACCAAAGATAATTAATATAGTAAAATTTACTAGCCTACACTCCAGCGCAGTCAGTTAATGAGAATTTGTAGTACACCTAACATACCTATCTCCAATAATGAAACTGGATTGATAACGATTGTTTGACAAGTTAAGCCAACTTTAATAAACAATTAATAGGGTGAAATTAGTACTATGTGTTTCTCTCATTGATGGTTTTGCTGTCAAGACTAGTATTGCATCGGCCAACTGCTTTAACACTTTGTATTTTAGTAACTGAATGTGGGAACCAAAGGTAATTAATATAGTAAAATTTACTAGCCTACACTCCAGCACACAGTCAGTTAATGAGAATTTGTAGTACACCTAACATACCTATCTCCAATAATGAAACTGGATTGATAACGATTGTTTGACAAGTTAAGACAACTTTAATAAACAATTAATAGGGTGAACTTAGTACTATGTGTAGTAACATTAGAAGTGACCCAATGTTGTGGAATATCCCATTATAACCACAGACAAACTACAAATTATGCTTACCAGTTAAATTCTCTCTTCCAAGAGCTTCTGACAAAAGAGCTGATCTAAGCTCATAGAGCTTACTTCGTCACACTGTTGGTAAACTAGTTGTCAAGTCGATGTAATCAAGTGAGAGCATTCCTGAGAAGAGTGATCAGTTCTTCCTTTTGGGTGTAAATCAATAAAACACAAGTAAGGCAAAAGAGCAGAAAAGATAAACATAAGGTACGTTGGAAACTACAATCTTAGAGCAAAGTGAGAAAAATAAAATAGTGAAAATGAACAAATATGCATTAGGAATGCAACTGGTAGACAATGATTTCATTTCCCGTAGGTGCAGTTACACTATATATTTTGAATTATATTAACGTTTGACTGGAATTAACATCTTCTCTGTTATTTAGATATGTCTAACTAGGCGACATGGGCAATAGGAAAATGTCAAATGGATTTAAAAATGGAACTGCATTGAATAAAATTGAAATTATATTAAATTTGTAATAATATTAAATCGGAATGGAAATGGAATTGAAATTATGCTAGCAAATAACTATATCCGGGCTATTGTTTAGTTGAATATTCGAAATGCAGACTCTAAGAAAAACAAAATGAATTTTGTTGGAATGTGTGAACGCAAATGTAATGATTGTCAGTGCCCTCTGGAACCTAAGTGTAAACAAATTTGTAGGTGGCCATTAATGAAATGGAGTCTTTGGTAAAGATGACTTGACTCATCAGTTTTATAGAACCCTCAGGGGTTAGAGGACCCCCAAATATAGAGGAATCACGAGAGAGAGAGAGAAAGAAAGAAAGAGAGAGAGAGAGAGAGAGAGAGAGAGAGAGAGAGAGAGAGAGAGAGAGAGAGAGGGGGGGGGGAGGGAGGGAGAGGGAGAGAGAGATGGAGAGAGGGAGAGAGAGGGGGGACAGAGAGAGAGATGGAGAGAGAGAGGGGGGGAGAGGGGAGAGAGATGGAGATAGGGAGAGAGAGGGGAGATGGAGGGAGGGAGAGGGAGAGAGAGATGGAGAGAGGGAGAGAGAGAGAGGGAGAGAGAGAGAGAGAGAGAGAGAGAGAGAGAGAGAGAGAGAGAGAGAGAGAGAGAGAGAGAGAGAGAGAGAGAGAGAGAGAGATAAAGATATGGTGAGAGATGGAGAGAGAGAGATAGAGATATGGTGAGAGATGGAGAGAGAGAGAGAGATAGAGAGATGGTGAGAGATGGAGAGAGAGATATAGAGATATGGTGAGAGATGGAGAGAGAGATAGAGATATGGTGAGAGATGGAGAGAGAGATAGAGATATGGTGAGAGATGGAGAGAGAGAGATAGAGATATGGTGAGAGATGGAGAGAGAGAGAGAGATAGAGATATGGTAAGATGACTCCGATAGTAAGACAACTTACTGCTTTTCGAAAGAAATTTGTTTCCTCCTACACCATTTTCCTTGCATGGTGTGCGTTACAAAATAATTTTCAAGAAGGTCAGGTGATAGATCATCTTGAGAAACCCATGAAGGTGGATCATCAGACTTCCATTTGACATTAAGCTTCAGCTTACCTCCAGAGAATTTCGATGCAAGGGTGTGATCAACTGGGTATGGTGATGATGATGACGATGGTGATTGATGATGATGATGGCTGAGTTGCCTGAGTTGGAGAATTCTGACTTGACTGGATATCAATTGTCTCAGATAACTTTGATATTTCCAGTTTGGTTTGTGATAAGTATATTGGGCGTTCTTGCTCACTATAATACATTTTTTAAACGACTGGCATTTACAACAGGCAAGAGCTTGTGTGTTGTGCAGTGTCTCAAACTATAAGTAGCATTGTCGTTAACATGCACAATATAGTAAGGTCCAAGTCACTTCTTTTGCAATTTCTTATTTTTAGATAATCCATTCTGGAATTTTTCATTACTCAAGAGAATTTTGTTCTGCACTTTGAATGTAGGAGGTTGTGCTCTGTGTTTGTAATCATTATATTCCTTCTGTTTCTGCTGAGCTTCTTTGATGTTTTTCTTCTGTGATATGCTGGGCCTCTTGCATTTGTTGTTTAAGGTCTTTCATATACTTCTTCACATCCTTGAGCAAGGTTTCTTTCAGCGTCATGCTAGTATCAACCGCCATCCTTATTTCCTGTCCAAAGAGGAGTTGGAATGGTGAAAACCATCTTCTTGTCAGGGGACCTTCGCAATGCCATCATCAACTATGGAAGACAAGCTGGCCCGTTTGTATGCTTCTCGTCGACCATGGCCTTCAGGCATTGTGATATCGTGGAATTTATGCGTTCATGGGTGGCATTGGTCTGTGGGTGGTAGCCGCTCGTCTGAGTCCCCTTGACATTAAATAATTGAGATAATTGGTGAAACGAAGTAACTTCCTCTGTCTGAAAGCAATTCGTCAGGTGCTCCATACCTCGTGATGATATGCTCATAGAGGACAACAACGACGTATTTGGCAGATTGGGTCTTAAAGTGGAAATGCTTCTGGACATGTGGTAAAACTGTCAACAATCAGCAGCATATATTTGTGACATTCTGGTGGTGTTGTTAGCGGACCTAAGATATCCATAATAATATAATATGTAATATCACGGTTAGAAAAATTAGACATAGAATTAGCACTTTTGAGTTTTAACGATAATTCGCAATGCTTGCAGCATTTACCAGCTCATCAATGGTTGTTGGGCTTTGGGTTATATGACTTGGCGCACCCTATTGTTCCTAAACCTATCTAGCAAAAGTGGTACTATTATTACATTGTCTGTTATACCAACTGCGTGGGCTTTCACTTTCATGTATACAGCACGTTCTCTCTAGCTGACTATCCACCCTTCTGGTATTTGTTAAGGAATTGCCGACTGATCAAGGGATCTGAACCAGTCCTTTGCTAACTCACTCAATGTCACTTGAAATAACTTTAGTTTGTTTTCCACAGAAAGGCTCACAGAGTCTGTTATTTCATCAAACTGTTCAATGAAGCAATTGACATTGTCCTCTGTTCCTGTGAACTTTGGTATGTGTGGTAAAAGGCTAAGATTGGCAGCACTAGATTGAGCAATATTCAAGTCCTGTTGTTGCTATAGCTGTTGTTGCTGAGCGTGCTGGGGTTCTGTTTGCTGTTCCAGTTGAGACTGTGATCTTGTCAGTATACTTGGCGCTGGCACATTGGCGACGAATTCAACCGCCAATTTAGTAGAGCTTTATATCTCTTGGGGAATAGCTCATTACTGGGATCTTAATAGGAAGAGTATAAATATGTATTAAACACAATTTTATTTCAAATGGTCGATGGTCAAACGATTAGTGGTTTCCCAAATAAACATTTAACATAAAATAGTTGAAACGGCAAATAATTCTTCATAAATATTATATATAATAGTACCATGGGACACGACGGCGTGCAGAAATTTGAACTAGTGCACTTAGAGATATTGGGCTTAGGATGAAGCCGACTAAGTTATTCTGTCTTAATATCATAATTCATACCCAGGTGTATTAAGGCTATAACTTAGAATTATAGTTGCCTATTATAGAGTATTTTATTATAACTTGATCCTTGTGGCGAAGGAACAGTGACAGAGAAATTAAACTCAACAAAACCAAATTATCGACGCACTATCAACTTATAAATCCAGCGTTCCGCCATGCTGGCCTACATGACGCCCCCCCCCCCCCCCACACCCCCCCTCCAAATCCGACAACCAACTGATTAAGGTAAGTTATCGGTTTGGTTCGGTATTAGAAGTTGCACACTCGATAGTGAGTAATAAAAGCCGCTACCTGTCGAATCTTAATATTGCATGGATAAATTTGTTAGTTACAAATGTAACTAACAATTTTAGCCATGCAACAAGAAGACAATCGGATTAATTTTAAGTTTTAGATTTTGAAATTGTATATTTCTATAAAACACAGAACACTCTTTCTTGATCTCAGTGTCAGCGTAAGTCATGACGGCCGTGCTGCTGACATGACCCACATCACCGTATGTGTATATTATAACAACTATACATCTGAACTTAATTAAGCACCCCTGTTTTTTGCGCAGTGGTGTAACTGGTGTTAATAGAAACTGTCTCCACTTTCATGCTATCTTTCAGATGGCCAAAAGTGATTGTTTGCGGAAAGAATGGCCTATTGACTAATGAAAGACAACACAATGATGAAAATATGCAGTATTTTAATGCTGCTAATTACACGTATCTGTCACTAATGTTTTTGATGGAAAAATGTTCTGTCGACAAGTATGGGGATAGAACGGTTCATGATGAAACAATGCCGACAATTACTGACAAGAAATGTAACTCGTGATCTCCTGAACACAATAGCAGTGTCTGACGTTAATAGCGAGTCTATCCGTTACGTGCCCGGATGACAGTCCGAACCCTCCTTCTAATGTTACCAGTGAGTCCTCTGCTACGGTCCAGAGGCAACTGCTGCCACTTCTCATGCAATGCAGCTTCCAAACGGCCAAATTCTGTACAGGCGGATCCCTTGCTTGTACACAACGTCCAAGAAAGTCCAGATGTGTTCTACGGGATTCAAATCGGTTCTCATTGCAGGCCAAGGTAGTGTTGTAATAGCTTTGTTCTGAGGAAATGCTCTCATAGCATGGGAACGACGTGGCTTTGTATTGTCGTCCATGAATACAAGGTGAGTAGCCAACGGGTGGTTGTCAAAGTGAGGCACGACAACTGGATTGAGAATGCCCCGGATGTACTGATAACCATTGAAATTCCCAGGTACAGTCACCATATTAAGTTTACAATCCTGAGACAGGCATGCCCATATCATTACTGATCCTCCACCATAAGGAACAGTAGGTCTGATGTTCCTGGACACGTACATGTACGCAGTATTTCTATACCTTCACACTCTTATGCTACCATTTGTGACGTGAAGCAGGAACCTATTCATGTCTGACCAATGGACTCTCCTCCACGTCCTGAGATTCCCAGGTTGGCGTGCCATACACAACTCCAAACGTCGTCTTTGATGCTGATTGGACAGAGCTGATGACCCATCTGGACCTCATACCCAGTGCTTTGAGACGGTTTCAGACAGTTCTCTTGCACACACGCCTGTTGGGGAGCCAAAAGCGTTTCAAAACCCCACTTGAAGCAGGACGCTCACGCCTTACAGGGTGTGCCAGACTCCGATCTTCCCGAGAAGAGGTCTTTTGGGGTTGTCCAGGCCTTGGTCGGTCCTTAACATCGTTGGTTTTTTGATGTTTTCGACAAGTCTGCTGATGACAGAATGACTATAGCCAAGTTACCTTCCAATAGTTTTGAATGACATGCCTATTGCAAGCATGCCAACGATTTGCCATATTAGTGCCTCTGACAGTCTCCTCCTTGTCATGTCAACATTTAATGATTTATTTATTTATTTATTTATTGGTGTTTAAGGTCATATACTTATGCACAACATTTAATGATAAAAGAAATGACAAATATTCTTGTTTTATTCCCAGATTGCATGTGGATGATACTCATGATAGTGTTTTTGTGACATTCGTGGGAAGCATGCTTCATGTGGACGAGGGGGTGTGTTTGGGGTAAGCTATCAATCAGAAACATCATGTTTCACTTGATGAAATGTATTACAAGACATAGCAATCATTAAAACATAATAATCAGTAACAGCAACTTCACTGTCATGAAAAAGTTCAGGGGGCGCTAGTAGGTGATAAATGCGGATTCTGTATCACTTGTACACGATTTCGTACATGTACACGTACATGTACGTGTACCGCCATAGGGATTCAGTTTTAAAATCGTGAACAGAGTGCAAAAATGTCGTTTTTTCACGGTGATACAGAATCCGCAATTGTTTTGAGGCTCACAGATCGCACTTTTAACGTTCAAATACCCGTTGGCGAACGCGTACATTCGACACATCGCTCAAAAGTGAAAAAAATGTACGAAATTTTAAGAAAATATAATTTAAAATTTTTTCTCTACGTTCCCATCGTGGATTAGACCATCGATCTATCGTTGGTGAATGCGAGCAAAAAACGTTTAGTGGATTCTGTATCAGCATCAAAAAGCGGTTTGCGGATTCTGTATCACCTACGTTCGCCAACAGGTGTTCGAACGTCAAAAGCGTGATCCGATCGGGGAAACCCATTTGCGGATTCTAGATCAGGAAAATCGACCTCAAAAACGTTTTTTCGACGTTCGCCAACGGTGAAAAGTGGTGTAAAGTGTAGTTACTCATCGAGGATTTTTGTTTTAAGACCAATTTGGGCCTTCGGTATATGGAAAAAAGGAGGTTTGCGGGTTTGCGGGTTCTGTATCACCTACGTTCGCGATCACGTTTCGGGCGGTAGAGGGTGCGATTTGATCGGTGAAAACCCGATTTGTTGATTCATCTCTTGAGTTTTGTGAGACGAATCGTGATAGAATCGGTTTTGAGGAGTTTTTTCAATTTTGTACTCAGTGTAAATAAATAGCTTGTTTCATTTAATAGAGTCGATTATAAGATTGAATTCGATAAATTCTATCATAATAGACACTCATGTTTTTGTTTCGGTGTGAATGAAAGGTTTTCATTCAAAAGAGTCGACTATAAAATTGAATCTGTTATAATAGACATTCATGTTTTGTTTCGGTGTGAATGAAAGGTTTTCATTCAACGGATGACATTGAAAAATTGAGTTTTAGAAAATTAGAATCGATGGAAAATCGTTTGTTTACATTTTGTCACTGCGAATTTTGTGAAATAAATCTTAATAAAACACTTTGTAGAATTGTTTCATTCAAATAAAAATAGTTCGTAGAATTGTTTCATTCAAATAAAAATTCTATTATAAAACCTTTTTCACATAGATGAATTTTTAGGAGATAAAACTATTATAATAGACACTTATGTTTTGTTCTGGTGTGAATGAATGGCTTTCGTTCAATGAATTATTTTAATAATAGACAACTCAATCAGGTTTAAGAGGTAAATTTAATTTTTAATATATTCATGATAATGTTCGGAGATATGAATGAACCCTTTTAACGGATGTAATTATTCTCAAACACGTTAAATCAGAAACCGGTTTCTTATGCACTAAAACTTTCAAACTTTTCAAAGTTCTCCAGTTCGTCACTGAGTGAATAATCTGTGATATGATTTTTAACGCGTTCAGAGGCAAAACGCATTTATAGAGGTTTTACCATGTAAAATGTTTTTCCTCAATTGGTTTTTAGTTATTATATTAAAGACAGAAAATTTTTATTTACTTAAAACATAAAACATAAAATAATTATACATTGAATTTTGAAAATAATAAATAACTCACATTAGCATACTCAAAGGAAATATTAATAATTTAAAAACGAAAAAAATGTTTTTACAGATGGATGCCAAACGTAGAGATCAGCTTTTAAATGAATATGAACGTGTTATTATTTATTTATTGATGTTTAAGGTCACATATTTATGCACAATGGCTAATCATGACCGTGACAGTTTTACGGGTGGAGGAAGCCGGAATACCCGGAGAGAACCACCGAGCAACGACGAGCAGCTGCCAGCTCCCCAACATCGTAACTCCGCACTGCAGCACAGGCAGGGTTAGATTGGTTGAAGACATGCGTACCATCAACGTGCAGTACGCCTTAGTACACGGCGTCATCGTGCCCCCACATGGGCAATGGAGATGAAGTGTCTTGCCCAAGGACACAATGCAGTTGCCACAGGTGAGATTCGAACTGAGGACCTCTTGGCTTGCAGCCTGCATCTCTACCTACTGAGCCACCGTGCTCCCATATGAACGTGTTAAGAAGAGTATTCAATCAGCTGATAGAAGCAGACGGCTTGGAGAAGTGGAATTGATGCGCGAAGCCAAAAAATATTAAAACCCATGACGGATGTTCAGGAATGAAGCAGGAAGGAGATAGTTGAAGAATTGAGACCCATAAAAGAGAGTTCTTTGAGAATGGGTTCGTTGCCCGGTAGTTTTACAAAACAGTATTCCTTTCAATCTACACTGGATTATGTTCCCATAAGAATCGAAACCGACGTGAGCGAGAGCGATGATACAGCTTTGACTATCACCACTGATAGCGTCGCGTCGTCCGAGGATGGTGGTAAGAGAGATCTGTTGTATGGAATTTATAAGGATTCGGACGGTAGAACTTTTGAGGGCGACACAGAAGTGGAAATGGATGATGATAATTTAATCGTCGGTTCGAATAAGTATAAAATAACTGATGGACTGCGCAAATTGCTCCTTTTCGACAAGCCTGGAGATTACACGGAACAGGATTTTGACAATTACGGCGACATTCTGGTTCAGACCCACGCCATGAAGAGAAATAACGATGACAGAGAGACGAGACCCAAAGCCAACAGAGGTTACAAGTGGACGAAAGTGGTGAAACCCATATGGGATATGAATAAGAAGTTCGTCGAGTCGGTGACTGGCAAAGGGGTGAAAACCACTTTTCTTCCGAGCGATTCTGACGCTCTGTCTCAGAGATTGAGTTTGTTGATGGCAAGTAGACGCTCTGGTAACACAGGATTAGATAATGATATAGTTAGCATATGCGACGAATTGTTAAGACAGAAGGTTTTGAATAAAAACCATTATAAAAGGCTGATGAACGAATTGAAGGATTGATGTATATAATAAGTAGAGAGAAACAAACAAAACAAAATATATAAAATAAAAACAGTAAATTTTACACTAGAATAATGAAAGTATTTAAACAACAAACGATTTACCAGTGAAAACAAAATATATATTATAAAATAAAAATATGTTTGTGATAAAGAACAAGGGATACGTTAAAACTTATGTTCAAGACGGTTCTGGCATCGTCAATTCTATAATGCGAGCGTTCATGAGTGATGCAGGTAGAAAACTCGCATCGACCGCATTTGTCGGTAAGAAGACGGCTTTGGATGCTAGTAAGAAAGCCGCTTCCAAAGCCAGTGGTAGGATAGCTTCTGTGGCTGGCAAGAGGGCAGCCAACACATTGATCGACAAGTTGATCAGTCCACCGGCAAAGAGAGCTACATTAGAGCGAATGCCAAAAAGTTGGAAAGATTTTAAGGATGCTGTGGTACCCATACAAGATTTAGCCAAAATGACGAGTGGATCTGGATTGAAGAGAACTCGCAATGGTGTAATATAAATAAATAATAATATTAAAAAAACTGAGTTTGAAAAAACATAAAAAATTGTGTTTGAAAAAATCTAAAATAACAAAAAAAAATAAACAAAGATGAACATTGAAGATATGTCTTGGAACGACGCCGCGACTAAGAGGTCAAATAACGAGTTCTTTCCCAAAAGCATAATAGGCTTGATAGTGGGAAAATCGAATTGTGGAAAGACCAATCTGTTGATGAATCTGTTGTCGCGACCCAACTGGTTGGATTACGACAGATTGTTTGTGTTTGGCAAGAGCTTGTTTCAACCCATATACAGATTGCTTCGAGAGTGCATGGATCGTAGATTGCCTAAGGACGTCATAGCCAGAATCTTTGACAGTAGGGAGGAATTCGACAAAAGTGAAGCTTCTCTTTCGACCATTTTGGACGGTGCGGCAATGGAATTGATGAAGAGAAATGCATCTTCAAACATCGAGTGTCGATTTTATGAGAACGCTAGCGAAGTTCCGGATCCTAGAGAATTGAAATCGGAAGATAAGAATCTCATGATTTTCTCCGATCTGTTTTTGGAGAGACAGAACTGATGCGAATCGTATTATGTTAGGGGTGTCACAGCAACGTGGACTGTTTCTACCTGTCACAGAATTATTTTCGATTGCCCAGACAGACGATAAGGGAGAAAGCTAATTTTCTATGTCTCTTTCACCAAGATCTCAAGAATCTCAATCATATCTACAGCGATCACGTCGCAAACGACATGAGCGCGGCGGAATTCAGGAGATTCTGTAAGAGGGTTTGGGATGGAGGACTTTACAATTTCCTCATGATCGATTTGACTAGCGAATTTAATCGCGGAAAATATCGGAGCAGATTCGACAAGTTTTATGTTTCTGATGATAATAAGATAGAGCATGAAAATAAAAATTAGAAGATAATAAATCTTCAAATAATTAGTTTTGAAAAAATAAAAATAAAATTAAATATAATGTTCGAACAAGGAGAATTGTAAGAACGGATAGCCGAGAATACGGCTGCAAAACAATCCATTCAAATCGTGGTGAGTGGCGATTCGACTCGATTCGTGACGAAATTCGAACCTTCCATCGAATTGAATAGAGAGAAAAGATACGAGATGGCGTTGGTGAATCTGGAGACTTATTATTCCTTTCCCAACGTCACCAAAAAGAATAACTCATTCAAGTATTCCGACGGAGTGGATTGGTTGGAGATTCGAATTTCCAAAGGAAGTTATGACATAGACGATTTGAACAATTACATTTAGACGCGAATGAAGACAGATGGAAAGGGAAGCAACAAGATCAGACTCACTCCCAACCCTAATACCTTACAGACGATGTTGGATTTGGAAGATAATTTTTGAGTGGATTTCAACACGGACGATTCTATAGGCAAGATTGCTGGGATTCGATCGAAAGATGTATCGAGGCCATGCTGCATCTGAAAATACGGTCGACATTCTCGCAGTCAATAGCATTCTGGTGAACGTGGATGTGATTGCTGGAAGCTACGTGAATGGTAGCGCTCAACCAACGATCTATTCCTTCTTTCCAAACGTGTCACTTGGTTATAAGATTGTGGAACGACCTCGAAATTTAGTTTATCTACCAGTGATTTTAGACACATTGTATAGTCTCAAAACCACGTTGGCGGATCAAAATGGTGAACTGTTAGATCTTTGTGGAGAGAGGGTGACGATACGATTTCACATAAGAGAAATATAAAAGCAAAAAAAAAAATATTGTGTATATATAAATAACAAAATAAAATAAACGCAATATTAATTTACAAAAATTATTTAATATATAATTATCATTAAAACAAAAAAACAATTGAACAAAATCTATTTTAAAAAAAGAATTATGACACAATACGTGGTTAAAAACGTGAACATATTCACAGGACAGAGGAAGAAACTTAAGAGAGCGTTAACAACTCGAGGTAAGGCGGTGAGATTCAAATTCACTCATGAAGATCTGACAAGTGGCGGTCAGGATTTGATCGCCTGGTCCAGAAGTCAAATCAAAAGGATGGAGAAAGCGATTCGTGATGGAAGAGGGTTGACGGTGAGATTGAGTCCCACTCAATTGAGATACAATTTGAGAATGAAAGGCGGTTTCCTACCGCTATTGGCAGGAATCGCCGCAAAAACATTACCCTTTGCCGCAACAGCATTACCCTTTCTCGGAAAGACTCTCAGCGTGGGAGCTCTCTCTGGACTCACGAGTTCGGCAGTTGAGAAATTAATGGGTGGCAGCGGACTGTTTTTGAAGAAAGGAGGAGCCATGTGTCGTTTCCACGTAGACGACAGCAGTGAAGGATTGTATCTAGAACCCATTAGAGGTGGCAACTCTTTGAGTGGAAACGGTCTCTATCTAAAGAGTGGATGGAACGTTGAGCGACTCAGTAAGGGTTTGTTGTTTGGTGAGAATTCACCATTTAAGAATATACCGATTTTGAGTATGTTATTATAATGTAAAAATTATATAATTATATAAATATAAAATATAAATCATAGAAAGTATAAAATAATATAAAATGGATAAAAGGTGGAAAAACAATTAGACGATAATGATGAATATCACGAGATAGAGTGCGAAAAAGATGTGGAAAAATGATTAGATGCTAATGATGAATATTGCAGGATAGTATGGGAAAAAGATGTGGAAAAACAATTAGACGCTAATGATGGATATCTTAGGAAAGAACTGATAAAAGAGTTAAAAAAAGATCGGGATAGATGGTTGAAATTTAAAAGAATGAGATGTTTTCCACCGCCACCACTACCTTCTGAAGAGAATGGTAATGATGTGAGTGTTACCAAGAGATGCACCACATTCATTCATAATTATGATTCGGATAAACAAATGTGTTCTTATAAAAACGTAATATATCACAAAAAAAAAAGAAAAGAAGAATCAATGCCAAAATTGAGAAAAAAGGAAACGTTATTATAATATATGAATGATAGTGAAGAAGAAGAAGGAAAACAAAAAAAAACAAAAAAAAAGAAATGAGATCTAGAGAGGTTGATTATCTCTAGATCTCATTACTTTTTTCCTTCTTCTTCGCTAAAAAATCAGTCTCTCTATTGTTTATATTTCCAAGTCTGTTATTAGCATGTTGATGGTCGTTTCTTCTCCTTTTTCAAAAATGTATTGAATGTTTATCTTTACTTCTTTGAGTTTTTTTACATCGGTGAACGCGTTCTCACCACCCGATTTGTTCACGAGTTCGAGAGAGATTTTTGGATATATGTAACTTCCATAGGGCAACAACAAATCGTCCTTGTCAAATTCTCTATCTTTGGCGATGACGATTTTCTGTAAATCGCTTTGGTACTCGTAAAACAAATCAAGCATAGCTTCATCCAATTTCAGAGGCATGCTATATTTGTCATGTTTATGCTCTAAGCCCTTCGTCTCGACCTCGTTCAATTCGATGGAGTCGTGTCGTTGTAATCTATAGATTTTATAACCGAATTTCTTACACGTTTCGACTCGTTTCAATTTCAATTCGCATCTTTTGTGTTGTTGTCATGATCGATTATTTGTTTTTTTTGTTTTATGAATTATTGCAAATAATATATTTTTAAATTTTGTATTTAAATAATAATTTGTTAAAAAAGTTTGCTTTTTTTACTCTCTATATATATATAAAAAGTTTTTTTAATTTTTAATTTTCTTTAATGTAAAAATTTTTTTCTCTTTATATATAAATAAAAAGATTAAATTTAACGTCCTTTTTTTCTCGTATTAATTCAATTTTTTCACATTAAGGAACATAAAAAAATTGATTAATTTCATCAAAAAAAATTTTTTTTGAAGGAATTAAAACATATATATATAAAAACAATTTTAAAACTTTTTAACAAATTATTATTTAAATACAAAATTCGAAAAAAAAAATTCTTACAAAAGAAGCAAACAAATAAAAAAAATGGAAAATTTAAATGAGAAAACCAACCATACCTCAGTTAAACGAGATTTGTAAAAAATTAAAAATTAAACATTTCAGAAATAATAGAACCAAATCAAAAAAAAATTGAAGTCATACAGGAATATCATTTGTGAAATGATGGAAGGGCAAATGAAATGTCGATAGCAACAATGTCAAAAAATGCATCGGTTGTGAAAAATGAGAAGAAGAAAAAGATAGTAAAAGGAATCGAAATGCCAACGTCGAAAAAAAACAAAAACGTTTCGGTTGTGAAAAATAAGAAGACGACTAAACGGAAAGCCGTTGAAGAACTTCAAGTTTCAAAAGAAAAGAAAAAAACTAAAACGAAAATGAGTGATGTACTTCAGATTCTAGACAAACGAGATATATCGAACGAAATTCAACAAGCGATTGACGAAGGGAAAGGAGAAGAATATATAGCATGACTCGTTGCAGAAATATTCCAATCAAAGCCTGTAGCACAGGAGAGTGTGATCAAAGGCGTTTCTAAAACTTTTGATGTCGTTCCCTCGTTCAAGAAAATCGATCCGAAATTGTTCATGCAACGGGTGAAGAAAAAAGTATTGGATTTGTTTCATGAACACATGAACGTGGGACAAAAAATTAAGATGATACTCCATTGCGTGATGAATAAAATCGACGTGAAGTCCGGTGAGAGCATCGTGAAAAATGCATATTTCAGATCTAACGTCGAACCCATATTTTGAGGTTCAGATTTATCGAACGTTTTTGAAAAGATGAAAGACAAGATGTTGTTGTCTCTCGCGAATTATCAACATGAAGGTAGTAATTGGACGTTCGATGAGGTGTTGAAACTCGAAATTCATATAACTAAAAACGATTCATTGAAAGGGTCTTCCTACATGGAATTACCATATTTCTTAGCTAAAAAAAAAGCTGTGGTCAATGTGAGAAATAAAGATGATCAGTGTTTTAAATGGGCAGTCACATCCGCTTTATACCCCATCAAAATGAACTCCGATAGAGTTTCTCATTACGAGGAGACTTCTAAAAATCTCGATTGGACCGGAGTGACTTTTCCAACAGAGTTAAAACACATCAAACGTTTCGAGGCTCAAAATCCCACCGTAGCGGTGAACGTCTTGGGATACGACGATGAAAAACGAATGATCTATCCTCTCAGACAGACTTCGTATCTCGAAAGAGAAAAGACAATTATTTTATTATTGATTTCAAATGGTGACAATCATCATTATTGTTGGGTTAAACATCCGAGCCGATTACTGTCAAGACAAAATAATAAACATAAAGGAAAGATATGTTTATGTTGCAACTGCATGAACACGTTTCACAACGAAAAATCGTTAGCGAAACATCAGGAATATTGCAACAAAAATCAAGGTGTCATCGTCGAAATGTCCAAACTCAACACCATCATGAAGTTTGAAAATCGCAATAGAAGGTTAAAAGTACCATTCATCGCTGATTTCGAATGCTTCACCGTGAAAATGAGTTCCTGCCAACCCGACGCTCTTTGAAGTTACGTCAAAAGATATCAAAAACACACGCCTTCGAGCTATTGCATTTACGTGAAATGCACTTTCGACTTGCAACACGACATGGGTCCCTTCACCTACACGAAACAGTGCAAAGACGACGACATGGCTCAAAGGTTCGTGGAAGAGTTAGAAACGAAAATTCAAATGTTATACGATAAATTCAAAACTCCGGCGAAAATGATCATCACGCGAGAGCAGCAGGACGAAAATAACAGAGCCACCGAATGTCACATATGCAGACAATCATTCGACAAGAATTCGGAGGAAAATAAGAAGGTCAGAGACCACAATCATTACACAGGTCTGTATCACCGTCCGGCTCACAGCAAGTGTAATTTAAAATACCGAGACGCCGTTTTCTATCCAGTGATATTTCACAATCTATCGGGTTACGACAATCAACTGTTTGTGAAAAATCTCGGCACCTCCCACGAAGAATTAAATTGCTTCGCAAACAGCGAAGAAAGATACATTTCCATCACGAAATGGAAGCTCATGGATAAGAAAAGAGTAATCGATGGAGAGACGTTGGAAGAAAAAATGAAATCCATTCGTAGAGGCATACGTTTCATCGACAGTTTTAAATTCATGTCGACCGCTCTGGAAAAATTAGTTGATAACATGAGCAAGGATAAATTTAAAATCATGAGCGAACATTTCGGAGAACGAGTAGACGTTATGTTGAGGAAAGGAGTCTATCCTTACGATTACATGAACGATCTAAAGAGATTCGACGACACCGCACTACCTTCAAAAAAAGATTTTTATTCAAAATTATACGAATCTGACATTTCCGATGAGAATTACGAACACGCCAGAAATGTGTGGAAATCATTCGATATGAAAACCATGAGAGATTATCACGATCTCTATCTGAAGACTGACGTTCTGCTCTTGGCAGATGTGTTCAAAAATTTTCGAGACGTCTGTCATCGAAATTACGATCTGGATCCCGCTTGGTATTTCACCGCACCCGGTCTGGCGTGGGACGCTCTGTTGAAGACCACTGAAGTCCAATTGAAATTATTATCTGATGTGGACACGTTGCTCATGTTCGAAAGGGCTGCGAGAGGTGGCGTCTCGATGATCTCCCACAGAAGCTAACAATCACTACATGAAAGAAGGTTTCGATTCGAAATGGTCGAATAAATACATACAGTATTGGGACGCTAATAATCTGTATGGTTGGGCTATGAGTCATCCTTTAACAATTGAAAATTTCGAATGGGTAACGGAACCGGAACAGATGCAAAAATGGAGAGACTATCCTTGCATTTTAGAAGTCGATTTGAACTATCCGGAAGAATTACGCAATCTACACAACGATTATCCGCTGGCTCCCGAACGAATGGAACCCATCGAAGGAGATGAGGAAAAACTTATTCCCAATTTATTTAACAAACATAACTACGTCGTCTACAGTGAGAATTTGAAACAATATGTCGATTACAGGATGAAATTAGTCGACATACATTGTGTCATTCAATTCAACGGAGAGCCTTGGATGAAAAAATACATCGATCTCAACACGAATCTCAGAATTCGAGCCCAGAACGATTTCGAAAAAGATTTCTTCAAACTCATCAACAACTGTGTGTACGGTAAATCGATGGAAAACATCAGGAAGAGAACCGACGTTCGACTCGTCACATCTGAGAAAAGAGCTAAAAAATTAGTGGTGAAACCCAATTACAAACACCGAACCATATTCGATGAAAATCTAGTGGCCGTTCACATGCAAAAGATGCACCTGAAGTTATTATCTCGGATCAATCATCTTAGATATCAGCAAGCGATTGATGTACAAGTTTCACTACGATTACGTCAAATGAAAATTTGGTGATAAAGCCAAACTACTGTTCACCAACACAGACATTTTAGTTTACGAGATAGAGATGAAAGATTTCTACTGAGATATATCTCCGGACGTGGCCGCGTGGTTCGACACGAG
Source organism: Pictodentalium vernedei (assembly GCA_031216915.1). NCBI lineage: Eukaryota > Metazoa > Mollusca > Scaphopoda > Dentaliida > Dentaliidae > Pictodentalium > Pictodentalium vernedei. Next base: position 275,759,967 of record CM062296.1, on the reverse strand, counting down.
CAATTATCCCGTCGATCACCCGTCCAACATTCAATGACAACAAGAAGGTGTTAGGTAAATTTAAGGATGAGAGCGGTGGTAAACAAATCGTCGAATTCGTGGGTTTGAGACCCAAACTGTATGCTTATCGTCTAGAAGATGAAGAGATCAAGAAGTGCAAAGGGGTTAAAGCATGCGTGGTGAAGAAAAACATCTCTTTCCAAGAGTATAAAGATTGTCTGTTAGGAAGTGGTCCGGTGTATAAGACTATGAAATCGATTCGAAGCGAAAATCACGACTTGTATACCGAAATAGTCAACAAGATTTTGCTGACGGCTGATGACGATAAGAGATTCGTGTTAGATGATAAAATAAGCACTTTAGCACTCGGACATTGGACTTTGGATCTAATTTTAGACGATAGGATTTCAGATATGATTGAGGATGATAGGATTCCAGATATGATTAAGGATGATAGGATTCCAGATATGATTAAGGATGATAGGATTCCAGAAAATCAAGAGGAATTAGATGGATTCAAGATTATGGAAGTCGATAGAGACATCGAGATAGTTAGTTTGAAAAGAAAAAAAAAAAAAAAAAAAAAAAATAACGTCATTTTAGTGAATTATAATAAAATACATAAATTTTAAAAAAAATATACACATTTATGAATAAGAAAATAGAGATATCCGTGGAAGGTGTTGTCTTACCTAACGAACCCCTATCCAACATCGATCTGTTGAATGCGGCGAAGGATTTGAAAATCAAAGATTTTCTAGGTGTGTTTCCCAGAGATGCCTTGCCGAAGAGAAGACCTCGACAATCGGAATGCGGAATTTTAAATCTAGACGATTTATCGGGTGAAGGCACTCACTGGGTGGCGTGGTTCAAGAACGGGAAGAAGAAGAATTATTATTTCGACAGCTACAGAATCTCACCGCCAAAAGAAAAAAAGAACTATTTCAACAAATCGATGGTTCGTTACAACACGGAACGAGTGCAATCGCCAGATCAAGTGTTTTGCGGTCACCTATGTCTCTACGTTCTCAAGAGATGGTCTGAAGGAGATCGGTTTCAAGACATTCTCAATGATTTACATTAGAGAGTGATTTTTTATAGTATATATAAAGGTAAAAAATTATTTAAAAAAATTTAATCGAATAAAAACGAAAAATAAAAATAAGTGAAAGAATTCATTTTTAATAAACTGCATTTGAAATATATTTTAAAACAAAAATCTCAAAACAACATGCCAGTCGATAAATTTGGTAGAAGTGACGACGAAAGTCAACCCCAAAAGAAGAGGAAGACGCCCGAAGTCGGTGAAGGTTACGACGTTGCCAACTTGGACCAACGTTACGTTCGGAGATACGAACCTCGAGAGGAACCTTTGAACATCAGTGATAAGAAGCTCTACAATCTTCCCGAGCCAATAGATCTCGCAGATGCTGCGACTAAAAAATACGTCGACAGGGGGAACACGGATTTCGAATGAATCAGGCTAGATAATTACATGGATAAAGCCATGACCGACGATCTCGATCTGAAATCCAAATGTTTGGTGAATGTCGCAAATCCCATAGATCCCACTGATGCCGTGACCAAGAAATATGCGGACGACTCTCACGCGAGATTCAGCAAACACCTGAGAAATAGATACATTAAGAAAATGATGCACTCAGAACTGAACACCAATTCTAACAAGATAACGAATGTGGCCACTCCCACGAATCCCAAGGATGTGGCGACCAAACACTACGTAGATCTGGAACAGAGAAAGTCTGACAGACGAGAAATGAAATCGGATCTGAATGCGGGATTCAACAAGATACTGAATCTGTCGAAGGTCGACGACACGGATGCAGACTCAACCGCGTTCAACAAGGGCTACGTAGATTCTGCCGTGATACGATCACAAGAATACGTAGAATCGCAAGTGGATGATCTCTACCTGAACAAACAATCTGTCGGAACCATGGAGCGTGGAATCAACATGAACGGTGAGAATTTATTCGGTCTCGATCACGATCCCGAATTCGATTCCAGCGCTGTCAGCAGGAAGTACGTGGATGACAACTCGGTCTGGAGAAAGGGCGACATCATGGAAGGTAAACTAGACATGGGTGGACACGTGCTCACAAATCTACCAGATCCCGTAAACATGATGGACGCCTGCACCCTGATTTCGGTGGTGAAGAAAGAACAAACCTGAACAAACAATCTGGCGGAACCATGGAGCGTGGCATCAACATGAACGGTGAGAATTTATTCGGTCTCGATCACGATCCTGAATTCGATTCCAGCGCAGTCAGCAGGAAGTACGTGGATGACAACTCGGTCTGGAGAAAGGGTGACATCATGGAAGGTAAACTAGACATGGGTGGACACGCGCTCACAAATCTACCAGATCCCGTAAACATGACGGACGCCTGCACCCTGATTTCGGTGGTGAAGAAAGTCAAATATGCTAGACAATTGATCACCATGTGGGCCAAGGAGAGCGGTACATTAGAGGAGGGAAAAGCTGAGTGGTCTTTCGGAAATGGAGGTAGTGGATCGCAACATGGTCAGGTGGGATATCCCATGCCGTTGAGAGGTGAAATCATTCGAATGAGTCTGGTTTCCTCGGATTTGAATAACAGAGCGGTCGTCAATCTCATGGTGAATGGAGTAGAGAGTGATAAGAGATACAGAGTCGAAAAGACTGAGAATCAACACGCGAATGTTAGCACGTTCGGCATGCCTCTCAAAGTGAACGCCGGAGACAGGATTAAATTCGTTACGAAAACCAATAATCCTGAAGCCGCCACTTCCGTGGTGAGCCTACTGATTGAACTAGATCCTTTGAACAAACAGTGAATGCGTGAAAATAATTAAAAAAATAATGTGTGATTATTAAAACAAAAAAAAAAGTAATGAGATTTAGAAAGATGTTCAGTTCTCTCTAGATCTCATTACTTTTATTTTTTATTTTTTTTTTTTTATTTGTAATAATTACTCATTACTTTTTTTATTTTTTAAAATTTTTTCACACACGTCTCTCATCGAATGATCGACATCTTATTTCTATCCGATTCGAATTGTAATTCTCTGTCTGACAGGACCAGGGTGAAGGCTTCAGTTTTTCTCGGCACGTTCCTATCGAATTGCATCTTGATCTGAATGTCTAAGACGCTACTATTGAGTCGTTCACTCTGTTTACTGACATCAAATACGAACATGGGATACATCGACTTGTATTCGCCGGGAGATATGTTAGGGTTGCTCATCAATTCGTCTACACTGTGATACTTCTTTCTAAAATCAGCAGCATCGCCGTACAGTCTGCAGAAATCATTCTTGTCGAACGATGCATTGAAATCGATTGCTGGATATCTCGTGGCGTTCAGAAACACTTGCATGTTTCTCAAACTGCAGTGATCGAACAGCGATGCATTCTTTTCCGGAGACCCATCCTTATCGGTCTGAAACGCAACCACGATGAAACGTGGTCTCTCAGAAGTGGATTTCACCATCAATCTCCAATCGAAGTGATTCGTGGAGAGTGGAATGCTAGCTGTGTCACACTGTCTCATTCTAAATCCCACAGGTAATTTACTCTTGGATTCTATGATATTGTAGAGACGCGTTTTTTCCTTGATCGAAGGCTCCACATGCAGAACGAACCACGATATCTTGTGTAGAGTTATCTTACCCGCATCGGTCGCAGTGAGTCTCACTATCGCGTCATCATTTCCTTTTCGAATCAACATCAGATTGTGTTTGAATCCGTACATGATCTTGTTGTAATCATCCGGGAATTCGAAGATGTGTTTCAAAGGTATCCTGAATAAAAACGTTCCTTTAGGTCTGGACGTCTTGACGACGTAGTCGAATATCGCGGCGGCACTGGCGCTAGCAGGGCCGACGGTGTCTTTCACCCACAACTGATTAAGTCCTCTGGATTTCAAAAAATCATTCGGATACGTCAAGAGTCCGAACATCGTGGTGGCCTGACCGCGATGAAACACAGATTCTATCTCTTGTCTGGATAGCATGTATTTTATATTACTGAATAGAAGCATGATGTCATTATTGGCTAGAGTAACCATGTCGTCGTCGGCGTAGTCGGTTCCATCTTCCTTGGTGAGATGTCCCTGCACCACTATGTAACTCTCGATAGGATGGACGAATAGATCTTGAGTGTCAACGTTGATTCTTATCTCTCCCGCATTGTTCAAACTCGTTCTGGTTACCGGTTCGTATTCGTGAACCTAATATTCTTGAATACTTTCATCTTTCACTATGCTTTGTGCTATATCTAGTATGTTTGCCATTTTTAAAGGGTTTTTGTTTTTTGTTTATTAATTAGCTTGCTTTTTTTATCTAAAAATAGTTTTAATTATTTTTTTATTAGTATTTTTTCTCCTATATATATATGTAAACAAGAAATGTTAACGAGAGGAAATAAAAAAAATTTGTTTTTTATCAAAACTTTGTCTTCTGTAATTGTTGTTCGTAAAACTTTCCGATGATCTCTTCTCCATCCAAAGCTTCGATTTCGTAAGTCACCGGATCGGTGTGAAATATTTTGATTATCATGAAGATTTCCGAGGTCCATCGAGGAGTTTAACCCTTTTCGAAGTGCTTCTTATAAGCGTAGATTCTCACTCGATCGCCGTCCGCAAATTTCGGCGTTCTAGACTTCTTCCTGATCTTAGATCTCTCAGGATATAGATTCGCGTAGACCCGTTTTTCGTTTCGAGGATCGCTAGCTTCCGCGGTAGTCATCTTGATCGATCTGTGTCAGGTGTTGTTGTAATCTTTGACCAGACCGTTCAGAGCGTATATGTATTTCTTAGTCGAATTCGCCGTGAAGTATCTGTGCATCTTTTCGTTCATCGTTCGATTCCAACATTCCACCACACTGGCTTTCTCTTCATTTTCGATCGAGTAGAGGTCGACTAATCGATGAACGTGCTTGTTGTAGAATTCCTTTCCCTTGTCCACCCACAATTTATTCAGTTTTCGAGAAGACAAGTCGAACACACTCTTCAGAGCCTCGGCGATGCAAGGTCCCGATTTATTCTTCAAAGCTCTGATCCAACCATATTTGGAAAACACGTCGATGACTGTCAATAGATATTTGACGCCCTCGTTCCACCTCCAAAACAATCTCATGTCGACCAAGTCGGCAGACCAAATATCATCCAAACCCTTCACGAACACCCTTCTCTTTCGAAATTTATGCACGATGGGTTTGTGTAACTCCTCAGCCAATTCGCTCGTCAATAATCATTTCTTCTTCTTTTCAGATGCGCTTTTTTTTTTTGAACTCCCCATCTGAATCAACGTTTCGCACCGATCAAATTGCCGACCAACGAACGTTCTATTTTCTCTCTCCTGGTCGGATTTGATGCACCTCTCAATTTCGCCAACATGTTTTTATCGCAGACATCGTTGCGAGTCTTGGTGTCAGGATGTCCGGCGTAGCATAGATCATGATCATACACGGCCGCGACCACCCTATTCACAGGTTTGCTCCAAGATTTAGGAGTCAGATCGGCGTTGAGTCTCTTGTTCAATTTCGTTCCAGGTCCCGTGAAACTGTGACCAGGCAGATGCATTTCGAAAGGTAGATTATTGATCATTTTATTCACGATGCCTTTACCTTTGCTCGCATTCTTTTTTTTGACAAATCGAGTCTTGATAGAACCACACACGTCACAAATTCCACGAAGCATCTGTCTGTCATTTTTAGTTCGTACTTCTTGAGAATTACTCGTCTCGGTGACTCTCTTACACTTTATGCAATACATTTTTTGAGAGTTATATAAATTAATTTCGTTTTTATTTTATATATAAATTTAATATTTCTTTTTTAAAAATTCTGTTCTTATTATATATATTTTTTTTCAATCCCTGCTCTTAAGTTCTATCATCCTACTGAATTCCTCCCTGGCCTCTTTCCTCCCCTTTTCCACGAGAGAATCCTTCATCTCTTACTTGATGATCTGACGAGTCTTGATTCTCACGGCTTCTTTCATGGCTTTGTATTTCATTTTCTCACCCAATATCGTGAAGTATTCTCCGTCTGATATCCTACCATCTTTCAACGCCATCGAGATCATTTAGGATATCGTGTCGATCTTGGAGTTGGCCAAGACGCGAATCTTGTTGTGTTTCCTCGCCTTCAGATATAATTTCCTACTCAAAAAGTTTCCGAGCGTGCTAAACAATCCAGCGGCGAGAGCCACTCCTTCTATGGTTAACACGATCGGAATACCGACTGCCGTCGACAACAATCCGATGCCAGCCACGTGTAAACCCATGGAAATTGTGATGAGTGTCGTGTCGACCGCGTTGACGAATTTCACGGAACGCGAATACTTCTTCTTGAGAGAATGACGAGAATCTCTCTCTTGAAATAGATATGATTGGATTCTACTGATTTCATCGATGCGATACCTCTCTCCTCTTTCTTTTTCTTCTAGCGACGGTGCCATTGGCAAAATGCCGTTCGGCTTCTCATCCTCGTCGTCATCTAACGTCGGATACAATTTATTTCTGGTTCTCATTTTTGTGTTTTTCTTTCTTTCTAATATTAGATAAAAAATTTATGTGTGTATTTATTTTTATTTTCTATTCTCCCTTATTTATATCAATGAGAAAACTTAGACGTATGCTTCATTGAACAATAATTTCATGATGCATCCCTTGTCTTCTAAAGTCAGACTTCTACGCGCCAATTTCAGTTCTTCTGAAACTGTGGGCTTGTCTCGATTCTTACAGAATAGTAATCTCTTCCAAAACGTCATCACTTCGTCGAATCGAACGCGTTCGATCGCTAGTTCGAAATACTTGACGACCATATCTTCCCTTTCCATCGTCAGACATGAATGATTCTCATGATCGAAGTCTAGGTGATCCCGACATCCAACACATCATTCTAACAAGAGGTGACCTAGTTGTTCATTTACACAGAATGCGTAGGCTCTCATCAGCATTTTTAAAAGATACCTTGCTCTAATAATCTGGGAAGCATCCATGATTTACGTATTTTTTATTATCTATTCGATTTGATTTTTTATTTTTTTAAATAACTATTTATTTATATTTTTTTCTCTCCTATATATATCAATCACTTTTTTATTTCCTCTCCTCAAAACCGATTCTATACCGATTCGTCTCACAAAACTCAAGAGATGAATCGACAAATCAGGTTTTCACTGATCAAATCACACCCTATACCGCCTGAAACGTGATCGCGAACGTAGGTGATACAGAACCCGCAAACCTTCTTTTTTCCATATACTGAAGGCCCAAATCGGTCTTAAAACAAAAATCCTCGATGAGTAACTACACTTTACACCACTTTTCACCATTGGCGAACGTCGAAAAAACGTTTTTGAGGTCGATTTTCCTGATCAAGAATTCGCAAATGGGTTTCCCTGTTCGGATCACGCTTTTAACGTTCGAACACCTGTTGGCGAATGTAGGTGACACAGAATCCGCAAACCGCTTTTTGATGCTGATACAGAATACGCAAAACGTTTTTTGCTCGCGTTCACCAATGACAGATCGATGGTCTAATCCACGATGGGAACGTAGAGAAAAAATTTCAAATTATATTTTCTTAAAACTTCGTACATTTTTTTCACTTTTGAGTGACGTGTCGAATGTACGCGTTCGCACACGGCTATTTGAACGTTAAAAGTGTGATCTGTGAGCCTCAAAACAATTGCGGATTCTGTATCACCATGAAAAAACGACATTTTTGCACTCTGTACACGATTTTAACACTGAATCCCTATGGCGGTACATGTACATGTACGTGTACATGTACGAAATCGTGTAAAAGTGATACAGAATCCGCATTTATCACCTAGTGGCGCTTAAGTTCCAGGTGTATATTATTTGCATGGTTAACCAGCTGAGTGTGTTATTCCCATTTAAAAATTCAACCAAAGTAGTAGGTGAGGGGGTTTTCGACCCTGTTCTTATGGACCTAGGCTGGTGGACCTAGGAAGTGACGTCATACCGCAATGTATTGTGGGTATTGTGGGTATCATGTGGTTGTCATGGTAACCCATGTGGGCGGCCATGTTGTGACGTCATTGTTATGGTGATGGGTGATGTGAGTGCGCATGCGCAGATCGTGTTGTTAGGGTGAGATACGTTTTTCCATCGTCCATTTTGTCTGAAGGGAGCCTCTTTGTTTCTATGGTGGCACGTGGTTGCTATGTTACCCAAAGGCTTCTTATAGGGCTAAGAGGTCTGTACCAGGTATGTTCAATTGACTGGAAGTATTTTCTGGAATGACTTCCCTGTATAATTAACCAAATGAGCCCGAGAATGGGCGTAAATCACCGGAAACGACTTTATTTGATATGGATTCCCCGCAGAATCCCGGTATTTACCGAAATGGACTTGTTTAGAGTAGCACATAGTGCTATAGATTTTTTAAAAGGTCGTGTTCGATTGAATGGGAATATTTATGGCTGTACATAATTACCCAAATGAGCTCAACAAACACATATTTCTTTCCCAAAAAAACAAATAACAACACTGAATATAAATTTAAATTTCTTTTAATACTAAACATCATGGAACAAATATTGTCAAATATTCATAAACTGTCTTTCTACATATTGGACATCTTTTCAGTTGTTTACAACAGTCCTTGCACAGGCACAAATGATGGCATGGTCGCGGTGCGACATTGGCTTCTGCTGTTAAGCACATACAGCATTTCTGTGAATCCGTTTGAACTTTTTCTTGTAACTCGTCTTTGTTTTGCATTTCTTCATCGTCGATTGTATCAGGTAAGTTGTGAATGTAACAACATTCTTGGGAATACATTTTGTGTTGTTGCATGAAATTGTCTTCTGCCTGCCAGTTGCATGCAATTAGCCCACAGTGAAAACATTCACTTCTGTCTTTAATTCCTAGGTAGAAAAATCCTGCTCTTGGAAGTTCTGTGGGGGTTTTCGCACATTCACTTGGTAACATTGATTCAAAAGTTTATAGCCTGTTTGCCTCCAAAGCATATTTTATATTTTTGGGTTGACGAATATCAGAGTTTCTCTGAGCAATTGTCAGTCGAGGACCAGTTCCTGCGAATACCAACCCCGTTAGGCTCATTCTTTCTTCGAAACCTCTAGGAAAAATGTTTCTGGGAACTCTTTGTCCATGATAGTCGTTTAGAACAGATTGAATCACACACGGGATTGTAAACATCTGATCTTCGGTTGCACCCCTTATTTATAGTTTTTTTTCTATGACATCATTTGTTTTGATTGTCTTTCTTTTTTTAGATTTAGATTGTTCCATATTTCTTTTTTTCGCCGTTTCAACAGATTGAGTCAATTGCTCCCATTCATTATATACAAACTTCATTCCAACATTGTTCTTGAACAGGTAAATTTGTAATTGACCATTGAATTTGAACACAGTCACTTCCGAAGACATCTTCACTCTTCGACGGATGGAACGATAATGCCGAGATGCCACAGCTGGTCCTCTTTTTATACTGTTTAGGCTATGACGTCACCAGAAATAAAGTCTCTAACTAAAATGTCATTGTCCAATAAATCCGCAGAAAACATGTTTACAATCGCATGCATTGGGATGCCACGAGACCGATGTAAGAGATAGAACAAACAATAATGTCCACACATGGGTAACGGTCCTTGAATGCGTTTTGTATTGTACTTCCATCTTTGCTTTTTCAAAAAATTCTTAAATGATCTGTGCTGTGGTGGTATTCCATACGAATCAAAATATTCTATGTCCCGATGACTGAAATAGAAGGCCACCCAATGTTCCCCTTCTCTTTGGTCTGGATGTGTGTTGGCTTCAAAAGCCAATGGTCTGTGCCTGGGTAATCTTCTTGGTAAGCAGTTTCTTGCAAAGACTCCCAGAGTGATATTTCTTAACATGCGATCCGAGCGGAAAATATTCTCTATTTGCAAAGTGTTCATGTCGAATAATCAAAGATGACGCTCCTGTTTTTATCGACTTCTATAATGTTCTGAAATTCGGCATACACCAGTACGTTTATGGTGGTGGGCAGCGGTTCTTCAAAATGAATTTCTAATCTTAAATTCCCCCGTTTCACCAAAGTCAAATGTTAACCATGAGACAGGTCTGGTGTCAGGTCGAAGACGAAGAGCGTGTACCTTTTTATGTACTCCTCTCTGTCGATGTGATTTTCTTCGTTCTCGTACATTTGACCAGTTCCTTGAAACAAGGTAGCATAACACCTCGCCACTTCTTGTTGATCGAATTGCGGTTGTATGGGCTTCGCTGGAATCTGTTATCCATCTACATACAATGCCAGGTAATTGATGCTGTAATTTTTAAAGTTAAAGGGATTCTTTGAAAAGTTCCCATTGAAAGCATCGTTGTCCACACAACCCACGACGATACGTTTAGGAAGTTGGCCTAAAACTAAATTTTCTTGTGTGATGCTCAGATTTCCCTTCGGCACCGAGAACACTTTGGTTTCTACTCTGTCAATGGGATATTTTGCAGCTGCCTTTTCCAATGCTTTAGTATGAGCCACTCTCACAAAAGGGTTGAGTCTCTCCTTTCTCACACACAGGGATACGTCTTGGATTTTGATTTTGAATGTTTCCCCATCGGCCATTAAGGCAAATGCATCTTTTGACCTATTCATTTTAATGTGAACGTTAACACCATTTAGGGGATAACGCGTTTGAAAGAACATTTCCAAATGTAACCTCCCAGTCATATCCACGACTTTACTTTCAGCCGTAAACTTTTTTCTTGTGGCAAATCCCTTGTTGTCATCCATCCTATCATCCATGAGTCCCGCCGTGTCCTTGTACCAGAGAGCAACAGTCAGTTGTGACTTTTTGGAATCGGAGCCATAACTCAACAAAGTCTCTATGTATGCTCTGTTGTGGTAAGTATTATTATTGGACGGTGACACCAGTTTCTCGTTTAGACTGATGTCGACCTGGCTGAAAAGAGAATGCAGCCAGAGATTGACGGGACCCACCTTTGCATCGTCTGCGATAGGTCCACCACTGGAATCGACGATACATGCTTTCACGTACAGATAAGTTTGAGCCAAGTTCAGGTAGTCGTCCCCAGATCCAGAAATGTTAAATTCTATCGATCCACTATTCCCTATGGTGGCCAACGGTCGATGTTCTATCCATTGACCATGTTCTACACTAGTCTGTGTGGGTGGTAACGAAAATAAGTCGAGTTCGCTATTGACACACTCACAGGATTTTTCGTTGATCAAAGACATTAAGCACCCAGAGCGTCAAGTGTCTTAACAATTCGCCTTCTTTTTATCGATCTGCCAGTTGTGCGTGGTGCTGCCCTTTTTATACCTCTGCGGTCGGGTGGATTCGACCCACCCACCACTTCGTTCAGAGCATCGATTTCAGCTTGTTTAAGTCTCTCGATAGCTGCCTGTTTCACATTTTCCCTCTGATGACATCTCCAGCAAATGCGGCTCCTTTTTTCAATAACTGTCTACCCATGGCTTTGGCTGTCGTTTTCAATAAGGGAAGGACTGCATTCTTCAGTCCTCCAAGTAAACTACCCAGCAGATGACCCATCTGTATTTCTGGTGCCGAAAAAGCTGGCAGACCGCTACCAGCCTGTTTCGTGTAATACTCTTCGTATAGTTTAGCATTACAACAGTAAGGCATTGTTTTTTCAAAGAAAATTCAAAGATCGGCGCTTTCTGAAATGTAGTGTCACTGTCACTTTCCCAAGTTCAAATGGCACTGTGGCTCCCGTGTCGTCCCTTATATACACCTGCACGGTGCTGAAATTCTTCCTTTCAACCGGTACATTGTGTACGTTTTCAAAAGTTTTGGAAATGATGTTTCCATATTTTCCTCTCACGGGTACGATGCGAAGTAACGGCACCCTAGTATCCGCCACTGCCTGATCACGAACTAAGTCACAATATACGTAGAGTGGATAGAATCATTGGTTGACATCGGCGACTCGAGAAGATTCAAAAGCTCCCGACTTGAACACACATTCGTTAAAACCCAATATGTTTTGCAGAGTGGGACTCAGTGTGAGTACAACCCCTTCTCGTACATTGATTCGAACTTTACAAGTGACCTCATCTAATTCAAACTCTAGCTTATCGTGACGCGGTAGCAGCAATTCTTTAACACCACTGATGCCTCATATCACATCGGAAGGTTCCGAATATCGACCTTTTTTCAGAATGATCTGATAATGTTTTTTCGAAGTCCAGTACACTGTGAAAAAAACTTCCTTGCCACGAATGTTAAACCAAGTGTTTGGATACTGGATCTCCGCCAAACCCACCTCCCATTCCCCCGTGAGGTTCACTGGTTGTGATAACTGGGTGGTGTACGTTGTCAGTGTGTTTTCTGGAAACACGTCCATGGAACTGTTACTTGGTAGGGTCAGATGAAACATCACGTTTTCTTAATTGTAGGATTGGGCAATAAATATCCCATACTTCTACGAAAAAAGAGCCGTCCACAATTTGCTGTCCGTATTGTCGAGGGTAAGGTTAACGATGCTAGTGATGATGATTATGTATAGTATGATAATTTGGGAAAAGTAAGTAATCTCGCTTCTTGGGACTTTCTTTCCAAACAAAGGCCACGATCCGTTCGGAGTTCCTCCCTCTTCCATTTTGGTGAAAATTGAGCTCGTTCACACCCTTTTATAGGCTAGCTGACTTTGATTGATCCATGAGTTGAACGATGCTGGATACCCCAACCATTTTACAAACAGTTCTCTCTTCTTTCTGCGACCACGTTTTTTGAGTACATGTTCAATTTTATAAATGTTTTTTGGTGTGACACGCTGAAGCTCTTCTGTGTAGAAGGACCCCTTCAGTACTTCCCCACTATCGTCTTTTAGAACATAAGTGATGGGGTGACCTTTATTGACAGATGTCACTGCCAATAATTCTTCTGTCCAATTGGGCAAGTAACCTTTTTCAAAAGTTTTCTTGACTTTACTAATTCTCACCCTGTCACCCACTTTGAACTTTGGAGACTTGTGTTTTATGTGGTTCCCATAAAGTTTTTGCCACACCTCTTCTTGATTTTCCAAACTCACGTCAACAGGGGGCATACCGATGCTGCGATGATGGGTGTTGTGATACGATTTCACCAAAGTTTGAAGTGGGAAAGTCAGTGTATCGTTCTTTGTAAAATATTTCCACATTTTGGTTTTCAAAGTTCTGTTAAATCTCTCAACTTTGGAGCATTTTGTTTCTACGTTATGGGTCGTGAAAAATTCTACTTCTCGTTGTTTAAGAAATTTCTGGAAGTTTGAATTCAAAAATTCTTTGCCTTGATCAGTTTGATCGTAACTTTAAAGGTTTTCGCCCCTGTTTGAAAATTTTAGCAAAAGCTTGCACTATGGAATAACCAAATTTATTTTGTAATGGAATCACCCACGCATATTTACTGAAAACATTGATACAAGTCAGAAGGAATTTTGTGTTTTTATTGTATTTACTGATGCTTGTTAAATCAATTAAATCAGCTTGCCATTGTGCATCGATACCACTAACGATCACTTTCCTTCTTGGAAATGTGCGTCGAACGGGTTTGTGGAGGGTGTACGTGTCTTGACCCTGCAACCATTTTACAACTTGCTTACTTTTGCTCTTCGAAGAGCATCCACACCACCAAAACTCCCGGGAGCTTTGGGATCGTAATAAACGCTTTCCATTGGATTAATATTTCGACCACTTTGACGTACCAGCTACGAGTCTAGCTTTCACCTTTCTTTTAGCAGAGGGGGTGGTTTGGGGCTTTTTCTCTACTACAGGCTCACGTCGCATAAAATCCCAACGTTCCCTGTGGCCCACGAGCTCCTGGGGAATATTACTTTCTCTGAAGGCCTGTGGCAACACTTCCCATCCTTTGGGTTGAAAAGTCTTTCGCTTTCTCAAGAGATCGTTCAAGAGATCGGGTATGTTGGAACCTACGACTGTTTCGTTTTTGTGGACCAACTCCCCCTTCTCATTCCAAGACAGATTGGTATCTGCTTTTATACTGTTCAGCAGCAGTTTGGCTTTTCTTTTCATGGTTATTGGAACGGAGTCTATAATATCTTCGTCTCTAGTATCTTTCTCGAATTCGACCCTAATAGGGTGAGGGGCCATGGCTTTTTGGCGAAATGGTAAAAATCTTTGAAGAATCTGATTATAATGGGTTATCTTATCAGTTTCTGTAAGGTTATTCGAATCTAAAATTCCACGCATTTCCCTGTCAAGAGAACTTGCGGCAATCTCGTTGGGCTGTTTGCTGATAGGGGCCTCCTGCAAACGTTCGAGCAACCTCTTTTTTGCATATTCCATCACAACTGTCCGAAAATACCTTTAGCCGCACCAAGTAACACAGGCGCTAACAAAGCCCCTAAAAATCCTCCTTTTTTGCAAAATTTGCTTCTTTTTTTTCTCGGACGTACCTTTCTTGGCAATTATTCTCACAAGTTTTTTGTGTCGAACTAATTTAATTTTGTGAGCTTTACTCAGAGGTACGGCACCTTGCACTATGTTTAAGGCACACTCACAAATACAATTGATCAAGTCTTTGTCGGCGTGTTTCAAGACAGAATTGACCACAGTGGGTTTTGATTTACTCAGGAGCTTAAGAATCGCGATGTTGCGGTGAAGACGGTCAGACATGATTTTGACTCGACAGCAGATTTGCACTCCCCTTTTATACCTTCCGGAGGAACACATATTGGGTTTCTCCAGGAAATATTTGGGTTCTTAGTCTCATGTGTTCGGGTGTGTCCTGTTTATGATCTATTAAAAGGTAACCATATGGGAGAGATGTGGCTTCGTCAAATACTTCTTGCAAAAATTTGGAATGACCAAGATACATCTGGGCTGCCAAGTGTGTGGTCTGGGAACGATCCCTGTTTTTTTTTAATAAAATCATGTAATGACTATTGAGAGACACAGTTCTATGAACTTTGTTTTTGTCAAATAGATTTTGTACAATATAAATCACACTAATTTTACGATGATGACTTCCTTTTGTAAACAACCGAGACACTCGCTCATCCACATCGAGCATCAGATCATCTAAAATTACCAGACTGTCAGATCTTATTTCTTGAGGGAGACCCTCTACGAATTCTACTTGGGGCAAAGCATCATACAATGGTTGCTATTCACTATAACACCATATTATATGATTGGGAGTAGGAGTAAATAATTCTGCATGTGTTGGATGACTTTTTTCACAAAAGATGATTTACCACTACCAGTTGGCGCACACAACAAACAAGTAAAAGGGTGCTTCCAGCGGGGATCCATGTTACCTAAGAACATGATCTATTCACCCTTTTATACGTTTTTGGGAAGGGAGGCATCTAGCCAGTTAAAAAAATGTGTATGAGTGTACTGTATGCAAGGGAACTAATTTTCATTTTTGTTGAAAGAAAAAGGTTCGTCCTTGCCAAAAAGTAACCTATCAGGCGACTTAAAGACATCCACGACACCTTTCTCTGTGGTTGCCAAAACAAAATTCAGAATAAAATGTTTCGTCCTTGCTCAAGGGAAACTCATCAAACCCGAAGCTGTTGGTGTTGGGTTCATGAGACTCATGTGCGTGTGCAACAATGTATAGACTTTGTCTTTACAGACTCTCTCCAGAGCTGCGTTAAAGCACGCATCAATTCTCTCTTCTAGAATCATCATTAGACAAACATCGTGTTGTATTTGGCTCGGATGATTCACACAACACCCATAACACTTCTCAACAGCCACAGTGTCAATCAATTCTTCGACAAAATGAGCATATGCCGCATTCATCTCATGCTCAATTCTTTGCATTCTTAACTCTTTATCAACTTCATCAACAATATTTCCATAGTTTGGCTGAGGTGTTACCCTTACAGGGATCAAATATTTCCTGGAGAAACCCAATATGTGAACCTCCGGAAGGTATAAAAGGGGAGTGCAAATCTGCTGTCGAGTCAAAATCATGTCTGACCGTCTTCACCGCAACATCGCGATTCTCAAGCCCCTGAGTAAATCAAAACCCACTGTGGTCAATTCTGTCTTGAAACACGCCGACAAAGACTTGATCAATTGTATTTGTGAGTGTGCCTTAAACATAGTGAAAGGTGCCGTACCTCTGAGTAAAGCTCACAAAATTAAATTAGATCAACACAAAAAATTGTGAGAACAATTGCTAAGAAAGGTACGTCCGAGAAAAAAAAAGAAGCAAATTTTGCAAAAAGGAGGATTTTTAGGGGCTTTGTTAGCGCCTGTGTTACTTGGTGCGGCTAAAGGTATTTTCGGACAGTTGTGATGGAATACGCAAAAAAGATGGCCTTAGTAGAACCGAGGTTGCTCGAACGTTTGCAGGAGGCCCCTATCAGCAAACAGCCCAGCGAGATTGCAGCAAGTTCTCTTGACAGGGAAATGCGTGAAATTTTAGATTCGAATAACCTTACAGAAACTGATAAGATAACCCATTATAATCAGATTCTTCAAAGATTTTTAACATTTCGCCAAAAAGCCATGGCCCCTCGCCCTATTAGGGTCGAATTCGAGAAAGATACTAGAGACGAAGATATTATAGACTCCGTTCCAATAACCATGAAAAGAAAAGCCAAACTGCTGCTGAACCGTCTTGGAATGAGAAGGGGGGTTGGCCCACAAAGACGAAACAGTCGTAGGTTGCAACATAACCGATCTCTTGAACGATCTCTTGAGAAAGCAAAAGACTTTTCAACCCAAAGGATGGGAAGTGTTGGCACAGGCCCTCAGAGAAAGTAATATTCCCCAGGAGTTTGTGGGCCACAGGGAACGTTGGGATTTTATGCGACGTGAGCCTGTAGTAGAGAAAAAGCCCCAAACCATCCCCTCTGCTAAAAGAAAGGTGAAAGCTAGACCCGTAGCTGGTACGTCAAAGTGGTCGAAATATTAATCCAATGGAAAGCGTTTATTACAATCCCGAAGCTCCCGGGAGTTTTGGTGGTGTGGATGCTCTTCGAAGAACATCCAAGAAAAAAACTAAGCAAGTTGTAAAATGGTTGCAGGGTCAAGACACGTACACCCTCCACAAACCCGTTCGACGCACATTTCCAAGAAGGAAAGTGATCGTTAGTGGTATCGATGCACAATGGCAAGCTGATTTAGTTGATTTAACAAGCATCAGTAAATACAATAAAAACACAAAATTCCTTCTGACTTGTATCGATGTTTTCAGTAAATGTGCGTGGGTGATTCCATTACAAAATAAATTTGGTGATTCCATAGTGCAAGCTTTTGCTAAAATTTTCAAACAGGGGCGAAAACCTTTAAAGTTACAAACTGATCAAGGCAAAGAATTTTTGAATTCAAACTTCCAGAAATTTCTTAAACAATGAGAAGTAGAATTTTTCACGACCCATAACGTAGAAACAAAATGCTCCAAAGTTGAGAGATTTAACAGAACTTTGAAAACCAAAATGTGGAAATATTTTACAAAGAACGATACACTGACTTTCCCACTTCAAACTTTGGTGAAATCGTATAACACCCATCATCGCAGCATCGGTATGCCCCCTGTTAACGTGAGTTTGAAAAATCAAGAAGAGGTGTGGCAAAAACTTTATGGGAACCACATAAAACACAAGTCTCCAAAGTTCAAAGTGGATGACAGGGTGAGAATTAGTAAAATCAAGAAACCTTTTGAAAAAGGAATCTTGCCCAATTGGTCAGAAGAATTATTGACAGTGACATCTGTCAAGAAAGGTCACCCCATCACTTATGTTCTAAAAGACAATAGTGGGGAAGTACCGAAGGGGTCCTTCTACACAGAAGAACTTCAGCGTGTCACACCAAAAAACATTTATAAAATTGAACATGTACTCAAAAAACGTGGTCGCGGAAAGAAGAGAGAACTGTTTGTAAAATGGTTGGAGTATCCAGCATCGTTCAACTCATGGATCAATCAAAGCCAGCTAGCCTATAAAAGGGTGTGAACGAGCTCAATTTCCACTAAAATGGAAGAGGGAGGAACTCCGAACGGATCGTGGCCTTTGTTTGGAAAGAAAATCCCAAGGAGCGAGATTACTTACTTTTCCCAAATTATCATACTATACATAATCATCATCACTAGCATCGTTAACCTTACCCTCGACAATACGGACAGCAAGTTGTGGACGGCTCTTTTTTCGTAGTAGGAAAGGATATTTATTGCCCAATCCTACAATTAAGAAAACGTGATGTTTTATCTGACACTACCAAGTAACAGTTCCATGGACGTGTTTCCAGAAAACACACTGACAACGTACACCACCCAGTTATCACAACCAGTGCACCTCACGGGGTAATGGGAGGTGGGTTTGGCGGAGATCCAGTATCCAAACACTTGGTTTAACATTCATGGCAAGGAAGTTTTTTTCACAGTGTACTGGACTTCGAAAAAACATTATCAGATCATTCTGAAAGAAGGTCGATATTCGGAACCTTCCGATGTGATACGAGGCATCAATGGTGTTAAAGAATTGCTGCTACCGCGTCACGATAAGATAGAGTTTGAATTAGACGAGGTCACTTGTAAAGTTCGAATCAATGTACGAGAAGGGGTCGTACTCACACTGAGTCCCACTCTGCAAAATATATTGGGTTTTAACGAATGTGTGTTCAAGTCGGGAGCTTTTGAATCTTCTCGAATCGCCGATGTCAACCAAGGATTCTATTCACTCTACGTATATTGTGACTTAGTTCGTGATCAGGTAGTGTGTGGGGGGGGGGGGGGGGGTACTAGGGTGCCGTTAGTTCGCATCGTATCCGTGAGAGGAAAATATGGAAACACCATTTCCAACACTTTTGAAAACGTGCACTATGTACCGGTTGAAAGGAAGAATTTCAGCACCGTGCAGGTGTATTTTAGGGGCGACACGGGAGCCACAGTGCCATTTGAACTTGGGAAAGTGACAGTGACACTACATTTCAGAAAGCGCCGATCTTTGAATTTTCTTTGAAAAAACAATGCCTTACTGTTGTAATGCTAAATTATACGAAGAGTATTACATGAAACAGGCTGGTAGCGGTCTGCCAGCTTTTTCGGGATCAGAAATACAGATGGGTCATGGGCTGGGTAGTTTACTTGGAGGACTGAAGAATGCAGTCCTTCCCTTATTGAAACCGACAGCCAAAACCATGGGTAGACAGTTATTGAAAAAAGGAGCCGCATTTGCTGGAGATGTCATCAGAGGGAAAAATTGAAACAGGCAGCTATCGGGAGACTTAAACAAGCTGGAATCGATGCTCTGAACGAAGTGGTGGGTGGGTCGAATCCACCCGGACGCAGAGGTATAAAAAGGGCAGCACCACGCAAAACTGGCAGATCAATAAAAAGAAGGTGAACTGTTAAGACACTTGACGCTCTGGGTGCATAATGTCTTTGATCAACGAAAAATCCTGTGAGTGTGTTAATAGCGAACTCGACTTATTTTCGATACCACCCACACAGACTAGTGTAGAACATGGTCAATGGATAGAACATCGACCGTTGGCCACCATAGGGAATAGTGGACCGATAGAATTTAACATTTCTGGATCTGGGGGACGACTATCTGAACTTGGCTCAAACTTATCTGTACGTGAAAGCATGTATCGTCGATTCCAGTGGTGGACCTATCGCAGACGACGCAAATGTGGGTCCCGTCAATCTCTGGATGCATTCTCTTTTCAACCAGGTCGACATCAGTCTAAACGAGAAACTGGTGTCACCGTCCAATAATACTTACCACTACAGAGCATACACAAAGACTTTGTTGAGTTATGGCTCTGATGCCAAAAGTCACAGCTGACTGGTGCTCTCTGGTACAAGGACACGGCGGGACACATGGATGATAGGAAGGATGACAACAAGGGATTTGCCACAAGAAAAAAGTTTACGGCTGAAAGTAAAGTCGTGGATATGACTGGGAGGTTACATTTGGACCTGTTCTTTCAAACGCGTTATCTCCTACATGGTGTTAACGTTCACATTAAAATGAATAGGTCAAAAGATGCATTTGCCTTAATGGCCGATGGGGAAACATTCAAAATCAAAATCAATCCAAGACGTATCCCTGTTTGTGAGAAAGGAGAGACTCAGCCCTTTTGTGAGAGTGGCTCATACTAAAGCATTGGAAAAGGCAACTGCGAAATATCCCATTGACAGAGTAGAAACCAAAGTGTTCTCGGTGCCGAAGGGAAATCTGAGCATCACACAAGAAAATTTATTTTTAGGCCAACTTCCTAAACGTATCGTCGTGGGTTGTGTGGACAACGATGCTTTCAATGGGAACTATTCAAAGAATCCCTTTAACTTTAAAAATTACAGCATCAATTACCTGGCATTGTATGTGGATCGACAACAGATTCCAGGAAAGCCGTTACAACCGCGATTCGATCAACAAGAAGTGGCGAGGTGTTATGCTACCTTGTTTCAAGGAACTGGTCAAATGTTCGAGAACGAAGGAAATCACATCGACAGAGAGGAGTGCATAAAAGGGTACACGCTCTTCGTCTTCGACCTGACACCAGACCTGTCTCATGGTCAACATTTCAATTTGGTGAAACGGGGGAATTTAAGATTAGAAATTCATTTTGAAGAACCGCTGCCCACCACCATAAACGTACTGGTGTATGCCGAATTTTAGAACATTATAGAAGTCGATAAAAACAGGAGCGTCATCTTTGATTATTCGACATGAACACTTTGCAAATAGAGAATATTTTCCGCTCGGATCGCATGTTAAGAAATATCACTCTGGGAGTCTTTGCAAGAAACCACTTACCAAGAAGATTACCCAGGCACAGACCATTGGCTTTTGTGTCCAACACACATCCAGACCACAGAGAAGGGGAACATTGGGTGGCCTTCTATTTCAGTCATCGGGACATAGAATATTTTGATTCGTATGAAATACCACCACAGCACAGATCATTTAAGAATTTTTTGAAAAAGCAAAGATGGAAGTACAATACAAAACGCATTCAAGGACCGTTACCCATGTGTGGACATTATTGTTTGTTCTATCTTTCACATCGCTCTTGTGGCATCCCAGTGCAAGCGATTGTAAACATGTTTTCTGCGGATTTATTGGACAATGACATTTTAGTTAGAGACTTTATTTCTGGTGACGTCATAGCCTAAACAGGATAAAAAGAGGACCAGTCGTGGCATCTCGGCATTATCGTTCCATCCGTCGAAAAGTGAAGATGTCTTCGGAAGTGACTGTGTTCAAATTCAATGATCAATTACAAATTTACCTGTTCAAGAACGACGTTGGAATGAAGTTTGTATATAACGAATGGGAGCAATTGACTCAATCTGTTGAAACGGCGAAAAAAAGAAATATGGAACAATCTAAATCTAAAAAAAGAAAGACAATCAAAACAAATGATGTCATAGAAAAAAAACTATAAATAAGGGGTGCAACCGAAGATCAGATGTTTACAATCCCGTGTGTGATTCAATCTATTCTAAATGACTATCGTGGACAAAGAGTTCCCAGAAACATTTTTCCTAGAGGTTTCGAAGAAAGAATGAGCCTAACGGGGTTGGTATTCGCAGGAACTGGTCCTCGACTGATAATTGCTCAGAGAAATTCTGATATCCGTCAACCCAAACATATAAAATATGCTTTGGAGGCAAACAGGCTAAAAACTTTTGAATCAATGATACCAAGTGAATGTGCGAAAACCCCCACGGAACTTGCAAGAGCAGGATTTTTCTACATAGGAATTAAAGACAGAAGTGAATGTTTTCACTGTGGGGTCATTGTACGCTACTGGCAGGCCGAAGACAATGTCATACAACAACACAAAATGTATTCCCAAGAATGTTGTTACATTCACAACTTACCTGATACAATCGACGATGAAGAAATGGAAAACAAAGACGAGTTACAAGAAAAAGTTCAAACGGATTCACAGAAATGCTGTGTGTGCTTAACAGCAGAAGCCAATGTCGCACCGCGACCATGCCATCATTTATGCCTGTGCAAGGACTGTTGTAAACAACTGAAAACATGTCCAATATGTAGAAAGACTGTTTATGAAGATTTGACAATATATGTTCCATGATGTTTAGTAATAAAAGAAATTTAAATTTATATTCAGTGTTGTTATTTGTTTTTGGGAAAGAAATATGTGTTTGTCGGGCTCATCTGGGTAATTATGTACAGCCATAAATATTCCCATTCAATCGAACACGACCTTTTAAAAAATCTATAGCACTACGTGCTACTCTAAACAAGTCCATTTCGGTAAATACTGGGATTCTGCGGGGAATCCATATCAAATAAAGTCGTTTCCGGTGATTTACGCCCATTCTCGGGCTCATTTGGGTAATTATACAGGGAAGTCGTTCCAGAAAATACTTCCAGTCAATCGAACATACCTGGTACAGACCTCTTAGCCCTATAAGAAGCCTTTGGGTAACATAGCAACCACGTGCCACCATAGAAACAAAGATGGCGGCCCCTTCATACAAAATGGACGACGGAAACACATATCTCCCTAACAACACGAGCTACACATGCGCACTCACATCACCCATCACCATGACAATGACGTCACAACATGGCCGTCCACATGGGTTACCATGACAACCACGTGATACCCACAATACATTGCGGTATGACGTCACTTCCTAGGTCCACCAGCCTAGGTCCATAAGAACAGGGTCAAAAACCCCCTCGCCTACTACTAACCAATCACAACTTGTCTGACAAAGCTCAAAGAGCTCCGTCAAACAAGATATGATTAGATGACATATTATCGAATATCGGTTGTCGTGGTTTTTTGGACATTCTCTATGGGAATCTGCGTATATTTTCGGAAGAGCGTCCATTTTGCAACAATGCACAAGTGACGTAACTGGGACGGTCCATTTGAGAACAGGTAAAATTTGAATTTTCACGGCTTGCCTTTGCATTAGACGTGTTTTGACGAAGTTGGAATATCAGTTAGTCGTGATGATGGTTCAAAATAAAACTAAAGTCTTGTTCAAAGCGCGTTAGTGAAATAGTGAATAAATAAAATATACATATATTGTAGTTGTGACCCAAATTATTTAATTAATAGTAATAATACGTGCCATACCAGTATTCCAAATTTGTCAGGTCTTGCCGACAACAGCCCTCAGTAATCGGGTGCTACAGACCTCCATATAGGCTTTGATTGTTTGTGTGACACGGGTGCAGGCGAAAACGGCACCGTGTGAAACCCGGGGCCCGTTACTTTCGGTTTGGCACAGTAGTCCGGATTTCTTGAGTTTGGACTGCCCCCGTCCAAGGCCTAAAAGAGCGTGTTTTAAATTTTTGCCTTGGCACGTCCTTTTAATTCGGACTCCCCCCCCCCCCCCCCAACATACAGAAGATTCTGATTTCTGCGTCAATAATAAAGAAGGGGGTGTATCGTGAATCCAGGTTGGATAGATTCCATGGCCGATGAGAGGGTGGGTCCTGGGTTGGGGGAGGGGTTTTTTGCTTTTAATATTTAGAAGTCACTGCTAAACAACAAGAAATCCATTTAAAGAGAGCTGGGAGGGGAGATATATCCTCTCATTTTTAACTGCTAAGTTTTCAACAAATTTATTAGAGAACCAACATGTAAAATGCATCCGCAAACTTAGGCTAAATACTCAGTTTCAAAACGAAACAGAAAAAGGCAAAATGAAATGAATTTATTTCGCCATCGCAACTGGTGTCGTTCTCGCCACAATCAACTGGTGCCGTTTTCGCTCACTTGGTGCCGTTTACTCCAGGTGCCGTTTTCACACTGTGCCGTTTTCACTTTTACCCGACACAACAAGTCAAAGTATCAAATTTACTTTTAAGAAAGTATATAAGTAATAGCATGAGAAAATTGGCATCTTCGAATGCAATCCTGAGGAATTCGTATAATCTCTAGAAAGTGTATTGGAAAATTGTAGAGGGGGTGGGGCGTCACGAATACGTCACTACGTGATCACGCTGATCTCCACCCCCTCCCTCTCTCTCTCTCTCACTTAGCAAGCACCTGATAAATCTTCTGAGGGAGAAATCACTCAGCAAAGTTGATCAGAGAATTTATATAATATTAATCATATTTCGACTTCTCTGATTATAGCATAGGCGTGCGTAGACCAACGGGCCAACTTTTTTCCATGGGGGCGGGGGGGGGGGGGGGTGGGCTGGAAGATTTTGCCCGAAAAGTAGGTGCGTAGCCCTGGTGTGGGTGTTCGTGAGCGTGTCTTCTCCTACTGGTGGGGTCAAGGGGAACCCTCCCCGGGAAACATGTTTAAAAATCTGATCCGCTGGAGGGTTTCCAGAGCACCCAGGCTACCTTTCGAACCTTGTAATTGAAAGAAAAGACGGTCGCTTTTGTAGAAGTGTCTGGCTGAATGTGTTCGAACAGTCTCGACTGGTATTAATCAACTGCAATAAAACATTATATGATTCTCAGGATTCAGCTGGAGTAAATACGTGTAATGTTAGGCCTGTGTGTTCATAGCATCAGAGGATCGAACCCTACAGATAGATGAGGCTTTGACATTATATATATACGTGGGTCGATATACTATTAATAACAGTTTGGCTGGCCGCTGATTTGCTGTGGTTCTCAGTTGAGACGGTTTTGGTTACTCATGTGCTTCCAACTGCCTCCCGATGCCCACGACTCTTTCCTCCCAATGAAGAGACGAACTGCTTGAAGACACTCTGTACCCCCATTCATCACAATCCCTCCGATAAGCATACTAACCATCGTATTTGTGTCAACCACTAACCACATGCCCTTCATTCTCCCATCCCACGTCCTCGTTATACTACTCCCAGTGAATTTTGATCTAGTAGATTGGGATTTTGGACTTCCTAATAAAACGTATTCCAAGGTCACCACTACGCCCAAGTTACACATTTGGCTCTCCTTTTCCACCGTCTTTCCCAATCACCCCTAATCTTCAGTGATCGCGACTTCAGAACAACTGTGACCAGCCCCTCCCCTCACAAAGGTTCCATCATCAAGGTACTCTTCAAAACCTGTCAACTCTTTGTCACGCAGGCCACACAAAGACCTCTTTCTTTTGACCTACTCTCGCCAATTTCGGTTACAATCCCCAACACTTTCTCTGACGGTTTTTGTACCTTTGGTTGTCTCGACTTCTAAGTTCGATATATTGTTTGGATAGTTCCCCACAAACATCTACATACACTGCAGTTTATTACATCGAAATTTTTAAAAACCCTAAGCTGTGAATTATTATCTCGACTGTCTAATATTTCAACATGCCTGCGTTACTTCCAGTGGGTCCAATGGCGGCTCAAGAGTGTCCCCCCATCTGGATATACTTAAGCAAGGGGGCGTCATATATGCCGAAGGCCTAAGGTGGGATGCTAATAGAATTATAGGTGGTGGGCGTGGAGTATCCCCGGGAAAATTGGAAAAACTTTCAATCCCCGAGGGCTTTTTGGATACTTAATAAACTATGTTCGCATTCAGCCTGCCCACATTTTTCAGTGGGTAGGTAGATAGTGTGAGATTTTATGTAATCAAATCAATCAGTAACTGGAGCTTTCGGCCACCTGGCCTTATTCAACGATGTTAGTAGTAGATGTGGAGATCGTGCCACATTGTGGGGACCTAGTGGGGGACCTGGAAAGTGACGTCATAGTCATGTGACATAATTACGTCATGTTAGGTTGTCATGGTAGCGCGCGGGAGCGGCCATCTTGTGGCGTCATCTCCATAGTGATACATGGTCTTAGTGCGCATGCGCAGTGCGTGTTGTTAGGGTGACAGTATTTCCGTCGGCAATTTTGTCTACTGGAGGCCGCCATCTGTATCTGTATCTGTATCTGTATCTGGAAATTCCTCCTCTGTCAGGAGAACCAATATATAAATATTGTAGTGTTTAATATTTCTGGATATGATCATAATAACAATTATTGGATGATTTTGTATGATTGTTTCATTTGTGGTAAAGTTTCAATTAAAGTTAATTATAGATCTGTTTAATTTTATAATTTTTCTCCCCTGGCTGCAGCTTCATTTAACACTTGTGTTCTTCTTAGATGCAAGTCAAAAATTAAATTTCTAGACAAGTATTCTATATGGAGGATTTCACTGTAGTCAAGATTTAGACAGGATAAAGAAACATGTAATGGGTCAAGAATCAGATGAAGAGATAGTTCAGTTAAGGTAGAAGATTCCAGTGAAGGTAGATCTTGTAAAGAGATGTGATTGTTGATAATGTTTTTCAATTCTGTGATATAATGCTGTCTGGTGGACTGTAGCAAAGGACATTGTAGGAGAGAATGTTCTCGGTTTTCTGCATCATTCATACAGAGACGACAGGTCTCAGAGGTTCTACCTTTATTAAAAAGTTTTTCATGCACTTGAAGATGGTATGTCCCACAGATGACTTTTGCTTTGATGTGAGCTTTTTGTGTTTCAGATGAATTTTCTTTTGATGATAACCATATGAGTGCAGGCTGATAGAGACTTAAGGAATCTGATGACATAAATCGAAGTGATGAAAACTTCTGACTTTCAAATTGTTCTTCATGTGCTTCATTCCAGTAATGCATTATAGTATTCTTCACAAGTTTCTTCCACCACATTTTTGGAGGCAGATTGTTAATCAGATCATGTATGTTAGGTAGTTCATATTTCTCTAGCACCGGCTGAATCCTTACCACCCAACTTTCTGATTTTCTTGACTTTAGAGCTGCTTGTCGTTGAATTATGCTGAATTCAATTGAAACGTTATTTTTCAGTAGATTGTATAGAAAATTTAACATTCTGATATGAATAATAGCTTCAACTGGAGATATACCAATCAAACCAAGTACAGCAATGGATGCAGTTCTATTTGAGAGGTCTTGAAGAATTCTAAGTTTTTCTTTCTGACATTTTTCTAGAAGACTTACTGATGACTTTTCGAATGCCCACAGTTCAGTACCATAAAGCAGCCGTGGAATTATAAATGATAGCCATAATTTTCGAGCAATGCTAGGATTCAATCCACTCCTACTGTGCATACCTGCTCCAAGTAAAGCATATAAAGCTCTTGTTGCACATTTAATCCTTTCTTCTACCCGTTCTTTATTGCAGCTTCTTAATGTTGAAAGCAATATGCCTAAATGTTTTCCATGTTCATCTTGTAAAATTTCATTATTGTTGATACTGAACCCAGTTTCTTCTGATGTCATATCTGTTTTTTGTGCATGGTGGTATCTTGCTTTCTGATATTTCAATTCCACTGATTTCTGGTTGTTAATAGGTATACGGTCTCTATTTACTATGTGTTCTATACCATTTGCCATTGAGATCTTGCTTGTTGAATTGCTATCACAACTGACAGCCATGTCATCTGCACATGTTGGTAGGCTACAGCAAGTTGTTCCAATTTTTGTGCCAAGGTTGAAGTCTTCCATATATTTCATGATATCTGAGTTTACTAATTTGAAAAGATGAGGTGAGAGACAACTGCCTTGTAATGTTCCCTGATGTATTTTAAAAGGTTTACTGAGCTGGCCTTCCCACTTGACCTGAACTTCAAAGCCTTTATACCATTGTCTTAGAACAAGCCAGTAATCTCTAGGTATACCCAGAAGAGCCATTTTTTCCGAACAGTCCATCATGCCATACTTTATCGAAGGCCTTTTCTGCATCAAGTAGAATTACAGATGTGTTGGTATTGTCTTCTTTGTTCTCTGTTATGCCTTCCATCAGAATAAAAGAAGTAAAGAGTGGTGACACACCCGCAGTGAAGCCTCTTTGTAGTTTACTTTGATCCTCTTCTATGATTTTCTTTATTCTAGACACGATAAGACATTCTAGAAGTTTCCCCAGGATACTTGAGACGGTGATTCCCCTGTAATTAGTTGGTAATTTCGTGTCCTTAGTAGAGTTTTTTAGGAGTGGATTGAGTATCCCCTCATTAAAACATACTGGTTTCTAAGGTAGCACGTGGTTTGTATGAGCCTGAATGGCCTACAACAAGACGGGGATATGTTCGGAGGGTATGTTCGTTTGAATAGGAGTAAATATGATTAACCAAATAGACCCGCCAATCCATCCAAACCACCCAAAACGACTATTAGATATGGATTCCCCACGAATCCTACTTTTTTCAATAACAGGTACGTTCCTTTGTATAAGAGTAGTTTTACTTTCTAGAATTACCACAAACAAGCCGATAATCCCTCCAAATCACCAAAATGCGCCCAAAACAACCGAAACAGACTTGTACTCCCCATCTACAGTTTTTAGTAGTAGCACGTAGTGCTATAGGATCGAGAGTATGTTCTATTACACTGGAGTACTGGTCCCGATTTTCCAAGAACCCTATTTTTATGCCTATTACAGATACTACTCAAACACTAGCAGTGTGTCTAGCCCAAACTATCTCCAGTTCCCTCGTCCGAGCCTTATAATCACCAGTGCTTGGTTTCCCATAACATGTATGCAGAGTTATCTTCATTGAGTACAATGAAAGCCTATATGAATCTTAAAGCCACGAATCCATCGCGGAGTTACTGAAAAGTCATTGCTCAAACGACTTGAGTGACTCGAACATGATGCTCTTCGACTCATTTAGGTATTTGAGGAAACCTATGGCCAGCATACAAAATGACCGACGAAACTGCGTATCACCCTAACAACACGAGCTGCGCATGCACACTAAGACCGCGTATCACTATGAGATGACGTCACAAGATGGCCGCTCAAGCTGGCTACCACATCAACCAAACATGATGTAACTGGGTCACGTGACTATGACGTCACTTCCTAGGTTCCCCACTAGCCCCCCCCCCCCCCCCCCCCCTATGTGGCACGATCTCCACATCTACTACTAATGATGTTACATAAATGAACACTACATCATGCAGGTTCCGGAAATACAATTAACATTAGCGTCCTACGTGATGAAGTTTATATTTTTTATAATCGTTGATAAAGACGAAGTGACCGAAAACCCAAGATATCAATCACTTCTATTACACGTGGAAGGACAGTGCCCCACCTTCCCAATTGGGATAGACACTTATTTATAAATTTGCTAATTTTTTTTACATGGGGAGCCTGAAGCTTAAGCGTGCACACTGTTAGTATGGTAAATTTTCTGGACACGATCCTGTCAGACATGCATTCATTGTCATAGCATGAAACATCAGTGATGCAACCAATCCCGAAACCCAAACTAAATGCCAAATGACACTTCACTATTATTTCTATTATCACATGATACTTGATTAACATATTGGCCTATACAACAGAACCAATTGTCACAATTGTGAGTAGAGTTTTACATTTTAATACCATTACTCTGATTGTATCATCAAAATTATTGTGATGTGTATCGTCAAAATTACGACAGATTTGACGGGCGGTGAAAAGACTGGACATGATCAAAATAATTGATGATTGACTTTTTGTGCGAAATCTCCCTTGCCTTTAGCGCTGCAAAATCTTCAATCCACTGTGTCCATGTCAAGTCGTTTAATTTCCGATGACTCAATAGCTGTCATTGCGCTGCCACCTAATCTGTCCCACACGAAAGTGTCTATTTGCCACCCGGGTGGCAAATAACTATTCCTCTTTATTTTAGCTATTTGCCACCCGGGTGGCAAATAGCGATTTCAGTATCGGGCAAGATTTAGTTTCGGGTTGCGTTAAGACAACATTACGGGGCACATTCACCTAGTTTGGTCTCTAAAAAAATTGAAGAGGTGGGGATAGGGAGATAGGGTGGTAAATAGCGATTTTAAAGAATATTGTAGAATTCGTCCAAGTACGGAGCACTGAAGGTATGTGCTTGGGCTACCACGAATGTCAAAAAGGGATGGGAAATAATGATCAAAATAAAAAGGGGACGGCAAATAAAAACTAGATCGAGTTATTTGTGTGCAAAGCACACAATGGTGTATCCCCGCATTTCCCTAGCAACACCTTAGCATGGTCTTAATGTTCCGAATTAATACCCAAGGAGCCTTTCAATGAAAACTGATTTTCTAACGATAAAATTGGTTCCACTGGAACCACCTGGGGCAAAACCAAAATTCCAAAACCTTCATGCACATTTAGTGATGCTACATGAACACATTAGCATAGTTTATACGATTCAAATTAAATATGCTAGAAGACTTTTGACGAAAACTGATTTTCCAATGATAAATCCACTGGAACCACCTGGGGCCAAATCAAAATTCCGAAACCTTCATGCACATCTAGAGATGTTACCTGAACACCTTAGCATAGTTTTAATGTTTCGAATTAAATACCCTAGAAGCCTTTCGATGAAAACTGATTTTCTAACGACAAAAGTGGTTCCAGTGGAACCATCGGTGGCAAAATCAAAATTCCGAAACCTTCATGCACATCTAGAGTTGCTACCTGAACACATTAGCATAGTTTAAGCGTTTCGAATTAAATACCCTAGGAGCCTTTCGATGAAAACTGATTTAAAGTGGTTCCACTGGAACCACCGGGGGCAAAATCAAAATTCCAAAACCTTCATACACATCTAGAGATGGTTCTAGAGTTGCTACCTGAACACATTAGCATAGTTTAAGCATTTCGAATTAAATACCCTAGGAGCCTTTCGATGAAAACTGATTTTCTAATGATAAAAGGGATTCCACAGGAACCACCGGGGGCAAAATCAAAATTTCGAAACCTTCATGCTCATCTAGAGATGGTACCTGAACATATTAGCATAGTTTAAACGTTTCAAATTAAATACCCTAGGAGCCTTTTGATGAAAACTGATTTTCTAACGATAAAAGGGGTTCCACTGGAACCACAGGGGGCAAAATCAAAATTCTGAAACATTCATGCACATCTGGAGATGTTACCTGAACACATTAGCATAGTTTAAACGTTTCGAATTGAATACCCTAGGAGACTTTCGATAAAAACTGATTTTCTAATGAAAAAAGGGGTTCCACTGGAACCACTGGGGGCAAAATCAAAATTCCGAAACCTTCATGCACATCTAGAGATGTTACCTGAACACATCAGCATAGTTTAAACATTTCGAATTAAATACCCTAGGAGCCTTTCGATGAAAACTGATTTTCTAATGATAAAAGTGGTTCCACTGGAACCACCGGAGGCAAAATCAAAATTCCGAAACCTTCATGTACACCTAGAGATGTTACCTGAGCACATTAGCATAGTTTAAACGTTTCAAATTGAATACCCTAGGAGCCTTTCGATGAAAACTGATTTTCTAATGATAAAAGTGGTTCCACTGGAAACACTGGGGGCAAAATACAGAAACCTTCATCCACATCTCGAGTTGCTACCTGAACATATTAGGGTAGTTTAAGAATTTCGAATTAAATACACTAGGAGCCTTTCAATGAAAACTGATTTTCTAACGATAAAAGTGGTTCCACTGGAACAACCGGGGGCAAAATCAAAATTCTGAAACCTTCATGCACATCTAGAGATGTTACCTGAACACATTAGCATAGTTTAAACGTTTCGAATTGAATACCCTAGGAACCTTTCGATGAAAACTGATTTTCTAACAATAAAAGTGGTTCAACTGGAATCACAGGGGGCAAAAGCAAAATTCCGAAACCTTCATGCACATCTAGAGATGTTACCTGAACACATTAGCATAGTTTAAACATTTCGAATTGAGTACCCTAGGAGCCTTCCGATGAAAACTGATTTTCTAACGATAAAAGTGGTTCCACTGGAACCACCGGGGGCAAAATAAAAATTCCGAAACCTCCATACACATCTAGAGATGTTACCTGAACACATTAGCATAGTTTAAACATTTCGAATTAATACCCTAGGAGCCTTTCGATGAAAACTGATTTTCTAACGATAAAAGTGGTTCCACTGGAACCACCGGGGCAAAATCAAAATTCCGAAACCTTCATGCAAATCTAGAGATGTTACCTGAACACATTAGCATAGTTTAAGCGTTTCGAATTAAATACCCTAGGATCCTTTTGATGAAAACTGATTTTCTAATGATAAAAGTTGTTCCACTGGAACCACCGGGCAAAATCAAAATTCCGAAACCTTCATGCACATCTTGAGATGTTACCTGAACACATTAGCATAGTTTAAACGTTTCAAATTGAATACCCTAGGAGCCTTTCGGGGTATGACGGACGTACGGACAGAGATCACGACAATATCCCCGCATTTTTGAAAATGCGGGGATAATAATACTGAACGTGGGAGGCAAATAATTATACAAATTTAATAATAAAAAAAAGTACCCAATAATGATAACAACCAAAACACGTTGGCAAATAAAGATTATGGTCGAAAGGAGATGGCAAATCAAGATGACAATGAGAAGGGGTGGTAAATACCATTAATAATCAAAACGGGTGGTAAGTGACAATGATAATCAAAACTGGGTGGGGAATAATTATAATAATCAAAGAGAGTGGTATATAAAATATTACTGAAAAGAGGGAGGGGCAAATAACTAATAATCAAGAGGGGAGCCAAATAATGGTAATAATCGAAAGGAGATGACATTTAAAGATTATATTCAAAGGGGAGGGGTGTCAAATAAAGATAACAATGAAATGGGGTGGAAAATAAAGATAATATTGAAAGGGGGTGGCAAATAACTATAATAATCAGAATGGTGCCAAATAATGGTAATAATCAAAAGGAGATAATGAATAGAGCTAACAGTCAAAAGGGGATGGCAAATAATGGTAGCAATTAAAATGGGGTGGCAAGTAAAGATAATACTGAAAAGGGGTGGCACATAACTATAATAATCAAAAGTAGTGCCAAATAATGGTAATAATCAAAAGGAGATGGCAAATAAAGATTATAGTCAAAGGGGGTGGCAAAGAATGATAACAATGAAAAGGGGTGGCAAATAAAGATAATACTGAAAATGGGGTGGCAAATAAATATAATAATCAGAATGGGTGGCAAATAATGGTAATAATCAAAAGGAGATGACAAATAAAGATTATAGTCAAAAGGGGTGACAAATAATGATAACAATAAAATGGGGGGTGGCAAATCAAGATAATACTGAAAAGGGGGTGGCAAATAACTATAATAATCAAAATTGGTGGCACAATGGCAATAATCAAAAAGAGATGGCAAGTAAAGATTATAGCCAAATGGGGTGGCAAATAATGATAACAAGGAAAAGGGGCTGGCAAATAAAGATAATACTGAAAAGGGGGTGGCACATTACTATAATAATCAAAAGGGGTGACAAATAATGGTAATAATCAAAAGGAGGTGACAAATAAAGATTATATTGAAACGGTGATCACAAATAATCATAACAATGAAATGGGGGTGGAAAATAAAGATAATACTGATAAGGGGGTAGCAAATAACTATAAGAATCAGAATAGGTGCCAAATAAGGGGAATAATCAAAAGGAGATGGCAAATAAAGATTATGGTCAAAGAGGGATGGCAAATAAAGATAATACTGAAAAGGGGGTGGCAAATAACTTTAATAATCAAAAGTGGTGCCAAATAATGGAAATAATCAAAAGGAGATGACAAATAAAGATTATAGTCAAAGGGGGTGGCAAATAATGATAACAATGAAATGAGGGTGGAAAATAAAGATAATACTGAAAAGGGGGTGGCAAATAAAGATAATAAACAAAAGTGGTGCCAAATAATGTTAATAATCAAAAGGAGATGATGAATAGAGCTTATAGTCAAAGGGGGATGGTAAATAATGATAGCAATTAAAGGGATTGGCAAGTAAAGATAATACTAAAAAGGGGTGGCAAATAACTATAAAAATCAAAAGTGGTGCCAAATAATGGCAATAATCAAAAGGAGATGACAAATAAAGATTATACTCAAAGGGGTGGCAAATAATAATAGCAATGGAAAAGGGTGGAAAATAAAGATACTAATGAAACAGGGTTGCAAATAACTATAATAATCAAAAGGGGTGCCAAATAATGGTAATAATCAAATGAAGATGACAAATAAAGTTTATAGTCAAAGGGGATGGCAAATAATGATGACAATGAAATGGGGGTGGCAAATGAAGATATTACTGAAAGGGGTGGCAAATAACTATAATAATCAGAATGGGTGCCAAATAATGGTAATAATCAAAATATGACAAATAAAGATTATAGTCACAGGGGGATGGCAAATAATGATAACAATGAAAAGGGGGGTGACAAGTAAAGATAATACTGAAAAGGGGGTGGCAAATAACTATAATAATCAAAAGTGGTGCCAAATAATGATTATAATCAAAAGAAGGTGACAAATAAAGATTATAGTCAAAGGGGGGGGGGGGGGGTGGCAAATAATGATAACAATAAAAAGGGATGGAAAATAGAGATAATACTGAAGAGGGGGTGAAAAATAACAATAATAAACAAAAGTGGTTCCAAATAATGTTAAAAATCATAAGGAGATGATGAATAGAGCTTACAGTCAAAAGGGGATGGCAAATAATGATAGCAACTAAAAGGGGGTGGCAAGTAAAGATAATACTGAAAAGGGGGTGGCACATAACTATAATAATCAAAAGTGGTGTCAAATAATGGTGATAATCAAAGGGAGATGACAAATAAATATTATAGTCAAAGAGGGTGGCAAATAGTGATAACAAGGACAAAGGGGGTAGCAAATAAAGATAATACTGAAAAGGGGGTGGCCTATTACTATAATAATCAAAAAGGGTGCCAAATAATGGTAACAATCAAAAGGTGACAAGATTATAGTCAAAGGGGGTGGCAAATAATGATAGCAATAAAAAGGGGGTGGTAAATAACATAATACTGAAAAGGGGAGTGACAAATAACATACTACACAAAAGTGGTGCCAAATAATGGTAATAATCAAATGGAGATGGTGAACAGAGGTTACAGTAAAAGGGGATGATAAATAATGATAACAATTAAAAGGGGGTGGCAAGTAAAGACAATACTGAAAAGTGGGTGGGAAATGACTATTATAATCAGAATGGGAGCCAAATAATGGTAATAATCAAAAGATGACAAATAAAGAGTCAAAGGGGATGGCAAATAATGATAACAATGAAAAAGGGCTGGCCAGATAAGGTAATACTGAAAAGGGAATGGCAAATAACTATAATAACCAAAACGGGAGCCATTATAGTCAAAGGAGATGGCAAATAAGAATAACAATTAAAAGGGGTGGCAAATAAGATAATACTGAAAAGGGGGTGGCAAATAAGATACTACTGAAAAGTGGGTGGCAAATAAGTATCATAATCAAAAGTGGTGCCAAATAATGGTATTAATCAAAAGGAGATGACAAATAAAGATTATAGTCAAAAGGGGTGGCAAATAATGATAACAATGAAAAGGGGGTGGCAAATAAAGATAATATTGAAAAGGGTGTGGCACATGACTATAATAATCAACTAGAATGAAGCCTGACTGTCCCAGAAATGGCAATGCTTAGACACAAAATAGTCGGAGCTATTTTTTTGTTAACCATTTACCTAACGAATCTGCCATATCTGCTCTCATGATATACAAAATTTGCTATTCAAATTTTATTTTTTCATTTCTCTACTCCAAAACATACCTCATGACCTATTAATGGAACAAGCTTGGTGAGCTTGTTCCAATAAGGACTACAAAGCCATGGTTAGAAGTAAAAAATGAAAAAACTGATTTTTCTGAAAAATAATTTGTATTGTTGGCCTCAACTTGTGTTAGGTAAAGGATTAAAGATGCAGTACATAAAGCAATGCTGGGCTATAGGGGTCAATTTTCTTTTTTGCATGTAATAACTCCCAATCCTTCAAAATGCATTTTGGGAATAATTGCCTAAGTGACACATGGGTGTGTGTGTGTGGGGGGGGGGGGGGGGGGGGGGTGGTGGTAGTGTGTTATAGTAGTCAATTTTTTGTTTGTTTGCATTTAGTAACTCCAAATCCTTCAAAATTTTTGGTATGCAGTGGTGGTGTATTACATTAGTCTATTTGGTTTGTTTGCATTTAATAACTCCCAATCCTTCAAAAAATGCATTTAAACGACCGTCGGGAGGGGGGGGGGGGGTGCGGATTTGGGGGAGGGGAGGAGAGAGTTGTGGAACCTATATTCAAACCTGGCCTGTATTACTAGCTGGAAAATACACATATTAACTTTGGTTGAAATCAAATAATCCAAACTGGAGTTATCAGTTGGAAACCAATTGTTTACAAACAGATGGATGGACCGACAGACCGACGGATGGGCGGTCGAAAGTCATGACTATAGCCCTGACTGTAAACAGTCAGGCTAAAAATGCATTTTTTAGCAAAGAAAAAATATTTGCTTAAATGGCCCTGGGTAAGGAGGAGGTGGGGGGGGGGGGGAGTGTTAGGGGAGTCCATTTTTTTCCACATGTGGTCAGTCTAAATCCTTCAGAATGCATTTTAAGCAAAGAGAAAAAAAATGCCTAACTGGCACCGAGGGAGGTGGGGGGGGGGGGGGGGGTGTTTGTCTGTTTTTTTAACCATAAACTTTAAGCTAAACTGTAAAAATGCATTTTTGATGAAAGAAAAAAAAGTGCTTAATTGGCCTAGCGGGTGGCGGGGGGGGGGGGGGGGTTACGTGAGTTTAAAAAAGTTCTGCATGAAGTGACTGTAAATAGTTCAAAATGTATATTGGAAGAAAGAAAAAAAATGCTTAATTGGCGCGGGCAGGGTAGGGCAAGGCAGGGCAGGGCAGTGCAGGCAACAACTTCAACAATTTTCATTGGATAATTGTGGTCAGCAAACTTGACCTAGAGACATGTACTGAAAAGAATTGAAATCCATTCACTTTTGTTTAAGTTATGACATAAAGAAAGTTCGGACAGACGGACGGACTGGCGGACGGACTGACTGACAGATAGACGGACGGAGCGAGTTCTGTACTATATCCCTCCCTTGTGGAGGGTTTAAAAAGTAACAAAGTTATGTGGCAGAAGCCTAATTTGAATTCAGAAAATTGGAAAAGCGTTGTGAAAAGGGTTAAATTAATGCCAATATTATTTGAAACGACGTTGTAACCGAGTGTTTGGAGAATGAAAGGTAGAACCTTGAAAAGCAGAACGTTAATTCAAAACTTTAAGCTGGGAATACTAAGTAAAATTGATGGCAAAAAGGGGTTAAATATTTCCTAAAACCGATAAAAGAAATCATTGATGTAAATGGAATCATTAAGTTGTATTGACCATGCAAGAATTAGAGTAAGAAAGTATGTGGCAAAGTCTAATTTCAAATACAAAGAAAGTAAGTCTGAAAACATGTTTAAAAAAGAGTTAAAATCATGCCGATATTAATGAAAATCACTGTAGAAATGTTCAGTAGATAGTAGACATTGTCCCAAATAAGAAACAGTGGCATTCCACTAAACTGTTTGAAGAATTAAAGGTGTAATTTTAACCCCCCCCCCCCCAAAAAAAAAACAAAAAAAACAAAACAAACTTTAACCAAAAACTTTAACCTGGAAGTTGCAAGTTAAATTGCCATACAAAAAGGGTTAAATATTTCCCAAAATAACATGAAACAAAACAAAAAAAAAAAAACACATGAGAATGATACAATCAATAGTAATATTAATTTAAAAGAAATAAAACCCCAAAACTTTAAGGATGACTAAAAAACTTTCACCACAAACTTTAACCAAAACTCTAAATGTTAACAGACAGACAGACGGACAGACAGACGGACGAAAGTGATGACTATAGACCTCACTGTAAACAATCGGGCTAAAAAGAGGTGCCAAATAATGGTAATAGTCAAAGAGAGGGACAAATAAAGGTTATATTCAAAGGGTGATGGCAAATAATGATAACATTGAAATCGTGGTGGCAAATAAAGATAATACTGAAATGGGTTGGCAAATAACTATTATAATCAGAATGGGTGCCAAATAATGGGTGGCTCTTGACTATAATAATCAAAAGGGGTGCGCCAAGTAATGTAATAATCAAAAGGAGGTGACAAGATTATAGTTTCCATATCCCTGTGGGAACCCCAGGAACTTAAAATATCAATATTTTGAAATGCCAATATTTCCCAGATCAGAAATCTGTAATTTGAAGAACTTTACCAGCTGAGCGCCTCAGGCCCCATGGGCCTCTTGTTGGTTCATCTGACTGAAATTTAGTGGGAGCTAATGCCATCACTTGGCATCTGTCGTGCATCATGGGTCGTGTGTGGTCCTTTAACTTTTGAAATATATTTTCTTCAAAACCACTGGGCCAAATTCAAGCATATATGGCACCGACCATCTTTGGGGTATACCTTTTCTGCTTGTTCAACTGAAGCTGTTGCCATCTTCGGGCTGTGGTTTAATGCCCAAAAACCTAGGATTCATTAAAAACCTAGTGTAAGCTCATTCCAAACAAAGGAGAAGTGGGCAATTGGAATTAAGGACCTTGCCCAAGGACACAATGCAGATACCCCTGATGGGGATTGAACCATGTACCTCTCGGTTTAAAGTTCAGTGCCGTAACCTCTGGTCCACTGGGCTTCCAGCTCTTGTCAGCATGTCAGCGTATAAAAGGTTTACTAATTACCTGATTATATACAACAATAACAAGAGGAAAATGTTGAAAAACATGCAGACCTAACCTAACACACATGCATGATGCACCAGACCAATTTGAATTGTAACAGTTGTATCTGTGGCCTTGAGTGGAACAAAGTCACATGATGGGTTCTGCCCAGTAGACACCCTGAATCCATCATAAGCAATCTGGCTTCTGTGATTTCTGCTGCGAGCTCGGACAATCTTGCACCATGAGCTTGCCCGAAATTACAAGCTCATGCAAGCTTGCAACAAGCTCGCACA
Source organism: Pictodentalium vernedei (assembly GCA_031216915.1). NCBI lineage: Eukaryota > Metazoa > Mollusca > Scaphopoda > Dentaliida > Dentaliidae > Pictodentalium > Pictodentalium vernedei. Next base: position 275,721,229 of record CM062296.1, on the reverse strand, counting down.
AGCTCACTGGTAGAAAATATATTTACAAGGGTTCAAGGGAAATCTGTAGGTCAATATTTGGGCTGACTGTGGGGGGCATGCCTATTTTGGGCTCCACCCAAATTTTTTATTTCAAGAGCCGATGGGCTGGTTTGAATCAAATTCGTCATCTAATATAATTAGGTTATAAGTACTTGATTGATTTCCAAAGGTGCTAAAAATAGAAAAAATTCAAACACCCACATTTCTAAAACGGCATGGACCAGAATATTGTTTTCAGGTCACCTGACTCAGTTAGGGGAGCTTAAGTCATCAGTTTTTGTCTGTTGTCCGTCTGGCATGAACTTTACATTATCGACTTCTCTCATAAACCACTGGGCCGAACAGAACCAAATTTGATGTACATGTTCCCTATAATATGCCAATTTAGGTGCTTTCAAATAACCTTGCCACGCCCACAGGGGAGACCACAAGAGGCAATATTCTGATAGCACCCATAAATTGTTTTCCAAAATTAAAAAAAAATGTTCTCCAGAACCATCAATTCGAATCTTTTGATATTTGGTATATTACATACCTTGGGGGTGTGGGGTGTGGGGGGGGGGGGTGCAGATTCAATTTTGTTCAAATTGAGTCCCTGGGTTAATAATTAGGATCCCTGTAGGAGCCTGAATTTTAACTTAGTGCAACATGAGGGAATATCTTTAAAAATCTTCTTCAGATTCACCAGTCAGAATCCTTTCATATTTAGTATACAACATTTCTAGGTGGGTCAGACTCACGTTTGCTCAAATTGCATCCCTGGGTTAATATTTGGGTTCCCTTTGGGAGCCCATCTTCAACTTGGTGCAATATGAGTAAATCTCTTTAAAAATTTTTTTGTTCAAATCCAGCAGTCAGAATGCTTTCACATTTGGTATACAACATCTCAAGGGGTGTCAGATTAAATTGTGTTCGAGTCGGGTTCCCTGGGTTAGTGTTTGGTCTCTCTATTGGAGCCTAAAGTTTAACTTACTGCAATATGAGGAAATTTCATAAACATCTTCTTCAGATTCCTTTCATATTTGATATACACCATCTCCAGGAGGGCCAGATTTCATTTTTTTAAATCGAGTTCTTGCATTAACGTTTGGGCTGCCTATGGGACCCCAAATGTTAATTTAGTGAGATAGGAGGGAATGTCTTTTGTTGCTGACAGACCGGCAGTTTATTGAAGCAATCAAAAAACACAAAAAACAATTATTTGTCACCCCCTTTGACTATAATCTTTATTTGTAACCTCCTTTTGATTATTATCATTATTTTACACCCCTTTTGATTATTATAGCCATGTGCCACCCACTTTCAGTATTATCTCCATTTGCCACCTCCTTTTCCTCATCATTATTTGCCACCCCCTTTGACTATAGTCTTTATTTGTCATCTCCTTTTGATTATTACCATTATTTGGCACCACTTTTCTTTATTATTGTTATCTGTCACCCCCTTTTCAGTATTATCTCTATTTGCCACCCCCTTTTCATTGTTATCAATATTTGCCCTCCCCCTTTGACTATAATCTTTATTTGTCATCTTCTTTGGCTTATTATCATTATTTGGCAACATTTTTGCTTATTATTGTTATTTGTCACCCCTTTTCAGTATTATGTTTATTTGCCACCCCTTTAAATTGCTATCATTATTTGCCATCCCCCTTTGACTGTAATTTTTATTTGTCATCTCCTTTTCATCATTACCATTATTTGCATCCATTCTGATTATTATAGTTATTTGCCACCCATTTCAATATTATCTTTACTTGCCACCACCATTCCAATGTTATCAGTATTTGCCATCACACTTTGAATATAGTCTCTATTTGTCATCTCCTTTTGATTATTACCATCATTTTGCACCCATTCTGATTATTATAGTTATGTCCCACCCCTTTTTCAGTATTGTCTTTACTTACCATTATTTGGCACCACTTTTGATTATTATACTGATTTGCCACCCACTTTTCAGTATTATCTTATTTTCCACCCCGTTTTGAGTATTATCTTATTTGCCACCCCCTTTTAATTGATATTCTAATTTGCTATCCCCTTTGACTCTAATGGCTCCTGCTTTGATTATTATAGTTATTTGCCACCCCCTTTTCAGTATTACCTTATCTTGCCAGCCCCTTTTCATTGTTATCATTATTTGCCATCCCCCTTTGACTATAATCTTTATTTGTCATCTCCTTTGATTATTACCATTATTTGGCACCACTTTTGTTTATTATTGTTATTTGTCACCCCCTTTTCAGTATTATGTTTATTTGCCACCCCCTTTTCATTGCTATCATTATTTACCATCCACCTTTGACTATAATCTTTATTGTCATCTCCTTTTGTTTATTGCCATTATTTGGCACCACATTTGTTTATTGTTGTTATTTGTCACCCCCTTTTTAGTATTATGTTTATTTGCCACCCCCTTTTCATTGCTATCATTATTTGCCATCCCCCTTTGACTATAATCTTTATTTGTCATCTCCTTTTGATTATTACCATTATTTGGCACATCTTTGGTTTAGTATTGTTATTTGCTACCCCTTTTCAGTATTATCTTTATTTGCCACCCCCTTTTAATTGTTATCATTATTTGCCATCCCCTTTGACTAAAACCTTTAATTTGCCATCTTTTGATTATTACCATTATTTGGCACCCATTCTGCTTATTATAGTTATTTCGCACCCCTTTTTCAGTATTGTCTTTACTTGCCACCCCTTTTAATTGTTATCATTATTTGCCACCCCACCCCCTTTGACTATAATCTTTATTTGTCATCTCCTTTTGATTATTACCATTATTTGGCACCACTTTTGATTATTATACTTATTTCCCACCCCCCTTTTCAGTATTATCTTATTTGCCACCTCCTTTTCTGTATCATCTTATTTGCCACCTTCTTTTAATCATTATTGTTATTTGTCATCCCCTTTGACTATAATGGCTCCCGTTTTGATTATTATAGTTATTTGCCACCCCCTTTTCAGTATTACCTCATCTTGCCAGCCCCTTTTCATTGTTATCATTATTTTCCATCCCCCTTTGACTATAATCTTTATTTGTCACCTCCTTTGATTATTACCATTATTTGGCACCACTTTTGCTTATTATTGTTATTTGTCACTCCCTTTTCAATACTATGTTTATTTGCCACCACCTTTCAATTGCTATCATTATTTGCCATCTCCCTTTGACTGTAATCTTTATTTGTCCACTCCTTTTGATTATTACCTTTATTTGGTACCACTTTTGTTTATTATTGTTATTTGTCACCCCCTTTTTAGTATTATGTTTATTTGCCACCCCTTTTTCATTGCTATCATTATTTGCTATCCCCCTTTGACTATAATCTTTATTTGTCATCTCCTTTTGATTATTACCACTATTTGGCACCACCTTTGCTTATTATTGTTATTTGTCACCCCCTTTTCAGTACTATGTTTATTTGCCACCCCCTTTTAATTGCTATCATTATTTGCCATCCCCCTTTGACTATAATCTTTATTTGTCATCTCCTTTTGATTATTACCTTTATTTGGCACCACTTTTCTTTATTATTGTTATTTGTCACCCCATTTTCAGTGTTATCTTTATTTGCCATCCCCTTTTCACTATTATCATTATTTGCCATCCCCCTTTGACTATAATCTTTATTTGTCATCTTTTGATCATTACCATTATTTGGCACCCATTCTGATTATTAGAGTTATTTGTCACCCCCTTTCAGTATTACCTTTTCTTGCCATCCCCGTTTAATTGTTATCATTATTTTCCATTTCCCTTTGGCTATAATCTTTATTTGTCATCTTTGGATTATTGCCATTATTTGGCACCCATTCTGATTATTATAGTTATTTCTCACCCCTTTTTCAGTATTTCTTTACTTGCCACCCCTTTTCTTATTATCATTATTTGCCATTCCCCTTTGACTATAATCTTTATTTGTCATCTTTTGATTATTACCATTATTTGGCTCCACTTTTGATTATCATACTTATTTGCCACCCTCTTATCATTATTATACTTATTTGCCACCCCCTTTTAAGTGTTATCTTATTTGCCACCCCTTTTCATTATTATCTTATTTGCCACCCCCTTTAATTGGTATCCTTATTTGCCATCCCCTTTGACTATAATAGCTCCTGTTTTGATTATTATAGTTATTTGCCACCCACTTTTCAGTATTACCTTATCTTTCCAGCCCCTTTTCATTGTTATCATTATTTGCCATCTCACTTTGACTATAATCTTTATTTGTCATCTTCTTTTGACTTTTAACATTATTTGGCTGCAGTTTTGTTTATTATTATTATTTGCCACCCCTTTTTCAGTATTATCGTTATTTGCCACCCATTTTAATTGTTATCATTGTTTGCCATCCACTTTGTCTATAATCCTTATTTGTTATCTGCTTTTGATTATTACCATTATTTGGCACCCATTCTGATTATTATATTTATTTGCCACCCCCTTTCAGTGTTATCTTTATTTTCCATCCCCATTTCATTGTTATCATTACTTGCCACCCCCTTTGACTATAATCTTTATTTGTCATCTCCTTTTGATTATTGCCATTATTTGGCACCACTCTTGATTATTATACTTATTTGCCACCCCCTTTTCAGTATTATCTTATTTGCCACCTCCTTTTCTGTATTATCTTATTTGCCACCCCCTTTTAATCGTTATTCCTATTTGCCATCCCCTTTGACTATAATGGCTCCCGTTTTGATTATTATAGTTATTTGCCACCCCCTTTTCAGTATTACCTTATCTTGCCAGCCCCTTTTCATTTTCATCATTATTTGCCATCCCCCTTTGACTATAATCTTTATTTGTCATCTCCTTTGATTATTACCATTATTTGGCACCACTTTTGCTTATTATTGTTATTTGTCACCCCCTTTTCAGTACTATGTTTATTTGCCACCCCCTTTCAATTGCTATCATTATTTGCCATCCCCCTTTGACTATAATCTTTATTTGTCACCTCCTTTTGATTATTACCTTTATTTGGTACCACTTTTGTTTATTATTGTTATTTGTCACCCCCTTTTTAGTATTATGTTTATTTGCCACCCCGTTTTCATTGCTATCATTATTTGCCATCCCCTTTTGACTATAATCTTTATTTGTCATCTCCTTTTGATTATTACCATTATTTGGCTCCACCTTTGCTTATTATTGTTATTTGTCACCCCCTTTTTAGTACTATGTTTATTTGTCACCCCCTTTGAATTGCTATCATTATTTGCCATCCCCCTTTGACTATAATCTTTATTTGTCATCTCCTTTTGATTATTACCTTTATTTGGCACCACCTTTCTTTATTTTTGTTATTTGTCACCCCCTTTTCAGTATTATGTTTATTATTATTTATTACTTGCCACCCCTTTTATTATTATCATTATTTGCCATTCCCCTTTGACTATAATCTTTATTTGTCATCTTTTGATTATTACCATTATTTGGCACGACTTTTGATTATTATACTTATTTGCCACCCTTCTTTCAGTATTATCTTATTTGCCACCCCCTTTTCATTTTTATCTTATTTGCCACCCCCTTTTAATTGTTATCCTTATTTGCCATCCCTTTGACTATAATGGCTCCTGTTTTGATTATTATAGTTATTTGCCACCCTCTTTTCAGTATTACCTTATCTTGCCAGCCCCTTTTCATTGTTATCATTATTTGCCATCCCTTTGACTATAATCTTTATTTGTCATCTTCTTTTGACTTTTAACATTATTTGGCTCCACTTTTGTTTATTATTATTATTTGCCTCCCCCTTTCAGTATTATCATTATTTGCCACCCATTTTCATTGTTATCATTGTTTGCCGCCATCCACTTTGTCTATAATCCTTATTTGTCATCTCCTTTTGATTGTTACCATTATTCGGCACCCATTCTGATTATTATATTTATTTGCCACCCCCTTTCAGTATTATCTTTATTTTCCACCCCCATTTCGTTGTTATCATTACCTGCCATCCCCCTTTGAATATAATCTTTATTTGTCATCACCTTTTGATTATTACCATTATTTGGCACCCCTTTTGATAATTACATTTATTTGCCACCTCTTTTCAGTATTTTCTTTATTTGTCATCTCCTTTTCATTGCTATCATTATTTGCCATCCCCTTTGACTATAATCTTTATTTACCACATCCTTTTGAAGGTTGCCATAAGTTTGTTATCCCTTTCAATTACTATAGTTGTTTGCCACCCCCTTTCACTGTTGATCATTATTATTTTTAGCTTCCCCCATTTCAGAATTATCTTTATTTGCCACCCCAATTTGATTGCTATCATTATTTGCAACCCCCGTTGTCTATAATCTTTATTTACGACCTCCTTTTGATTGTTGCCATAATTTGGTACCCTTTTTGTTTATTAGAGTTATTTGCCACCCCCTCTTCAGTATTATATTATCTTTATTTTCCACCCCTTTCTGTTGCTATCATTATTTGTCCCCCCCCCCCTCCACCTTGATATAATCTTTATTTGCCATCTCCTTTTGATCATTACCTTTATTTGGCACCACATTTGTTTGTTATTATTATTTGTCACCCCTTTTCAGTATTATGTTTATTTGCCACCCACTTTTCATCGCTATCATTATTTGCCATCCCCCTTTGGCTATAATCTTTATTTGTCATCTCCTTTTGATTATTACAATTATTTGGCACCACTTTTGTTTATTATTGTTATTTGTCACCCCTTTTAAGTATTATGTTTATTTGCCACCCACTTTTCATTGCTATCATTATTTGCCATCCCCCTTTGACTATAATCTTTATTTGTCATCTCCTTTTGATTATTACAATTATTTGGCACCACTTTTGTTTATTATTGTTATTTGTCACCCCCTTTTCAGTATTATGTTTATTTGCCACCCCCTTCTCATTGCTATCATTATTTGCCATCCTCCTTTGACTATAATCTCTGTTCATCATCTCCTTTTGACTGTTACCATTATTTGGCACCACTTTTGTTTAGTATTGTTATTTGCCACCCCCTTTTCAGTATTATCTTTATTTGACATCCCCTTTTCATTGTTATCATTATTTCCCATCCCCCGTTGACTATAATCTTTATTTGTCATTTTTTGATTATTACCATTATTTGGCACCCATTCTGATTATTATAGTTATTTCCCACCCTTTTTCAGTATTGTCTTTACTTGCCACCCCTTTTAATTGTTATCATTATTTGCCTCCCCCCCCCTTTGACTATAATGCTTATTTGTCATCTCCTTTTGATTATTACCATTATTTGGCACCACTTTTGATTATTATACTTATTTGCCACCCCCTTTTCAGTATTATCTTACTTTCCACCCCATTTTGAGTATTATTTTATTTGCCACCCCCTTTTAATTGTTATTCTTATTTGCCTTCCCCTTTGACCTTACCTGCCAGCCCCTTTTCATTGTTATCATTATTTGCGATCCCCCTTGACTATAATCTGTATTTGTCATCTCCTTTCGATTATTACCATTATCTGGCATCACTTTTGTTTATTATTATTATTTGTCACCCCCTTTTCAGTATTATGTTTATTTGCCACCCCAATTTGATTGTTATCATTATTTGCAACCCCCTTTGTCTATAATCTTTATTTGCCATCTCCTTTTGATTGTTGCCACAATTTGGTACCCTTTTTGTTTATTAGAGTTATTTGCCACCCCTTTTTCAGTATTATCTTTATTTTCCACTCCCATTCTGTTGCTATCATTATTTGCCACCCACCACCCCCCTTTGACTATAATCTTTATTCGTCGTCTCCATTTGAGTATTACCATTATTTGGCACAACTTTTGTTTATAAATGTTATTTGCCACCCCTTTCAGTATCATCTTTATTTGTAACCCCCATTTCATTGTTGTCATTATTTGCCATCACCCTTTGAATATAATCTTTATTTCTCATCTCCTTTTGATTATTACCATTATTTGGCACCCTTTTGATTATTATAGTTATTTTGCGCCCCCTTTTCAGTAGTATCTTTATTTGCCACCCTCTTTCAATTTGCTATCATTATTTGCCACCCCCTCTGAATATTATTTTTGTTTGTCATCTCTTTTTGATTATTACCATTATTTGACACCCCTTTTGGTTATTATTTGCCACCCCCTTTTCAGTAGTATCTTTATTTGCCACCACTCACCCTTTCCTTGTTATCATTATTTGCAATCTGTCTTTGATTAATTTGCCATCTCCTTTTGATTGTTACCATTAATTGACACCCATTTTGATTATTCTAGTTATTTGCCACCCCCTTTTCATTATTAATTGCACTTGTTATCCCCTTTTGACTTATATTGTAATTTGCCACCCCATTATTGACTTAAATCAGCAGCTGAACAAGTCACAACTGAGGCACCCGGAGGCACTAGAATTGTTTTCTAAAACTCAGATTTAAAACAATTTCTCTGGGGAGGCTCCTGATCCCCACCAACGGAAGGGTGACACCCCCTACCTTACACTCCCCCACCTCTCTGTTGGACACCTCGGGTATGCCTTCGGCACACAAAAGTCCGCCCGTCCCCACCCACTCCTCTATGTTGGATTTTTAGCTCACCTGACTGAAAGTCGGGGTGAGCTTTTCTGATCACTTTTTGTTCGTCGTCTGTCGTACGTCGTGAAGGTGGTGTTTGGGTCATTTTCTCCCAAGCCACTGTCTGCAGTTCAATGAAAATTCACATGAGTAGCGGTTATATAGGGGCATTTGGGTTTTTCTTCAAATTGGGCTTCTGCTCATATTGTGGACTGGGGTGGGGCCAAAAACGTTTTTTTGAGACTAACTCTAAGTTTCTCATTGTCGGAAATAACTGTTGATGTGATCTTTAACACGTTCGAGGGCATAAACGTATTTATCGAGGTTTCATATTGTGAAATGTTTTTTCTCAACTGGTTTTAGTTATTATATATTAAAGACAGAAGATTTTTATTTACTTCGAGGGCAAAAACGCATTTATCGAGGTTTCGTTTTGTGAAATGTTTTTCCTCAACTGGTTTTAGTTATTATATATTAAAGACAGAAGAAATAATGATGTTAGAGAAATGAGACCCAAAGCCAATAGAGGTTACAAGTGGACGAAGGTGGTGAAACCCATATGGGATATGAATAAGAAATTCGTTGAATCGGTGACTGGGAAAGGGGTGAAAACCACTTTTCTTCCGAGCGATTCTAACACTCTGTCTCAGAGATTGAGATTGTTGATGGCAAGTCGACGCGCTGGTAATACTGGATTAGATAATGAGAAAGTGAGCATATGCAACGAATTGTTGAGACAGAAGGTTTTAAATAAACACCATTATAAAAGGCTGATGAACGAATTGAAGGATATATATATATATATATATATATATATATATATATATATATATATATGAAGAGAGAACAAACAAACAGAAAATATATAAAATGAAAACAGTAAATTTTACACTAGAAAATAATAAAAAGTATTTAAACAACAAACGATTTACCAGTGAAAAAAACAAAATATATTCTAAAATAAAAATATGTTGGTGATAAAGAACAGGGGATACGTTAGAACTTACGTTCAAGGCGGTTCTGGCATTGTCGATTCTATAATGCGAGCATTCACGAGCGATGAGGTCGGTAAGAAGACGGCTTTGGATGCTGGTAAGAAAGCCGCTTCTGAAGCTAGTGGTAGGATAGCTTCTGTGGCTGGCAAGAGTGCAGCCGATGCATTGATCAACATGTTGATCAGTCCACTGGCGAAGCGAGCTACATTAGAGCGATCGCCGAAAAGTTGGAAAGATTTTAAGGATGCTGTGGTACCCATACAAGATTTAGCGAAAATGACGAGTGGATCTGGATTGAAGAGAACTCGCGACGGTGTAATATAAATAAATAATAATATTTATATAAACTGAGTTTGAAAAAACATAAAAACTGAGTTTGAAAAATCATAAAAATTGTGTTTGAAAAAATCTAAAAATAACAAAAAAATAAACAAAGATGAACATTAAAGATATGTCTTGGAACGACGCCGCGACCAAGAGGTCGAATAACGAGTTCTTTCCCAAAAGCATAAGAGGCTTGATAGTGTGAAAATCGAAATGTGGAAAGACCAATCTGTTGATGAATCTGTTGTCGCAACCCGACTGGTTGGATTACGACAGATTATTCGTGTTTGGCAAGAGTTTGTTTCAACCCGAATACAGATTGCTTCGAGAGTGCATGGATCGTAGATTGTCCAAGGACGTCATAGCCAGAATCTTTGACAGTAGGGAGGAATTCGACAAAAGTGAAGCTTTTCTTTCGACTCTTTTGGATGGTGCAGCGATGGAATTGATGAAGAGAAATGCATCTTCAAACATCGAGTGTCGATTTTATGAGAATGCTAGCGACGTTCCGGATCCTAGAGAATTGAAATCGGAAGATAAGAGTCTCATGATTTTCGACGATCTGCTTTTGGAGAGACAGAACTGATGTGAATCGTATTACGTTAGAGGTTGTCACAGCAACGTGGACTGTTTCTACCTGTCACAGAATTACTTTTGATTGCCCAGACAGACGATAAGGGAGAACGCTAATTTACTGTGTCTCTTTCGCCAGGATCTCAAGAATCTCAATCACATCTATGGTGATCACGTCGCAAACGACATGAGCGTGGCAGAATTCAGGAGATTCTGCAAGAGGGTTTGGGATGGAGGACTTAACAATTTCATCATGATCGATTTGACTAGTGGAAAATATCAGAGCGGATTCGACAATTTTTATGTTTCTGATGATAATAAGATAGAGAACGAAAACAAAAATTAGAAAATAATAAATCATCAAATAATTTAGTTTTGAAAAAATAAAAATAAATATAAATATAACGTTCGAATAAGGAGAATTGTTAGAATGGATAGCCAAGAATACAGTTGCAAAACAATCCATTCAAATCGTGGTGAGTGGTGATTCGACTTGATTCACGACAAAATTCGAACCTTCCATCGAACTGAATAGAGAGAAAAGATACGAGATGTCATTGGTGAATCTGGAGACTTATTATTCCTTTCCCAACATCACCGAAAAGAATAACTCGTTCAAGTATTCCGACGGAGTGGATTGGTTGGAGATTCGAATTCCCAAAGGAAGTTATGACATAGACGATTTGAACAATTACATTCAGACGCGAATGAAGACGGATGGAAAGGGAAGCAACAAGATCAGACTCACTCCCAACCCTAATACCTTACAGACGATGTTGGATTTGGAAGATAATTTTCGAGTGGATTTCAACACGAACGATTCTGCAGGCAAGATGCTGGGATTTGATCAAAAGATGTATCGAGGCCATGCGGCATCTGAAAATACGGTTGACATTCTCACAGTCAATAGCATTCTGGTGAACGTGGATGTGATTGCTGGAAGCTATGTGAATGGTAGTGCTCAACCGACGATCTATTCCTTCTTTCCAAACGTGTCGCCGGGTTATAAAATCGTGGAACGACCTCGAAATTTAGTTTATCTACCCGTTATTTTAGACATGTTGTATAGTCTTAAAACCACATTGATGGATCAAAATGGTGAAATGTTAGATCTTCGTGGAGAGAGGGTGATGATACGATTTTACATAAGAGAAATATAAAAAGCAAAAAAAAAAAATATTGTGTATATATATAAATAAGAAAATAAAATAAACGCAATATTAATTTACAAAAATTATTTAATATATATAATTATCATTAAAACAAAAAAAACAATTGAACAAAATATATTTAAAAAAAAGAAATATGACTGAATACGTGGTTAAAAACGTAAACATATCCAAAGGACAGAGAAAGAAACTTGAGAGAGCATTAACTTGAGGCGGGCCGGTGAGATTCAAATTAACTCACAAAGATCTGACGAGTGGCGGTGACGATCAAATCGCCTGGACCAGAACTCAAAGCAAAAGGATGGAGAAAGCGATTGGTGATGGAAGAGGGTTGAGGGTGAGATTGAGTCCCGCTCAATTGAAATACAATATGAAAGGTGGTTTCCTACCGCTATTGGCAGGAATCACCGCAAAAGCATTACCCTTTGCCGCAAAAGCATTGCCCTTTCTTGGAAAGACTCTCGGCGTGGGAGCTCTCTCGGGACTCACGAGTTCGGCAGTTGAGAAATTAATGGGTGGCAGTGGACTGTTTTTGAAGAAGGGAGGAGCCGTGTGTCACATCCACATAGATGATAACGGTGAAGGATTGTATCTAGAACCCATTAGAGGTGGCAACTCTTTCAGTGGAAATGGTCTCTATCTGATATTTTCAAGTCTGTTATTAGCATGTTGACGGTCATGTCTTCTCCTTTTTCGAAAATGTGTTGAATGTTTATCTTTACTTTTGTGAGTTTTTTTTTACATTGGTTCACGCGCTCTCACCACCTGATTTGTTCATGACTTCGAGAAAGATTGTTGGATATATGGAACTTCCGTAGGGTAATGACAATCGTCCTTGTCGAATTCGCTGTCTTCGGTGATGATGATGTTCTGTAGATCACTCTGGTATTCATAAAACAAATCAAGCGTGGCTTCATCCAATTTCAGAGGCATGCTATATTTATCATATTTGTGCTCTAAACCCTTCATCTCGACATTGTTCAATTCGATGGTGTCGTGTCGTTGTAATCTATAGATTTTACAACCGAAATTCTTACACGTTTCGACTCGTTTCAATTTCAATTCGCATCTTTTAGGTGTTTGTTTTTTTTTTGTTTTATGAACTATTGCAAATAATATATATTTTTGAATTTTGTATTTAAATAATAATTTGTTAAAAAAGTTTGTTTTTTTTACTCTCTATATATATATAAAAAAGTTTTTAATTTTTAATTTTTTTTAATGTGGAAATTTGTTTTTTTGTAAAAGTGTTTTTTTCTCTTTATATAAATAAAAAGTTTAAATTTAACATCCTTTTTTTCTTGTATTAATTCAATTTTTTTCACGTTAAAGAACATAAAAAAATTGATTAATTTCATCAGAAAAAAAAAAATTTTTGAAGGAATTAAAACATATATATATAAAAACTATCTTAAAACTTTTTAACAAATTATTATTTAAATACAAAATTCAAAAAAAAAATATTCTTACAAATGAAGCAAACAAATAAAAAAATGGAAAATTTAAATGAGAAAACCATACCTCAGTTAAACGAGATGTGTAGAGAATTAAACATTCCACATTTCAGAAATCATAGAACAAAATCCAAAAATATTGAAGTCATACAGGAATATCATTTGCAAAACGATGGAAAGAAAAAAATCAAAAGATCGGAAGTGGATAAACTTAAACAGACTCGAATTGAATGAATGAATAACTTTATTTGCAGAAAACATTATAGTACAGGTATATGGTCATATAATTACACAATATTAAATATATTTTACATTTTATACCGCAGGTTTAAATAGCGTTGTCAAACTAAATACTTGTTTTCTGCAGGGGGTGACTTAGCCAACTGGCTGTATTATTGTCACCCACCTTAGTAAAGAAGAAAGGAAAAAAAATGCGAGAGAGGAAAGTAGCAGAAGTAAGAAAAGAGAAACAAAGAGAGAAAGAGGGGAGAAACAGAGAGAAGCGTTAGCTGGAGGATGAGGCAACTGAAAAAATATTTTAAAAGTATTTATTCTCAAAAATTAAAATCATTTCGGAACAGTTTTTGCTAAATTCGGGATATGTGGCGCATGCATTATGTCAGTTAAACTGTAATTAGGTTCTTGCACAGTGTACAGTTGATATATTAGATGTGAGGTGTTATCCAGAGCCAGTTTAGTATAGAAAATTAAATACGTTGTTGACAGTATATATTCTGGGCTAATTCCATAGTTAAAGAAATAAAACAAGAAAATAACACCTACATTCATAATTATAAATAATTTGGTAATTTCGAACTCCTGGTAGCATAGCCCATGACACCTACTGGAGTATACTCAGGTTGTCAATCCCAATGATGGGTCATAGATTTTCTTTGGGAGAATGTGAGTGAGACAGTTGCATACTTTGAGAGATATGTAATAGTTACTAACCAAGCTGGGGGCATTCATGAACTTTAACAACCTACCAATCTGTGGTGACTGACAGCACCATGGCAGGATGTTCAAATTCAGGAACACCGACAGCAAGGTCAGTACATTACTTGTACACCAACTGACAAAATGCACGGACCGGGTATAGTACACGTAAGTGAGTACAGGTATTCAAGTGTCGTGAACCTAATTCGGTGAGCCAGTTCTTGTTACAGACGTGCGGCCACTTCTCTGCATTCCTGACATGCCATATTGTTGCATCTGACGGACGTTTCATATGAGTCAAGAAACATATTAGTCATCACCTTTTTAAAGGAATTTCTCGGATATCTTTGAACGTCTGGGTCAATGTCATTCCACAGTTTTGGAAACGTATGAATGGGAAGATTTGATGTGAACTGTGTTCGGGGCTTAAGTCTTTTTATCAGGCCTGTTTGTCTAGTGAGTCTGTCTGTTTCGGTTGTGTTAATTGTATAGAGTCTATTTAGCGATTGTGGTAGTTTGTTATGGGCCCAGTCGTGCATAAATAGCAGAATATGTAGCTTGTGCAGATCCGCGAATTTAAGAATTTTATTTTTCTTAAATAACGGCTCGGTGTGAGTGTTGTACTTTTTATTGTTTATTATTCTAATAGCACGTTTTTGTAAGATACTCAGTTTGTTTGCTGCTGGTGCGTGTCCCCATGCGTGTATTGCGTACATCAAATGGCTTTGCACTAACGTAAAATAGAGAAGTTTTAGCGTATTGAGGGGCAAATGTTTTTTAACCCTATTAATAGCCCAAATAGACTTAGCTATTTTTGAGCTCACATTAGAGATGTGGTGCTTGAAGCTTAAATTTTCATCTATATCAACACCTAAGAATTTGACCGTTCTGGCTTCGTGATTTTTTCCTACTTGTATTATATGTTTATTGTTTATAGATATGAGACTATCATCTAACTTCCAAGTATCATTTGGGGGGTGTAGTAAGATGCATTTGGATTTAGTAGCATTGAGTGATAGTTTATTGGCTGAGCACCACTCTGCAATTTTTCCTAATTCTGTATTTACTGTTTCTATCAATGCATCCAGGCTATGGTTTGCCGTGGATGTCGTAGTATCGTCGGCAAAAGACAAGAGGTTTAAAGTTGTCGATTTACTGATGTCATTGACATATAATAAAAAAAGAAGAGGTCCTAGAATTGAGCCTTGCGGAACCCCACATGTTATGTTCTGGGGGGTCGATGTGCAGTCTTTGTACAGAACATACTGCTTTCTTCCAGACAAATAACTTCTAAACCATGAGTTAGGTGTTCCTCCTATACCATAGTATTCCAGTTTACTTAAAAGTATAGAGTGGTCTATAGTATCAAAAGCTTTAGAGAAATCAAGGAAAACTGACAATGTACGATCCTTGGTAGGTTTGTCGTTGCTTAAGGCAACATTATGCAAAAGTTGTATTATTGGATGTAGAGTAGAGCGTTTTTTCCTGAATCCAAACTGAAATTGATATAGAATGTCATATTCTGCTAAGAAATGAGATAAGCGGTTGTACATAATCTTTTCCAGAACTTTGGAGAATGCTGGAAGTAGACTAATTGCGAAAAAAATAAGCCGATGACAGTAACGCCAGACGATAGAAAACGAAACGTGGGGCGTGATGAAATTAGAAAGATCATGTGTGAGGAGATACGTAGTTTGTTCGATGAAAAGGCAAACAAAATGTTGATAGCAACGACGTCAAAAAACGCTTTGGTTGTGAAAAATGAGAAGAAAAAGATAGTAAAAGGAATCGAAATGTCGACGTCGAAAAAAAACAAAAACGTTTTGGTTGTGAAAAATAAGAAGCCGACAAAATGAAAAGCCATTGAAGAACTTCAAGTTTCAAAACAAAAAAAATGAAAACGAGTGATGCAGTTCAGAATCTAGACAAACGAGATATATTGAACAAAATTCGACGAGCAATCGACGAAGGGAAAGAAGAAGAATATGTAGCACAAGTCAACATGGAAGCATTCCAATCGAATCCCTAGAATGGGAGAGTGCGATCAAAGGCATTTTTAAAACTTTCGACGTGGTTCCCTTGTTCAAGAAAGTCGATCCGAAATTGTTCATGGAACGGGTGAAGAAAAAAGTATTGAATTTGTTTCGCGAACACATGAACGTGGGACAAAAAATTCAGATGATACTCTATTGCGTGATGAATAAAATCGCCGTGAATTCCGGCGAGAGCATCGTGAAAAATGCACATTTCAGATCTAATGTCGAACCCGTATTTCGAGGTTCAGATTTTTTCGAGACGATGAAAGACAAGATGTTGATGTCGCTCGTGAATTATCAACATGAAGGTAGTAATTGGACATTCGATGAGGTGTTGAAACTCGAAATTCATATAACTAAAAACGATTTGGTGAAAGCATCTTCCTACGTGGAATTACCGTATTTCTTAGCTAAAAAAAAAGCTGTGATCAACGTGAGAAATAAAGATGATCAGTGTTTTAAATGGGCAGTCACCTCCGCTTTATACCCCGTCAAAATGCACTCTGATAGAGTTTCTTGTTACGAGGAGACGTCTAAAAATCTCGATAGGACCGGAGTGTCTTTTCCAATGCAGTTAAAACACATCAAATGTTTTGAGGCTCAAAATCCCGACCGTAGCGTTGAACGTCTTGGGATATGACAATGAAAAACGAATGATCTATCCTCTCAGACAGACTTTGTATCTCGAAAGAGAAAAGACGATTATTTTATTATTGATTTTGAATGGTGACAATCGTCATTATTGTTGGGTTAAACATTCGAGCTGATTACTGTCAAGCCAGAGAAGTAAACATAATGGTGAGATATATTTATGTTGCAACTGAATTAAAGCGTTTCACAGCGAAAAATCGTTAGCGAAACATCAGGAATATTGCAACGAAAATCAAGGTTTGAAAATCACAATAGAAAGTCAAAAATACCATTCGTCGTGTATGCCGATTTTGAATGCTTCACCGTGAAAATGAGTTCCTGCCAACACGACGCTCTTCAAAGTAATGTCAAGAGATATCAAAAACACACGCCTTTGGGTAATGGCATTTACGTGAAATGCACTTTCGACTCGCAACACGACATAGGTCCCTTCACTTACACGAAACGGTGTCAAGACGATGATGTGGCTCAAAGGTTCATGAAAGAGTTAGAATCAAAAATTCAAATTTTATATGACAAATTCAAAACTCCGGTGAAAATGGTCATCACGCGAGAGCAGCAGGATAAAAATAACAGAGCCACCAAATGTCACATATGCAGACAATCGTTTGATGAGAATTTGAAGGAAGGTTAGAGACCACAATCATTACACGAGTCTGTATCGTGGTCCGGCTCGCAGCAAGTGTAATTTAAAATATCGAGACGCCGTTTTCTAACCGGTGATATTTCACAATCTCTCGGGTTACGACAGTCATCTGTTTGTAAAAAATCTTGGCACCTCCCATGAAGAATTAAATTGCATCGTGAACAGTGAAGAAAGATACATTTCCATCATGAAATGGAAGCTCGTGGAGAAGAAAAGAGTAATCGACGGAGAGACATTGGAAGAAAAAACGAAATCCATTCATAGAGCCATACGTTTCATCGATAGTTTTTAATTTATGTCGACCACTCTGGAAAAATTAGTCGATAACATGAGCAAGGATAAATTGGAAATCACGAGCGAAAAGTTCGGAGAAAGAGTAGACGTCATGTTGAGGAAAGAAGTCTATCCTTATGATTACATGAATGATCTAAAGAGATTCGACGACACCACACTACCTTCAAAAGAAGATTTTTATTCAAAATTATATGAATCCGACATTTCCGACGAGAATTACAAACACGCCAAAAACGTGTGGAAATCATTCGAAAACCATGAGAGATTATCGTGATCTCTATCTGAAGAACAGCATTCTGCTCCTGGCAGATGTGTTTGATAATTTTCGAGACGTCTGTCATCAAAATTATGATCTGGATCCGGCTTGATATTTCACCACACCTGGTCTGGCATGGGACGCTCTGTTTAAGACCACCGAAATCCAATTGGAATTATTATCCGACGTGGACATGTTGCTCATGTTCGAAAAGGCTGCAAGAGGTGGCGTCTCGATGATCTCTCACAGATATTCTGAAGCCAACAATCCCTACATGAAAGAATGTTTCAATTCGAAATGATCGAATAAATACATACAGTATTGGGACGCTAATAATCTGTATGGTTGGGCCATGAGTCATCCTTTACCGATTGGAAATTTCAAATGGGTGACGGAACCGGAAGAGATGCAAAAATGGATAGACCTATCCTGGCATTTTAGAAGTCGATTTGAACTATCCGGAAGAATTACATGATCTACACAACAATTATCCGCTGGCTCCCGAATGAATGGAACCGATCGAAGGAGACGAGGAAAAACTCATTCCCAATTTATTTAACAAACGTAAGTACGTCGTCTACAGCGAGAATTTGAAACAATATGTCGATTATGGGATGAAATTAGTTGACATACATCGCATCATTCGATTCGACGAAGAGCCTTGGATGAAAAAATACATTGATCTCAACATGAATCTCAGAATTCGAGCCGAAAATGATTTCGAAAAAGATTTCTTCAAACTCATGAACAACTGCGTGTATGGTAAATCGATGGAAAACATCAGGAAGAGAACCATCACATCTGATAAAAGAGCTAAAAAATTAGTGGCGAAACCCAATTACAGACACCGAACCATATTCGATGAAAATCTAGTGGCCATTCACATGCAAAAGACACACCTGAAGTTCGACAAACCCTATTATCTCGGACCGATCATCTCAGATATCATCAAGCGATTGATGTACGAGTTTCACTATGATTACGTGAAACGGAAATTTGGTGAGAAAGCCAAACTACTGTTCACCGACACAGACAGTTTAGTTTATGAGATAGAGATGAAAGACGTCTACCGAGATATATCTCTGGATGTGGACGCATGGTTCGACACGAGCAATTATCCCGTCGATCACCCATCCAACATTCAAGCGAATGGCAACAAGAAGGTGTTGGGTAAATTTAAGGATGAGAGCAGCGGTAAACAAATCGTTGAATTCGTGGGTTTGAGACCCAAACTGTATGCTTATCATCTAGAAGGTGAAGAGATCAAGAAGTGCAAAGGGGTTAAAACGTGTGTGGTGAAGAAAAACATCTCTTTTCGAAAGTATAAAGATTGTCTGTTAGGAAGTGGTCCAGTGTATAAGATTATGAAATCGATTCAAAGCGACAATCATGAAGTGTATACCAAAATAATCAACAAGATTTCGCTGATGGCCGACGATGATAATAGATTCGTGTTAGACGATAAAATAAGCACTTTGGCACTTGGACATTGGACTTTGGATATGATTATGGATGATATGATTCCAGATAGGATTCCAGATATGATTAAGGATGATAGGATGCTAGAAAATCAAGAGGAATTGGATGGATTCAAGATTATGGAAGTCGATAGAGACATCGAGAGAGTTAGTTTAAAAAGAAAAAAAATATAAAAAAATAATGTCATTTTAGTGAATTATAATCAAATAAATAAATAAAAAAAATATACACATTTATGAGTAAGAAAATAGAGATATCCGTAGAAGGTGTCGTCTTACCTAACGAACCCCTATCCAACATCGATCTGTCGAATGCGGTGAAGGATTTGAAAATCAAAGATTTTCTAGGCGTGTTTTCCAGAGATGTCTTGCCGAAGAGAAGATCTCGACAATCGGATTGCAGAATTTTAACTCTAGACAATTTATCGGGTGAAGGCACTCACTGGGTGGCATGGTTCAAGAACGGGAAGAAGAAGAATTATTATTTCGACAGCTATGGAATCTCACCGCCGAAAGAAATAAAGAACTATTTTGACAAATCAATGGTTCGTTACAACATGGAACGAGTGCAATCGCCAGATCAAGTGTTTTGCGGTCGCCTATGTCTCTACGTTCTCAAGAAATGGTCTGAATGAGATTGGTTTCAAGACATTCTCAATGATTTACATTAGAGAGAGATTTTTTTATAGTATATATAAAGGTAAAAAAAAATATTTAAAAAAATTTAATCGAATAAAAACGAAAAATAAAAAATAAGTGAAATAATTCATTTTTAATAAACTGTGTTTTAAATATATTTTTTAAAACAAAAAACCTCAAAACAACATGCCAGTCGATAAATTTGGTAGAAGTGACGCTCGAAGTCGACCCAAAAAGAAGAGGAAGATGCTCGAAGTCGGAGATGGTTACAACGTTGCCAACTTGGATGAACATTATGTTCAGAGATACGAACCGCAAACATCAGAGAAATAGATACATTCAGAAAACGATGCAATCGGAATTGAACACCAATTCTAACAAGATAACGAACGGGGCCACTCCCACGAATCCCAAGGACTTGGCGAGCAAACACTATGTAGATCTGGAACAGAGAAAGTCTGACAGACGAGAAATGAAATCGGATCTGAATGCGGGATTCAACAAGATATTGAATCTGTTGAAGGTCAATGATGCAGATGCGGACTCCACTGCAGTCAACAAGGTCTATGTGGATTCCACCGTGATACGATCTCAAGAATACGTAGAATCGCAAGTGGATGATCTCTACCTGAACAAACAATCTGGCAGAACCATGGAGGGTGGCATCAATATGAACGGTCAGAATTTATTCGGTCTTGATCACGATCCTGAATCCGATTCCAGTGCGGTCAGCAGGAAGTACAGGGGTGACAACTCAGTCTAGAGAAAGGGCGATATCATGGAAGGTAAACTAGACATGGATGGACACGTGCTCACGAATCTACCGGACCCCGTGAACATGACAGATGCCTGCACCCTGATGTCGGTGGTGGAGAAAATCAAATATGCTAGGCAATTGATCACCGTGTGGGCTGAGGAGAGCAATGCTTTAGAGGAGGGAAAAGCCGAGTAGTCTTTTGGAAACGGAGGTAGTGAATCGCAACATGGTCAAGTGGGATATCGCACGCCGTTGGGAGGTGAAATCATTTGAATGAGTCTGACTTCCACGGATTTGAATAACAGAGTGGTCGTCAATCTCGCGGTGAATGGAGTAGAGAGCAATAAGAGATACAGTGTCGAAAAGACCGAGAATCAACACTTGAATGTTAGCACGTTTGGCACACCTCTCAAAGTGAACTCTGGAGACAGGATTAATTTTGTTATGAAAACCAGTAATCCCGAAGCCGCCACTTCCGTGGTGAGCATACTGATCGAACTAGATCCTCTGAACAAACAGTGAACATGTGGAAATAATTAATTAAAAAATAATGAGTGATTATTAAAAAAAAAAAAAAAAAAAAAAAAAGTAATGAGATTTAGAAAGATGTTCAATCTCTCTAGATCTCATTTTTTTTATTGTTTTGTTGTTTTTTTTGTTTTTTTAATAATTACTCATTACTTTTTATTTTTTTTTTCACACACACGTCTCTCATCGAATGAGCGACATCTTATTTCCATCCGATTCGAATTGTAATTCTCTGTCCGCCAGGACCAGGGAGAAGGCTTCGGTTTTTCTTGGCACGTTCGTATCGAATTGCATCTTGATCTGAATGTCTAAGACGCTACTCTTGAGTCGTTCACTCTGTTTACTGATGTCGAATACAAGCATGGGATACATCGACTTGTATTCACCTGGAGATATATTAGGTTTGCTCATCAATTCGTCTAGACTGTGATATTTCTTTCTAAAATCCGCGGTGTCGCCATACAGTCTGCAGGATCGTTCTTGTCGAATGGCGCATTGTAATGTATTGCTGGATATCTCATGGCGTTCAGAAACACTTGCATGTTTCTCAAATTGCAGTGATCGAATAGCGATGCATTCTTTTCCTGAGACCCATCCCTATCAGTCTGAAATGTGACCACGATGAAACGTGGTCTCTCGGAAGCGGATTTCACGGTCAATCTCCAATCGAAGTGATTCGTGGAGAGTGGAATGCTAGCCGTGTCACACTGTCTCATTCTAAATCCCATGGGTAATTTACTCTTGGATTCTATGATATTGTAGAGACGCGTTTTTCCATGATCGAAGGCTGCACATGTGGAACGAACCACGATATCTTGTGTAGAGTTATCTTACCCGCATCGGTCGCAGAGACTCTCACTATCGCATCATCATTTCCTTTTCAAATCAATGTCAGATTGTGTTTGAATCCATACATGATCTTGTTGTAATCGTCTGCGAATCCGAAGATGTGTTTCAAAGGTATCCTGAATGAAAACGTTCCTTTAGGTCTGGACGTCTTGACGACGTAGTCTTGACGACATAGTAGCAGGGCCGATGGCGTCTTTCATCCACAACTGATTAAGTCCTCTGGATTTCGTAAAATCATCTGGATATGTCAAGAGTCCGAACATCATGGTGGCCTGACCGGGATGAAACACAGATTGTATCTCTTGTCCGGATAGCAAGTATTTTATATTACTGAATAGATGCATGATGCCATTATTGGCTAGAGTAACCGTGTCGTCGGCGGCGTATTCGGTCCCATCTTCCTTGGTGAGACGTCCCTGCACCACTATGTAACTCTTGCTAGGATGAACGAATAGATCTTGGGTTTTGACGTTGATTCTTATTTCTCCCGCATTGTTCAAACTCGTTCTGGTTATCGGTTCATATTCGTGAACCTCATATTCTTGAATACTTTCATCTTTCACTATGCTTTGTGCGATATCTAGTATATTTGCCATTTCTGAAGGGTTTTTTGTTTTTTGTTTATTAATTAGCTTGCTTTTTTATCTAAAAATAGTTTTAATTATTTTTTATTATTATTATTTTTTCTCTCCTTTATATATGTGTGTAAACAAGAAAATGTTAAAGAGAATAAATAAAAAAAAAAAGTTTTCTTTATTAAAACTTCGTCTTTTGCAATTGTTGTTCGTAAAACTTTCCAATGATCTCTTCACCATCTAAAGCTTCGATTTCGTAAGTCACCGGATCGGTGTGAAATATTCTGATTATCACGAAGATTTCCGAGGTCCATCGAGGAGTGTAACCCTTTTTGAAGTGCTTCTTATAAGCGTAGATTAACACTCGATCACCGACTGAACATTTTGACGTTCTAGACTTCTTCCTGATCTTAGATCTCTCAGGATATAGATTCGCGTAGACCCGTTTTTCGTTTCGAGGATTGCTAGCTTCCGCGGGAGTCATCTTGATCGATCTGTGTTGCGTGTTGTTGTAATCTTTGACCAGACCGTTCAGAGCGTATATGTATTTCTTGGTCGAATTCGCCGTGAAGTATCTGTGCATCTTTTCCTTCATCGTTTGATTCCAACGTTCCACGACGCTGGCTTTCTCTTCATTTTCGATCGAGTAGAGGTTGACCAATAGACGAACGTCCTTGTTGTAGAATTCCTTCCCCTTATCCACCCACAATTTATTTGGTTTTCGAGAAGACAAGTCGAACACGCTCTTCAGAGCCTCCGCGACGCAATGTCCCGATTTATTCTTCAAAGCTCAGATCCAACCATATTTGGAAAACATGTCGATGACCGTCAATAGATATTTGATGCCCTCGTTCCACCTCGAAAACGATCTCATGTCGACCAAGTCGGCAGACCAAATGTCATCCAAACCCTTCATGAACACCCTTCTCTTTCGAAATTTACGCACGATGGGTTTGTGTAACTCCTCGGCCAATTCGCTTGTCAATAATTGTTTCTTCTTCTTTTCCGAGGCGCTTTTTTTTTTTAAATGCCCCATCCAAATCGACGTTTTGCACCGATCAGATTGCTGACCAGTGAACGGTCTATCTTCTCTCTCCTGGTCGGATTCGATGTGCCTCTCAATTTCGCCAACATGTTTTTATCGCAGACATTGTTGCAAGTCTTGGTGTCGGGATGTCCGGCGTAGCACAAATCGTCATCATACGTGGCTGCGTCCACCCTATTCATGGGTTTGCTCCAAGATTTAGGAGTCAGATCAGTGTTGAGTCTCTTGTTCATATTCGTTCTGGGTCCAGTGAAACTGTGACCTGGCAGATGCATTTCAAAAGGTAGACTATTGATCATTTTTTTCACAACGCCTTTGCCTTTGCTCGTTTTTTTTTTTTTTTTGACGAATCGAGTCTTGATCGAACCACACACATTGCAAATTTTGCGAAGCATCTGACTGTCGTTTTTAGTTCACACTTCTCAAAAATTACCTGTCTCTGTAACTCTCTTACACTTTATGCAATACATTTTTTTGAGAGTTATTTAAATTAATTTTCGTATTTATTTTTTATTTTATATATAAATTTAATATTTTCTTTTTTTAAAAATTCTGTTCTTATTATATATATATATATATTTTTTCAACCACTGCTCTTGAGTTCTATCAACTTACCGAATTCCTCTCTGGCCTCTTTCCTCCCCCTTTCAACGAGAGAATCCTTCATCTCTTCCTTGATGATCTGATGAGTCTTGATTCTCGCGGCTTCTTTCATAGCATCGTATTTCATTTTCTCGATATCCTTCCGTCTTTCAACACCATCGAGATCATTTCGGATATCGTGTCGATCTTGGAGTCGGCCAAGACGCGAATCTTTTCGTGTTTCCTAGCCTTCAGATATAATTTCCTACTCAAAAAGTTTCCGAGCATGCTAAACAATCCGACGGCGAGAGCCACTCCTTCTATGGTTAACACGATCGGAATGCCGACCATGGTTGACAACAATCCAATGCCGGCCAAGTGTAAATGCATGGAAATCGTGATGAGTGTCATGTCAACCGCGTTGACGAATTTCATTAGACGCGAATACTTCTTGAGAGAACGACGAGAATCTCTCTCTAAAGTCAGATACAATTGGATTCTACTGATTTGATCGATGCGATACCTCTCTCCTCTTTCTTTTTCTTCTGGCGACGGTGCCATTGGCAAAACACCGTTTGGCTTCTCATCCTCATCGTCATCTAACGTCGGATACAATTTATTTCTGGTTCTCATTTTTTAGGGTTTTTTTCTTTCTAATATTAAATAAAAATTTATGTGTGTATTTATTTTTTATTTTCTATTCACCTCATTTATATCAGCGAGAAAACTTAGACGTATGCTTCCTCCAGCAATAATTTCAAGACGCATCCCTTGTCTTCTAAAGTCAGACTTCTACACGCCAATTTCATTTCTTCCGAATTGGTGGGCTTATTTCGCCCGCTACAGAAGACTAATCTCTTCCAAAACTTGATCACATCATCGATTTGAACGCATTTGAATGCCGGTTCGAAATACTTGAGGACCATATCTTCCCTTTCCATCGTCAGACATGAATGATCCTCAGGATCGAAGTCTAGATGATCCCGACACCCAACGAATCATTCTAACAAGAGGCGACCTAGTTGATCATTCATGCAGAATGCGTAGGCTCTCATCAGCTTTTTTAAAAGAAACCTTGCTCTCAAAATCAGAGAATCGTTCATGATTTACGTATATTTTATTTATCTATTCGATTCGATATTTTTTTTTTTAAATAACTATTTATTTATATATTTTTTTTTCTCTCCTATATATATATCAATCACTTTTTTATTTCCTCTCGACAAAACCGATTCTATTATGATTCACCTCACAAAACTCGCGAGGTGAATCAGCAAATCGTTTTCGCCGATCGTATCGCACCCTCGACCGTCCGGAACGTGATCGTGAACGTGGTGGTGGTCCAGAAATCTCAAACCTCAATGTTTTGATGTACCGGAAGCCCAAATTGGTTTGGAAAATTTTTTTTACAAAAAATCCTTGATGAGTAACTACACTTTACACTCACTTTTCACCGTTGGTGAACGTCGAGAAAAGGTTTTGAGATCGATTTTCCTGGTCTATAACTCTCAATCGTTTTTCGCCAATCGGATCGCACCCTCGACCGTCTGAAACGCGATTGCGAACGTAGGTGGTCCAGAACTCTCAAAACGCAGTTTTGATGCTGGTCTAGAACTCTCAAAGCGTTTTTTGCCTGCGTTCACCAACGATAGATCGAAGGTCTGATCCGCGATGGGAACGTTGACAAAAATTTTAAAATTTACATTTTCTTCAAATTTCATACATTTTTTCACTTCCAAGCGATGTGTCAAATTTCACTCGTTCGCCAACGGCTGTTTGAACGGTTAAAAGTGCGATCTGAACGGTCAAAAAACAACTGAGAGTTCTAGACCACCATGAAAAAAACGACATTTTTGCACTCTGTACACGATTTAACACTGAACCCTTATGGTGGTTCACGTACGTGTACGTGTACAATTTTTCGGAAAAATAGTCTAGAACTCTCAATTACCACCTACTTCGGAAAAGGGAATTTTCGGCAGTTCTATGAACATTATTAAATCATGCACAAGTCTGCTTTCGTGCACAATGTTTATTTCTAAAGCTGTTACAAACTTTATCAGTGTGAACTTCAAAATTTTATTTAGAAAGCCTCAACAGTTATTTTTCGTCGTATTTTATTTATTTTACAGAAACGCTCATCACTTGTTATCGTAAGTTTCACTTGGGCCTGAATTTCGTAACAAACATACCGATGTTATAGAACGGTTCAGATTTATGTTTTGATCTGTATCCAAATCCATCAAAACACAACTCCTTGCAACAACCAAGAAACCCTCAGGTAAAAATAGATTATGCTATCCGTTACGTCATAGGTAAACAAACGTGTCGGCTGCTGGCGTTAACTGACAACAACGGTGAGCTTTTGAGGGAAATCAAGGGGAAATGAAGACCCACCGATAAGATAGTAATGCGCAAATTTGCTCCTTCGCCTATTCTTTAATTTGAGTGGTTGTTTATAATTGAATAGCAAACAGAACAGAAGATACGTGATATAGTCTAAAATACGGTAGATATGGAAAGGACTTTTGTAATTCAGTTATTCATAATTCTTAAAAATAATTATTAATAACCATTAGAATAATAAATTCCTTTTTAATTTACAAGCAGTACAACCGAATTCTGTCCATAACATTTACTGCCTTAAGGAGGTATACAGTATTTATACATGGAGAACCACGAAACGAGAGTGTCCATGTTATAAATGCTGTGCGCATTCCTGGCTTAATTAAAAAAAACTACTGGAAAGGGAATTAGGTATATGAGACTCACCTTAAAGGGAAGAACATAAATATTTATTATACGCTAAACGATAGATTGTCGAAAAAATTGCGGATAGCTAGAAATCGTATCCCCCCCCCCCCCCCCCATTGTGAAGATATAGAAATTTTCACTTTCACGGTATCACTCAAAATGGCGGCTTTCAAAGCATCACTTCAAGGTGAATGGGAGTCAAATTATCACTGGAAATGATCAATTTGTTCGAAAAACGCATAATGAAAAAAGAAAATCTATTGCTTTCAGTGGCAACCGATCATGGCATTTCCAGCAATAATTCAACACGTATTCGCCTTGAACTGATGCATGAAACCCGCCAGTTGAATCAGATCGCAAGACGCTACCTGTTCCGAGTATCGATCAAATCACTTCCGTGTATCAATGACCACCAGCTGTTTACTTTCATGGACCAAGTCAAGGTTGAAACGAGTGGAATTATCAATAGAAACGATCAGATTCTTATAAAAAGCGTATAATAAAAAGAAAATCTAGTGTTTTTGTGCAGGCACTCCCGAAAAATAAACACTTGTCTCGGTCACTCATGAAATAATTTTCGGTATCCACTCAAAAACACTAGATATCCTCAATGTATTAAACACAGTTTTATTCCAAATGGTCGATGGTCAAACGATTAGTAGTTTGACGATCGACCGCCCGGACATATTTATATTCTCATCAAAGGTGTCGAGTGTTGGTAGATATTAAGTTCCAAATACGGTGATAGAAAATGAAATTCATTTCATTATGGACTGCCCCGCTTATTTCATCCTTGAGGAAGGAATTGTTTGATTGGATAGGCTGCAGCAATTCCATCTTATGCAAAATAATCAACCTGGCACATGTAGAGCCATCTGCAACTTGATCTGTCAGTTTTTCCAGTTAACCCTTTACCCGACGTAACGGCCAAAACCGGCCCACGCTATTCTAAAAAATCTCCAATTAATTTTCATTATTGTTTTCATTTTTTGTCTCAAAAACATAGGTTATGACCCCTCGTTGGAACGAACTCGTTCCAACGAGGGGTCATAACCTTTGTTTTTGAGACAAAAAATGAAAAAATTAGTTATTCAAGAATTTTTTGGACAAGTGTCGTCTGCTTTTCATGTTAGGTAAAGGGTTAAGAGCGTTCAAGTTGACAAAATAATCTTATAATATTTTACGCAAGAATGTTATATTTAGTTCCATGTTAAATATGTGGATGGTTATATTGTATTGCATGCACACTGTACTGTGTTTCATTTTGCGATCTGCTTCAAAGAAGGTGTTAATTGCAATAAATACTGTTACTACTATTATTAGAGCTTTCAACAATTGACAACAGAAATAGGCGCAATTAATACCTTTTATCTGAAGCTCAGCTAATAATCAGCCAACTTGCCTGGACAGGCTGAACATAGCGCGAGACTTTAACACTGATTGTTGTGGTTTTATTTCTTAGCGACAAGCGTGACATGTGTGCAGTTGAGGTGAATGACTCGAGCTTACGATAATTAAATTATGACTGCCAAGAGTATTATGAAATTTCAAGTGAATTTAGCCTCAACTGAAAATGCACATATTGGCACACCTCCAAATTTATGACCTGTGCTTTAAGTTTGTTTGGTTCATGCATTAAATAATTTTGGTTCTCGATTAAATTTTTAAAATTTACATGACAGTTTGTAATTAAAGGAATCGGGCGCTATGACTGAGAGTGCCCCTTATAAAAACGAAGGAATTATAAGCAAAATTTGATACACTGTTTGTGCATGGTAGGGGTTTTCACAGAAATCGAGGCGTATTCTCTCGGTGTAGAGGTAGCCCATTCTTCGCGTACCATACTCCATGCCGGTACTGTTTTTGAATTGTATACGGATAACGATATGTCATATTCCTTTATCAGAGTATCATGTGGAATCTCGGAACTTCATAAGTCACGCGGAATGCCTCACACCGTTTCTGCCGTGACAAGGGGTGTCAATCCAAGGTTGATTGAGAGTTGTCCTCTCTCCCAATTCTTTTTTTCTCGTAGGGCAGTGGTCTGACAGAGTACAGTACGGCCGCCGTGGAGTTGTCACTTTCCACGGATGGGCAATGTTTCCACGGACACAATAATATTAGATTCCAAACACTAATTAGGGGAATAATCTTCAAAAAAATATTGAATGGAACACCGGGTACAACCCGGTGCTTCATTAATTAAAATTTTGCTGATGATGCTTTTCATCACCTGGTGAACGCTTACGTGGACATCACTGCCCACGCGTGATTACGACCAGTCCACGGCGGCTGCACTGTACTATTGCCCGATGGTTGACATGTTCAAGGACCAAAGCGTAGGCATAAAACTGTCACAGGTAGTTGACAGTTGGGTGATACGTGAGTAGAAATTATCCAAGGAAATTGACAAATCCGTGGTAAAAGTCGTGACAGTCTGCCACGCATTTTACCGCAACATTGGCTGCTGTGACAAATTTGACACAGAGTGCAAACTTCTTGTTTGAATAGCTCACCGAGAAGCATACACGTATATGCATGTAAGAACTGCAGGACAAACTCGTGTGATGATCGGGCAAACATGGGCCATCTTCACCTTTCCCGACCCCGATATCGGTTCTCGTCATTACAAATCTACACCACTGACGGAAAATAGTTTTAACACAAAACTAAAGAATTAAACAGTTTGTAACATTTATCGTACAATAAGTATGTTTTGGGTCCGTAATTATCCTAATGCATCGTGTATCAGGGGCTCCTGCTAAAAAATCTGTATCCTGCAAATGCAGTGTACAAGCGCTTTCGAAAGGCGTTTGCAAGATGCGGTATACGTCTCTATAGATGAGAGCAGTCTAGTTGTTAAAACGGTTAAACACAGAAAGTGTTTTTAATACACTCATTTTGGTGTTATTCGAGGGAGATTAACCACATGAATAACGTATCCAAAATCCGCTAAAATCTGGCTGGGAAACAATATTTTACAGTGCTTTGAATTTGGGTTATGTGTGGACACGCACGCTTGAACCCAATTCTGGTGAATCTTATGGGGCACCTCATGTGACATATCGAGGGATATTGTGGGTATCGCGTGTCACGGTAGGCAACCTAAGCCAACATTTTGTGACATTACTATGGTGATACGTGGTGTCAGTGCACAGCGTGTGTTATTATGAGAATACGCAATTACATCTCCCATTTTGTATGGTTTCTATTTTGGCACGTGGTTGCATGGTCCTAAAAGGGCTAGAATAAAGTGGATTATGTTCGGATGGTATCTTGATATCTAGTTACCGGAAACGATCCGGAAATTACCTTAAATTACTCAAATAGACTTTTTCCAGACAGCTGTCTTGAATAGAACGTAGTGCTATTGGGCGGTTAATCAAGTAAGCTATGGCCAAGAGTGTGTTTGCCTGGTCCGAAGTGTAATCCGGTAGAGAAAAAGAGCCCCAAACCTGAAGCGGAGGCGGTGTTTTGTTATAGGTTTTCTGTCATGTTCTGGCTACTCTTTATCCTACCGTTCGATGAAGTCCAAGCTATCCTTGATGCCATTCCTGTTCTCGAATTAGCCTTAGCTGATTCTGTTCATTCGCTCCATTCACCCGCATCTGCCTATACAGTCCCTCTGTCAACTTGACGCTAGTGAGATCTTTGCCTACTACCTGTCTATCCAGCACAGTACATGTGGTGCATATCCACGTACTGGTACTTGAAAGATCTAGATATGCTTATGGGACATGTCACATTGTGCCTCAAAACATATAGCACATGGACACACACGGATATTTAGGGATTGAATACTGGTGGTTACGGGACTAGTGTTTGGGGACTGGTGTGGACTAGTATGGGCCGATGGTGGACTATTGGGGACTGGCTCTTAGCTTTTAGTCCACTTCATAGCTCCTAGCTATTAGGTAGCCGATGGTTTCGTGGGTTCCGGACAACTGTCACTGCCAACTATCCTTCTCATTATCTCCTAGCTGTACCAATTATTCTTTCTACCACTGCTTCTATATTCTAGTCCTATTACACATATCCGATTACTTCTACACTACGCTACCACTGTCTGTCATGTGCTAGAGTCTTCCATCATTACTACTGACTATTTCTGAACTTGTCTCGGCAAATCTTAGTAGGCCCAATCAGATTGTGCCATTCATCTAAACTCGGATCAGTTTATATAGTTCCTTGATCGAGTGTATTCTGAGGTTCGTTACGCACGAGAGACTGTCTGTTTATAGTACCGAGATATGCATATGTGATACTTAACTCGGGTTCATTACAACGTGTCATGCAACCACGTGCGAAGCACAACACATGCATGTCATGGATACGTACTTGAAAGACCGACTGCTGAGGTGATAGGTCGCAATGTTCGGCATGTGCCTCAAAAACATATTGCACATGGACAGATGCGGGTAACCGAGGATACTTATACGGCGATGTACTTCTGAGGCTGCTTATATGGGGACAGTTATCTGAGGATAGTTTTGAGAGGATAGTTATCTCAGTTTGGCGATCATTGCCGATATTACTAAATGAACTACCCTGCTGTAATCTGCACAACCGCCAGTATTAGGGTCCTGCGAAGCTTCGAGACTCGATTCGACTTTGAACTTTAAGTAGATATTCAGTTCGATTCGAAATCGGCTGCCAGATTCGTTTCCTCTCGAGTCGTTTTCATAGGAGTATAGCTTGGTATCAGTCATCTTCGTCGTCTCACAAAACATATTGTTCAGATGAAAATCGTACATAAATAATGTTGAAATAAAAGACTGGAGGTAACGTCCGCTACATTGACATGAATAACATCAGTACTTATGCCACCGTCTATACTAATTTCTAATATCACTAGTCTCCACCACTGTTAAATGCAAATTGAAAGTTTCCAAGCAATGTCGACGATGAACTATAATCCTTGCATGGTAATATTCCAACTACATCATCAAGACATGCCTTCGACGAATCAGACCTTACTCATAAAACTCTTCGATTCATCTGGATATTTGAGGATAGTTATGACATGTTGGTGCTCTATTGGATGATACTTATTGGAGGGTCATAAGGTTAGACCTCAATGAAGGATAACCTATAACCTCTTCTGGGTATTGGAGGATACTTGTGACATGACATGGTGTTGAAGTATTTGAGGACAGTTATCGTAGTTATTTGTCGTACGAGGGGCATGAAATTAGACCTATGAGGGATAACCCACAACCTCATCTCGGGTATTGGGGGATATTTATGACATAGCGATGTAGTATGGCTAGACAGTTGCCGGAGGATACTGTCTGATAGTCATGTTCGAAAAATCATCAATAGAAGAGGGTAGTTATGCTAGAACTAGTAGCAGACGCTGAACAGAGGACTGATAGAACTCGGCAGCAGTAAGGATAACTGATAATAAATACTTTGTACCTTAGTAAAGAAATAGTAACTTAGCAGTGGTGGGTGCTATCAGCTGTACCGACAGAATCTAAGACTGTACTGTCACCGTCGAGCAAATAGTAGCGAGAGGAGACAGTGATAGCTATGGGGCTACAGAATTAATCGGACACAGTGTAGTTGGGCTAGAAAGTAGCAGCAAGGCTAGAAGGTATCAGTACAAGAAGGGGAATAGGGAGGGGGTAGTTGACAGAGGCAGTGGTCTAGCAGCCACGAAACCATCGGCTCTCTGGTAGCTAGGAGCAACATAATGATCTAGGAGCTGGGGGCAAGTTCTAGTATTTCTCTATCAGTTCACACAAGTCCCCACTAGTTCTCATGCCCCTAAACTATAGTCCCTTGACCACCAGACTTCAGTCCCTAAAAGTCCCCAAATATCCGCGTGTGCCCATGCTTGTAAGCCACTCTGCGAGCTATCTCACAACCACATATATGTGCTGTGCTGGATATACATTTAGCAAGCAAAGATCACACTCGCGTGATGTTGCTTAAGAGACTATAAAGGCAGATACAAGCAAAGGGGAATGAAGCGATCTGATTGAATCTGCTGACTCAGTCGAAGGCAGAAGTCAGCATCAAAGACAGCTAGGACTAGATCCACGGGTAGCCAGAACAGGCCAGACTAGCTAAACATAGTAACAAAATACCGATTCTACTCTAGTTTGGGCCTCTTCTTCTCTACAACACCAATTGAACGGATCCTTGAATATACCCTACTTGATTAACGGCCCTGTAGCACTTCGCGCTACTCAAGATAGCAGTCTGGTAAGGCCCATTTAGGTAATTTTGCTAATCAGATATACTCTCATTCAATCGAACATACACTCTTCACTTCACCCTTTAAACTGAAGGTCGCAAACGACCACGTCGTTCCGGCACTGATAACTTCGAAATAAAACAAGTGGCCCCACCGAAAAAGTTGTTTTATAAAGAAGAAAGAATTTCATTAGCATCTGTGGCTAGTTAACCATACAGAGGAATGAAGACATGTATTTTTTATAACTATGTTGTTCATGTCCGTAGAGAGCCCAAATATTAATCCAGAGACTTGATTTGAACAAACTTTGATCTCACCTCCTGAAAGGATGGTGTGTACCAAACAACAAAATATTCTGACTGGTGGCTCTGAAGAAGAAGATCCAAAGATTATTCTCCATACTGTACAAAGTTAAATTTCAGGCTTCCTAAGATGGCCTAATTAACCGATGGGCTTGATTTGAACAAACTTGAGTCCGCCCGCCTGTAAGGGTTCTGTTATCATATATTAAAAGACTCTGACTAGTGTTCTGGGAAAGAAGAGTTTTAAGAATATTCTTCCTACTGGATTAAGTTAAAATTCGGGATCCAGAAAATCAAGGGAGCCCAAATATTAATCATGGGACTTGATTTGAACAAATTCTCCTAACCCATTTGCAGTAGCATTCCCCTACAGTATAGCATAGGTTATCTTAGGGGCCACTACCCCGGTAAACTAATTTAGAATGTAATCCTGGAATTTTACTTTCCTCACAAATGTGTCTCAAGAATGCATTGGTGGTTCTGAAGATGTATTACAAAAATATACCAAGTGGCCCTGAGTGTTCCCGATAACTTTGAACCATATTTTGAACCTCTATCTAGTTTCAGCCTTTTGGTGTTGGTCCCTTGTTGAAAGGCTACACCATGCTTGATGTATAAGTATAACCAACTCTCGAATGTTTGGCTGCGCCCATTTTTTTCAGCCCTCAAATTCATAAATGCGTTTCAGGAATGGATTGGTGGGTCTGAGGATGTGCTTTGCAGAATTTTAGGGGAAAACTGTTCTCAATGATCCCTCGATGCCCTGCTGAACTTGACCAATATTTTAAACTTCCACCTAGTTTCGACTTATCTGGTGTTAATCCCAAGTTGATAAGCCCCACCACATCTGGGATATTAATGTATTGGTGTTTAAGGTCACAGATTCTTGCAAAATGGCTAACCGTGACCGCAAATTTGATAGAAAGTCAAGCCCAGCCAATCGTTTATCCCCATATTGCCCATTTTTAAGACTTCCACCCCAAGCATTGGTGACCGGGTCCTATTTTAAAAGTAAAACAGAGCTGGTCTACCACAGTAAACAATCACCGCTTCACTCCCCGGGTTTCCTTACGGGGGAACCGCGTCTGGGATATAAGCATGACCTGTTTCCAAATTTACAACTTTACCCATCTTTTGCTTCCTGAAATTCATTCATGAGTTTTCGTAACGTATTGATAAATCTAAAGAAGTGATTTCCCAAATGAATCCCGGTGACCCGGTTATCTTGATCCATATTTTAAACCTCTATCGTGTTTTTGACGTATCTGATCTTGATCCAGAGTCGATAGACCAAACCCTGCTCTCGAGACAAGGTAGTCTACTTTCGAAATTTTTGTTTTCGCAAACTCGTTGCAGCACTAGAATTCATAAATGAGGTTCTAAAAATGCGTTTTCGCAATTTCTTTTTTAATGCACTCCATGACCCTTAAGTAAGCTGGCGACCTTGACCCATAATTTGAAGTTCTGTTGACATTTGTTCGTGTTTATTGTCCCGTTCAATGTCGAGAGATCATACCGTGTTTGAGATATCAGACTATACAGCTGTCAACGTCTCTATGACGTCAATTCGCGAATTTTTAAGAAAACGCACCTTCCCAATGAGTCTTCTTTCACATATCCATACTGTCTACCCAAAGTACATACTGATGGTATTTACCTTACCGGGCCGCCTTTGGTGGACCGGTCCAAGAAATAG
The DNA here is from genome assembly GCA_031216915.1 of Pictodentalium vernedei. Taxonomy (NCBI): domain Eukaryota; kingdom Metazoa; phylum Mollusca; class Scaphopoda; order Dentaliida; family Dentaliidae; genus Pictodentalium; species Pictodentalium vernedei. The sequence continues at coordinate 275,685,907 of CM062296.1, read as the reverse complement.
AGGTCCGATAAGGTCAGGCACACAGGTAGACGGTCCGGGTTTTTTCCCACTGGACCGGTCCACTACAGTGTTTTCTTTTTTAACGCCTTCCTGTATTAATACAGTGCTGAGGTTACCGCAGGGTTTTAGTTGATGTCAGACATGTTTGTTGAATTGCTATCAAAAATGAAGAATCTATCCAGATCTATCAAGCATTATATGGCTTTGTAACAAGGCAATGTTACATCTTCTCGCGATAGAATTGGAGGAACACGTCTCATATTCAAAACGGCAAGCTATAATCTCGTTATTCCATCTCTTTTCCACGATACAGAATTTTTTCACTGTGTACCACAACCAAGAGACCTCTGTCGCACTGGTGTGAACACATCACAAGAGTCTCAGAACCACAATTTGAAGCCTGGTAAGCCTATATGGTGTTAGTAACACCTATAGGAAATTCTGAACTTCTCGTACCGAACAGATGAAAGTAAACTGACTCGTGCAACATTGTTGTTGAATGTCTTTACTTATTTCAGGGGCGACGGAGCCAGAGGGGTACAGGGTGCACGTGCCCCTCCACTTTTTCCACAGATATATTTCGCAGTTACACAATGAGTTAAAATGGGCGCATGCAAACGTGTCCAACATGCAGGCATTCCTGTAACATTATTTGCAAATCCAAACAATGTTTAGCCAAAGAACCCCACTTTCGGTCTGTTTCTCCAACTTCAACCATCTTCGAACCCGAAGGCTGGCCTTCGGGATGGAAAATTGTTGACGGAGAAGAAATGGACAGGACAGTGACCACGCAGCAGCATATTCTACTAAACGAGAGACTATAGCGAGTCATGGCACATTTACCGATATACGATTGTAACTTTCTCACATTGGGTCGAACCATGGTGGCATTGTAAATTTGTGCCCCTACACTTTTATCGAGCTTCCGCCGCCCCTGACTTATTTAGAATACGTGGTTCTTGTTGGAAATGTTGTTCTTAGACAATATAAACACGGGATGAAAATTTTATTTAACATTCGGATGTTATCAATGATGAGAATCGTGGAATTTCGGTAGTTATTATGTAATGCTGTAGAATTGTTAATGACGTAGTAGCTGGGTGTTACATATTCATCGTCTATAAAATGCAGAGGAGGCGAAGCCTTGGGGGCGCATGGAACACGTGCACCTCCACTTTTTTCAACAGACCTGTTGCGCGGTTACACAATGTGTTTTTTTTTTTGGACGCAAACAAACGTGTCAATCAATATACAGACATTCCTGTAGTATATTATTTGTAAATCCAAACATTTGGTCAAAGCATTCCACCTTGGGTCACTTCGGTCCGTTTTTTCTACTTCAACCATCTTCTAACCCGAAGGCCAGCCTTCAGGTTGGAAGATAACTGAAGTAGAAGAAATGGACAGGGCAGTGACCACACCGCGGCATGCTCATCTAAACGAGAGACTATAGTGTGTCATGGTATATTTACCGATATACGATTGTCACTTTTCTCCACTTGGCTGTACCACAGTAGCCTTTACAATTTGTGTCCCTCCACTTTTATCGTACTTCCGTCGCCTCTGATAAAATCCATCACGGAGGCCAAACGCTTGGGAATAGAGGGTATATCCCACGGAACTGGCCAGATGGCTATACCCATAATCGGGATCGCGGTGGCTCAGTGGTAAGATCATTGGACTTTAAGTCAAAAGGTCGACGGTTCGATCCTGACCAGCGATAACTGCGTCGTGTCCTTGAGCAAAATAAGTAATCCCGATTACCTACTTGAGGGCATACTGGCGCCGTGTGCCAAAGTTACTTGTGCATTGTTAGTAAGTTGGATAGTGTGACAGCTCCTCGCCGCTGCTTTGTTGGTCTTTCCGGGTACACAGGCTTCCCCGCCCATACATCTGTCCAACAGGATCTGACCCTGGCTGTTGAAAGTGCCGTTAGAGCCCAACAACCAACCAAACAAACAAACATCCTAAACACCGGATTGAAAGAATTTCATTATACCGTACATTGTCATTTAAAATTGTTTTCGATACAGTGACTTCATTTCCAGTGACTCTGTCATTTATTGTATCACTCGAGATAGGCAGACGTCTCGCAAGTGGAACGTCTTGGATCTTCAGCTTGGGGAAACGTGTCCCAGAACGGATCTTCTAGCTATTTCAAACGCTAAGTTGCAAGTTAAAGTATAAAAAGAGCGTTGCGTCCCGAACTAGAGATAACCTGACACATTTTAAATTCCCGTTGGACCGTCCTGACCGGCCCATCTCATAAGGTGTGTGTGTGTGGGGGGTGGGGGGGGGGGGGGTCCTGTCTGGACCACGGCTCAGCCTTGGACCAGTACCGGACCGTCTTTGCGGTCCTATTCCCATCAATCGCATAATATATATCATAACATACTGTAGTACGCATGCAGTACGTCCAACAGTTGTCGGATCCAGTTGGATAGAGCCGAGGTTTTGCACCGGTTTTACACAGGCAAATGTGGGTAGTCTTCGCCCTTCAATTCTACTATCAATTACATTGGCCAACCAATTCGAAATATAAAATTCGGGCAGGTTCAACCATTTTGCCCCTCCAAGCATGCACTCCAAAATTGCCCAAGAAATTTTCTTTGGACAAACTTGGATCTTTAACACTAAAGGAAGTTGCGAAGCAGATTTCAAAGCATTGTGGCCAGTCGTTTATGAGAAGGTTTTTTATGTAAAATTTGGGCTTTTCGCATACCGGCCCCAGCCCATGTTTGTCTGCAAAATAGAATAGTTTGGTGATTAGTAAATATCCAAATCAGGATGGTCACGTGAAGTGGTCAAGATAGATCTGTCTCGCCAAAGTACCCCATCAATAGGGAGCCGATGGGGAAAACACATTAGCATAAATGTCCCAAGCAGTGTCCATGAAGAGCTTCATTCCGCATTTGTTGGTTAATCATTTGTTGCATTCAAAACATAGCAGATGATTTCTTTCAGAAACGAGCTCATCGACAATGAAGGGCATTATGTTCCAATAAGACTAAAATCCTCTCCCTCTGATTGGACGAGAGCTGGCTTAGTTTATTCTATGTTTCCGGCTTCTGTGACCTTGGTTACCGTCTGAGGTCACCCAGTGAAATATTTGAAAATATGTTACCGGGGGGGGGGGGGGGGAGGGATTCAAAGTGCATACTGCCTATAAAATCGTATTTTTCGAGGCCAGTGATCATTCCGTGAATGTATAGCCACAACCCACCTTTAACAAGCTCGAGGTTACTCCATCTCAGTTCAAATCATGTACTTGTTCACGATTTAAGCTGAGATGGATTAACTTCGACATTTGTATATGTTATTGATTTTTTGTTGCCCAGCGACGTCGTGGGGTACGCGAGAGGTTTATTTAGTAACTTTTTATCGTTAAAACTGCCTTGTTCGTTCAAGTGCCATGTTAATTTCACGATGTGAGTTTGGGGCTATGGGTAGGGTCTTATTGCAACATACATTATTGTGATGAATTGACGGTAACATGATCTGAGGTTTGTGGCTCGAAGCGTATGCTCAACCTGGGGTCAATCCTATAAACGTCCTACACGTGTACGCTATTACAAGTGTAATTCCGAGTCCGGGTACACGCGTATCCGAATCGCCAGTAGTGTTTTATAGGATTCGTGTTTTCTTCGAGTTGTAACTAAGCTACACGCGTAATTTACAATTGCGGCGTAGTTTTATGGGATTGGCCATTTTCCGAACGTGTAAGCTGCTACCGTACAGATGTAATCGGCACCGATATTACAAGGATAATCTGACTTCACAAGTGGTTTATAGGATTCAATAAACTTACAGACTTGTATGCAAAATACATTTGTGGTGAAGCTTATACGTAAAAATTGCCATACATCACAATGGTACTTACTTACGTTGGTATGTATGTGCATTCTTCGATTGTAATGTTCGCAATAATGTTTTTATCTCATTTTATGGTTGACGGGATATTAGTCACGCTATATTTCGAAATTATAAATTGATCTGTTTTATCGACTGTATTTAACATTTATGATAACAAAGGACTCCAGATAAAATTAATTTGCACTCGATTTTTCAAATGGTATATTAATAACAAAGTGTTAAAATTATGAACGTACCACCGATATGTCTGAGTGCGTACGTTATTGTTGCCATGGTAAGGTGCCGAAATAACAGATTATGCAATAGCTATCGATTTACAGAGCTATAAATTTCGTTTTTGTTAACGACTCCAAATGGAATTTAAATATATTGACAATGGGAATCGTCAGAAAGTAAAAGACTTACCATAGCCATCTCCCTGTTCGAATATCTAAAAATAATCAAAAAAAAAAAAAAAAAAAAATCTTATATAACAGCATTCAAGTTACAAATTTTAATATTAAGCATTCCACGTTTGGTGCCCATTGGAGAATATGTTCATCGCTCGACTGCGTGTGATAAAATAAAATGCAAGATGCGAGATAATGCAAGAAAACCAGCAACTGTTGTCAGGGAGAAAGTGGATTGTTTCGATCTGTTGTTGTCATAAGATTGGCACTAAATTTCTCTTCCAAAAAATCCACCACACCTTCTGTGAAACGGTATCTTCGTCTAAATTCTGTAGCAGATGTCATATCAAAGCGACGTTCCATAAAAATCCTCCGTCTCCGTGGCGTGCGCGACATTAAAAGCGCAAAATCTGCATCTTCATCCAAAGAATACGTAATTTTCAACAATTACATAAAAAAAGAAGAAAAAAAAAAGAGATCTCTTTCGCATAACAGTCCACTCATACATTACACTCGTAAAATGGTTACGAGAGAAATTCACGTGTAAGGTTGCACTCGTATTTTCAAGCTAATTTACACGTGTACGCATTTAAAATGCGTTTATAGGATCGGTAAATTATCCACACTCATAGTTGCATGTACACCCCGGTTTTACAAGTTGGCTATATACGTGTAGGCGTTAAGAGTGTTAATAACTGTTTATAGGATTGAACAAAACTTTTTGGTTACAAGTGTACATGGTTTACAACAGCACCACCACACGAGTTAACTTACACTTGTACGCGTCTGTTTATAGGATTGGATTAGCTGCGCACTAGTAAATTACATGCCCAGAGCCACAATTATACGTGTAGGGAGTTTTATAGGATTGACCCCTGAACGCTTCGCGTCTCGATTGAACAAAAGCTCCGAGCCGCAAACCTCAGACCATGTTATCATCAATTCATCACAATAACTTATAATATTTTGGAAGCACAACAAGGACATTGGTTGTTTTACAGAGAAAACGCGACTGCAACTGTCATAAGCAAGCATGTTAGAAAAATGGTAAAAAATTAATTATTGTAAATGGCAACTGCAATTAGCAAGCTCGCTTACGGTTAATATTAAGGATAATTTATCTACCGTCGACTGTGCTTCATACCTTTCAACAGATAATAGTCATTCGGGGCATTTGCACTAGCTAAAAAAATATCAGAGACGTCAAATGTGTTCTACATTTTTTCGATTCCCAAGAGCAGACTAAATCAGCACGGTATTTAACTCTTTCACTCCCGAGTTTCACTCCGTGGTTGATACTCATCCACATCAGGAGTAGCGGAGCTGGGGGCACAGGGGGCACAGGGGGCACGTGCCCAACTTTTTTCACCAATTATATGAATCGTGTGGCATCAGCTATTTTCGTGTGGCATCGGCTGTCTTCGGGTGTTACCACAGATTAGGTACGCCAATCTGTGGTAACACCCGAAAACAGCCGATGCCACACAAATACAGCTGATGCCACACGATTCAATATTGACCGGTCAACATCCAGTATCGCAAAGTAATGACAATAAGGTTGAGGTTAGGTTGTGGTCGCTGAAGATAGTGTCTTAAATAGGGTTGGAAGTTGGGAACAAGGGTGAGGGGTAGCATATATAAATTTAGACATTTGCATGAATACACCGCCCCACCACCATTAAGCCCCCCCCCCCCCTCACACACACACACACCTGAAGAAAAAAGTATTTTCCATCCTACACCCTTACGGTACCCAGAAAGGTGTGCCCCCCCCCCCCCCACGTATTTCGAGTTTCCGCCGCCTCTGATCCACATCAAGAGTTAGTGTGGCTGGTGTTTGTCATGCTCCCACGAGTGCATGTGATATTCGCGATTGCTGGATCATTGTTTCGTCAACTGTCACTGTCAAAGACATCACGCCTTCCTTTCCTAATTTCACAGTACTTACTCTGGTTGATGCGTCAGTTTCCAGGATTCATTTTGTCGACTACAGTACTGTGATCACTTAAACAGACAAACAATGTCGATCAGATCGCGACTAAATCGTGATCCAGTCGAAAGTATCTATCCGTTTTTCTGTCCACGCCACTGTAAAGTAACAGATGGGCGGAATTGGAATTCTGAGTTCGGTACCAGTTTCAGTTTTTAGGGGATATACCATCGGTATCGAGTCGGTATTCGGTATCCGACGTGACTGATATTTGTTGATAGTACCAAAGAGGAATTAACATCAGGAAAAACAGAATAAGTTGCTGTAGTATTATTCTACCACAAAACTATAAATGACACTGCCAATGAGCTCTACAGTGGCATTCTTTTTCGACCACAAATCATATCTACAGTAAGTTTTTGACTTGTTCCAAACACACCTTAACCCTTCACCTAACGTAACGGCCAAAGCCGACCAGCGTTATTCTCAAAACTCGCCAAATAATTTTCATTATTTTTTCATTTTTTGTCTCTAAAACAGAGGCTATGACCCTTCATTGGAACGAGCTCGTCAAGCTCGTTCCAATGAGGGGTCATAACCTATGTTTTTGAGACAAAAAATAAAAATAATAGTTATTCAAGAATTTTTTTTGCAAGTGTCGTTTGCTTTTCATGTTAGGTAAAGGGTTAATGTTTAAAGACTTATTTCAGGTTTTTGCGATCTCCCCTGGCCATGTAATCTTTAGGAGGTTCTGCTGACAATAGACAGAACACATGGCAGTGATTTCTGGTCAGGTCTTGGCTGCCTTATTAGGCAGCCAAGACATGACTAAAAATCACTGCTGAGCAATTGGACATTTACAGATTGTAATATAGTTAGAATTCAGGACAGTTGGAAGTCCGTTGAGGGTTAACAAAACTAAAAAGAAAATCAGTCACTTCTTTCATGAAAATGAACCTTTCAGCTGTTATCAAGCCTCAACAGGGACTTATAAATAGCAAATGTAGGAAAATTTGAAAATTCGGATGATATCGGTATTCAACGATTGATTCATCCCACACAAATGCGCCATTGGGGCAAGGAGAGGCGTTAATATAAGTTGCATAACTTGTTGGCCAATTCTTGTAAAACAAATAAGATTGAGGTCTATAGGAACTGATAAATTTCCCCAAATGGACAAAATAAAAGAGTTCCAAAACAAGTAAATTAAACGATTTTCATACAAACGGCGACAAACAATGATACTGTTTTGATCTAAAGAATATTTTGAGTGCTGAAGTTTCAAAAAATTAATTTTATTTTTGAAAATCAACTTTTAAAACGTAGATCGTACTAACAACAGAACGGAAAATTCACGCACAGTACTTTTAAATTAATGAAACCAAAATTAATCCAAAACATGTATCTGTAACAGATGTTTTGATGATTTTTGCCATATTTACAGCAAAACCTCCAGCTTATAGCCTTGCTTGCTTTTCAGGACCTATATGAATACAACCAGAAAATCTGTAACCCCAGTTAGTTGCCCATGGCAGTAGTACTTTTACCATAAACCATACATGTTATTAAATAAGCCTCATTTTCCCTACTCCAAAAGAATTTACCTCCATAGTACCACTTAATTTTCCCCTTATATTCTGTATCCATTCAAAACTAGATGCCGGGTCCGTCATTGATTGACATTCGCACTTCTGACTGCAAAGTGTGTACATCTCGCTACCTGATAGATTGGAGAAAACCGTCTCAGCTCTGGGCATCTCATGTCCTGTCTCCTGGACTGTCCAGGAGGCAGGCATGAGTGTCTATCTGAATTTGAAGTGAAGAAAGTTGAGAAAGCCAAAACACCATCCTCTTTGAGGAGAGGTAGCACCTTTGGAGAGAGGATGCCCTCTCCCACTGGTCCTCACCCGAAGGGGCACGGAGGTCCTGAAGAGAGAGTGCCGAAGAGAAGAAAGAAAAGTCCATCAACCGAGTGCAGGGATGCCCGGCGCTTGGGGGCCTTCCAGAATAGGAAGAAAGAGTTGAGTGAGAGGGTGGAGGTTCTGGAGGCACTCGCCAGTTCCCCTCCTAGTCCCACTGGTACACCCAATCAACTGCCGGCTCCCGAGCCGGTGCAGTTGGATGAGGAATGTCCAGTGGAGACTGAGGAGGAATTGGAAGTTGCTTTTTCACTGCCTCCCACCCCTCACTCCCCTCTTCCTTCACTACTGGAAAGCCCGGGAGCTGGAGCCACAGCAGAACAGCCACCTCAGTCCTCACTCGCCATCGAAATAGAGAAGGCCAGGAAAGCAATAGAGGAAGGAAAAAGAACAATTGAGCGAACTCAACATCTAGTCTCAACATCGCCATCCATATCACCATCTCAACCACCTCCCAAGAAAAAGAGCCGAAAAAAACACAGACGGGGATAAACTACCTCTTTCCTACCCTTTCCTCCTTTGACACGCCTAGACATACGAAAACCAATCATTTACAGTCACCGAGGGTCGAAAGGGGCTTGTTCCCCATACTGTCCCTGCATGCCTTCGGCGCGTGAAATCATTCCTTTGTTGAACTAGATGCCCTACTTCTCTTCTTGGTTCTCTGCAGATATTTAATCTGGAAGGTGGGATCACTTGACATATACAGAATGGAAGGTTGGTGGACCTGATTCCTTCTGTTCTTTCATGGTTTTCTCCTGTACTCAATTCTAAAGTGTCCTGGAGGTTGGTAGTCCTGCATAGGACACTTTAGTTGCTCTTCCACACCAACTTAGTTTATTTCCCTTTTTGGAACCTCTTCTTTCAGTGGGTCATATTTGTAACTATATTTTTGTAAATAAATATTGAATGTATTGTGTATAATATGAAGAATGACCCAAAATTATCTCTAATAAATATTTGCAGTTCAGTTTTTTACTTCTTGTTCTAATTCTGAATTACACTCTTGGTATTTGCTTTGGATACTCAGATCCTCTAAAGAATCTGGGTAAACTTCTTGTAGCAAGAAAAACTGTTACATTTTTGGTGCCATGACCAGGATATGAGATTATCAAACATGAATACTGAACATTATATATCTTTAGAATTGGAGCGCTTGGATAGGGAAATGTCTCTAGTAATCAATGAATTGAATTATTTGAGAAAGCTGAAGAAAGATAGAAATGAGCAAAATACTATGAACAATGAAGCTGACAATTCTTTGAGTAACAAACTCTAGTCTCAGAGGTAACACAAAGGCAAAGTCACCTAATAACAATTCACATAGTGGATTATTTGGAAAATATAGTCAAACAAATATAAAACCATTCCAAATTACTTGTGTAAATGAAACACCCATAAACAGTTACCTGAATGTCATCTTTGAAACACCTGTACATAGTTATTTTCAAGACGAAACTGGAATTGGCACCCACTATTCTACACAAACAGTACCAAAACAAGTATCATCAACATCAGATGTTTCTAGTTTTCACTTAATGAACACTGCTAAAGATAAACTAATAAACAGCAGTGTAATCATGCCTATTCTCACTCTTCTCAAGGTTTGGCTCCATCTTTAACTTCCACACAAAAGTACAAATATGTAAAAACTGGAACTCAGCCAACCAACAGATCAGGTTTTAACACAAATTTGTGTCAAAATGAACCAATAAGATACAAACAAACTTTACAAAGCCATGAGTGTATTCCAGATACACCATTGTACACACAATACATCCCCAAACCATATGGCATCCAGCATAATAAGCAGGTGAGATTCATTTGCAGATACTAGTAGAAAATTGTAATTCACAAAGCCCTGCACCAATACAAGAACCAGCAACTACAATCCCAAGAGGTGTAGAAACTGTAATTCCTTCTCATTTTCAACGGGTAGGTACTCCACATGTGAATAGTCTTCAAGCATATTCTGTAAAACAGGACTCCTCAAACAACGTTTGTGCTGAAAATATGTATAATGTGGAGCCACAAGTTGTAAAACAGAGTGGTGTGTCCACCAAAGATCAATATGAACAGATCTCAATGAAATTACATCCTAATTTAGTAAAAACTCCAGGACAACAGAAACCTGTTTGAAAACATAATGAAGGTGGCGAGAGCTAGAACAAGGTTTCATTATAACAGTTGTCAAAGAGTAAGCACAGAATGGCAACCCACAATCCCACCACAGCCAAACATTATGTTTGAACACAGTGAAGGTAATGAAATACCTTCTAGAACAGTAACATATCATGGCAGCCATCAAAAAATGAATAAAGAGTGATGACCACCATCTAGGTATAAGGAACAACAGTTGGACAATTATGAAAAGGCTAGACCTCTTTATAGAAAAGAAACATTTTTTTTAAAAATGAAGGTCTCAATATAGAATACACAAATGATTACACCAATAACACACAGCACAGACTAGGCTGCAAGTAAATCAAAATGAAAACAGACCAACAGAAATCCATGAAAGATTGGATAATAAAGATTGGCCTGAAATGGAACAAAACAAAATAAGTTCAAGACTCATTCCAGAACATCCAGAGTCACTCCCTCCACATAACTCCGTCCGAAGGCACAATGAAAAAGTGCCCGACAATTTTGCTGGGCAGTCAGTGGAATTTCCAGACTACATTTTTCATTTGAGCGTGCAGCTTCCTGGAATTATTGGACTGAAGAAGAAAAACTTCAACAGCTAATTATGTCCCTACGAGGGTGTGCTCAAAAGCTACTGAGTGGCCTGACAAGGGAAGAAACTAATGATTACTCAAAGCTTAAAACAAAACTTTAACAACACTTTAATCCTTCTGGGAGGCAAGCTTTCTACGGGTGTGAGTTTCGAAATAGGAGGAAGATTGGAAAACCCAGTTTTCTCTTTGATAGATTCATTTGCCGTATGTGGTTGATCAATTTATTTATAGAATTGCAGACCCAGAGCTAAGTAGATAGGTACAATTTGGCCATCCCAGCTCACTAGATAATGCTATGGTATTGGCTGCTGGCTGCTGAATTTGAGGCAGGTGCGTGTCTAAATCGCCAGTGGAAACCCAAAACACACTGTGAAACAAAAGAATACAAAATTGGATCACTTAACTGTAATAAAAGTCCTTCTTATGACAAGTTTAATTTGGGGAGTTAAATGGAATGACGAATAGAACACAATCATCTTCATCTAATATAGCGCCCTCTCAAGAAAATAATACAATTGTCCAGCAAGATACATCAACTATAGTGAATGGAAGGAGTGAAATTAAAAGCTCCCAGCTTCCAAAAGGAAGAAGAATCAAATAGGAGGTATAAAAAGACAGAAAGAACCAGTACAGTTGAAGAGATTGGAATCTCTGTTGATAGCAGGGAGCTTAACAGTTTGGATGATGACACTGAGCCAAAATATTGGGAGAAGGACAGCGTGTGTCCTGTTTCCAGTTGTAATGGTGGGCCATTCACCACGTACAAGGGACTCATCAAACATTGGAAGAAACTTCATGAAGTGATAGTGTTTGTATATAAATGTAAATAAGGTACATGCCACAGAACTTTTCAAACAAAGGGAGATATTACTAGACATTTAGACTTTTTTATCAACTGGATACTTGCACTAAAGCAGAGACTTTTGTCTGTGGACCATTCACCACATACAAAGGACTCATCAAACATTGGCAAAAACTTCATGAAGTGATAGTGAGTGTATATAAATGTAAATAAGGTACATGCCACAGAACTTTTCAAAGGGAGATATTACTAGACATTTTGACTTTTTTATCAACTGGATAGAAATACAGCTTGCACTAAAGCAGAGACTTTTGTCCACAGAAAGGAAAACAACCGATATATTGATCCTAAAACTGCATTGTTGGAGCAACGGTAGAGTGAAGGCGAAATTTAGCAAAGGAAGAGGCCAGTGAACCCAGGAAACACCTTCCAACAACCACTATACTACAGAAAGACACTTATATTCCAAGGGATGAAATAGTGAAAATGCAATCAGATAGACTAAATACTAAATGTATCCATATGCAAAACCCTAAATGGCACCCAATTCCCACTGTTTATGAATCAAATTACAAAGTTAAAAAACAGTCATTTTAGGATATAATTATCAATATTACCCCCAACATCTGTTATCAACATTTTTTCTTTTCCAGCCCATACCCTTGCTTGCTTTCCATGGCCTATGTGAATACAACCAGAAAATCTGTAACCCCATTTAGTTGCCCATGGCAGTAATATTTTTACCATAAACCATACGTTATTAAATAAGCCCCATTTTCCCTATTCCAAAAGAAGTTACCTCCATAGTACCACTTAATTTTTCATTTATATTCTGTATTCATTCAGAACTAGATGCCCTCAGATAGAACATATATCTAACAGCCTACGACCACCCCACACCCAGACCGACCAAGAGCAACACCGAAAGCAGCCAACAACCGCCAATGGAAGAGCTTGAGGCAGACTATACTTGCCAGTGATAGCTCCAATGCTTATCTAGTGGCAGACTATACTTGCATGAAAAATACACAAGACAAAGATATGAGAGCACCTACAAGACAGCAAACCATACAATCACACACGTTTTGCTCTTTTCTAACTTTTGCTGCTTTACCTCAAAGTTTTTTTAAGCTTTTCCTCCGCCTCTATCTTTTCCCCAATAATCGCTATGGATTACAATAACCACTATGGCAACTCAATAACCGTTATGGCTTCAGCACATCCTCCACTCCATCCCCAGAGGTGGGCATCCACCTCTAAGGAGGCGAACGTTGGTCTTGCGTCCAGCCTTCTTGACCATTTTTTGTAAAGCACTTCTGTAGCGCACTTCTGGCCCCGGCCCAATAGGAGATAGTGGGCCTGTTACCTGAACCAGTAATGTTCGGGTTGGTGGTACCTTGTCAAGGTCCGTTTTTGACTAAGATGTTCCTCAAACTTTTTCAACCCACCTATAGAGCCCAAGGCAGACTAGACTCGCCGATGAAGGTCTTACCTGCAACAATAATAAGTTGCAGATTATACTTGCCTAGAGAACAACAACAAAGAATACTCAACACCCGTCCCTTTCCACCTCAACACCGTTCAGACATGAGGCTGATGAAGATATCTCAAAATCACTGTAAACAATAGTATTCCGTAACTGAGGCTCGAAAGGGGCTAGCCCCACACCGCCCCAGTGTGCCTTCGGTGTGCTAAAACCATTGGCTTATTATTAACTAGACGCCCTACTTCTCTTCTTGGTTCTCTGCAGATATTTTATCTGAAAGGCGGGGTCACCCGATATATAGAGAATGGAAGGTTGGTGGACCTGATTCTGTCTGTTCTGCTTCTTGTTCTGTTCTTTCATGGTCTTCTCCTCTACTCAATTCTAAAGTGTCCTGAAGGATGTTAGTCCTGCATAGGATACTTCAGTTGCGGTTCATCCACCCCTCTGACACACCTTCATCCCATTCCTATCTGTCCGCCTCCTGCTTGTCTGTCTGTCTGTCTGTCTGTCTGTCTGTCTGTCTGTCTGTCTGTCTGTCTGTCTGTCTGTCTGTCTGTCTGTCTGTCTGTCTGTCTATCATATTTTCTCTTCAACACCAACTTACAGTTTATTTCCCTTTCTGAAACCTCTTTTTTGAATGGGTCATATTTATAAGTACATTTTTCTAAATAAATATTGAATGTATTGTGTATAATATGAAGAATGACCCAAAATATTTTCAGTTCAGTTTGTTACTAGTTGTTGCAATTCTGAATTACATTCTTGATATTTGATTTGGGTACTCAGATCTTCTAAAGAACCGGGTAAACCTCTTGTAGCAAGAAAAACTGTTACATATCTATAGCACTTTACCGAGAAATGAACTCTGAGGTGCTTTTAAGGTGCTATATAAGTTATGGAAGTATGTTTCTTTTGAAATGCCCACCTCTAATATTCCTTAAATTCCAATTAAATATACACAAATTATGCATCAAAATAAAGGTTAGGAGGTATAGAACACGAAAAATATATGAAATCAACCCATAGAGTTGACAGCAGGCACCACTGGTTCCTGGAAGTCTGCTACCGTATTCATACTGTAACTGATAATGCAATAATATTTCCTGAGAACAACTTGTGGCCAAATGTGCTTCACATATCCTAGAACAAAGCTAGGGCATCACAATCCTTCAAAACACAGTGACAGAGCTGCATGGGGGTAAATTCCAAAACCGACGGCTTTGTTTACATTTTAAATTACTTTCGATTTCTGGTCTCCATCATCGGACGGAAAAAACATCGAAAAACAACCCTGTCTAAAATCAAATTATGAGAAAGATCGCCTTAATACAGCAAACTATTATTATATAGAGACTGCACAGTTGCCGAATTCTATGCAAGGCATCATGATACCTGGTGATATTTCTTTGATTTACGATTTTGTTTTTTGATGGAAATTCATGGTATCGAGTGATTTGCGCATGTCCGTCGAACATGGAATCCATCTTCATTAAAAAATGCAGGCAGTGTTGCCCTTTCCCAAATGTGGTCATATCGCTGCATCATAAAGTATTTTGAATGCCTAGCTGTGTTACAGGATATCTGAAGCACATTTGGCCACAACTTCTTCTCCGGAAATATTATTGTATTATCAATTCTGGTACGAATATGGTAGCAGACTTTCAGGGACCAGTGGTGCCTGTTGTCAACTCTATGAGTTGATTACATATTGTTTCGTGTTCTATACATCTCAACCTTCATTTTGATGTATAATGTATGTGTATTTAATTTGAATTTAAGGAATATCAGAGGTGGGAATTTCAAAATAGACAAAATTCCATTATAGCACCTTAAAATGAATTAAAACATGTTTTTAATGTCCATTCCAAAATATTTTTCCTCTAATGACATCAAGACGTGTCACCTTAATGTCTACAGGGAGTCAAAATTCTGAAATTTCAGGACATCTTGTTTTAGAAAACAGCACTGTTCCGTACATTAATTTGGAACTATTCCATGTTACTAACCAATTATACACTGGAGAAAGATATGTCCAAGAAAAGAAAAGCCAAAAAAGACGTCTTTGAAAAGGACACTTTTCCAATTTTACACGCAGTAAATGAAAATGTTAACAACAGCCATATAATTCCGACATAGGAAACATACATAAGAATTACGGAAACTATGATGTACGACTATTCTTTTTTCTATAAAAATTAGCAAGATTAAAAAATTTCCAAAAAAATATTTTCGGGTCACCAACAGCCATGTAACGAAAAAAGGAAAGATGATAATTATAATTGAGAAAAAGACGATCAGTTGACGAAGTCGGCCTACAAAATGATATATATATGATACACTGGAGCATTGTTCACTTCTAGGACATCAATTCAAAACAAAACATTGCCATATAGAGAGAGTTTTGAAGGTTAATTCGCTTGAATTTTTTTTTGGTGTTTGCAAAGTACTGTCCACGAAGAAAAAAATCGCCAACAATTCGAACGAAACAGTGAGAAATACTCTACAGAAAGTAAATCCATTGTTATTGGTAGGTGTATATAACCAAATGTCTAATAACTACACTGAATCTTTAAAATTAACTTCAAAATACGCCAAGTTTATGGAACTATATTTTGGTAAATATTCATACGCGAACGGAAGCTAAGAAACCACAACAGACTTTCTGCCAATTAAATTGCAGAGTTCCAGTTTGTGCGATCGTGGTGCCAAAGACCCAGAAATGTACATGTTGATAGAAAATAAAAGATAGCAGTATTACTTTTCCCGATCGTTCAAAGATTCTTTCTGTTTCCAGGTAATTATTATAGCTTTATGAACTGCCCCACTGAACTCATGTGCTTAATGTTTATGTTTATTTTGACTAAAACAAATCGTGTATAAAAGTAACGTGCACAAAAACAATAAGCCCACACAACCATCAACGGCATTTTGTAACGAAATAAGGTGAGGAGTTTCTGAAGTGAAAAATATTTCTGTTTATTACTGGTTGATTAAAAATCTTGGAGTACCGATGAAGTAAGGCACGCCACATATTAAACCACGATATAATATCCCCGGAGGAAATCGGGAAAGCACTCCGACAAATAAAAAATAAAAAGTCTCCAGGTCTCGACAATATATCCAACGAACTTTTAAAAACTGTAATTTTCTATACGCTTGACGAAGCGGTCAAGTTGTTTAACCAAGTCCTTGAATCTGGTCATTATCAAACTGAATGGAGTAAGTCAACCCTAACGCTACTGTACAAAAAGGTAACTGGCATGACCTTAACAACTACAGAGCCATTGCACTTGGATCTGCTGTCGGGAAATTATTTAATTAGATTATAAATAACGGATAAATAATTTACTGGAAGATAACTGGCTTATATTCGACAACCAATTTGGATTTCGTGAACACCGTGGCACGGTGGACAGTGCATTTGTTCTGAAAAATATTTTCAGTCACTGCAAACGAGAAAATAAACCTCTATATGCAGCTTTTGTGGACTTCAGGAAAGCCTTTGACACAGTTCACCGGACATTGCTATTTAACAAATTACGTAAATACGGCATAACTGGTAAAATACTTGAAATCTTACAGTCCTTGTACACCTCAATCTATTATCTTACTAAAACGGCCAAGGGTCTAGGTCCGCCTTTAGTATCCTCAATTGGGGTTAGGCAAGGCTGTGCGATCTCCCCAACCCTGTTTAAAATATTTATAGATGACATTCATAATATCTTTACTGGAAAATGCGACCCCATAGTTGTGAATAATAAGTGTATAAGTCATCTATCATTTGCAGACGACCTAATTATGTTCTCAAGTACGCCTATCGGATTACAAACGTGTTTAGAAAAATTGGAAATATACGCGAAGAATAACCATCTGAGGATAAACACCGAGAAAACTAAGTGCTTAGTATTCCCCCCCCCCCCCCCCAAAAAAAAGGTACAAGGCTCCCCGGTTTTTACATTGGCTGACAAAACGTTGGAGATTGTACCAAGCTATTCTTATCTGGGTATAACCTTTTAACATAATGGGCAATTTGGAGAGGCACAGCGTGCTTTAAAACTGAAAGGGATGAAAGCACTTTACAGTCTTTTCACTTCTTTTAAGAGTAAACACCTCCCATCCACTGCTATAATGTCCAAATTATTTGATCAAATAATAAAACCCATATTGCTGTATGGTGGTGAACTATGGGATACAGAGTATAATCTTGCAAAGTGGGATGGACTCCCCGCTGAGGCTGTGCACATCAAATTCTGTAAAATGATACTCGGTGTTATTAAAAATTCTTCCAACCATGCCGTTCTAGCTGAACTTGGCAGATTCCCACTTTCCCTCGAACGCATCGTCAAAACGTTCAAATTCATGGCCAAACTTCACTCTACAACTCCAGGTACATTGCTCCATGATTTACTGGAAGAGCATAAATTAACGACGGAATATATCTGATTCCACCAACTATTGGAAGGCTGCAATATATCAACGGCCGCAATGCGCGACAATAAATCCGGTAAATTGCCTGAAAATTTAACAAATGTTTACACAATCTACTTCAATGAATACCTTAACAATGACAATAAAAGGAACGGTAAAAAAAAAATTGCGTACTTATTGCACCTTCAAAAAGACATTAAATTCGAGCCCTATTTAGCTCACTCAAAAACAAAGAAAGCGCAAAATATGTTTACAAGATTTCGCATTAGTAATCATAAATTGGCAATTGAAAAGGGGAGATATGTACAGCTGCCAATTCCCTTAGAACATAGGATTTATAACGCTTTTCATGTCTGTAAGGCCGCCGGCAATGTGGAATCTGAGATGCCTTTTGTAATGGACTGCCCAGCCTATACAAACATCAGAAAACAGTTGTTTGCGTTAATTAACATGGACAACGCGAACTTTTCAAATGCAAGCAAACAAGATAAGTTTGAATTTCTTATGAAAAATAATACGCCCTCATTATGGCACTCCATCTGCAACATAATCCTGCTGTTCTTCAGGAAAAAAGAAACAATAACTGCCAAATCGTAGGTCCTTAAACTGACATATAGTCTTTATTGTATATGCGTATATGTATGCTACATTAGCCTTGTCAGTATTCAAATTAGTTATTTTATTTATTATCAGTGTATTACATGTATAATCGTATCATGTTTCTGTTAACTTCTTGTGCAATCTGCCTCTCTGTAGATGTTATTTTTGCTTGAATAATTGAATAAAACTACTACTACTGCACCAGCAATGGAGTCCTCTCAGCGTTCTAAATACTCTAGAAAAAATTTCGGTGGCAAAAGGGGAAGGCATAGTTCAAACGCGAAAACTAAAATTAAATTGAAGCAATCTGATAATATACTATTAACCCTTTACCTAACGTAACGGCCAAAACCGGCCAGCGCTATTCTCAAAACTCGCCAATTAATTTTCATTATTTTTTTTTATTTTTTGTCTCAAAAACATAGGTTATGACCCCTCGTTGGAACGAGCTCGTCGAGCTCGTTCCAACGAGGGGGTCATAACCTATGTTTTTGAGACAAAAAAAAAATGAAAAAAAAAATTAGTTATTCAAGAATTATTTTTGCAAGTGTCGTCTGCTTTTCATGTTAGGTAAAGGGTTAAAAAGTAGGGGATATGTGATAAATGTGAGATATATGAAGAAATATATTTATATTTTCATCAAAAAGATAGTCGAGACATTGCACTATAACATCTGGCGAATGATTATAGCTATAGTTGGGTGTCTGACAAGCACACATTCCACGCAATGTGCTGTAGAAGGCATGGACGGTCAGTCAGAGAATTTACCACATTCAGTCCAAGAACTAAACACCTTGTAAATCCTCTCGGTTCGCAAAGCTAGCGCGGATGCGACGTGGCATGCTCCTCGCCAAACATCCAATATCAGCTTGAGTGATGTTATTCCATTCTTCCTGCAGTGTAGCGGCGAGTTCCTGGACATTGGTAGGGGGCTGTTGGCGTTGTCGTAGGCGCCTGCCAAACATATCCCAGACATGTTCGATTGGTGAAAGGTCTAGACTTAGTGCTGGCCAAGGCAGTGTAGCGATGTTCTGCTCCTGGAGGAACTCTGTAGCGACACGGGGAATGTGTGCTCTTGCATTGTCATCTTGGAAAATGAATCGACGGCCGTGACGTCGCGCAAATGGCACCACGTGAGCTGCTAACATGTTGTCACGGTAGTACTGCCCCGTGACACGTCCCCGGATGACATGTAATGCTGTTCTGCTTGTCATGGTTATGCCTTCCCACATCATAACCGATCCACCATCAAAACGATCGTGCTGCCTAACGGTTACGTCATGGTATCGTTCGTTCCGTCGCCGCCACACTCTATTTCGCCTGTCGTGGAAGTCGAAAGTGAACCTCGATTCATCGGAAAACATGACGTTGAACCACCGACGATTGTCCCAGCGCTGTCGTGCTTCACACCAATTACGCCTTGGTGCGATGTGACGTTCAGTCAAACGTGGAATTATTCGAGGTCGTCGAGCGTACAAATTCCAGCTGTGTAGGCGATTTCGGATCGTCTGACCACTGACTCGCACATCTGTCGCTCGGTGCAGCTGCTATCCAATTTCTGAGGCACTTTGATGGAGGTTACGTAATGCTGTGGTTCGGATGAAACGATCCTGGTTAGCAGTTGTCGCCCTTGGATGACCTGACCGACGTCTGTCATCAACATTGCGTGTCTGACGTAGCGTGACCACCACCTGCTAATCGCCGATTGAGTAACGTTGAGAATTTGAGTCATTGCAGTCTGTTTGTTGCCAGCTTCCAACATGCCAACGGCAGTCTTCGCAAACCTCAAAAGTTATGTTTCGACCAGAAACTATTGATGAACGAGTTTATGCCAAGAAAAGAACGATGAGACCTCCGAAAAAGCCCGTCCAGTACAAATGCAAATTTCAAAACGTACCCCCACAGACATTAACATGGCGCTCGTGCAAAAAACCTGCACGAAGTTTTCGTGGGCCGGTGACATTCATGATCCACACTAAACTTGGTAACATATTGATGTGTCCAATCACGCGTATCCAATTCCATTTTCTGAAAATATCAACATCAGTTTGGATATCACCTTGCCTTTTTTGAATAGTATATTATATCATCCACCAAGATATGATTTGTACGGAAGCCCTGGAGGGACATTTTTTGTTACTAGTTATTACTTACTTGTTATTACAAATAAGAAGTAAGTAATAACAAATAACAAATAAGTAATAACAAATAAGTAATAACAAATAACAAGTAAGTAATAACAAATAAGTAATAACAAATAAGTAATAACAAATAACAAATAAGTAATAACAAATAAGTAATAACAAATAACAAATAAGAAATACAAATAAGTAATAACAAATAAGTAATAACAAATAACAAATAAATAATAACAAATAAGTAATAACAAATAACAAGTAAGTAATAACAAATAAGTAATAACAAATAACAAATAAATAGTAACAAGTAAATAATAACAACTAAGTAATAACAAATAAGTAATAACAAATAACAAATAACAAGTAAGTAATAACAAATAAGTAATACCAAATAACAGGTAAGTAATAACAAATAAGTAATAACAAATAACAAATAAGTAATATTATTACTTATTTGTTATTACTTATTTATTTGTTACTACTTGTTTGTTATTACTTATTGGCCCGAAGGTATGCCGTAGAATGATTTGGACACCGCCCGAGTTTCTGAAACTTCATCTACAGAATTTGATCCTGCTTTGCAGAGAGACATCCATAGAGTGGCAGATAAAGCAGATCGATCTCTGGAAAATACTACGGCCAACTTGGCAGAATGCTGGATGAATATCCGAATGAAGTTCGATGGAGGTGAGATTGTCAATCGATGCAACAGAGGATCATGAGGCTTTCGTTGTTATGGTGCACTGCTTCGAGAAAATATGGGTCGGGATTGGGCTCCAATCGCCTGGGAAAAGTCCCCTGGAAAGCGTGCTGGTCGTTCATTCGACAAAGAGTGCAGTCGAAAAAGCGTCATTTGGAGGTATCAAAAACAAATCAACAGAAAAAGATCTATAAAATCAGAAGATGGAAAAGAAAAATCAAAACATTGAGAGCCAACACAACAAAGAAAGCAAGGATGGAGTATGGGCCAGAAGTCATTGATGAAACATCTGACATTAGTAAAAATGAACATGCGGAGAAAATGAAATTCTGTTATGAGAAGAAAGTTAATGTCAGCGAAACCATCATGGAGCATGTAGAAAAGAACACCAGGGAACAATCTTGAGTGGATATTGGATAGATGAAAGAAGGGAGAGATTAACCGCATCAAATTTTGTAAGTATAGTGAACAGACGACCATCAATTCCAGTAAAAAAACTACTTGAACGCCTTCTCTATTCATCCTTCACTGGAACTAGAATTACGAGAGGTGGCCTGCGCTTGGAAAAAATTGCCATTCAAGTATATATTCAAAGAAAATAGGAGGATTCTGATTCTATAAAAGTTGAGAGAATGGGGCTGTTCATCGACAGGCAGAATTCATTTCTAGAGGCCAGTGTTGATGGAATGGTACGTAGTCAATCATCAGGAAAGGAGTATTGGAGATCAAACATGTCTTGATGAACAAAAAGATGTACTTTCAAGAAGCAGCAACAAAAACTAAAGCATTCTGTTTTGGCCAGTTACATCTTAAGAAGTCCCATCAATTCAGGGACAGCTCAATGTTCTGGACATAGATTGGGCTCATCTTGTAGTCTGAAGAGTAGACCCTCATCAGCTACACAGTGAAAGAATTTTAAGAGATCCAGACATGTGGATAAATAAGATGTTTCCAAAACTCTCTGCATTTTACAAGAAGGCTGTTCTCCCAGAGTTGACAGTTCCTCGTAAGAGCAAAAACCTGGCATATGTGAACCAGGCAAATGGGTAACTATCATTCAGTACTAACCTAACTAATATTTACTGTACGTACTTCTACTTGTTTGGTTCCAGCACTTCTTTGAATATCTGGCATTCTAAATTGAATTGAATGAGCATGTCAACTGACACTTTACTGGTAGAATGCTAGAAGCCATTATAGTATCTGCTCTGAAAAGTACTGAAAGCCACTTTAGTGGCTTTATAGTGTTTGCATAGGCTTGTTGTTTTCTAAGCAGTAGAATATAAACGTTCATATAAAATTATTTTGTTGCAATTTATTGAAGAGAGCCAACAGGTACTCTTCAATAAATGGTACCAAAACAATTTTTATTGAAAAAAGTTTTGCCACACTGAGGCTTCTCTTGCTAGTTGCATGGGTTCGTTTAATAAAAATAATCGAGTTGTTTCAAATCTTCTTTGAAAAAGAATTGAGCGCTATTTATACCTAATAAGCATATTTATTGTTACATTAATTTATATACTTTAACCATTTTGTGCAGAACCAATTTTAACTGCTATGACAATATTTCTGAGCCTAGTATCATTGAATAACATTACAAGCCAACTGACATTATTCTGAATGTATAGCTTATTACATTTACATGCATTCATACAGTATGTGGAGAGTGGGTTGAGACTAAATGACCTGGGGAGTTGAGTTATCACCCAAGTATCACTTTCATATTCTGTACATGGACAAAAAATACAGCAAGGTTTCAGTCAATGGACCTCCAGATATAATTCTGGGGGTCTATTGGCTAGAACTTTACTGGCGCTTGTTATGCTTTGCAACAAATTTTCAGTTATTGCTTGGGTGGAATCTCCACTCTGCAGGTGATTTAGTGATAATACGTTTTCCACATACTGCATAATTACATTACATGCTTTTGAATATGGTGCCATTGTTTGTATATTATTTAAAATGTACTAATTAATGTCATGTTTAATCTTTTCCAATTTGGGTTCCCACTCAACCTACATGTAAAAGTCCTTGAAAAGTGCTTCAAATTGTTTCAATCCTTGGAAGGTACCTTATTGTCCACCATCTTCCGTCAAAGGTACCGACACTTAAATTCAGTTTACCTATAACAGCTGAGACAAGACATTTCATGATAACCTGCCTCAAATGCATGCGATATCACAAAATCGGCCAGAAACCACATCTCTTTGATCTCTATATTATCCCCTGAGTGCAACAAGTCCCTATCTTGAAAATCAGGTCAGGGTCCTTGAAAAGTGCTAACACAAACTGGAAGTCACTATTTGCAGATTACATGTATGTTTATTCATCAAAAAAATGTTACTGTACAGTTATGTATAATGTTCCCAAAGTTTCATTTTACGTGATACATCGCTTTGAATTACATCGCTATTTTGAGCTCAAATGGTTCATTACTCAAATATTATAAATGTAGCACTTATTCTAAACCTCTGTTTCTCATTTCATAAAAAAACAGTTCATCAGCAATTAACTGGTTGAGTGCAAGAAGCCACTATCAGGGCTTTAATAGAAATGAGGATACCAGAACAAAAGCCAACATTTTGCTTGCTTATGTTTCTTATTCAGTCAAAGGAAAATAATATTTGTTTATATCAGTTTGTTCTATTACAAATTATTGCAGTTTTTGTCAGCACTCTCCAACAATTTGTAATAAACAATTTTTGAACCACAAATTAAGACCACCAAAAATAATCTAGCTCTCAACCAGTTAATAGTTATGATTGTACATTTTATTTTTTTTTATAAATTAAGGGTATTTATTTATTTGATTATTATCTTCTTTTCAACAGTTTCCAACTACAAGTGTGAAACCTGGCAAGACTCTGCAAAAATCTCGGCAAACCAAACACAGAAAGCCAAGCTCCTCGACCAATGCACAGACACCTTCTGATACCGTGGCCTCTGACAGTCCCCACCACTCAACTATACCAGTAGATACCAAGGTCCTTTTCCATCAAAAGTATATTTTCCATGAATGGGAAGATGAATTTGGGAGAACCAAGTGGTATAATGGCCTGATTGGAGAAATTCTATGTGGATTGGATGGTGATGAAGATGCAGTACATGAGGTATCATACTCTATATAGTTTGTTTCCAGACCAGTATCCTTGCACGGTTGTGTTTCAAATAGTATAACTGCTATAAATGTATTTGATCTCCAGAAACTAGATGACATCAGGCCTTTAGATTACTCAATTTCGCACCGTTTTCAGGTGTGCCCAAATTAGAGAAGGTGTGAAGGCATCAAGAAAATGTATAAATTCTCTGAGCCTCTTCTACATTTCAGAATAACTCTTATCCTAATATCAACATAGAAACACAAAAAAGTCATGGCAATAAAACATAACAGTATAATCTCTGGCGTCACAAAGTTTATGTCCTAGCATTCCTTCGACCTCTGCTCTGGTTAAAGTACCTGAAAGGTCGGTAGCCATTCTCCGTGCATAAGATTGTCGAGCTCTCCTAGCTCGAGCGTAACTATCTTCACAACTAACCTCTGCTTCTGCCATCTTAACTAAGTAACTACGAAAATAAAACACAATATATTTCAAAATAAGATTCAAAATAAGAATAAAATCTCAAGGAACCAATCCATTAACTGTTAAGCTTTCACCATCAAAGTTCTGTTACTGTTTCTATTTACAACTCTCGCATTTGAGATGGCATGATGTAGGATCGGTAAATGGTATTAGGTCCAGTTCTAAAATTAAATACTACCATCAAAATCAGGATGGGTAACTTTGTACAACACATAATACTGGTTATGTCTCGGGAGTCCATTGGCCCTAAAACGAGCTCGTCGTTGAGCTCTCCAATTAAGAAATCTACCCCATGGATTACACCTTCCGATGTGTCATCATACGGACCACATCTCATGGACTAAACGGTTTACCGTTATTCTGTGACTATGATAATGTCTTTCAAAATCTCGTCCTGAACATACTAAATCTGGACAATTTAAGATACGCAAAACTCGTGAACGGCATTTAAACAAAATGTGGGACGGACAAGCAGTATCATACCAATATACAATATCTCATTCAATTTCAATTGTGACTGCAATATTTTGAAAATCATAATACACACATCCGAAGATATTCTCAGATGTGAATGCACGATGAACCTGAAAATATCTTAGTTCATAAGTATTTAGTTGAACCACACTATTTAGTACTGCAGGTCTTCGGCCAGTTCGAGGGCAAACGACAGGGGGAGGCTCACCATTGTTCATATATTCATAAGCAGCATATTTCCAGGGTAATGGGTACATAGTGTCTACAAAGGGAGTGACAGAAATTTCTTCCTGATCACTCAGTTGATGTTCTGCCTCCTCATCCGTTTGACCCCTACAATGATGCTCTGTACCATTTGTTTCACTTTCGGCAGTATCTACTGTTTCACTACTACTTGAGTCACTCATTGTAATCACTGAAAACACAAATAATATTGTTCAACATTAGTTCGTTAGTTAAGTTAAAGTAATAGTTGTCATAGTATTGTCTCGTTTTCTTAAGTTCGCACTTGCTTCTCCAGTATCTACGTCATAGTTCACTGTCGGGTATAACTGAGGAGTAGACGAGGACGCTTGAGGTTGGTCCTGTCTTACTTTTGTTTTTGAGTCTCTTGTATCTTTCACTAATTGTTTCAAGATTGTCACTATTTCACCTGAAGGTGGTGTCATAGGTCGTGGAGTAGTTGTTGGTTGTCTCATAGTCGTATATAAAGGATCATCATCATCATCATTAAATGCAACATTAGACATTCCACATACATCAGCAGAAAAATTAGAATTTCGCTTTCGTTTATTCTTGTAACGCACAATAATGTTACGCAACTTAATATGGCCTTGTGCCCTGATACATCATATCAATAAGTATATCCCCACGATAAGAAACATACATCCCACAAAATAAGACAACTTTGGTACTTCGAATGGTTCTATCGGGACTAAATGTAGTTTATCTAGTTCACTTAATAGGTCATCCATTTTTAATTCATCTAAATGTTTCATAGATTTCAGAATCGCAAAATTTGTTATGTTTACTTTCTTGAACACGTGTTGCCAAACTTGTCATTGAGTCAATGAGAAATTGGGCAAGACTGTCTTCGATACTAAATGATACGTGATATTATTGTGGTGATGAAAATAACTATGCAGCAATAGTTGTCCACTTGTGGCAATATACAACGGATTCAATTCTAAGATACCAATCGGCGGCATGATTCGACGCGGTTTGGGATTCTTACGTCTTGGACATGTAATTGAGAATCGCAATGGCACGTCAGTATTGATGTACCAAAGACCTTCCTCAATACGTGTCGCAAAAGGTAAATCCATATTTAATTTAACATCGGTCGTACATAATTTCTTTATCTCGGTTTTCATATTCAAAAATAATGCCAACAGGCAACTAGAAGTTGTATGTATAGTTCTGACTGCACCTCGCAATGGACAGAACAATTTCTTATCATCTATACAATCATCATGACCTAATTCCGGTATATATTGGGTTCTTTGTTTGCCAACTAGTAATGTATCGGCTTCAAGTCAATAAATAGCTACCATTTTATTCGCACTATGGGATGCTTTTGCACTTACATTCATGAATGGGATGGGCAAGGCTTGTACTTTGAAAATTTCAAACTGAAAATTGGTGTCAATCAATGAAACTCACTAGAATGACTAATTTATCATCGACAAACACTGTCGCTGTTGTCAATAAATGATAGTACTGCCATAACTCCTTCTGAAGTTTCAACGGAAGTTGGGTGTGTTCGTCAAGCCTATCCTGAATACTCGTTAATTCTGAAGTCAATAAGGTAGGATTGATGACCCTAGGTGATAATTTTTCATCTGCAAGCATATCCATTTGTTCATGCAGATTGTCCATATACTTTTCTGCGGTAGTTAACATTAATTCAGTTTGTATTAATACTGTTTCCAATTGATGAAAGGACTGTACATAATGATCTAAAAGAGTTAATCAATTTTCAAGTCCTTGTAATACCAATTCCACTTAGTCACGAAAAAGCGATACTACTCCTATAAGTTTACCATAAATTCTCTATTCTCTTGTACGGCATGATATGTTAATTTTATTGAGCTTAAACTTAGTTTCTGAACATGTTGTATCATTGCCTGATTTACCGTCAAACGTTTTAAATTTTCTTTCATCCCCTTTAAATCAGATTCAGTGGCTGTGCCAAATAAGAAACTCATTCCTTCACCTATGAAATTTGCTAAACCTCGCTTATTTCGATGTGAGGGTGTATGCCCTTTTAACTTGCGATAATCGTCCAGGTCCCCTTTTACTCATGCAAAATGATTATTTATAAACCTGACCTCTTGGTACATATCCACAAATATCGAATGTAACGCAAGATTAAAAGTATTATTGTCAGTCATGTTTCTATTTTGTTCATAGATTTTTCTGAAATTTACATCAAGTTCCTGATAAAATTGATTCACAAAGCGTATGTTATTGTCCACTCTCTGCATGTAGTCACCTCTGTCACAAACATGGTTGTCCATTCACTGTTGACCATATAAACTTCTTTTACCTTTGTAAAGATGACGTTATTTCGGATTATGGTATTCCCGCTAACTGTTAATGTCAATGTCAGTAAACTTCCCATAAACCAAGTCAATAACATCTTGCTCCTACAACGAGAAGGAAGACATGGATTAGCATCATGAGTGATTCTCAAAACTGAATTCCAATTTACTCTCTCCTTTTATGACCAGTCAGTAAAACTCGAGAAATTTTACCACACAGAGAAATCGACAAACTGGTTGCGCAGGCCAGCAAACGACTCCACCATGTTACTTTTCTTGTCAAATTATAAGTCAATATACTTTAGTCTCTCATGACGCATATCCTATCCTCCCTCATAGTCGTATAGCATTTTTATTATATTCTTGCTTTACTCCTGGGTGCTCCGGGGTAATCTATTCTACGAATTTTTTGCCATCCACCCTCCCTAAGGGTGGAGTGAATATTATCAATCAAATTATCAATTTGTGTCCCACTGGATGGTCGTACAGCAGGCTGTACGTATGTCACTGGAATTTTCTTTTTCTTTCTTTGATTAATACTACAGTCAGAGAAACACTCTGACTCAGAATTAGAGTTTTCTACTTGGGGTTCTACGTTTAGCATTTCTACTTCCATCGGCTCCTGTGCCAATGTAGAAGCTTGAGGAACTTGAGCAGCTTTCTTCTGCTCGTGGTATTGTCATAATCGTTGACGTAATTCTTCCATGGGTACTCCTTCCTCTTCGGAAGATGAATTTTGTCTTACTTGTCGTTTTTCTCGTATTAAAGGAGCCATAGGTGTAGGCTCCTCCTCATCACTACTATGACTACTACTACTTCCTTTCTCCGCTTGGGGTGTAACATATCTTAAACGTTGTGCGGAGCCAAACTGAGATTTTCTCCATAACATTTAATGAGTCTACCTGTCATTTGATCTCTGATCCTGTAACTTACAGGTCCAGTCTTTTCAGTTACTCAAAATGGGTACTCCCATTTCTGTTCTAATTTTCCCTTTTGTCTACCATCCCTGTACATTACGGGGTCTCCCACATTGAATGTTATTTGTTTCGCTTTTACATCTCCAAGACGTTTCTGTTTTTCTACTCGCTTTTGTTGCATTTTCTGTTGCCTCACAAATGCTTTGTGTTGTTCTTGTAAAGCTATTTTGTAGGCTTCTTCTCCCACATATTTTGTCTGGGTTTTAAAATTGCGTCTAATGGAAGAACCACATCTCTGGCATATAACAGATAATAGGGCGAGAACCCAGAGGACTCGCTTCCATTAAATCTGATAGCTGCCAAGGACTGGTTCAAGAATAAATCCCAGGTCTCCAATTCTTTATGAGACATTTTTGCCAAAACATCATTCAAGGTCTGGTGGAAACGTTCGAGCTTCCCATTGGATTGGGGGTGATAGTAAGATGTTTTCACATGATGAATTTTTAATTGTTCAGTCAAATATCTCATTATCTCATTACAGTTCTTTGATCCGTTATCAGTTAATAGTTCAAGGGGACAGCCAAATCTTGGGAAAATTTGGTCGATCAACAAATTTGCAACTGTTTCTGCTTGTTTATCTGGTACTGGAAATGCTTCAGGCCAACCTGAATACAAATCTATAAAAGTAACTATGTACTTATTTGCTGATAAGGTAGTTGGAAAAGGTCCACTCATATCCAAAGCAATCTTAGCAAATGGATAAGGTGGCCTATCTGCTTCTTGCATAGGTAAAGTAACCCTTTTTGTGTTTCTTGCCCTACACGCAAGGCATTTTTCAACATATTGGTAGATGTTTTTGTATAAATCAGGCCAATAATATTTCCTACTAATATTCCAGTATACTTTATATATTCCCAAATGTCCTAAGTCGTCATGATATTGTCTTAGTACATCACCCTGTAAGTGTTCAGGTATGTACAACCTCACCCTGGGGTTGTTGCCAGTAGCACTAATGTAGTATAATATTCCCCTTATCATCAAGTACCTACTACTTATATTAGCTGGGGTATTATCACTTAAGTATTTCTTCTGTACTTCCATAAGTCGAGCATCTTTTTCTTGCTCCACTTTCATGTCTAAATCTTTATAATTTATTTCCTCAGGTTCCATAGGGGAACCTTGCTGTTCAACTGTTACATGTGCATATCGCTTAGGGTTAATTCTATCACAGACTCCTACCTTTAGTGTTTTCTCAGACTACACCTGATCCATCTGGTAATCTGGATCGGCATTCGCTATTCCTTCAGGTAGCCTTGACAGCAAGTCAGCACAGGTGTTTTGTTTTCCAGGTAAATATTCAATCTTGCAATTATAACTCGCTATTTTTAATGCCCACCTTTGAACTTTTGCATTATTTTGGGGTCGTTTCAACATGTATTGTAACGGAGCATGGTCTGTTTTAATAACAAACTGGGCTCCATGCAAATAATTGTCGAACTTGTCCAATGCATAAGAGATAGCAAAAGCTTCTTTTTCAAGGGTTGACCATTTCTGTTGTGTGTCACCTAACTTGTGTGACAAAAATACAATTGGTTTCTCATCTGGTACACCTGGAATTTGACCTTCCTCACCTTCACAAGGCTGAGTTAATACTGCTACTATGCATGAATGAGATGCATCAGTATATAAGACGTAAGGTTTTCGTGGGTTAGGATATGAAAGGTGTGCTACTTGTGTCAAGCTCTCCTTCAGGTACTCAAAAGCTTTTTGATGGGTTTCTTTCCAATGAAATCTAGCATGCGTTTTAGTCAGAGCTATCAGTGGCTGTGCTATTTCACTAAAATTGAGTATAAATCTTCGATAGTAAGAAACCATCCCCATGAAACTTCTAACCTCGGTCACAGTTTTTGGAGGTACTAATTTTCGTATGACCTCAACCTTTGTGGGTTCAGGTTTGATGCCATCATGACTTGTGACAAAGCCAAGATAAGCTGTTTCACTCTCAAAGAAAGTACACTTTCTAGCTTTTAATTTTAACTTGTGTTGTCTCAGTCGGTTAAATACTTGCCGAATATGTTCAATATGCGACTTTTCATCTTTACTAAAAATCAAAAAGTCGTCCAAATATGCAAGTGAAAAGTCCTCTAGTCCTTGCAGGACTATGGTCATCAGCTGTTGAAATTTGGAGGGTGCGTTTACGAGACCAAAGGCCATGACATTCAACTCATATAACCCTTTATGATACGTGGATGCAGTCTTAGGTCTATCAGCTTCGCTCATCTTGATTTGCCAATAACCGGACTTCATGTCAAGTGTCGTAAAGTTTTTACAACCATTAAGTAGGGTAAAAATGTCATCAATCAGAGGAAGCGGCCAACACGTGGTCCTCATAACTTGATTCAGCCAGCAAAAATCCATGCAAAACTATTTAGAGCCTTGCCACTAAGAGGCAAGGGAAGTTCCAAGCACTGTTTGAGCGTCGGATTATGCCAGTATCAAGCATCTCCTGGATTGCATCATCCATTATTTTTCGTTTTGTAAGTGGTACCCTATATGGCCGACTTTTAATTGGCTTAGCCTCACCTGTATCAATCTTCATGGTGACTGTGTCTGTTTGGGTTAAGTCCTTATCACTTTGAGCAAACAAATCTAAATTCTCATTAATTAATTTTAGAGTTATGTCCCTTTTATCAGCTGGCACTTTGATATCTTTTTCATCAAGTGTTTTCTCTGGTTTTGGCCCATCTGAATTTAATTTTCTAAAAACTTTTTCCATTTCTACTACCTTTTTATCTTGTGCTACAGGTTCTATCTTTCCCACAATACAGCCCCTCTTTAAAGTATAGTGTTTGTTAGTGCTATTCACTAACATCACAGGAATATGTCCATGATTGTTACTTACCACACTATTACTAACAAGTAAACCTGGCTGTTCAGCTATGTAACCTTTCTTTAAACCATGATGTTCTAAATAATCAGAGTCAAAAGTTGAGCGGGCCCCTATGGCCTTTGCTGTACAAACACAAGTGGTCTGATGTTTAAGTTCAATTTGATTTACCAATCGAGTCAAACAACTAACATGTAAGTCTTTCACTACAGGTATAAGCTGTCCCTGTAATTTCAATTTTCTAAGTTCAAAGTAAATGTTCACTCCATTATCATTGATCCAATCTAAACCAAGTAATACACTTCGATTAAGTTCATCTAAGACTAAGAACTCATGCACCTGAGAAATTCCATTAATTGAAAAATAAAGTTTCACTAAACCCCTGGGTCTAACATCATTTCCAGTTACTACCTCAATTCGAGGCAAAGTATTTCTATCCCCCAATAACCTTGGCCTGTGCCTCAAATTTTTCCAAAATTTTGTGCTAATGCAAGAAGTTTGAGCTCCTGAATCTAATAAAGCTCTCACACGTTGCTTCCCTATGTTAATCATCACACTATCCAAAGAAGCTGGTCCATAATTAACATTTACTGTTTGTGAAGTCTGTTTTGGGTGTTTAGATCTACTTCCTGTTGTAGTAGGAAGTTGTTTTGATTGACTTCCTGTTCCATTTTTAAAAGTTTCAGAATTTTGATGAATTTCTGGTTTCATTTCCTGTTTACTATTAAATTTCCTATCTACTTTCGGTTTTGTATTCTGCTGAACTTTTCCGTTTTGGTTTTGGTTTAGTCTAAATGTTTACTTCCTGTTTCTGTTTCTGCTTTCCAGAGATATTCCCGTGAGATTTTATCTCAGTTACTGATTTTTGATTCTCTAACAATTTCTGTTTTTGATTTTCCCTGTTCAGTGGATGATTTCTGGGATACCTTTCATAATAATAATTATTTTTCTTCATATTTGCCAGTTCTATTGGACTGAAATGTTTTTCTGGTAAAATTCGAGTACAATCTTTTGTAAAATGTGTACCCTGCCCCCATTGTGGGCACTTGTCACACGTTTTAATCCCTTCACAACTCTGAGTAAAATGGTTCTGACTTCCACATGTTTCACACTCATGGTCTACCCATGGGTTTATTTCAATTGGATCTTTCATTACACTTGGGGTGGGGTCCCTCCTTGTTCTAGCAATTGGCTCAGCAATTGACTCTAGAACAGGGTTAATTGTTCTTGTTTTAGTAATTTTTGGGTCAACATTTACATTAGAGTTTGAGACTTTCTTTGTTTTACTGTTAGGTTTAGTTTCCTTCCTTCTAACTTGTTGTCTGTTAGTTAAAGGAATAGTTTTTAATTTCACTTTACAAGTGTTAATATTATGTCCCTCAGTATTACATCTTTCACAGTATACCAATTTTCTTTGTTTTACAGTAGGGGTTACTATTTGTTGAACATTGAGTCCCTGTTTTATGGGTTGTCTAATTCTAAGTCCTGAGTTTCTAACATGCCTCTTTCCATTAATTTCACTGTATTGTCTATTAGTATATATTAATTTTTCAGGCTTTACAGTTGGTGAACTCGAGTGTCCTGAAGTTGACACTGGTTTTAAACTTTTTACCCCCGGTGAGTTATGTTTCTGTCCCATTTTTCTACTATTACTACTATAAGCTCTGTTATGTAACTCATTACATGTAGTATTTTGTGCTAATTGTGTTTTATCCCAATTCTGATTTCTATGAAACTTATTTTCTGACTGTTTTACAGAACTGGATTTAGCTGAACATGGATTATAAATAACACTGGGGTATTTGAATATTTGTCTCTTACAATTATGAACAAAATAATTTGAATCTGATTTTATTATCTCCTTACACTTTTGACATTTCCTTAGGGTGACTGTATTGATTGAGACGCGACCCTTTACCCTACAAGGATCGAGTTTTACTCGTTTAAATTAACCCTGCAAAATTCGGCGTAGTGCCCTACCTGACCACAGCGAAAACAAGCTCCTGGACTGAATCTAGTCTGTCCCGTGCTGTCGGTATGCATTTGTTGATGTTGGGGTGGGGCCTGCACCTCTAACGTTCTCACTTGTCGTGCGATTTTCACCCTACAATCGCGTTTGTAGTGCCCTGGTCTCCCACAGAGATGGCAAATGGGTCTGGGGTTTCTGGGGTATTGATTAACCCTTTGCTGAACAACCTTTTTGTTTTGATACTGTTGATTTTGATATCTCGGCTGACCTTGCCTATATTGTTGACCCTGCGTATACGGCTTTTGAATTTGATAATTTTGTCTCCCTGTAGTTGCTAAATACACATGATTTTTCCGTCGCGTTGCGTCAACCTCCATGGAGACACCTATATTCCCCGGGCTGTCATCCCTTTTTGGATATTCATAATTTTGTAGGCCTGCTGCCTCTCCCCGGGCTTTATGCTTGTGTTTTACTCCTGCTTCAAATATTGCCATCGACATGGCTTTATCGAGCATCTCAGGCTCCTTTCTAATCAATTTTAACTGCATGTCGGGCAGACATAGCCCGTCAGTGAAATAATCTGCCAACATTTTCTGTTCGGATTCCCCATCAATTTGTTTTCCATAGACGTCCTTGGCGAGATCAAGTAATCGTTCGCCATAGGACACTATGGTCTCATTTTTCTCTTGTTTCATATGGCGCAAATAACTTCTCGCCATACATTTATCTGGAGCTCTTCCCACCCTATCTCGGGTTTTCATTCAATTTGTCTTAAAATAAAATCACTCACGACATAATCACTAGTTTGGGCAGCAATAAATTTTCTCTGTGACGGCAGAATGTTATTAGTTGTCCAATACAGGTTCAAGCTTTTAATCCACGCGCGATAATTCTTTGGGTTACTGTCAAATCTGCAGA
The DNA here is from genome assembly GCA_031216915.1 of Pictodentalium vernedei. Taxonomy (NCBI): domain Eukaryota; kingdom Metazoa; phylum Mollusca; class Scaphopoda; order Dentaliida; family Dentaliidae; genus Pictodentalium; species Pictodentalium vernedei. Next base: position 275,651,615 of record CM062296.1, on the reverse strand, counting down.
TATGGGTATGGAGGGCATGGAGGGCCTGAGTTTGCGTCGCGTGAGCTGTGGTAGCAGCATTTCTGCTACTAGCCAGAACAGTTTTGTGCATTTTCGTGATAGCCTGAGCGGCTGTGTCACTGTTTGCTTGGCCTAAATCGAGCTCAGTAATCTTGCATTCACTGTCCTCTCGCGTTTTCATGTTCGCAAGCTGAATTTGTAATTCAACGATCTGGTGATTCAGGATTTGAGTTTGTTCCTGAAAAACTTTTGCCTGATTTGCGTTTTGCTCGGGTAAATCACGTTCATGTTTTTGCATTTGTTCTTGCAAGGAAGCCCTTTCAGCATCCAACAACCTCTGGTGATGTGAGGTCACGTCGTCCAGTTGCTGCTGTATTTCCTGAAGTTGCTGGCTTGAAATAGCCTCAGCCCTTTGCCTAATTGCTATCTCATCCATTTTTCTGCTGATAATATATGTAAAATATCAAAAATGTTACACTTACAGTTTGTTGACTGTTCTGAGCGTTGTTCCATCACGTTCCTCCTTCCAGGAATTTACACTTTTTCACGAGTACTACACAATTCGTACTATTGCACACTATTACTATTACGGGTTTTCGTTTTCCACCACTGCTTATTTTTGTTTCAACGCTGTATTTGTTTCCACCACTGCACACGGTCTGTTACCTGTACAGTTGTCGGTACTGGTGAGCTCTTGGAGCTCGGTTGAGTCGCTGGCTACTGGTACGTCGTTGCCCACGGGTACTGGATGGGTAATGGTTACTGATTTTTGCAAAATCTGCAGACACGTCACCAATATGAATATTCGTCTGTTGCGGAATAGAAGGAAACATTTATCGATCTAGGATCGTGAAGTTTGAGTTTTTCCATGTTGTGTTTACTGGGGGTTCTGTGAGGATCGGCCAGCCCATAGCAGTTTGAATTTCCTTACCAGACAATATCACACGCAGTCTCCAGATTCTGGGTTCAGTAACTTCACGAACTTGTCGTGCATAAGACCATGGAGACCAGTTCCAAGTTATTTACTATTTTTATACTAAATAGATATAAACATCACGACTAAAAAGTTATTGTCTCTGGCATTAGAAATCAATTGTACAAGCAACAAAGTTCATACCTTACACTGTGGCGGCATCCAGGTTTCTTCTAGTGGTGAAGTCAGCGTTCTTCAGGAGCCAACTTGTCTAAGCAGTCAGAGATTGGTACTTATATTCACCAGATTTCTGATGCAATACTTGGGGTACATGACAACCGTCAGCAGTTTCTCCCTGACCTCAGGGAAACTGAGGGAAAGTCCCCTGACGTGGCAGTCGCCATTTTGTAGACTCTTATACTGCCATGCAGACTGTCGGTCAGTCTGCATGCAGTCCATAGAATCTTGACTCTAAATTAGTATTCCGCCAGGCACCAGTTAACCGGCGGAATGTCCTGGTGACTGATGCAAAAATGCAAGTCAGCGTCCCCAGTTCAATGGGGAGTTTCACCAGGTACAAGTTATGATTTGTTAGACAGTTCGAACACCAACATCCCAGTAATACTGCCGAATGTTATTGTCCCATCTGTCAACAAATCCTCAATGTTACTGCTTTGTTGACAATATTGGCTCTCAAAGGTGTGCCTGGTATTGCCAACAGAACATCTGGCATGTACCCACAGAGTACATCTGTACTCTGATCGCCAGTTTCATAGAATTCCATGTAATTTCATTATAGTCTTTAATGTTGTTCCAAAACTATGAAATCAGCTTAAAAGTTAAACTCGAGTCTATTGAATTCTGCAACAAAAGGCCCCAAAAGCTCGAGCTCTTACCCGAGCTGACAAGTGTAGTTAACCCCCTGTGGGCTCACTTCGCAACAATACTCCATGATGTTCTGGGACATATACAAAGTACGACACTCGAGTGTGACGGGGTTAATTGATATGGCACGAGTGCCAGCGCGGAAGGATAAAACGAGAGGCCGTAGGCCTTCACGTCTATAAAAAAACCCCCAATTATTCGAAGGACACTATCAATTCATTTGACAAATATCAACAAAAAGAACACAGTTTATCGAAACATTTGCGAGGGGAACCCGTGTTACTATTTCGTGCCCTGAGTTCCAATGTGTTCTATGTGCCTACTGGCACATAGAACACATTGGAACTCAGGGGACGATTTTCAGCTGTCGCTAGGGATTCAAATTATAATTGCGTTGCACGATTTATAGAAAATTCCAGTGAAATTTCGCTTCTATTTAAAAATAGTTTGTCAATGATTTCCGTTCTGCACATATGTGCGGAACAGATTTTCATTTTTCGCATGATTTAGAGTTGCCATAGGTAGGTATTTCATAGAACAGGCTTGTAATAAATGACAATTCTCACTGGAATTCGAATATTGGGACATGACAAAAGCAACTGTTGGGTTTTTAGACAATTGACACAGCTTATAAAGTTCATCTTGTAAAATTACATAACAGCCATATCGAGTATGTTTCATTCAATATCTTGTATCATTTATCTTGGAAACATATGACAGAAGATGTAGAAAACTCTAAATGCTTCACGTGTTATGAATATATTTAACTGTGTGATTTATCTCAACCACAAAGATTTATTTGTGTTGGATAACTATTTTTGTATGGTTTCTGCACCATAATTTGAGACATTTTCACCTGCATACTATAGTCAAGCTTGGGCCAATTACTTTGAAAAGTCATTAATTATAATTCTAATTACTTCATTTTCTTTCCATTTACAATTGCAATTACTCTCAAAATATGATGGATCACATACAGAGTTATTTCATTTTCAGTAGTTAAACACAAAATAAAAATATTAAAGCACATTTATATTAGACACATAAAACAGAACTTCAGCACATAAGTCAGTTAGCATAAATATCTGTTGCATCTTAACATCATATGTTCTGTAAGACTGTGACCCCACAGTCTGCATCTCTCTGCAGAGACACATTGAATTGACAGATTGCAATTGATTACCATCAATAAAAGTTCAATAGATTTCCGTGAATGAGACAGAGGATTAACACATCTAATCGATTGATGAATTGCATTGTCATCAATTACAACTGTAGTTACATGTAATTGGTCAAAACAGTCAATTATCAAGTGCACCAAATTTTATCAATCCCATTTAATTAATTATATTCAATTACAATTACCAATTACAGTTACCTCAAGCCTGATTATAATAGCTGTAACCAGTGATTTTAATAGGTGTTTTGCCCACATAAAAACATTATTTAGTTTTATTTTCATCACATGTTTTAATTCAAGTCATTACAAAACCTTTTAGGTGATGTACGAAGGCGATGAGGAAACCAAATATGAATTGGAGTACAGAGAATTTATAGATGACTTTAAAGCTGGATCTCTGAAGTTTTTTGATGAGGATGATGGTGATGAGGACGGTGATTCACTATGTATGTACGTGTATCACCACTAGTGCTGAACATGCCTAAAAATAAGCAGACTATCATCTGCAAAATGATGTCCCCAGAGGGTGAATTTAGTGATTCTACCCCGCACAGCTGGGTAGCATCACTAATTTACCCTCTGTGAACCTCAGTCTGAATTAAGGTCTCAAGCCAAAACAGAAAGATGTACCTAGAGGATAAATTGGCCCACTGTATGGGATAGCATCAGCAAATTCACCCTCTGAGGACCCCATTATGCAAATGACAGGTTGCTTGTATTCAGGCTTGGTGCTGAACATGAAATTGGGAAAACATCCAATTCTTTCTAACAGCTTGTATTTCTGAGGCTAAAGTATTCACACAGTTTGTTTCCAAAATGCTTGTTACTTTTCAATATCCATCGATACTAAAATGGATCTGCCTGCTGGAAGGACATACATATCGTCTGTTTGGGTTTTCCACACAAATTCTGACCTGAAATATGCGCCTCGTATATTGTATACTTGGACACTTTCCACTGATATTCTTGGCAATATACTAGTAAACATTCACATTCCATAATGGTTCATTCCTTCAGAGTTTTTTATAGGTATCATTTAATAGTATTCAGCAAAGGCCTGCATTTGTGCTTTGCGATTCCAAAAGTGATTTTCTTCTCTCATCAAAATATATTAGTGTATCTTTGGCAGATCACGATAGAGCATCAGCTTCTGTATATTTGTGTTTATTAGCAAACGTATACTGATATCTTAATATAAATTTAACCAAGAATACTTCTATCGAACCTTATTTCTTGTTGCAGCTTTGACTCATTTTGATAACAACAGTGTTATGCTGTTATTTTTCAAATTTAGGTACTCGTGTCACTTGAAATCAATTTTATTATTCTACCTTTGTTAATATTTTACTTTTGACAGCTTCCAGTTCCATCTTGGATGGCATTATTAGGGTTACAAATCTTAACACTGATACTAAAAAAAATCTTTCAGAGTGGAGATTAAAAATGTGTTTTAAGGTGCTTTTTAGTAATGGAATTCTGTTTATTTTGAAATTCCCACCTCTGATATTCCTTAAATTCAAATTGATTATACAGCAAAATGAATGTTGGGGGGTCTAGAACACAAAAAATATATGAAATCAACTCATAGAGTTGACAGCAGGCACTACTGGTTCCTGGAAATCTTCTACCGTATTCGTACCAGAACTGATAATACATTAAATTTCCTGACAACAACTTGTGGCCAAATGTGCTTCACAAACCGTGAAGAGAGAAAGAGAAGCCTGGTTTTGAAGAGTACTTTGATGGCACCTTTGGGGGGGGGGGGGGGGCACGGTTCTTCAAACTGAGGTCGCGGTCCCTGGAGCTGGGGGACCCTGGAACATTTTCTTCTAGAATGCCTAAAATACCAGTCTAAAAGAATAAGATTCACTGGGAGTATAATGGGGAGGTGGGATGAGAGAATGAAGGACATGTGGTTAGTGAGAGACTCAAAGGAGATGGTTAATATGCTTATCGGAGAGATTGGGAAGAATGGGGCAAGGGATGTCATCAAGCAGTTCGTCTCCGTGTGTTGGGAGGAGCGAAGGAGCGTGGAAATATGGAGGCAGTTTGGGAGTACAGGGGTCGGAAAGGCCTTCTCACCCGAGAACCGCGACAAATCAGCGCCGGCCAAAGTGTTATTATTATTATACCAAAGAACAAACCTAGGGCATCAAAATCCTTCAAAACACAGCGACAGAGCTGCTTGGGGGGTAAATTCCAAAACTGAGGCTTTGTTTACATTGTAAAATATATTCGATTTCCGGTCAACGTCATCGGACGGAAAAAGCATCTAAAATCAAATAATGAGAAAGATCGCCTTAATACAGCATATTATTATTATATAGAGACTGCACAGTTGCCATATGCTATGCAAGGTATCATGACACCTGGTGAAGTTTCTTAGAATAACGATCTTGTTTTTTATGGAAATTCATGGTATCGAGTGATTTGCGCATGTCCATCGAGCATGGATTTCATCTTCAATAAAACATGCAGACAGTGTTGTCCTTTTCCCAAATGCAGTCCTATCACTGCATCATAAAGTGTTTTGAATGCCTAGCTTTGTTCTTGTGGATATGTGAAGCACATGGTCGTACGGGGCCTTTGTGATATGGGGGGGGGGGGGGGGCAAACCTTTTAATTTGCCCGAAATCCTGCACGGATGGAATATAAAAATACAAACATGACTCCCCCCCCCCCCCCCCCCGTCTCTCTCTGTCTCTGTTGTTCCTTGCCCGGATTTTTAAAGGTGATTTGCGCGAATCCGGGGGGGGGGGGGGGGGCAACCCCCCTGCACCCCCTTCCCTCCCCCTGGCTCGTACGCCCATGGTGAAGCACATTTGGCCACAAGTTGTTCTCGGGAAATATTATTGTATTATCAGTTCTGGTTCGAATACGGTAGCAGACTTCCAGAAACAAGTGGTGCCTGCTCTCAACTCCATATGAGTTGATTTCATAATATTTTTCGTGTTCTATACCTCCCAACCTTCATTCCGATGTATACGTTGTGTATATTTAATTTGGATTTAAGGAAAGAATATCAGAGGTGGTAATTTCAAAATAAACCAAATTCCATTACTGAAAAAGCACCTTAAATAATTCAAAAAGCACCTTAAAGTTGATTTGTCGGTAAAGTGCTGTGGATACATGGTTCGGATTAAATTTTAGTTTCAGTAATTTAAGAGTTCCGTATGTGATTTTGTAGTTCTGTTGTTAGTGCAACTTGCAATTTAAAAGTTGATTTTCAACAATAAAATGACTTTTTAGTTTGAAGCATCAGCACTTAAAATATTCTTCAGATCAAAACAGTACCATTGCCTGTCATTGCTTGTATGGAAAATGTTTAATTATCGTGTTTTAGAACCATATGTTTTTGTCTATTTGGGGAAATTCGCCAGTTCCTATAAACCTTAAGGGGACGTCCAACGTAAATTTGGTCAAATTTCAGGTAATTTTCTCCAAAGTCCAGAGAAGGCCAGAAAGAAATAACCCCAATAAATTATATATCAATTTATTTGGAATGAAACATAGATTTTGTGGAAACTAATATTTGCCATGAAACCGTTACCATGCGGCAGAAAGCACTGCCTGAAAGTCTGCTATGCCATAAGTAAGAGATCAGATTTTATACAATAAAATACCTTAAGGGGCTATATAAGTAATGGAATTTTGTTTATTTTGAAGTTTCCACCTCTCATATTCCTTAAATTCAATTAAATATACACAAATTATACATCAAAATGAAGGTTGAGATTATAGAATACGAAACACATATGTAATCAACTCGACAACAGGCACCACTGGTTCCTGGAAGTCTGCTACCGTATTCGTACCAGAACTGATAATAAAATAATATTTCATGAGAACAACTTGTGGCCAAATGTGCTTCACATATCCAAGAACAAAGCTAGGCATTCAAAACACTTTCGAATGCAGCGATAGGACTGCATTTGGGAAAAGGACAACACTGTCTGTATTTTTTATTGAACATGGATTCCATGTTCAATGGACATGCGCAAATCATTCGATACCACGAATTTCCATAAAAAACAAATCGTAATTCTAAGAAATTTCACCAGGTGTCATGATACCTTGCATTGAAGATGGCAACTTTGCAGTCTATATATAATGATAGTATGCTGTATTAAGGCGATCTTTCTCATTATTTGATTTCAGACGGGATTGTTTTTCGTGAAGCACATTTGGTCACAAGTTGTTCTCAGGAATATTATTTTATTATCAGTTCTGGTACGAATACGGTAGCAGATTTTCAGGAACCATTGGCGCATGCTGTCAACTCTATGAGTTGATTTCATATATTTTTCGTGTTCTCTATCGCCCAACCTTCATTTTGGTGTATACTTTGTGTATATTGAATTTGAATTTAAGGAATATCAGAGGTGGGAATTTCAAAATAAATAAAATTCCATTACTTATATAGCCCCTTAAATTTGTTGAATAGTTAAATTCTGCAATCCTTCTAGTACAGACTCGGAAAAATCATTTTATTCTTGCAAGGAACGGACCACGAGACCAATTGTAATTTAGGATGCCTACATTTCAAAAGGGCTGCCATTTTTCTTGTGTTTGTTTACCTTTTATGAAGTTCACCAGGGGTCAAATCCACCCAGTTCAGAAGAATAAGTATGGAGTCATGAGAGAGACCATACCCCCTCCCCCAATCCTGTGCCATTTTGCATGAGATCTGTATCAAATTGGTAAATACGATGAGATTGATACACCAAAAACGGTAAACTGCCAAACTTCCCCATTTAGTAGCAGATGTGTCCATTTCTGGGGTTGCGTGAGCAATGACAGCTGCCAAGAGTTTCATTTGAATGGTCAAGTGTGGCCAAAACAACAACAAATGGCCTGTGCTGCGTGCAGAATACTTTCACTAATCGGCTACACTTAGTTAGAAATCCTGGCTTCCAATTCATTTATGTACATAATTTGGTATGCTTCATATGTTTTGGAACTATCGGCCTTCCGTAGTTGCTGTTTGGGGAGGTTTGACTGTTGTTTTCTCGTGAGATTTGAGAGCATTAATAACTAATCTGCTTACCAATACTAATTTTATAGGCGGAGGGTTACCGATCTGAACAATATCGGAATTGTGTTGGTTATTAAATTCATTTATCTAAACACTTATGACACGTTGTGGTTTCATTTCGGTAATTCGTGTGAATTTTTGTCCGTCTAGCAGATTTTTTCTATTTCTGTTCACAGAGTGTCAACGCACATAGATTTTCGCGCAACCTTCTGTTGCTAACACCGCTCAAAATCGACGTTGATCCGTCTTATACACAATACGGTTGTGCGAGGGAGATATTTAAATTTACGATGGTACGACATTTCGCTTTATTTGGTGAACAGGAAGAAACCTTTCTGATAATTCTCCTTGACATTGGTCTTCTCTTTTTCGTAGCAGACTTCATCAAACCTTCTTTACGTCACTAATATAGTTCGGCGACTGTAAAATTATTTTGTCATAATTATACAATTGTGAGGACTGTAATGTATGTTGATATGAATATATTTTTGTTTTCAAATATATTTTTCCACTTTTATGTTTTGATTATCGTCACGAATCAAATAATAGTAGTTCGAATCGGTGGCGTATTAATCCCTTGCTAACACTTGCGTCACATTGTGCAGTTTCTGATCTCAACATCGCTACTATGGACTGTATCTCGCAATTATCACACTGTCAGTTAAATATTTTCCAATGAATGTGTCGTGAGTTGTACATTACATCGACTGCCAGATTCAAAAACAGTAGTGAAATGTTTGAAGATTTCAGATCGTGGGAAATCAAATCATTTCTCAACTTTGCCCCAAACCCACGATATCATAACAAACGTGTCGCCCGAACAGAATCAAGCATTTGTGGTCATCCATTTTCCACTGAGCGTTCTCACCACGTTGGTGATGCAATGATAAATATGCTTTCTCTGAGTATGAAGTGTGGAGTCTTTTATTTACAACTCAGACATTCGAATTACCGATCTATTCCTTGTTAATCCTGACGGCCACTTATACGGCTTACAGGGAGCGCGGTGGCTCAGTGGTAGACTGTTGCTGGAGATCCCGATTTCGATCCCCGTCAAGGACCAACCGCGTTGAGTCCTTGGGCAAGGCACTTTGTCCCGATTGTCTACATGGAGAGCACGATGACGCCGTGTACTAAGGTGTACTGCACGTCGACAGTGCACATGTCTTCAATCGCTGTAACCCTGCTTGAGCGGAGCTTGAACAGAGCTAGAATGTTGAGTAGCTAACAGTTGCATCGTCGGTGCTTGGTGATTCTCTCCGGGTACTCTGGCTTCCTCCGCCCGTAAAACTGCCACGGTCACGATTAGCCATTGTGCATAAGTATGTGACCTTAAACACCAAATAAATAAATAAATAAATAAATGCGGCTGGCAATTTCTTTGTCATCAAAAGCAATTTTTTTTTAAATTCAAAAAGTGGATAAATTCGGGTTATGTATACTTTTCTCATTATTTTGGTGTATAATATGTCGTTATTCAACGCTTTAATTCGTATTTAGGGCATTGTGAAAAATTTAAAAAAAAATGCCCAAAGTTACGTTGGACGACCCCTTAAATAAACGATTGGTTCGGTTCATTGTTTCGCTATCCCCATGATATCGGTATCGGTTAAGATACTGTAAAGTTTTAACTGTAGAAGAAGAGACGCGAAAACATTGCATCTCCGATGTTGTTTGTGTTTGTCTTCCTTGAATCAGTTCTATTCGGAATGCATTCTGTTAATCCACCTCATGGGGAGGAATAAACGTTATTCTAGACATGCGCACTGCCTTATAAAGTTTTGCACACCGCAAATCTTGAGGTCGAAATTTGTTTTCAACGGTGACTATTAGTGTCAACGCATCGCCAGTTATTTATCTGTTACAACAGATTAATAAACTTTTATAACAGATTCATAATTTGTTTTAACAGATAAGTAATGTGCTATAACCAACTAATAACCTGTTTTAGCAGTTTTTATTCAGTTTTTACCAACTAATAATCTGTTATGCAGTAACAGATTAAGTAGGCCTTATCTTTTTTTGACCAATTAATGATCTGTTATAGTAATCTTTTAAAACCAACTAATGGGGATCGCGGTGGCTCATTGACTGGCACGTCGGACTTATGACCGAGAGGTCGACAGTTCGAAAGAAGTCCATGCCACTTGCGCTGTGACTTTGAGCAAGTCACTTAATCCTAACAACTCGCATATGGGCACAGCTGCAAAGTGAGCTTAGATGTGCGGTAAGTTGGTGGCACGCGTGCATTCAACCAATGCTCATCTGGCTTGTGTCTGGTTAGTGCCGTACGTTGGAGAATCTAGAAGTTACTTGTCGCTGTGCGATGGTTCTCTATGGGTACTCCGGCTTCCTCCATTTGTAAAACTGCGCGCCTGGGTGCAAATAAAGGTGATTTGGGGATGTTTTTCCCGCCTCCTACCCCCTTCATGTTACACTTGTGCAATTTAAGAAAAGGGTTTTCAAGTTCCATCATCTGTGCAACCAACATCCTTTCGTACGCGACTGAGCAAATAAAACCTCACGACTATCGGATATGGTATTAGAATGGGATTTCAAGGCTAATGTGACTGGGTACAGACCATGTATAAAAGAAAAGCGGTGGTATATTATAGAGCTAGGACCCACGAGTATCCCCATGCCTATTGTAAGGGTCTCTGAAGAAGGTCCATGGCCACTGGAAATGTTTTATTTACGCCATGAAATCCGTTGGATTTTCCAAGAATGTCGTCTATCGGTTAGTGGGGCCTTAACTACTTTGGAGATTATAATCTTATATATATTCAATACAGCTAGACCCTAGTATTGTGGAATACGGGTGTTTCGTCCGCCAGCCGAATCGTCCGCTTGCAATTTTACCCAAGTCGTCCGCCAGCGCGCCGAATCGTTCGCTTGCAGTTTGACCCAAATCGTCCGCCAATGGTTTGAAAATGCATGTATAGTGACCTTACGCTTTTACCGAAGCTATTGCGCAACGGCTTCTTTCCGTAGCCTGTTTTGCCCTATATAACACTGTACCCCCCCCCACACACACACACACACGCACAGACACACCTCCATTGTCACAATGACTGGAACATTTTCAGTGCACAGCCATCCCCTCGTCCTGACGACGCTCGTGCACATGGCTCTTTTGCGACGTCATTCTAGTATAATGCCTCTGACTCAAACGTGACTATTGAATTGCGCACGACCCAAACGGACCTTATCATGCTTTACCCCAGGTGATACTGTACTGCTACTGCCCATTCGTTTTAATACGCGAGGCATCGGGGCAAGCTCCACGCAGTTCTACCGACTTTATATACCGGGCCCAAACATTTGACAGCCACCCGTCTTTCAGTCGACCCAGTCGACTCTTTTAGACTGGTGAACAAACAAGCGTGCCTTATCTCCGTTTCTTCTTGCGACTTTTATCATACGAGAAATATTTTGGACTCTTAAATTCCCCCTGTTCAACGGCACAACCCAGTCACCTGCATAACATTTTCATCCAGTAGGTTATTAAATTATGCAACTTGCCATTTTGACCGGAATTCCCCCGCCCCTCTTGCCCCGAATGCACACGGCGCCAAAGACCTTTTTAGAAGTAAGCCGTAACCCGTGTCTCCTGTTGGCCCCACTTATATGCGGTCCAAGTTTTTGTGAGGTGAGGCCTTATAGCCTGGTACCTAGGCCTATACTTTGGTTCTCTAATTTCATAGAAAAATAAATTGAGACTATCTTTATAATTCCATGTCGGTGTTGAGACCAATTTGTATCAGCCACGTCTCACTCTACCATAAAATAAAACATTGTTGAAGGTTATTGCAAGGTTCAAAGCTTCCAAGTTTTGCACATTGCAGTAACATAAAGTGTCGAATCTACTTTCATTCACAGGCACTCGACGTATTGTCAGATGTTATCAATTTTAACTAGAGGTTCTAAAGAGTCTGTAATCGCTCAATTGGAACTACATATAAAAATGTGATTTCCCATGGCCTTTCCATGGTAACTATGAGCTGCAATTGTGACCATGTTTGCAACATTACACCAACATTACATGAGGATCATTGGTAGAAGGTGTCCCAGTCCTCAATCACGTGAAGTTTCAAAACATTTGAATCCATCAAACAGAATCATAAAATGTCTCTGGTGGCCATATTTTCCAACCAACGGGAACAAAAAGAGGATCGTTTATGTAGTGCCTCCTATAAACCATTCCTGCCAAGTTCTGGTTCACGTCGGCTCAGTAATTCCAGAGAGAAGATGAAAATGGGATTTCCGATAGGGTTTTTCTATAATAACTATAAACCGCAATTGTGGCCATGTTTGCAACACGATCAACATTAAATGAGGAACGTTGGTGGAGGGTGTCCTAGTCATTAACTATGCAAAGTTTCAAAACATTTGGCCCTGTGGTTTCAGAGGAGAAGAGTTTTCAAAATTGACCAATCAGAATCAAAGAATGCTTCTGGCGGCCACGTTTTTCATCCAACAGGAATAAAATGAGTAACAGTTGTAGAGAACCTCTCAAAGACCATGCCTGCCAAGTCTAGTTCACATTGGCTCAGTACTTTCAGAGAAGATGATGAAAATGTGATTTCCTATAGGGTTTCTAAAGTAACTCTAAGCCACAATTGCAGCCATAATGGCAACCAGATGAAGATTAAATAAGGATCATTGATAGAGGCGGTTACAGTCATCAGTCACATTAAGTTTCAAAACATTTGGCATTGTAGTTTCAAAGAAGAATTCTTGAAAATGCACACATTTATGAATTCTGTTTCAACAAAAACATCAGTAAAAGAATGTTAAATATATTGAAAATTACAATTTTTTCAGACAGTATTCTCTTTCAAATAGCTTTGGGTAGGTAAATGGTTACAGGAAACACATTTTACTCCAATTTTGTCATATCTTAAATGATTTATTTTTTCTGGATAGCTAATAGGAAAAGAAAATAAACAAAACTTCCATGCTTTTCCAAACACCTGTCATCAATCAGTATTTCAGATAAGTGACTTGAGAGTAATACATGTATTAACATAATTATAGCTGCACTTGTTTACAGTAGTAGTCAAAATAAGTTGTAGGATAATCCTATAAACTATGTATCTTTTCTCTTCCTACACTGATAAGACCAGAAGTAACATCATTTTCTGGAAAGCTCTCACTGGTAGCTTTCCAGAAAATGTCAGTTTTTGATCTTGTCAGTGCAGGAGCAGTAGTTTACTTAGTTTATTGCAGTTATGCTACAACTTATTTTTACTTGTACTGTATGCACAATATTTTGGGTTTTTTTCCCCAGTTCTCAGTGGAGAGAACTGAAACCAGCCCTTACCAGATTCTCAAAAACAAGTATTTTTCTGACAGTAACAATCTTCGTGCAGACAGGAGAGGCATTGGGTTAAGCATTAGAATATAGCCTCTGGCGGCCACATATTTCCATCCTCTTATAGACCATTCCTGCGAAGTTTGGTTCACGTCGGCTCAGTAGTTCCAGAGAAGAAGATGAAAATAAGATTTTCCATAGGGTTTCTATAGTAACTATAAGCCGCAATTGCCGCCATGTTTGCGACCCGATCAACATTAAATGCGGATCGTTGGTATAGGGTGTAGCAGTCATCAACCATACAAAGTTTCAAAACATTTGGCCCTGTGGTTTCAGAGAACATTTTTCAAAATCCACCAATCAGAATCACAAAATGCTTCTGACAGCCATGTTTTTCGATGCACGGTAAACAAAATGAGGAGCCTGTGTAAAAGACCTCCCATAGACTATCCCTGCCAGGTTTGGTTCACGTCGGCTCAGTAGTTCCAGAGAAGAAGATGAAAATGTGATTTCCCATAGGGTTTTTATAGTAACTATAAGCCGCAATTACGGCCATGTTTACAACCCGAATGAGGAATGAGGATCGTTGGTAGAGGGGGTCCCAGGCACCATTTATGAGAAGTATCAAAACATTTCGCCAGGCAGTTTCAGAGAAGATTTTTGAAAACCCACCAAACAAAATCAAAGAATGCCTCTGGTGGCCATATTTTTCAACCCACGGGAACAAAATGAGGATCGTTTGTAGAGCACCTCCCATAGACCTTTCCTGCCAGGCTTGGTTCATGTCAGCTCAGTAGTTCCAGAGAAGAAGATGAAAATGTGATTTCCCATAGGATTTCTATAGTAACTATAAGCCGCAATTGAAGCCATGTTTACAACCAGATCAACATTAAATGCGGATCGTTGGTATAGGGTGTAGCAGTCATCAACCATACAAAGTTTCAAAACATTTGGCCCTGTGGTTTCAGAGAACATTTTTCAAAATCCACCAATCAGAATCACAAAATGCTTCTGACAGCCATGTTTTTCGATGCACGGTTAACAAAATGAGGAGCCTGTGTAAAAGACCTCCCATAGACTATCCCTGCCAGGTTTGGTTCACGTCGGTTCAGTAGTTCCAGAGAAGAAGATGAAAATGTGATTTCCCATAGGGTTTTTTATAGTAACTATAAGCCGCAATTACGGCCATGTTTACAACCCGAATGAGGAATGAGGATCGTTGGTAGAGGGGGTCCCAGGCACCATTTATGTGAAGTATCAAAACATTTCGCCAGGCAGTTTCAGAGAAGATTTTTGAAAATCCACCAACCAAAATCAAAGAATGCCTCTGGTGGCCATATTTTTCAACCCACGGGAACAAAATGAGGATCGTTTGTAGAGCACCTCCCATAGACCTTTCCTGCCAGGCTTGGTTCATGTCAGCTCAGTAGTTCCAGAGAAGAAGATGAAAATGTGATTTCCCATAGGATTTCTATAGTAACTATAAGCCGCAATTGAAGCCATGTTTACAACCCGATCAGCATTAAATGAGGATCGTTGGTAGAGGGGGTCCCAGTCATCAACCATGCAAAGTTTCAAAACATTTGACCGTGTGGTTTCAGAGGAGAAGATTTTTCAAAATCCACCAATCAGAATCAAAGAATGCCTCTGGCGGCCATGTTTTCAAACAAATGGGATCAAGATGAGGATCGTTTGTAGAGGACCCCCATACACTATCCCTGCCAGGTTTGGTTCATGTCAGCTCAGAAGTTCCAGAAAAGATGATGAAAATGTGATTTCTCATTGGTTTTCTACAGTAAATATAGGGGAGCGCGGTGGCTCAGTAGGTAGAGGTGCAGGCTGCAAGCCGAGAGGTCCTCGGTTCGAATCCCACCTGCGACAACCGCGTTGTGTCCTTTGGCAAGACACTTCATCTCCATTGCCCGCGTGGGGGCACGATGACGACGTGTACTAAGGCGTACTGCACGTCGATGGTACGCATGTCTTCAATCAATCTAACCCTGCCTATGCTGCAGTGCGGAGTTACGATGTTGGGGAGCTGGCAGCTGCTCGTCGTTGCTCGGTGGTTCTCTCCGGGTACTCCGGCTTCCTCCACCCGTAAAACTGTCACGGCCATGATTAGCCATTTGTGCATAAATATGTGACCTTAAACATCAATAAATAAATAAATATAATACAGTAAATATAAGCCGCAATTGCGGCCATATTTATGACCCAATCAACATTAGATGAGGATCGTTGGTAGAGGGGGTCCCAGTCATCATTTATGGGAAGTTTCAAAACATCTGGCCTGGCAGTTTCAGAGAAGATTTTTGAAAATCCACCAACCAGAATCAAAGAATGCCTCTGGAAGCCATGTTTTTCATCCGACGGGAACAAAATGAGGATCGTTTGTAGAGGACCTCCCATAGACCATTCCTGCCAAGTTTGGTTCACACTGGCTCAGCGGTTTCAGAGAAGAAGATGAAAATGTGAAAAGTTTACGAACGACGGACGCCAAATGATGAGAAAAGCTCACATGGCCTTTTAGGCCAGGTAAGCTAATAAAATGTATTTTATATTATCAATACACAGTTTGTTTAGTATTGATAATGTAATATATACTTTATTAAAAATGATAAAATCTGATAATTCGTCGAGAGCCTGTGCACAGAATAATTCACGTCAGCTGCCGATAACGCAACCAACTTTTTCCGTGTCGTCGTTTAATTCCTTCGACGAGAAGCGCAATCTTGAACAACATCGATTATTCTGAACAACCTGTAACGTCAAATGAACGTTTCCTTCAGAATAACATTCTGTAATTGAACTGCGCATGACACACTAGTCTGGTGAATTCTGAATATATTCGGAATGGCCCACGGAAACGTACCCAGTGTGTCACTTCTGAAAAGTAATGTTCGTGTTGATTGATGATGGTCAGCGCTCACTGGGTTGAGTCATATGGAGCCTGGTAGATGACAGGCTTCACTTTTATTTTATTTCGTTTTATCGAAATAATATTTTGAAGAAAACAAAATAATATTTCATTTTAACTAAATATATTTCGAAATAACAAAATATTATTTCGTTTTAATGAAATAATTATTTCGTTTTAAGGTTCTATATAAGTAATAGAATTTTATTTATTTTGAAATTCCCACCTCTGATATTCTTTAAATTCAAAGTAACTATACAGAATCATGGCTTTTCCAGATGAGATCCCATGATTTTTCATGACCTCAGAGTGTCTGATGAATTGTTTATAACTGTCGCACTGAAGTTCCTTTATTGATGTTATGGGAAAGGTGGGTATAGTATTCTCAAGTGACTCAGTTTGATAAAAAATGTTTCGGTAAAAAACCGTCATTAATGGTGGAGAGGTTTAATATCAATATCGTCGTCAGACAAGTTAATGACTGACAAATTGAGTTACGTTTGTTTGACACATACCCACTATGTGCTGTGGCTATTTGAAAATGATCCATTTCATCTCAAATGTATCCAAAATATTGATGTCTGGCAGCTTGTAGAGGGTTAACAAGTGCTAACAGGAATAGTTTTCCATGCAACTTGTAATGTCACTGTGAATGGCCATTTTTTCTTTAAAATCTACAAGATGTTTTCAGAGAAATCCAGGGAGAACATGAATTTTAAGCTTTTGGTGGGTATCATTGTTTATCAGCCACCCAAAACGGGTTAAGTGTTGTTTTTTGAATACCCTTATTACAAAAATAATTCTCAGTGAATTCTACTTCCACTTATGTTGATCTCTTCTCTTAACTTTGGGTAGTGTGGGTACGCAAACACAGCCCATTTTATCAACATTTTTGATGTTTGAGAACCTGTATAGGGTTAACAAATGCTTACTGGAATATTTTGTACATGCAACTTGTAATGTCACACTAAGATCTGAGAATGGGCATTTTTATCTTGAAAATCTACGAGATGTTTTAGAGAAATCCTCGGATAACATGAATTTTTAACCTTTTGTGGGGTGTCGCTCTGTAACCAGCCCTAAACGGGGTTAATGTTTGGTTTCGTGAATACCTTCATTACTTACAAAATTATCCTAGGTGAATTCCACTTCCAATGAAGGAGATTATGTTTATCTCGCAGGTACACATTGGGTGTTATGGGTGCCCAAGAACAGCCCATTTTCCTCAAAATGTCTATGTTTGGCAGCCTCTGGAGGGTTAAACAAATGCTTACCGAAAATATTTTGTCCATGCAACTTGTAATGTCACTCCAAAACCTGCGAATGGTCAATTTTTCTTGAAAATAGAAATCCACAGAAAACTGGAATTTTAAGCTTTTAAGGGTTATATCCCCTTAACCAGTCAAAATGGGTTAAGACCTCGATTTTTGAATACCCTTACTACTTACTGGTGTCCAAAAAACAGACTATTTTTTTCAAAATTGTGATATTTAGCAGCCCATGGAGGGTTAACAAATGCTTACCGGAATAATTTATTCATGCAACTGGCAATGTGACACCAAGACCTTTCAATGGCCATTTTCTCTGGCAAACCCAACAAGAAATCCAGGGAAAACATGAATTTTCTTTAGCTTTTGATGGGTATCGCTATTATAACCACCACAAAAGGGGTTAACGCTTAGTTTTTTGAATACCCTTACTACTTACAAAACTGGTCCTCGGTGAATCCCACTTCCAACAAAGGAGACTATGTTCTTTCTCCGGTTATACATTGGGTGCTGTGTGTGTCCGAAAACATTCATTCCATTTCAACAATATTACGATGCTTGGCTGCCTGTAGAGGGTTAATAAACGCTCACTGGAATATTTTGTCCATTCATCTTGTAATGTCTTACAAAGACCTGCGAGTAGTCAATTTTTCTTGAAAACCAAAAAGATGTTTTTAGAGAAATCCACAGAAAATGGGAATTTTAAGATTTTAAGCGGTATCTCTCTTAACCTGCCTCAAATGGGTTAAGACTTCGACTTTTGAATACCCTTACCACTTACAAAAATGTTTCCGTATAAATTGGGCAATCGATACAAGAAAGCACTTTTCTTTGTATCGTACTCATTGGGTGCTGTTGCTGTCCAAAAAACAGCCCATTTTATCACAATTTTTACTTTTAGCATGCCGTGGAGGGTTAATAAATGCTCAACTGAGTATTTTGTCCCTGCAACTTCTATTGTCACACCAAGTCCCGCACGTGGCCAATTTTTCTTGAAAATCTACAAGACTCGTTTAGAGAAATCCACGGAAAACATGATTTTGTTTAGCTTTTGGGGGTATTGCTGTTTAACCAGTCCAAAACGGGTTAACGCTTGGTTTTTTTTAACACCCTTATTACTTACAAAAATGATGCTCGGTGGATTTCACTTCCAATAAAGGAAGTTATGTTTATCTCTCGTTTATCGTTTGGGTGCTGTGGGGGGGGGGGGGGGGGCTCGAAAACAGCCCAT